>CAKJTW010000005.1:70280402-71480603 GCA_917880005.1 Nanger dama
CCTTCTCCAGGGGATCTTCCTGACCCAGGGATGGAACCTGAATCTCTTAATGTCTGCTACATCAGCAGGCAGTTCTTTACCATTAGCACCATCTGGGAAGCCACTGGTTAGTTATTTGTAAATAAGGATTTGGAATTTAGAAGCAAAGTTAGTAGGTAAAGAAATAAGAAACCATAAGACAAATGGAGTCTTGAGTGTGGGTGAAATTAGCAAGAGGATTTGTGTAGAACGTTCAGTGCTACTCTCTGGGGGAACTAACACCTAGGAAATGAGCAATTAACAATTAATAAAGAAGAAAAAGGAAGGAGAGAAGTAGTGCCTAATAGGAGGCAACAGGGAGGTAGGTGTAGGCCCAGGCTTCAAGGATACAAGAATGTAAAGGACAAGCCTATAGCCTCCAGTGTCGCAGAGAGGACAAGAATATGGCAATTAAGAAACCATTGGTACCTTTGTGAAAGCCGTTTCTGACCAAAACCAGACTAATGTGAACTGAGAAATGATTGAGAAGGGATTAAGATATGAATGGAGGCTATACTTTTTCAGGAGAATTGCCTGAAAATAGGACATTGTTATGGCAGATTTTCACGTTATTTCAATGGCAAATATTTGTACATGCTTAAATGCTGAAGGGAAATAGCATAACTGAAGGAACAGAGGTCCCAGGAAGAGGAGAAGGAAATGGGTCCAAAATCAGCAAAGGCAACAAACTCTTGGGAGGCGTTTTGATGGCCTCAATTTTCTCTGTGAAATAGAGAGCAGATTGATCTGCTGAAATGTTCAGCACAGGCCTGGGCATATGGTATTTGCTCAACAGATATTTGTTTTATTTAATTATTGGCAGAAGTATATGAGACTTGGATGAGCAAAGAATGTGAGAAGCCTGGAGGCAGGAGTGAGTCTAGCATAGTCACAAGCATCACTAAGGGATGGTTCTCACCAGCGCCTGGTCCCAACCTCAAGGTCCTGACTTCACTAGTTCAGGCTGGACAGGATGAGTTTTAAAAGTCTCCACTGATTCTCTTTGTAGTCAAGATTGAGACTCACTAGCAAAGCAATAAATTTGGAAGATACTCAGAGCAAGGAAAGGCTACTCTTTTTAAGGGACCAACAGAGCTGTCTTGGGAAGGAATTATTGCCTATAATGATGTCAAATAAGATTTAATAGCATTTCATTTTTTACATCCCCCAAATTATTAACTTCTGTGTGTATAAGACAGAGAAAGCAAAAGATAAATAATTATGAAGAGCTTGAGACTAATTGTAAAACGTTTTCTGACCTACCAGACATTGGCAACTGAGATCACCCATCTCCTTGCCTTACTCTAGGGCCATTGGAAGAATATATGAAAAGGAAATGAAAAATGACTTTCATTGCATACATACCAGTTACATTACAACCAAACACTGAACTGGCCTCTTTAGTGTATTGTATCATTTAAATTTTTCTATGACCCTTAAGATAGTTATTACCATTGCTATTTTACAGGCTTCTAAACTGATTCTCAGAAAGTGACCTCATTTGTGAATGACAAGAAGGGAAGGGCAGGTCCTAGAGTTTTGGAAAACTTGAGGAAGAGTTGGGAAGCCCAGCATCAGAGGAGCCCCTTTTCCCTCCACTTCAGTAGATAAAAGCTGAGGAAGTCGTCAGGGAATGGAAAAACACCTCCCATGTCCGGATGTAAATATTTAGAACACCATACATTTATGTGACACCTGTTAACACAATTCATCCTCTGTTGCCTTTGACATTTTATTATTCTAAAATGACCTTTGCCCTTTAGTATAACACTAATCCATTAAAAGGAAAGAAGAGAGAAATGGAAACTAAAATGTGTTATGTGAAGATCCTGGAGAAGGTTTTTTATACCCCTGTGCCTCTGCTCATGATCAATTTTTCTCTTCTGTTCCAATAACGTGGTTAGCCAAGCTAGACAAAAATCAGAGAAATGGCTCTTCTTTCTTGTTTCTGCAACAGTCAAAATAATAAATAGGCTAATCATGTCAGTCATATTGACTCGGGTCATCTTAGACACATGCCGCCCTTTGGGAGTACAGAAGCCCCATTCCAGGACTTCTGTTGAATAATTTAGGCTCTTGGCCTGAAAAGAAAACCTATTTTTTCCTTTTCTCTTTATTTGTGTGAACACTATAGTCTAGGTCATATGGAAACATGTCTGGGAAGAAACTGCAAGACAGCTCTGAAATCTGCAGACTGGTGGCAAGCTTTTATGAATACATCACACAATGTAGAGGAAGCTTTTATATTAATAAAAGCACAGGTGGTAGATGAAGAGCCACTGATTTTGACACCACCTGAGAACTATGTCATTGGCATAGAGTATATGTGTTGCCGTCATTTGAAATTAAACCTGTAGCTGCCCACCACTCCTATTGCCTGTGGCAACGTACCGGTGTCTTCAGAACCCATCACATCAGTAGTCACTGAGGTCTGGTGGGCAGAAGACTGGGCAGGAGCCTAGAAAGAAATCACTGATCTTCCCCACCCTGGTGGCTCAGGCAGTAAGAATCTGCCTTCTATGCAGGAGACCTGGGTTTGATCCCTGGGTTGGGAAGATCCCCTGGAGAAAGGAATGGCAACCCACTCCAGTATTCTTGCCTGGAGGATTCCATGGGCAGAGGAGCCCAGAAGTCTACAGTCCATGGGTTCACAAAGAGATGGACACAACTGAGCGAATAACACACACATATTGGTTCTGACATCAGCAAAAAGGTAGAGATATCCCTCTCTGTCTATCCCTCATTGATATGGCTACGGATCCAATGCTTTAGACAAAACCAAGGCATTTATTGCATTTTATATTTGGCTGGTTGATTTGATAATGTGTTAAAATGAAACAGGTAAAAGGAGTTAGTTTTCCGCTACTAATATGTTTATTTATTGAATCTCTTATGTCTCTGCACCGTCCTGTACTGAGGAAAAAGGAATTAAAATAGGACAAGTTCATCTGTTTCAGCAAGGTCCTGGAGCTGGAAGTGGCTCTTTACCTTTGCCATTGAAACTCAGTGCATGCATTCATCTGCCTCACACACAGGAACCTGGAGTCCTCCCAGCTTTCCTTTCAGCATTATTTACTGTTGAAAATACGCATCTGCTTTGCATCACGTACAGTTCTGGGCACTAAGGAATAAAAGATAAATAATTTGTAGTATCTACCATCAATGAGCTCCAAGTCTAGCAGAAGAGACAGATGGAAAAAGAGATCATTATACTACCAGGTGTGAAAGGCAGTGAGCAAGAGAATCAAGGTGCCACGGAAACCCAGGGTGGGGGGCTTTCAGAGAGAAGGACTCCAACCTCCCTGGTAAACTTTTTGAAAACTTGCTTGAAATTAATCAAGTATTTGGCAACCAGCATTCCCTGAGCAGGGATCACAACTTGACATGGAACAAAAAGGAGGACCCAGGAGTCAGATGACTAGGGGATTGTATGGGAAAGAGAAAAGGCCTACAAAAATGAGGGAAGAAGCAGGCTGAGTGTGAAAGGATGAGGAAAAAGAATAAAACCCACTAAGAAGGAAAACTGGAGGGGGGAAGTGACTAAGCAAAATGGTATGGGAGCAAATGACAAGGAAAAGGCTCCAGAGCCTATGAAGGCTGCTTAGCTCATGCCATGTATGGTTTTGTCAATTACGTTTGTATTAAGCAATGCCATCAACGCAAATGATTTACATTATCAATTTGGTCTTTTTTTTTTTTTTTTTTACTTCATTCCCCAAATGCCAAAGAACATGTTAGCTGTGTTGGAGGAAAGTTTTTAGGAGGCAGTCACTCCCATTTTTAATAAAAATCTGTCTTGGACCACAACTGTCTCTCCATGCCAGGACCTGGACACCCAACTGCTCACGGGACATTGCCACTGAGTGTCTGACCTATCATTCTTTTCCTTTGAAACGTGACTCTCATGGTCCTATCATTCCCCCTTTGTCATCATGCTTTTCACTGTCTCCTTGTCTCCAGGCTGTTTTTAATTGCCACTCTCTCTCATCTGATATTCCACCTTCTATTCCACCGATATATCCCAACCTTCCTTCTCCACTTTGTTTAAAGCCTAGTAATCCTAGTAGGCTTCAAAAACACAGAAGGCTATCTCTGCTCCCCTGTCCCTCCCCAGGCTGATTTAAATTCTTTCTTTGAGGTTCCATTGCACTCGATACATGTTTCCTGCTTAGTCCTCATCACACTGAATAATAATTGCTAGTGTGCTTACCTGTCTTTCTATGTGTCCAGTAGCTGGTAGGGGACCATCCACATCACAGGCCCTCAGTACACACTGGCTGATTAAATGAATGAGTAAAGAAGATAATAATGCATCTTAGCAGTCAACAAAGTCGTGAGTTGCGAGTCCTTAGTTTCACTGAAACTTTCACAGATCGTCAGTGACTTAGTTGTCGAAAAGTTATACTGACATACAGGTCAAGTTTCTGACCCATCCATTTTGTTTTTAAGCTTTTTATTTTGTACTGGCGTATAGTCGATTAACAATGCTGAAATGAACAGAGAAGGTGAACAGAGAAGGGACTCAGCCATACATATACGTGTATCCATTCTCCCCCAACTCCCCATCCAGCCTGCCACATACCATTGAGCAGAGTTCCCTGTGCTATACAGTAAGTCTTTGTTGGTTATCCATTTTAAATACAGCATTGTGTACATGTCAGCTCCAAACTCCCTAAATATCCCTTCCTCCCAGCAACCATAAGTTCATTTTCCAAGTCTGTAAGGCTCTTTCTATTTTGTAAGTAATTTCATATTTTTATCAGTTTTTTTTAGATTCCATATATAAAGGATGACCAACCCATCCATTTTTTATTCCAAGAATGCTATTATAAACATTCAATTTTTAAATTATATTTTTAATTTTTCTAAATTTTCTATACGAGGACAATATCATTATTTAACCTTTAAAAATAAATTAATACTTTCTTCTCAATAAAGAAAAAATGTAGCCCGGCCCCCTGCCGCCGCCCCCGCCCCCCGCCCCGGGCCCCGCCCCCCGCCCCGGCCCCGCCCCCGCTCCGGCCCGGCCCCGGCCCCGCCCCCCTGCCGCCGCCCCGGCCCCGCCCCGGGGCAGTCGCGCCAGTGAGCAGTGGGTCTGGCGACCGCTGCAGCGCCTCTTGCTGCGGTCTCTTGAGGAGCGATGACGGAGTATCAGCTCCTGGTGGCGGGCTCCGGCGGCGTGGGGAAGAGCACCGTTTAAAAATAAGAAAGAAAGAAAAAATGTAAAGCGAGACCCAGTCTTTTGTGGCCTAGGGTTGTGTGTGGAGGGAATAGAGTGGATAATTTAGGGGAAATGGGGAAGATATTGCTAGTTGAGAAAATATTTTGTGATACAGCGTAGAAAGCATTAGCTTTGGAACACTGGATATGGTTTATTAATATGGGAATCATTACAAAGTTTAAGTTGGATGTGCATGGAATGATGTTGATAACTGCACAGTCTCATGTGAATTTTGAGAAACAAATGTACATTATCTGGGTACATTTTTTTAAAATGTAATTATGAATTCTACATAATAAATATATGCAAAGAAAAAGAGATTGATGTATACAATATAGAGGCATGCAATAGGCATATCTTTCTGCCAAAAGCCAGAAAGGGTTTATTCGATAAATATGCAGCAGCCTTTTCTCAGAATAATCTACTAGCAGTATAGCTGTTTGTCTTAGAATTCTGACCCAATTCCAACTAAGTAATTTCATCCTGCCTGCTTCAATTCCCCCTACCGTTGGCCCTCGACACAGAATTCTTCTTCATTTCTCGTCCCATCTGAAGCGTTACTCCATCCTGAAAAACAGCTCCGTGTGCCACTCTAAAGGTGACTGCTTTGCCATGATGAGTGAGGCAATTTTGTTACGTTAAGTGCTATGGGAAAAAGCACTTACAGTGCTCCCGTAGAAATGCAAGCGAATATTACTCAATGAACCTTCCTTTCAGCGGTTGTGCTGCATGGCATTTTCAAAATGAGGAGGCCTTCCCCCACTGCAGCTTATTTATGTGATGCATTCAAAATGGGCCCATTTCCTGAAGGCATCTGGGAATATGTAGAGAAGAAATATGAAATAAACAGAAATTAAACAGATGAAGTTAAACGGCTAACAGTAGAGAGACCAGTGGGGTTGTTAAATCGTGACTTCAAACTTAGGTCTAAACTTCTCAATAATCAGGAAGAATGGAGAATAATGACATGAGATGCATCTTCTGGTATATCTTCCATCTTGCTAAATTCTAAATGACTGTTCTAAGAGGTTCTTGGGGTAAGCAAATGTGTCCCAAGTACAGAATTCAGAGCTGCATAGACTTTGGAATAAAATAACTTTTGCAAATTTGTTGACTATTATTACATGCAGCATTTACCAAACAGGCACACTTTTTAAAAGCATAACAAGCAGTACAGTGAACATGCATGGATATATCACCCTTTAGTTTTTAGACTACATCACCTTATTTTTTCTTTAAAATTAGTCCCATTCATGTGAATGGTCTTTTAGTAACCTCAAAATAAGTTTTCTTTCTTAGGAAAATTTCTTAGCCTGTTTTCAAAGTACATGTTTTCTTTAAAAAAAAAATAGTATTAATCTCTAAATACTCAAAGATGACTAAAGTTTAATTCAGGTGTATTAGCAGCAATTACTTATCACATGTCACTGGACCCGGGTAAGGATACAAATGGGAAAGCAATGTCAGTCCATTTTTGGACTGTTGACTTTATCATCAAATAACAATAGTAGATACTCGTTCTAATTTTTTTCTATTTATATCATAAGCAACATTTTCTCTATCCTTTTATCCTAAAACCTTACATAGATACTGAAAGAAAATAAGAAATTTTCCAGGAAACCATCAAGGCCTTTGACACTGAATGTTTTAGTTGACCAAGATAAAAGACTTACCTCACTCAGGAGCATTTTTCAAATGTTGTGACATTTATTGTAATTACAATGTAACCAACATTATAATTTTGATTAATTCTACAAACAGTTCTGGGCCTTTCACATCACCTTATGAACATGGATAGTTTAAAATCTGTTTTAACGTTTCAAAGTAGAGATGGTAAAGGAAACCTGGCAGTTGGAACTCACAGATCTGGGTCAGCATCAAACTTCCTTGTCGATATGGAACCCCTGTCTTCACTGAGCTTGAGTCACTTTCTCTAAAATGGTGCTAAAGACAGCACCCACCTTTTAGAGTCAGAAAGGTTAAGTGAGATGCTGCATGAGTTGCTTCCCTGCGGGTAGGAAGAGAGTGAGTGCCAACTGGTCCTTCTAACTGGTCCTTCTACAAAGGAGCTACACATTTGCCTTCAGATCTAGACGAATGCCTGTGTGACAATCCTTTATTATCACCAAGGTCTTTGATTATCATCTGCTGAAAATGTCCTTGATCATCTAACACAATAACCGCACAGCTTGAGAACACTGTCCCCAGGTCTCAAAGTCCTGCTTCCCTGGCCTCACACTTTAAGCATGGATTTGGGGACTGAGAATGCTTTCTCAAGACTCATTGATGTGTTCCTATTGGTTCTTTAAAGCTTATCTTTTTACACCCATTTTTCTTTTCTTTAATGTTATTTTGAAAGGAGGTAGCCTTGAGAATGGAGATGAAGTTGAAAGCCAAGTATTTTTTGTGACTGGCACACACTTCATCATTCTTGCCACTTTCTGAAGGTCCACCCCAAAGCACATCCTCCCAACACACATGACCTACCACATTGTCCACACCCCCTTGCTTTCTTCATCTGTGCTGCCTGCGTCCTTCACTCTGACACTTACTGAGCGCTTCTGTGTGCCCACTGCTTGGGTCCGACTGCTCACTCAGGTGCCTCAGCCCACTTTCTCTTTGGCTTATCTGGCAACTGCCCATGTGCTAGTCTTAGTTGATCCCAGGAGCTTCAGCACATGCCCTCCTAGTTGGCCAGAGCTATAGATCCTTATGGTTTTGGAGATAGAATGACCATGAGTCATCTAAGAACTCAAATGTCTAACTTCACACAAAGGCACTAGGGAGATCCATGTCACACACTTGGGTTGTGACGAAAGCAGTACTATTTCCTCTTACCAAAGTTTAAATTGTTTTATTATTAGTAAATAAATATGCTCATTATACTTGGTTCTTAAGTAAATGGCAACTTAAATCTATCTTCAGCTGATAATCAGAAATAGGAACAAATCAGAGATAGAAACTGTAGTTATTTTATAACAATGAAAAATCTGGTTAAGAGCCTATAACTCCAATTATAAGAGAATGGTTACAGAAACAAAAGTGCAATGAAGATATGAAATATCATACAACTAATCAAAAGGATGTTTTCATAGAAGAATTAGAGGATATGTAAGTATATACTATTGAACTGAAAGCAAATGGTAAACAGCACATACAGAGTGTGACCCTAATGTTAGGTATATTAGAATTAACAGCTGCAAGGAAGTGTCACGAAATATTATCCATGATGATCTCTGTCTTGGGAGATTGTATATGATTGTTTTTCTCTTCGTTTTTTTGTTGTTGCTTCGTATTTTCCAAATTTTGTAAAACAAACACATGAAAAGACACTCAGAGGAAATTTCCATTGAGCAACTAGATGTCCATATCCTGGTTTGAGGGAAAGTTGGACATAAATAGTAGGTTTATGATAAAAAGAAAAAGAAGTAACTGTTGCCTAAAATCTTTCCTTCCAATTCAGCTACTGTGTTCTTCAGCATAAAAAGAAATCTAATAAGAAAATAGTTACAGCTTTCTGAAAACCAACTCAATGAAGTTAACTTAAATTTTATGCCTGGTGTCAAATATTTCTTCCCCAGTCATTTACCTGTTCTGAGTACAGGATATACCACCGAACTCTATAATCAATGAGGTGACTTTTAATGGTAAGTTCTGGAAAAGCCTAAGCACTAACAGAAGTCTCGGGAAGAGAAATGTGATAAAGCTTGCAGTGTGAAGGCTGCTGTCTGAAGTTCCCAAGGGCCCTAGTTTGTTTGAAGCAGCCTCGTGAAGGAGCAAAGCCAGAGAAATGAAATTTTGATACCCTGCAGCCCACAGTGATCCCCCGCCTCCCTCCTGTTAACCTCACACACCTGTACACACGTGTGCTTAGGCCACCAGCCTGAGACTCACGCAGGTTCCTTTGGCTAGATTGACAAGTTCAAGCAATGCACAGATGTTGGTTCTGACCTTACTTCGAATAGGACCTGTCTTAATTATTCACAAGCCATGAGACCCTGGGCAGGCTCTTCCATCTCTAGGGTCTTGGTCCACCACAATTAAGAAAGATGATGGTACTTCCCACTGTAGTCGGTTGGAAAAATCAATGAATCTCTAGTGCTGAACGTTGTTAGAACAATAGCAGGCCTGGACCCAGCCACTGAAATGGCTGTGTAAGTGCTCAGTCCCTCGCTGTCTCTCTCCCTCTGTCCTTCCTTCCCTTTTCCTCCTGCTTTCATTCTCTTCCTCCTTAGTTAGCATATGATCTTCATCTTCACCGTGGACTATACTTTGGAGATAAATGTAAGCAAGATGTAAAGACAAAGGAAAAACGAAAGTTCCCCTACTGTTTCATGCAATGAATGTATCAGAGAAGAGAGAACTCATCACCTTCTAAAATGAGGCTTTTTCTTTTTCTTCTTTTTTTCAACAACCCACTTTTTCTTTGCTTTGGGTCCAGTGACCCCTGATACAGGACACACTGCTCTTTTTCATTTTCCTTTCAGTTCACATGGCACTGAGCAACAAAATAATAAAAAATATATATTTTTAATAATGCCAAGTACACAGACAAGGTGGAGAAAAGGGCTCCTATTGCCTGCTGAATTGCCCACTAATCACTCTGTGCAGAACCAGCAGGGAATTCTGACAACACACCTGACTTTTCATTTATTTATTTTTTATTGGTTCTGGGAGAGGTTTGTGATTCATTCCATGTAGGTGGCGAGGCCTTGTACTACAGGAACAAATTGTCCCTGGGGTGATTTGCTTTATTAACTTTTAGGCCAAAGGAGGGAGAAATAGGAGAATTGCTTTAACCGCAATATACTGGCAAAAGTTTAGTCTTTTTTAGTTCATTGATACCTGAAACGTTTTAACTGGTCCTGTTTCTTAAAGATAGATGGGCTGATTGTGAAGGAGGCAGCACGATGGAGTCAAAAGGTGGCTGGTTGAAAGAAAACCGAGCAATGATCTCGGCCCTGCTGTGTGTGTCCCGTCAAATCCCTAGACCCCTCGTATTATGGGGACTTGGTGACCTTCTCTGTAAAATAAAAGGATTGGACTGGATATTGTCCTCCTTTTTAAATTTTACTTTTTTATTGAAGTATACTTTACAATATTGTGTTAGTTTCAGCTGTACAGCAAAGTGACTCAGTTATACATATATGTCCTTTTCCAGACTCTTTTCTATTATGTTGTTTAGTCGCTAAGTCATGTAAGACTCTACAATGCTGTGGACTGCAGCACACCAGGCCTTCCATCCCTCACTATCTCCCAGAGCTTGCCCAGGTTCATGTTCATTGAGTTGGTGATGCCATCCAACCATTTCATTCTCTGCCTCCTCTTCTTTGCCTTTAATCTTTTCCATTATAGCTTATTACAACATATTAAATACAGTTCCCTCTGTTCTATAGTAGGCGCTTATTGTTTGTGTCTTTATGTAGAGTAGTGTCTATCTGTTAATCCCAAACTCCTAATTTATCCCTCCCCAGCCCTTTCTCCTTTGGTAACCATAAGTTTGTTTTCTATGTCTGTGAGTCTGCTTGTTTTTTAAGTATGTTCGTCTTTATAATTTCTTTTGGATTCCACATGTAAACAACATCCTATGATATTTGTCTTTCTCTTACTTACTTCATATAGTATGATTATCTCCAGCTTCATCCATGTGACTGCAAATGGCATTATTTCATTCTTTCTCATGGCTGAGTAGAATTCCATTATACACATGTACCACATCCTCTTTATCCATTCCTCTGTCAATAGACATTCAGGCTGCTTCCATCTCTGACTATTGTAAATAGGACTGTATGTATCTTTTCGAATATTATCCTCTTTCAGCAAAGTTTACAACTTCATCAGTGATGAATTCACACCTTTAGTATTAACTTTGTTGGGAAGTGAAAGGAACCCACGTCTCCGTAAAGACAGAATAATCTTAATATATAGTAAGCCTGTGCTGTGCTATGTGACTAGTATTGCCTCTAATCCACACAGTGATGTAGGAAGAGCCCCTGTGATAACAGAGGACACGAAGGATCACAGAATGAAGTAAGTTGCCTTACAGAGGCTGCAGCTGGGGTTCCTAGGGCTTGCACACGTGACACACAGCCATCAGCATGCATCGCCTCCACACTGCTTCTCAGGGAGACCAAGAAGACCATCCAGACTGGTGAGGGAGTCACAGTAACTCAAGTGGAATGTTCAAGTTAATAAAGGATAAGGAGCAATGGACCTGCTTTTATAAGCTTATCAAGGACAAGCAGGATAGTGGTGCCCCACTTTTAAAGAACAGGGTCTCTAAGGGAGATTTAGGCTTCCCTGGTGGCTCAGATGGTAAAGAATCTGCCTGAAATGTAGGAGACCGGAGTTCAATCCATGGGTTGGGAAGATCCCCTGGAAAAGGGAATGGTAACCCACTCCAGTATTCTTGCCTGGAGAATTCCAAGGATAGAGGAGGCTGGCAGGCTACAGTCCATGGGGCTGCAAAGAAATGAACACCACTGAGCCACTAAAACTAACTAAGGGAGGTTTAGAGAGAAGTGTAATTGCAGCAAATAAAGAATGAGAAGAACTTAGGACCGAAATGCTTTATCATCTTAGGTTTTCTCTTTTAATCATCTCTTTAAAAGTGGTCAAGCATTTGGAATTTAATAAATAATTAAAATATCAATAAAACATATTGATAATATCTGAGCAATTTAGATGTTTCATTTGATGGATGGAGTGAGAGAGGACAGTGATCTTGAGTTCAAAGGCTGCTGTTTACATCAAATGAGTTGCTTTTCCTCTTTGGCTCTAGTTTCCTAAAAGCCCATTTGTTGGCCCAAGTCAACCCTCTCGATACCAAAACCCTGTAGAAGACTTCAGGGATTTAAAAATGCACTTCTCTCAGAAAGATCTCGAAGAGCTCCTTACCCCCTTAAAACCTCTGATTCATCATCAAAGCAAAACTGATTGGTGAATGTGAATTATTTGAATAATTCTAGCTACAAATGACATAAAAAATTATTCATATAAAGAATCAGCAATAGAAGTTTAAATAAAGGGTTATGGTTGGTAATATACACTTTAATGTCCATCAGATTCATGATTTATAAGGCCCAGTCTTTCTGGCTTGTGATGTATCTAAACATCTCAAAGTTATAGCAGTGAGATGATGCTTGCATGAATATATTATATTTTTATGAAATGCAATGTATCATTCAACTAAAAAGAAACCCATGTCTGGAAATGAGTCGTATAGGTTCTAATTTCTGTACTGTGCTAGGATTAGAGGTGAATTATTTCACCCCTACAATTTGCATTTCCTTTACAGTGTGGAAGCAAAATAAGTCTCTTTGTTTGCACTGGTTTCAGAATTAAATTAGTTTGTATATTTGTTCTCTACTCCTCTTCCTGGATTTGGTTTCAAAGTAAACAGTTATTTTCATCAAATTCTTTTTTATTTGGCTTTAACTCTTCAGTTTCTTGATTTATTCTAGGTGGCTGTCCCTGTTTTATTTTCAATCAGATATGTGTTCACTGTTTTAAATGGCATTTCATTGGTTCACTTCCATTTTCTATTATTTACCTCACTCTGTGGTATTATGATTTCTTTAGCTAGATCTCACCCTGCTGTGATCTAGTCTTTTACAGGTATTTTTTGAAGTGCCTAAATACCACACAGGATTGGTAAGACAGCAAAAGGATGATCATCAATTTGATGTTTAGTGAATGTGGGAAAATTACAGGAAAGAATCAGAAATGACATTCATCACAGAGATTGCTTTGAAAGTTAATGGCAAACTTGGAGTCTTGAGAATCAGCAAGAATTACCTTGTTTGGAAAAACGAAAAATGTCAACTTTTTTTTTTTAGATTAACCTAGAAATGACCACTGACAGAAAACCAGCCATACTTTTCAATTTCAGGAGAAAAGATCTAAAAAGTTATTTCTACCTAATAAAAAAAGTGCAATAAGATTCCAAATTCCCATAGAAACTCTTCGTACACCTTATAACACATCAAAAGCCATCAAGGGCCTATTTATCTTGTAGGCCAGCACTAATAAAGTTTTGCGGGTATTTTTGATGGTGTATGTTGCAGGGGAGGAGAGGGGAAGTAGTTTTAGGACAGGAGGAGGGGAGTCAGTTTATATCAAGTTATGGGGGCGGGGGATGAAGATTTTAAAAATTGATTCCAGTAATTCATTTAACAACTCTTAGGATCCTAATATTGTTCTAAGGGATGAGACTACAAAAATGAACAACAAAGAAAGTCCCTGCCCTGTTGAGGATTACAAAACAGTGAGGGCCAGGGTAAGGGAGGGGGGGACGGTGGGGGAGGGGTGGAGAGGGAACAAGAGCAAATATATATAAGATAATTCAGCAAATATGAAGTGTAAAGAGTAAAGCAGTCAGATTAGAGTGATTAGGAGATTGTGGCGTAGTTATAGACAATTTTCTGAGAAATGTCATTTAGGTAGAGACCGGCAGAAAATTAAGAGACTGATATGTAGATATATAGAGGGAGAGTATTCAAGGAAAAGGAATGAACAGTAAGTACAAAGACCCTGAGAAAGGAAGGGGTCTGGCCTGTATTCCAGGAACAAAAGGAGGCTAATGAGTGATAATATGTGAGGTCACAGATGAGGTCATAAAGGTGAACTTGGAAAGCCTGTATAAATAGGCTGCAAGATCAAAACATGTAAATAAACGATTTGTAAAATTGACTATGAAACTTTTTAAATTTCTGCATAGCAAAACAGATGAAACGAACAGACTTGTGGACTCAGTGGGAGAAGGAGAGGGTAGGATGATTTGAGAGAATAGCACTGAAACATATACTTTACCATATGTAAAATAGATGACCAGTGAGAGTTTGATGTATGAAGCAGGGCACCCAAAGCCAAAGCTCTTTGACAACCTGGGGACAGGTTGTCCCTACCTCCTCAGGAGGAGGGAGATGGAAAGGGTGTTCAGGATGGAGGGGACACATGTATACCTATGGCCGATTCATACTGATGTATGGCAAAAGCCATCACAATTTTGTAAAGTAATTATCCTCCAATTAAAATAAATAATTTTTTTTTAAATCCCACTATGAACAAAGTCAAAAAATAAACAGCAACTAGAAGAAATGATAACTCATATCACCCAAGGACTGGTACCTTTATTTTTTTAAGAAATTCCTTTATATCAATGAAAAATTAATAATCCAATAGAAAAATAAGTGAACAGAGAATATGTAGGAAAAAAACAATTGAAGTGGCTTTTAAACACATTAAAGGATGTTCAACCTTACTAACCATGAGAAAAATTCAAGTTAAAACCACACTGGGATGCAGTCTCTTACCCTATCAGATTGGCAAAGATCCCAGCATTTGATCTTAAGTCCATCTAAAAGTTGGAGCCTTAAAGGAGCAGACACAGTCATGTACTTCTCTTGGAAATGTAAACAGGTACAGCCTTTATGGGCCAAGCTTCAGGACTCACCATCAACATTGTAAATACCCATATCTTTGACCCAGCCTTGTAAGACTTTATCCAATAGATTTATTTGCTAAATGAATTATGTAGAAGGATATTCACTGTGGCATTATTTGTAATAGCGGGAAACCACAGGACATGTTGAGTAGTGAGAAATGAATGAGAAGGGAGAGGTGGAATCTGATTAGGAGCCTCTTTTAAACCTGAACCCTTGGAAGTTCTAGAGTAGGTAAAATGAGAACAGGCTGTGTTTAAAACAACTTGTGTGTCATCGATTTCCTGTTGGATTGGGTCCATGTGGGACCTCAGTGACAACTTCAATGTCCTTGAAAAATTCTGATGGCGCCCAAAGTGGGAGAGTCCTTGTGCAGGGAGAGGGTTGAGGACATCAGGGGTGGTCATAGGCAGGGCTGCCAAGGGGGCAGAGACCAGCTTATGAAGGGCCTTTCTTATGCCGGGTTAAGAGGTTCAGACTTTATCCTGAAGGCAGTGGCAACCTTTAGAGCGAGGCAGTGACCTCATCAGATTTGCATTTTTAAAAGACAGTTCTGCTGGCAATGTCAGGGAAGAGATTACAGAGCAGCAAGACAGAGTGGGAGAGTGACTAGTGAGAAAAATAAGAATATAGTCCAGAGAGAGATACATATTTTCATTGTTTGGTGGTTCTTACAAATCAAAATTCTACAAATGAAAATGTCTTAACCACAGAATTGCCTTAAACATCAAAAGCGAAAAAAAATTTTTTAACTCTATCCTTTTGGTGGTTTCATGGAGGCAGACATTTGTTAAAATGAATTCAGCTGCACACTTTACTATGTGAATTTTGCTTTATATCAGTTATATCCCTATAGAGCAATACATTTTTAAAATTAAAACTGTCTTTAATAAGGAAAAACAAAAGAAACCCTAAAATGTGGTGTGGACTTTCTGACTAGGGAAGTTCCAATTTTCTACTCTCAAAGCTGCACTGTCTCCTGATTATTCAAGTCCTGTCTGCCTGCTGCTGTGGTGTATCCATCAGTCCCATTAGCTGGGTTCTCCTGAAACTCATTCCTGTCCAACTTTCACAAGAATTTTAATTAATTGATTTGAGTGAAAGCAAGGGCTTCCTGGTGGCTGAGACAGTAAAGAGTCTCCTTGCAATGCAAGAGACCAGGGTTCGATCCCTGGGTTGGAAGATCTCTTGGAGTAGGGAATGGCAATCCACTCCAGTATTCTTGCCTGATCTCATGGACAGAGGAGTCTGGCAGGCTATAGTCCATGGAATCGCAAAGAGTCAGACACAGCTGAGCAACCAACACACATACAAAGTCTCTATAACTCAGTGTACCCATCCCCAGCAAGCCACAGAGTAAAGCAGAGCCCTGCTTCCCTGTCATGACTGGGTCATAAAAGAGTCAATACAGAAACAATGAAACAGGTTTTTATTATTATTATTATTATTACTACTACTATTGATGAGTAACTGAGTGCCAATGAATGAATTCCCCAGGGTGCTTTTAAAATAGCTTGATTAAAAAAAAAAAATTCTTTTGTCTGCTTCTCACTGGGAAAAAATATCTTAGTTAAGTTTAAACGATGGTACTGCAGATATAAGAAAGAGTAAGCACTGCTTCTAAAGGAAAGCGAAACAGGGCCCTATGGACTTCTGATAAAGCAAGAAAGTAGATTGTGCTTATAGATTTCATTTTCCAAGAGTAGGTTATTAGGACAAATTTTAAAGTTTTAATGAGAACTTTGAAAGGATGTGTTATTATTTACATTCAAACTTCCCCCAAGAAAGAAAAATATATTTTTAATGTTAATGTATTTTATCTTTGTCAGTTCAAAAGATTCTAAACACCACAAAGCTGGCAATCGTGCACTGTTTCTCTGCCCCACCCCCTGAGGCCAGCAAGTCATAGTGCCATGGTGACATCCTTGGCACATAACAGATATTTATTAGGTTAAGCTTACTTCAACTGAACGTTCATTTTTTCCCCAGCTTTATCAAGATATAACTGACATATAACATCGTGTAAGTTTAAGGCATATAGCATGATGGTGTAATACATGGGTATTTTGCAAAATGATTATCAGAATGAACTTAGCTAACACATTCATCACCTCACATAGTTACCCTTTTGTGTGTGTGTTCATATGTGGTGAGAATTTTAAAATGTACTCTCTTAGCAACTTTCAGGTATTCAATACGATTCCGTTAAGTGTATTCACCGTGCTGTATACCACATCCTCAGGACTTATTCCTATAACTGGAAGTTTGTACCTTTTGACCATCTCTATCTATTCCCTGGAGGCTCAGAGGTTAAAGCTTCTGCCTGCAATGTGCGAGACCTGGGTTCGATCCCTGGGTTGGGAAGATCCCCTGGAGAAGGAAATGGCAACCCACTCCAGTATTCTTGCCTGGAGAATCCCATGGACGGAGGAGCTTGGTGGGCTACAGTCCACGGGGTCAAAAGAGTTGGACATGACTGAGCGACTTCACTTTCACTTTCATCCATTTCCCCAGGCTTCCCTAGTGGCTCATATGGTAAAGAATCCTCCTACTAATGCAAAAGACCCAGGTTCGATCCCTGAGTTGGGAAGATCCCTCTGGAGAAGAAAATGGCAGCCCACTCCAGTATTCTTGCCTGGAGAATTCCATGGACAGAGGAGCCTGGTGGGCTATACTCCATGGGGTCACAAAGAGTTGGACATAGCTAAGCATGCATGCGAACGTGTGCACATACACACACATGCAAGCACGCACACACACATCTGTTTCTCACCCCTTCACGACTGAACTTTCAAAATTATTTCTACTCTGTTGTTACTTACACAAAGATTAATAACATCGCAAATTAAAAGAAAGTCTTTCTCTTCTTGCCTCCCCTAAAACATTTTGAAAATCACTTTGCTCCAGGTTATAATTAGTAGCATTCAACAAAGTTATTTCTGATTTTACATCTCCTTTTATCAAAAGATAAATTTAAAAGATGTGTCTAATCATATGAAATCCTACTTAATATTTCTATCCCAGAGGCACAAAGCCTTTGGGAGTCCCCGTAGCAAGACAGTTTTAATCCAATGCCATCCAGAGATCAGAGATAATGGCTGGTTCCTTGTGTCAGAGACTTTGCTCTTCATAAAGTCAAGTACTTAGCAAAAAAACTAGATCTTTACCTTCTTCCAGACCTGCTCTCTGTCTTGCTAGCTCCCATTCACATCCCAGGGGAAACAGCTGATTCTGAGACTAGTCAACCTTGCATTTGACGTACTGTAACACTGTATTGAAACACAGTGCAGGCTTAGAACAGTTCTTTTTGTATGATCCCTGGGTCCGGAAGATCCCCTGGAGAAATGACTGGCTACCCACTCTATTATTCTTGCCTGGAGGATCCCATGGACAGAGGAACCTAGTGGGCTACAGCCCATGGGGTCACAAACAGTCTGACACAGCTGAGCCACTAACACTTTCACTTTAGTGGTTGGAAACAAGGGTTACGTCATTAATGATGTTTGTCAAATATTAATTGACTAGAGATCTGAATAATTTGAATCCTGTCAAATAAATTATAGGAAAAACATCCCCGAGTGTTTTGTAAATATTGGGCTACTCCAGTATTCTGTTGCTACAAATTAAATTATCCCTAAATTTAGCAGATTAAAACAACAATGGTATTATTACCAACTACAGAACAGTGAATCAGGAATTTGGGAAGCCTTGGCTAGCTCATTCTTCTGCCCCACGTGGGGTCACTAGGTGGTAATCAGCTGGTACATGGACTGGTCGAATTGGCCTCACTTACATGCCTGGCACCCTGGCAGGAGTCTTAGTCCACTGGAGCTGCTATGACAAAAATACCAAAGACTGAGTGGCTGAAACAGAAAGCATCTCGCTCTCATAGTTCTGAGTGCTGGAAAGGTCAAGGTCAAGACACTGGCGGGTCGTGTGTCAGGTGGAGCCTGCACCCTGGTCCACAGACTGCCACCCTCACTGTGTCCTCACGTGCTGGGGAGGACAGTGAAGCCATGGTGGGTCCTTTAATAAGGACACTAATCCCACTCATGAAGGCTCAGGCCTCTCGACCTAATCACCTCCCAAAGGCCCCACCCCTAAATGCCATCACCTAGGGGATTAGGTGTCAACATATGAATTATTGGGAGCACTCAAGTATTTTGTCCATAACAGCAAGCATGGCTAGTAACCTGGACCCAGTAGGGACTATCCCCTGGAGTGCCTACATGTGGCCAAACCAGCATGGGGACCTCAGATAGAGTCTCTCGAGAGAGAAAGTGGAAGCTGCCGTCTGATAATTTCCTGCTCCAGAAATCAAGTGTCCCTTGCGCTGCATGCTCTTTTTGTCACTGCAGTGACAGAGCCCACCCTGATTCAGGGGGATGGGATATAAACCCCACCTCTGCTTCCCAGGTTGCGCCAGTGATAAAGAACCCATCTCCCACCGCAGGAGATACAAGAGACGTGAGTTCAGTCCCTGGGCTGGGAAGACCTCCTGGAGCAGGAAATGGCAACCCACTCCAGGTATTCTTGCCTAGAAAATCCTATAGACAGAGGAACCTGGTAGACTACAGTCTATGGGGTCACAAAGAGTTGGACACATGACTGAGCTGCATACACACACACACCTTGATGGAAAGTGAGTCAGAATTTATAGTGATCCTTAATTGGCAAAGGGGCACCATGTAAGAAAACACTGCAGTTTTGTATCTCTTGGTATAATGAACTCATCCATCAAAAAGCAGCTATTATGAAAATATTAATTTAACATACAAAAGAGTACCAGTTATACATCTTAAAGTCATTCATGTGTATGTTATGACCCAGCTCCTCACATCGCTTGCTGTCAATACATCCACCAAAATATCTTGCCAGCTGGTCCTCTCCTTTCTTCTTCCACTGCCCAGAGATAGTGCCAGATAGCTGCTAACCTTTGTTGTGTGCCAGGCCTCATGCTAACGTCTTTCCAGGCACTATCTCATTTGATTCCTCATGCACACTATAGGTAGAAGTAAAGTTGCTCATTCGTGTCCGACTCTTTATGACCCCACGGACAGTAGCCTACCAGGCTCCTCCATCCATGAGATTTTCCAGGCAGGAATACTGCAGTGGGCTGCCATTTCCTTCTCCAGGGCATCTTCCCAACCCAAGGATTGAACCCAGGTCTCCTGCATTGTAGACAGGCGCTTTACCGTCTGAGCCACCAGGGAAGCCCAGGTTGTCATAATCTCTACTTCACAGATGAAGAAAATGGGACTCTGAATTAAGTGACACATGTTATTCTCAGACTTTTCATGGATGAACCTAAATGGAAACTGAATCACTTGACTCCATCTAACCACAGAATTGGGTTTCCTCACTCCTAACCAGAAAGTCCATGCTGATGTAGGTGGAATGCCTTGACCCATAGGTGCAGCTTTGCCCACACCCTTTGAGTGGGCACATATTTGCTGAGCTGCTACACATGCCTCTTGTGCTAAAAGGGTCATCCTATCTCTGTGCATCAAAACCTTATGTTACGATACAAGCTACTTCTGTTGTTATTTACTTGCTAAGTTGTGTCCAGCTCTTTGTGACCCGCCAGGCTCCTCTGTCCGTGGGATTTCTCAGGCAAGAATACTGGAGTGGGTTGCCATTTCCTCCTCCAAGGGATCTTGCTGACCAGGGAGCAAACCTGAGTCTCCTACCTGGCAGGCTGATTTTTTACCACTAAGCCCCCAGGGAAGCCCCCCAGTTACTTCTACTCCATCTAAATAATGTTAGAAACAAAAGTTATGTATACTGCTTGAGCAAGACAATAGTCTTTGTTTAAAGAGAGACAAAACATGGACAACACAGAAGCTATGCACAGAAAGGACCAGCTGGTCATTAGCTGACATACTCGAACTGGCCTAGTTTAATTGGCAATAGATAACAGCTCCAAGAGCATAGTTAAAAATAATGTTCCAAATATTTCAAAATATAAATGGCACGGAGATAATTAAGATAGCATAGCATGGCAGCCTCTGGAGGAAGTTATGACCATGTTCTGACTTAATTGGTTTTCAGAGAAACTTAACCAACTACTGCCTTGGTGTCATAAAAGTCTTGTGTGTTTTCTTTGCTTTGGGAGGAGAGAGAGGCATGGTTGCCCTGGCCCCAAAGGAGAGAAAAGATTCTCCTGATACTTGGGGAACTTGACTGCTGACAGACTTGCCCAGCAGGTGGGAGGCACACCAGTCAAGCGGGGATGCGCTTGGCTGCTCAGTGGACCACGGATATACCACGCAGATCCTCTCACCATCTGGGGTCTGGGGCACAAGGCAGAGCTACCATCCGCTTGCAGGCCTGTTCCAAGTCCCAGCGCTGAGGACTCAGGCTACCCTTCACTGCCATTTTCTCACCTTGCAGTGTGTCTAAACTAGACTCATAAAGGCAGTTACTGTGAGCATAACCTTTACATGGAAACACAAAATATTAGAGGAATTTTCTGAAAAGCTGCTTTTCTTTTTGTGACCCTGGGGAATCCTGTCATGTATATTTAGAACAATGGAAAAGAGGAATTGTTTGGGAGCAGGGATGATTATATCATAAGGAGACATATACATTTTTTTCTACTTATGGTTGTCTGTTGTTGCTGTGTTGTTTGATTGCAAAGTCATGTCCGACTCTTTGCAATCCCATGAATTGAAGCATGCCAGGCTTTCCTGTCCTTCACTATCTCCTGGAGCTTGCTCAAAGTCATGTCTGTTGAGTTAGTGATGCCATCCAACCAGCTCATCCTCTGTTGCCCCTTTATCCTCCTGTTTATCTGGCCCTGTCAGCCAACTTGTTTTCACAAACAACTTTGTAATAGAAAATTTTAAGTCCAGAAAACCAGTACTTACTTTCCTCTGCTAGCCTTGCTCTCATTCTAACCAAAAACCTGGGCATGGCTATAATCAGTGCACACATGTTATTTTATCCAAATATTTCCACACAATTTTATCTGCAGTTTTCCAGGATTTGGAAGAATGCATGTATTTCTTTATGAAAGCAACACAGCGTTTCAGTATATTGGTATATATTTATACTAGTTAATGATTTACCAGATAACTCAGTTATAAGAACTTCTGTAGTTGATCAACACAATGTGCTGTGCACAGTCGCTCAGTTGTGTCTGACTCTGCACCTCTATGAACTATAGCCCGCCAGGCTCCTCTGTCCATGGGGATTCTAGGCAAGAATACTGGAGTGGGTTGCCATGCCCTCCTCCAAGGGATCTTTCCAACCCAGGGATCCAACCCAGGTGTCCTGCACTACAGGCAGATTCTTTACCATCTGAGCCACCGTTCTTTGTGTGTGTGTGGTAAAAAAAAAAAAAAAAAACCCACACATAACATGAAATCCACCCTCTTAACAAATGCTTCACGGTACAATACAGAATGGTTAACTCCATGCACATTGCTACTCTTCGTGTGTGTGTGTGTGTGTGTGTGTGAGATTCATTTTATTGCAATATTCATTTAACTGCAGTGGTCTGGAACTGAAGCTGCCCTATTTTCTTTTTTTTTTAAATTTCAACTTTATTGAGGTATATTTCATATACAGTTCTAAGATTTTAAAAGTGTTCATCATGGTATTTTGATACACATTTACATTTTTTAAATTACAATACTGTATTTGTTTTGCCATACATTGACATGAATCAGCCACAGGTGAACACAATCTCCCAATGCCGAAGCCCCCTCCCACCTCCCACCCCACATCATCTACCTGAATCATCCTGTGCACTAGTCCCATGCATCCTGCATCCTGCATTGAACATAGACTGGTGCTTCATTTCTTACAAGATAGTATACATGTTTCAATGTTTCAATGCCATTCTCCCAAACCATCCCACCCTTTCCCTCTCCCTCAGAGTCCGAAAGTCCACTCTATACCTCTGTGTCTCTTTTATTGTCTCACATATAGGGTCATCATTACTGTCTTCTAAATTCCATATATATGTGTCAGTATATTGTATTGGTGTTTTTCTTTCTGGCTTACTTCACTCTGTATAATCAGTTCCAATTTCATCCATCTCATTAGAACTGAGTCAAATTTATTCTTTTAAGGGCTGAGTAGTACTCCATTGTGTATATGTACCACAGCTTTCTTATCCATTCATCTGCTGATGGACATCTACGTTGCTACTCTTAATAATGGTTCTGAGGCTTTGAGTCAATCATTGAGTCTTCAAAGGAGAATCTAATTTTCCTTAGTAAAGTAATTTTTAGTGCATTTTTTAAAAGTTAGTAATAACCTAAACCAGATAGCTTAAAGTAGCATATTCTGACTGATGATCTAAATTAAAAGGAAAATAAGCTACTATATATAAAATAAACAATAAGATCTTACTATATAGCACAAGAAACTGTAGTCAATATCTAGTAATAAACCATGAAGGAAAAGAATATGAAAAAAGTGCATGCATATGTATGTATAAGTGAATCACTTTGCTGTATACCAAAAGTAACATAGTGAATCAGCTATACTTCAACAATAAATACATTTTTAAAAATCAATAAATATATATTTACAGCAAAAACGTATCACCTTAAATTAATTTGTGTAAAAAGCAAATGAATTGAGATGAAAAATGGAACTTCAAGGCCAAGCAATTTGAATGAATATGGCCATTTGGTACGTGTTTAATAAATAGGATCATCAGGAGGATGGCCTATTTCCAAAGTCAAGGAGGCAAATGGGGTCAAAAAGAGGAGGTGAGTTTGCAGATCCAGGAAACAAAAAGCTGAGCTCTGTGGTGAGGGGAGGAACAGGGAACTAAAGAGTGAAATCACCAGAGAGAAACTCCTTGACTTTATGATATGAATCGAACAGATTTGTGCCTTGCCTATTGAAGGGAATGTAGGGTAGAGAAGGGACTGGTTTAATTTAAACAAGGGAAACTTCTCAGAGATATTTTAGACCCCATCGTTGCAAACTGAGACAATATACTGAGTCCTTATGATCCAACGTGAAGCTCGTCCTTTCTACCCAGAGCACAACTAACTACAGACATCCAATACAGCTAATGTTATTACTGCCTCAACTCAACCCATTCCTGTTGGGTAAATATTCCGTGATAGGCCAGTACTTTTTGTGTAATGATTTATTCAAATACTTGTATAAACATACAATTAAAGATCCTATAGTTATCACTTCCCTTAACTGCATAAGGTGGATGACTCCCTAGGGCCAATTCTTTTCCTTTATAAGGATTCCTTGTCCTTCTATTATAATAGCAGGAGACACCTGTCTAGAGAATCATGGGCTTCTCTGATGGCTCAAATGGTAAAGAATCTGCCTGCAATGCAGGAGACCCAGATTCCATCCCTGGGTCAGGAATATCCCCTGAAGAAGGGAATGGCTACCAACTCTAATATTCTTACCTGGAGAGTTCCATGGACAGAGGAGCCTGACAGGCTACAGTCCATGGGTTGCAAAGAGTCGGAATGACTGAGCAACTATCATTTTCCCATCTAGAGAAACTTGCTCATTTGTCATAATTAATCTTCATCAAAAAGCCTCTTGCAGAGTCTAACAATATAGGGGATTACTTTTGTAAATATGCAAAATAGATATAAAAACATAAAAGGAACAAAGCAACTTTCAGGGGAACTTTCAAAGCCTTAAAGGAAGGACTTTCTTGGTGGTCCAGAGCCAGGGTCCAGCCCCGATGGATCCAGGGAATTCGAAGCAGGGACGGCATTGGCGAGGAAAGACTTATTTATTTATTAATATAAGATTAGATCAGGAAGAAATAGTGTAGTAGGAAAATTTAGTGGAGAAAAGAGGCTGAGTAACTTGGTTTACGTGGAAAACCAATAAAGTTCCGGACAAGGAACTTGCACCATCTACGTTGGGCCACAGACACCCGCTTGAATATCGGAGGGTGCCCCGCCTTGGGCTCCCTCTTGCGTGGGTCTCAGAAGCCCGGGCAAGTAAGTAGACTCGGTGAGCCTCCATGTTCCAAGGGATCGGCCTGAAAAGGAGAGGGAGGGAGCAAGAGAAAGAATCAACACAGGGGAGGCCAGGCTTGTGCAAAAACCCCTCCAACTTTATTGTTCAAAAGGTGTTTATATACCCTAAATTTTACATAATGGAAGATACAGAGTCACACAGGGGCAGCAGTCCTGACCCTTTCTGCATATCTTTTGTATACAAAAGGTCTCAGGTGATTTACGTTATCTTCTGGCCAAGAGGCTTGCTAACACTTTTTGTCTCTCTATCTTAATGAATGTTAATCTCATTTCCCCTGAAGTGTTTTTCTTTAATCTGCATCTCCTTAAAGCACTAAAGTTACATCTCTATAGAACAAAACCACAGTGGGTTATAACAAAGAAGGTACTTAACACAAAGATCTAATGTTGCTACTTGTTTTTTCTATATACCAACTATATCAACAAATAAAAGATATGAAAATTTGGCAGCAAGTATTGGCTCAACAAATGAAACCTTTAATCAGTCCTATTCTAATGATTTTGACTCCTCAGAAGCCCCTACATTCCTAGGATGTTTTAAGCTTCCTGTGCCTCCTGCAGTCAGGAGGCCTCAAACAATCACATGTGCAGCTGTACGAGTCCTGCAGGCAGGCTAGAAAGCCATCAGAGGGGTTTTTAGATTGAAACACTCATATTATGCCCAGGAGATTTATTATCTAAAAGCTCTAAATTAAATTTTTTTCCAGAAAAAGGTGGTGGTTGGGGGGGGGGGAGACAGCCCCTGTTAATGACAGAAGAGTAGATGGAAAGCATAACACAGTAAAGCAGGCAGACTCTGGTCTTAGTGGGTGGATGCTCAGGAAATTCCAGGGGGAACCCCTGAAGCCTGATCACATCCTTGTGTTTTGTCAGGCTTCCTTCCGCATGACCTTGTCACGGGTGGGATTCCTCACACTGGCTCCCGGCAGTCCAGGGACTTAGCCTTCACTCTCCCAATGCAGGAGACCTGGATTTGATCCCTAGTCAGGGAACTAAGCCTCACATGCTGCAACTAAGAGTTTGCATGATGCAACTAAAGTTCCCACAGGATGCAACTGAAAGGTTCTGCATGCCACAATGAAGATCAAAGATCCCTGTGCCACAGCTAAGACCAAGGCAGCCAAATAAGTAAATAAGCAGACAAAAATTAAAGAAGACATCTTTTTTTGGTGGGGGCAGGGCTTGCCCTACAGCTAGCAGGGTCTTAATTTCCCAGCCAAGGATGGAACCAATGCCCTTGGCAGTGAAAGCAAGGGGTCTTAACCACTGGATCACTAGGAAAGTCCCCAAAAACATCTTTAATATCCAAATACTACAGGAAAATCCCCGAAAACATCTTTAATATCCAAATACTACAACCAAACAGTGTGCATCCTCTGTCCACTGTTGTTCCATTGCTCTGTCATGTCTGACTCTTTGTGACCTCATGGACTGCAGCCAAGTTTCCTGTCCTTCACTGTCTCCCTGAGTTTGCTCAAACTCATGTCCATGGAGTCAGCAATGCCATCCAACCATCTTATCCTCTGTTGACCCATCTCCTTTTCAATCTTTCCCAGCATCAGGGTTTTGTGGTCAAAGTATTGGAGTTTCAGCTTCAGCATCAGTCCTTCCAGTAAATATTCAGGGTTGATTTCCTTTAGGATTGACTGGTTGGATCTCCTTTCAGTCCAAGGGACTCTCAAGGGTCTTGTCCAGCACCACAGTTCAAGAGCATTAGTTGCCAGACAATTAGGTCATTAAGATCCAGAGAAATGACTACTTTGTTGTAAGGTTCTGATGTGACATTCACAGATAGGTCTGTGATAAGGGGGGAAAATCAGCAAATTTGTTATTAGAGTTTATAATGAGTCTTTGTTCACACTTCAGTTTTCCATGTTACTGTGTCCATGAGAGTAATATGGACCAAGCACTGGGGGTGGGGATGGAAGAAGGACCTCCTTGATTTTCTAGTGTGGCTCTAGATGCTTCTAGTCTCCATCATTCCATAAGGAAGAGATCAAGGACCCAGGTGTGAGGTCTGGCCGAGAGAGCCTGTTGATACTGTCAAAGCTGATGTTTTTCACAAACCCTGGTACCCTTTAAAAATGTGACTCTGCTTCCCAGACAGTCCTTTCTTATAAAAACTCATCTATCTTAAAAGGCTTCTTACTTGCCTAATTCATACCTACTTATAACCCTGAAAAATTTTTGATGTTGGCCTTTGGTGGAGCATGGTAGGATATGTAATAAAAATAAAATTTCTTTTCTTCACACCAATGCTATGAAGCAGCTACTATAAGCAGTATGTTACATTAATAATATGTTACATTTAGAAAGCAGATTATACAATATCTGCACAGTATATTTTCAGTTGCATGCTTAAAATATTCATGCACAGAGGGGAAAATAAAACAACATGGGGCATATACCAAAGTGTTTATAGTGTTATTCTGGGAAGTGGGATTGTGGGTGTATTTCGCTCCTTCATTTTTCTTTTCTATATTTTCTAAGTGTCTGATGATAAACATATATTAATTTGAAAGGGGCAACATTTTAAGATTGGTTTCCAAGTGCTTTACCAATTGAAAACCCTGACAAATTTTGAGGCAACATGTTAAAAGTCTAGGCTGTTCTGTCTTTCACTGTAGCTACTGGTCCCAAGTGAACAGTGTTGATTATATTTAAATTAGTTAAAGGGAAAATCATTTATTCACCATTTAATTATTCAGTCACATTTGCTGCATTTCAAGTTTCAGTAGCCACATTTTCATCATACAGAAAGTTCTATTCCACAGTCCTGATGGAGACAAGTTGGCAAACTGTGCCAGTTACCAAATTGGGCCAATTTGCAGTTGCAAAGAGCAAAGGAATGGTTCTCCTTATTACTTATTATTATTACAGTGTCACTCATTATAGACACTGGGAGAGTCCTCATCCTAGGTCCCTTTATACACTTCACTAATCTTTGGCCCAGTGAGCTAGAGATTTCTCCCATAGTCATCCAGGTATTAGTGGCAGAGTTGGGAACCCAGAGCAACTCACTCCTATTTCATAACTCTCACCTCCTTATCATTGTGATGATGTTCTCCAGAAAATTAAATCTTCCCAAGCTGTACTTCAATCCAGTATCATTTCACAGACATTTTTGAAAGCTTACAATGTGAAAGACACGGCAATAAGCCTTGAATGTGAAAAACCAGAGACTTCCTGGTGGTTCAGGCAGTAAAGAATCAACCTGCAATGCAGGAAACCCAGGTTCAATCCCTGGGTTGGGAAGATCCCCTGGAGAAGGGAATGGCTACCCACTCTAGTATTCTTGACTGGAGAAAAACCAAGTAAGAGAAGTTTCTCTATTCCTAAAGCATAACAAGGTGTTAAAAACAGGGCATGCTAGATAGAGTGACAGCACCAAGTAGGAACAAGTCTGTTCTTGGAAAATTTAGCAATGCTTCCTCCACCTAGTTATGCTTGAGTCTTGACATTAACATCCTCTGGACTCTCAAATTTACACTTCAATAGTCTCCATGTTCTCCATACTCCAGAAGAAAAGAGATTAACTCCACTTTTGAACCTGATCTAATTTTTTTTTAAACTTTACTTGAAAGAGTAGGTATATTCAACTCTTTTAATTTGAACTTACTTTCTCATTTGGGGGCCAGGTTCTACACTTGTAAAATAGTTTTAAACCTTCAGGTGAAATAAAATACTTTTAAGACTGAGTCATCCATTCCATTTTGAACTATGTAAAAGTGAATACCAAATTTGAACGAGTGATCATTTTTCAGCCAGTCATGTGGGAAGTGTTGCAATACAGATTAGAAGCTGGAGTTCCCAGTTCTCAAATCAATCATGTTCCTATATTTTAACAGATGCCATGCTCTTGGTGGCAGAGCGACTGGAAGGACCATTCAACATTGAGTCGGTCATGGACCCAATAGACGTCAAGATCTCTGAAGCCATTATGAACATGCAGGAAAACAGCATGCAAGTGTCTGCAAAGGTATTTGCCTTAGTCATTTATCTAATAAGCAAAGGGCAGTCATCTAAAAATGAAGTAACTAGATACGTCGACTGGGATTGTAAACTCTAATATGTTGTCCATGAGCTTTTCCTGTCGCATGACAAATTTGCTACTTCATTAAAACTGTCTAACAAAATGGCATTGAGAAAGGAAATAAGCTTTTCCTTTGCAGTTCCTCAATCATGAAGAAATTATTGGCTGCTAAAAAGTTTTAGAGAGCCCCAAGTATATTGACTAATCCCTCACATTTGTGAGCAATTTGGGGAAAATTTTCTTTTAATGGTTGTGATTTCTGCACACCCTCACCCTATTCTCTCTCTAAGAACTTCTAATTATGTCCTCAGCTGTGCAAACCAGGCAAATGTTCCCTATGTTCACTCGTAAATGATTAAACATTCCATCTGACTTCCTTTTTAAGACGATAAAGTAACCCTCATTAATGAATCGTCAGAAGAAAATGCCACTTTGTATAAAGTCAAACACACATTTTTAAAAACTAGTAAGTTTTTATAAATCAAACAAGGCAGATTCTGGATTTTCAGCTGCAGAACATAAATATCAAGTGCACAATTTTGAAAATTTTTAGAAAAATTTTATTGGAGTATAGTTGATTTACAATGTTGTATTAGTTTCAGGTGCAGCCAAGTGAATCAGTCATATGTATGCATATATCTGCTCTTTTTAAAATTCTTTTTCCATATAGGCCATTACAAAGCACTGAGTACACAGAGTTCCCTGTGCTCTACAGTTAGGTCCTTATTAGTTATGTATTTTATATATAGTATTATGTATGGAGAAGGCAATGGCACCCCACTCCAGTACTCTTGCCTGGAAAATCCCATGGATGGGGGAGCCTGGTGGGCTGCAGTCCATGGGGTCGCTAAGAGTCAGGCATGACTGAGCGACTTCACTTTCAATTCTCACTTTCATGCATTGAAGAAGGAAGTGGCAACCCACTCCAATGTTCTTGCCTGGACAATCCCAGGGACGGCAGAGCCTGGTGGGCTGCCATCTATGGGGTCGCACAGAGTCGGACACGACTGAGCAACTTAGCAGTTAGTAGTAGTATTATGTATATGTCTATCCCAATTTTCCAGTTTATCACTCCCCCTCTTACCTCCTGGTAACCAGAAGTTTGTTTTCTACATCTGTCACTCTATTTCTGATTTGTAGATAAGTTCACTTGTCCTCGTTTTTCAGAATCCACATATAAATGATATCATATGATATTTGTCTTTCTCGTCTGACTGACTTTACTCGGTGTGACAGTCTCTTAGGTCCATCCCTGATGCCACAAATGACATTATTTTGTTTTTATTATTTCTTTCATTATTTTGTTCTTTCTTATGGCTGACCAATATGCCACTGTATATAAGTACCACCTCTTCTTTATCCATTTCTCTGTTGATGGACATTTAAGTTGCTCCCATGCCCTCAGAATGGGAGAAAATAAATATTTGTAAAATATTTTCAAAAATATTGGCAAAATATTTTCAAAAATATTGGCAAAAAATTATAAAAGCAACTGACAAGGGATTAATCTCCAAAATATACAAACAGCTTATACAGCTCAATATAAAAAGATACAAATAACCAAATCAAAAAGTGAGTAGAAGATCGAAATAGACATTCCTCCAAAGAAGATATACAGGCCAGTAGGCACCTGAAAAGATGCTCAACAATACTCATTATTAGAGAAATGCAAATCAAATTGACAGTGAGGTATCGCCTTATATCAGTCAGAATGGTCATTATCAAAAATCTACAAACAATAAATGCTGGAGAGGGTGTGGAGAAAAGGAAACCCTCTTACACTCTTGGTGGGAATTGAACCTGATATAGCCACTATGGAGAACAGTATAGATGTGTGTGTATGCGAGTGTGTATGTGTGTGTGTGCGCGTGCCTGTGTGTGCTCAGTCATATCCAACTCTCTGCAACCCCCTGGACTATAGCCTGCTAAGCTCCTCTGTCCGTAGGATTTTTCAGGTAAGAATACTGGAGTGGGTTGCCATTTCCTTCTCCAGGGGATCTTCCTGACCCAGGGACCAAATCTGTGTCTCCTGTGTCTTCTGTATTAGAGGGCAGGCTCTTTACTACTGAGCCACCTGAGAAGCCCTCGGAGAACAGTATAGAGGGTCCTTAAAAAACTAAAAGTATAGCAACCATGTGACCCAACAGTCCCACTCAAGGGCATTTATTCAGAGAAAACCATAATTTGAAAAGATATGTGCACCCCAATGGTCATTGCAGCACTATTTACAATAGCCAGGAAATGGACGTGCACAATTTTTATTTATCCCCACCCACTTGAAAACAAATAGGACCCACCTTAAGCAAAATTTAAAAAGTTTGATATGAGTCTCCAGCCTTCCCTTCATCACCCCTTTTATCCACACTGATGACCGACCACACAATGCCCTTCTGTTTTTTTTACCAGTCTCCCTGTTCTGAAACACTATCCAAAACTGCACCAGTCCTTTAAAAGCTGATGATGGAGTGATTGCATTTTAACTGAAAGTCATTCATACAAAATATGTCAGACAAAGAGCTGCATGTTTAACTCTCTTCAGTATTTAAAGTCCTTTGTGAAAAGATTTCAGATATAATCAAGGAGAAAGAGAGAGATGGTGGGGAAAAATTGCAGAGCAGAAAGAAACCCATGGAATCTAACGAGGACTCCTTGGCTGAGTGTGAAACAAACTAGCTTTGGACTTTTCAGGGAGCACTGGTAGAAAATAGGGTGAGAAAGAATCTGGCCTGGGCCCCTTTCTCTGTCTCTCTGAAAGATGAGAGGGGCTGTGAGTTTCATAACCCTAACTTCCAGGTTTTAGTGCACTTCGGTTGCATCTGTGCTAAGTCACTTCAGTCATGTCTGACTCTTTGTGACCCCATGGACTGTATCCTGCCAGGCTCCTCTGTCCATGGATTCTCCAGGCTGGAATACTGGAGTGGGTTGCCATTTTCTTCTCCAGAGGATCTTTCCCACGAGGGATTGAATCCACATCTCTAATGTCTCTTGCATTGGCAAGTGAGTTCTTCACCACTAGCCAACCAGTCCATTCTAAAGGAGATCAGTCCTGGGTGTTCACTGGAAGGACTGATGCTAAAGCTGAAACTGCAATACTTTGGCCAGCTGAGACAAAGAGTTGACTCATTGGAAAAGACTCTGATGCTGGGAGGGATTGGGGGCAGGAGGAGAAGGGGACGACAGAGGATGAGCTGGCAGGATGGCATCATGGACTCAATAGACATGAATTTGAGTAAACTCCGGGAGTTGGTGATGGACAGGGAGGCCTGGCGTGCTGTGATTCACAGGGCCGCAAAGAGTTGGACACCATTGAGCAACCGAACTGAACCGAGTGCTACCTGGGAGCTTGTGTTAAGCTGTGTAAAAGAAAAAGAGAAAAATGCTCCAAAGTTCTATCACCTATTGAGAAAATAGCATATTTGGGAGTTCCATGAAAATCTATTTTCTTTCTTTCCTGCAGGGGTTGGGGGAGCAGCTATCTATCCCTCTCAAATCTATTGCCTAGAAACCAACTAATGTTGTTGTTGTTTTTTTTAATTTTTAAAATTTTGTATTGGGGTATAGCCAGTTAACAATGTTGTGATACTTTCAGTTGAACAGCAAAGAGACTCAGTCACACATATACATGTATGCATTCTCCCCCAAACTCCCCTCCAATCCAGACTGCTACATAACACTGAGCAGAGTTCCCTGTTGGAGTAGGTCCTTGTTGGTTACCCATCTTAAATGTAGCAGTGCCTACATATTCATCCCAAACTCCCTAACTATCCCTCCCCCAGCAACCATAAGTTCATTCCTCTAAGTCTGTGAGTCTCTTTCTGATTTGTAAGTAAGTTCATTTGGTGGTTCAGACGGTAAAGGATCTGCTGGCATTGCAGGAGATACAGGACAATCCCTGGGTTGGGATGATCCTCTGACGAAGAAAATGGCAATCTGCTTCAGTTTTACTGTCTGGAGAATCCCACGGACAGAGGAACCTGGCAGGCTATAGTTCATGGTTGCAAAGAGGCAAACACGACTGAGCGCATGCGCACACAGAGTCACACAGTCTTGATGTAGAGAAAAGGAGATGGAGCGAGTTAGGAAGAAGAAACAAGAGAAGGACAGCTAAGCTAAGCTCTGAAGGAAAGAGGAATGGGAGGTGGCGTCTGATCTCGAGGACAGTATGGAGAAAGGACCAAAGCCAACTTTTAATATAGTGAAGGGGAGGGTGAGTAAGTGGCTGGAATTTGGACAAATTTAGCAGGAAACACCAACAGGATCTGCTGATGGAGTGGACATGTTCTGAAAAAGGTTTCATTTCTTCAAGGAAATGGAATTCAGAAACATGTAGTTTCATTTTCCATATAAGCCAAATCCATGAAATTATGCATGAACTCAAGTCTAAAATCTACATTCTCTCTAAGAACAGAACCAGATGGCTAAATTCTTCCTTTTGCCAAAGAACCCTCAGTCATTTTTGATAAACAGTCCTGTCAAATTGGAAATTCTGAATTTCCAATCTTTGGATGGAACATTCACATAACCAGTGACTAGGTTAATTTCTGATAGAGAGCTTCTGATCTCAGCAGAAGCTCTTTCCTAAATGCAAGGGCCAGACACCCTGAGAGCTGTGAAGCTTACAAATTAAAATCACTTCTTACTCCAGATTTGACTGGCAACTTCTCCTTGGAAAATCATTTACCTTATTACAGCAGTTACTCATGGAAGTCATTCCTAGAGCCTCTTTAAGTAAAGCAGCAATGTTTATAACTGGCAGCTCATATTTGTTGAACACTTACTGCCAGGACTCTACTGTGCATTACATGGTTTATATTATGTAATATTTATAACAATGCTTGCAGTGAGATAGGTCTTCTCCTTATTTTCCAGATACACAATCTAAGGCTCAGAAAAGTTAGGGAACTTAGAAAGGTCTCATGGTGTGTGAAGGAGTACACAGAGGAATGGCTGACTCCAGAGACCACGTTGCTCATCATTGCATTTTAATGATGCAGGTTCCTAAAAAGCCAGTCCCACACAAGAACAGGATTCAGCAAACATTTACTGAATAGATCAAGTATTAAGGGAAAGTTCAATAGCTTTCAGTAAAAACCCACCCAAGATAGTAAGGAAACAGAGCCAGCAAAGCCAGGAGGATTCAACTTTTCTACCTTTCTCTCTGATTCCCTTTGCAACTATACCTGGAACTTACCAACATGCTAAAGACTAATGAAATATTTCTCTTATTAGCCTCATCATTCATGCTTCCAACCCTTCCTAGGGTGTTAATAGTACAAAATATGAAATTCTTCTTTTTCTCTCTTCTATCTGAAGGCAAAGATAAACACATTAGTTTCAGATATGAAATTTCCCTCTATTGCAGTGTGTGTGTGTGTGTGTGTGTGTGTGTGTGTGTGTGTGTGTGTGTGTGTGTTAGTTGCTCAGTCATGTCTGACTCTTTGCAGCCCCATGGACACTTCAGGCTTCTCTGTCCATGGGATTCTCCAGCAAGAATACTGGAGTGGGTAGCCATTCCCTTCTCCAGGGGATCTTCCTGACCCAGGGATTGAACCCAGGACTCCTGCATTGCAGGCAGATTGTTTACCATCTGAGCCACCAGGGAAGCCCTCCTCTAATGCAGTAGTGCTCATCATGTATATATAGGAGGGAATAGCTCATTTTTATTGAGTTACAGTTAATATACAATATTATGTAAGTTTCAGGTATAGGAACAACTAAATTTTTGTTCCTAATCAGTAAGATCCTGAATTAGTGAAATTATAGATTAATAAAAAGAACTATTCTCACTATGTCTGTTCAGACTCAAATTTTGTTTTAGATCCGTATTTAAAGGCATAGTCATATCCTTTTTCCTCTCCCATTTAGCCCATAGCTAAGCTGTTTTGAGGATAAGGCACATGGACATTCCTTTCAAAAAATACATTGGTTCTTTGTTACTGTTCAGTTGCTAAGATTGTATCTGACTCTTCCTGACCCCATGGAATGCAACATGCCAGGCTTCCCAGTTCTTCACCATCTCCCAGAGTTTGCACAACCCTGGTGGCTCAGATGGTTAAGCATCTGTCTACAATGCTGGAAACCCGGGTTCAATCCCTGGGTCGGGAAGATCCCCTGAGAAGGAAATGGCAATCCACTCTAGTAGTATTGCCTGGAAAATCCCATGGACAGAGAAGCTTGGTAGGCTACAGTCCATGGGGTCGCAAAGAGCCGGACACGACTGAGCGACTTCACTTTCACTTGTCCATTGAGTCAGTGATGCCATCTCACCATCTTATCCTCTGTCGCCCCCTTCTACTCCCACTCTCTAGCTTTCCCAGCATCAGGGTCTTTTCCAATTAGTCAGCTCTTTGCATCAGGTGGTCAAAGTATTAGAGCTTCAACATCAGTCCTTCCAATGAATATTCAGGGTTGATTTCCTTTAGGATTGACTGGTTTGATCTCCTTGCTATCCAAGGGACTCACAAGAGTGTTCTCCAGCACCACAGTTCAAAAGCATCAATTCTTTGGGCCTCAACCTTCTTTGTGGTCCAACTCTCACATCCATACATGACTACTGGAAAAACCATAGCTTTGACTATACAGACGTTAGTCAGCAGAGTGATGTCTCTGCTTCTTAATACACTGTCTAGATTTGTCATAGCTTTTCTTCCAAGGAGAAAGCATCCTTTCATGGCTATACATTGGCTATTCCAAGTTCTATAATCAAGTACAATAGTTTTGTAATAACATTATGGCATTTATTTCAAACTCTTGTGTATCTGTTACATAATATTATGTTGTATATGTTACTTATAATTATATAGGGAAGCTCCATATTAACATATAATATTGTTTGTGTGTGTGTGTGGGGTGTGTGTGTGTGTGTGTGTGTGTATAAGACTAAGGACATTAAGATATTAAAACTTTACTGGCTTCCTTTTTTTGTACAAATAATCACTTAGTAACATTGACAATCATCATAGTTACTGTTGGTTGGGCCCCTACTATATTTCATTCAATAGACACCCTTCATGTACCAGGCACAAGAAATATCAGTTCGGTTCAGTCGCTCAGTCGTGTCCGACTCTTTGCGACCCCATGAACCACAGCACGCCAGGCCTCCCTGTCCATCACCAACTCCCAGAGTTCACTCAAACTCACGTCCATCGAGTCAGTGATGCCATCCAGCCATCTCATTCTCTGTCGTCCCCTTCTCCTGCCCTCAATCTTTCCCAGCATCAGGGTCTTTTCAAATGAGTCAGCTCTCCGCATCAGGTGGCCACGGTAGAGGACAAAACAAATTCTCTGCACAAACATCAGTCTCTTTTTAGATGCCTTATGTATTTATTTCAAGTCCTCTGCAATCTTGTAGAGTATTCATTTCCTCTTTGTATAAGAATGTTATGTTTAGAGAGATTAAGTTGCTTATCTGAGGTCAGGCATCTAAGAAGTAACAGAGCTGGGATCACAGCCTAGAACTGTCTGATCCAAAGAAAAAGATTATCCCGGCATGCCACAGTTTTCTCAGTGTGAGTCTCCCCACCAGGGCCAGATGCACCGCAGCATTGGAGGAGCCAGCCATCTAAGGGAAGGCTGTTGCCAGAAGCCTGCTACTAATGATGATGCAAATGATGAGTATTTCTGATCAACAGGGAAACCTACTGAAGAGAAGCACAAGTTGCTAGTTCTTCAAGCTCCAGCCAACACTTATTACATTCACTAAGTTCGCAGTCTTTATCAAAGGCAAGAAAGGGTCCTCATTATCCCACCACTTCTTTACCCACCCAAATCAAAGGAGCTCTGTACTTTACAGGTTTGAGAAAATTCTCCAAAGGAAAGGAGAACAAAACTTGCTGAGTCTCTGCCTGTGAATTTCAGATGTGTTGATAATCTCTTTCCTCTCCTATCAGGAAAGATGAAGCTGATCTCACTCTATATAATTTAACTGTATTAGGACTAATTTCAGATGTAATCCAGGAAAGGATTGGTTTGTCAGATACAGTCTAAATTAAGAAGGGAGACTTATTAAATTCCAATTGAAACCATACATTCAATTAATACTTAGTACAGACTAGGGCAGAATCTATTACAGAAGAGCAGCCTGGCCTTCAGTTACTTCATTTTCTCTTGACAATTCTTTCTGAATCTACAGCCCAGATGAAGATGAAAAAACCTAAGAGAACAGAAAGGAGAATATAATGCTTTCTGCCTTTAGCTAATGGGTCTTAGTTTCCTCATCTGTAAAGAAAGGGGTTCATCTCAATGTTCTCGTTCTAGCTCTATCCGTTTAGAGCTTTGGGAACATTATCTCTTCAGTATTAACTAGGGTTTTTTTGGCATCCAGATATTTTTCTTTTCTCTGGGTCTTTTTCCTTTTAAAGCATACAGATATACATAATATCTTGGGAGTTCACAAGGAAAAACATATCTTCCTTCAGATATAAGAACATTGATTAGATTTAGTCTAAGTAAGTATATTTTTATCCCAATAACAGTTTCCTGTCTTTGAGCCCCTGTAGTACGTGTGTGTTTCTTAAGGCGGTGGGCACATTATTCCTTCTGTTAAGATTATTTGTATACTTATCTTCTCCTTCCCAGGATTATAATTATTTTACTCACTCTTACATCCTGCAGAAAGCCATTCTAACATGTCATTTTACAAATGGAAGCCACAGTACATTTTGCTGGGTTGAATTCAGAGCATGAAAGTATAATGTCAGAAAAAAACCTCAACTATAAGGAATAGAAAATACCTTCAAATATATTTAAAGTTAGTCTTATATCTTTAAAATAGCATCAGAGTTTAACATCAGACCAACCTGGGGGTCTGGTTTTTACTAGTTGTGTGACTTGGGCAAATTATTTATCTGTATAAACTCAATTAAGTTATATTAAAAATGAGATGCTAGTTTGATCTGCTCATAAAGTTGTTTGAGGGTGAAATGATATAGTCCATGTAAAATGCTTAGTGTGGAATATGTAAAATCAAAACCACTCGTCAAAATTAAGTATTTTCATTGTTATTTTTGAAAATAATAGGTGTTGAAAATGATGTATAAATTCTAAAGCACTTTGATTGTGGTTTCACCTCATCCATGATGGTCTGTGAGCTTGTCCCTAGCACTGAAGATCAGAAGAGTCACAAACCTGCATTTAAATCCACTCATGCATGATGTTACTTTCAATGGGAGGGACTCCATGGAAAGGGACATATATTTCAGCACGGCCTGAGACATGGCACCTGGCACTGAACAAACGTCAAATCAACAAGGCCTTTGGAGGAAAATGGGCTTGAGGGAAGAATGGGCCGGATCAAGGCAGGAGCAGCAACCCAGCTCCTGTCTGTGCCTGTGGATGGCACCAATGCCATCACAGAAAAAGTTTTTAGAGGAATATTAGTGACCTCGGCCTACCATCACCTTATTCTTACATGAAGAAGATAATTGGCCTATTCACTCGACAAGTGCCTGATCTCCAAGTAAAAGAGCACATGGCCCTACTCTTTATAAAGCTTTGAGTTCTACTTCTATTTCCACTTTAGCTCTGTTTTGAAAAGAAAAGAGCACATCCTCAATGGTTTCTAGATTGTGAATATTTTTTCTGTTTATTCAAATTTCAAAGCTCATATTCTGCCTGCCAGCCCTCACTTACTTTAATAATATTCCACCAAGAAACAGTGACTTTGAAACATCTTTGGTTCTTTGATTTCTTCATTTCACTACAGAAAACCAGAATCTGTTCCTTTCCTGTTTGTAGCATGACTGGATAACAGAGCTATGTTATTCAAATGCTTAGATACAGGGTTGGGGTCAGGGGGAAGATATCATTTTTATAAAGTAAAATGAAGATTTGGAAAAAAAATGCTTATGATTCATTTATAGGAAATGCATCCAAAGCAAACTACTTTTAACTTTCTTTCCACTTGAAAGGTGTTTGAAAAAAAAAAAAAAAGATGTTTCTTCTCCTTTTGATGATAAAGGGAAAGTTGTGACTATCTCTAACCTTTAGAGATTTATCTTAAGATTTTCTTTCACTTTAACTTCAGGGCAAAAGATGAGAAGATTACATTTAATGAAGTCTACTCCAGAGTAGGTGATTGAAACTCACGCAGTTTTTAACACTCGATGTGTTCTTAGAGCAAGATGGCCTCTTGCTTTCCTGGAAAGACAATCTTCTTCCAGCCTCCTCTTCCTTTAAAGTGGAGAAACTGCTTCCTTAGAACCATGCTTTCCATGGGCAGCAGATTACTGCATTAGAGGAATTTCAGTTGGCTCTGCCCCGTTCCAGAGATACACAGTTATCCTCAGCTCTTAGCACTTTCTTCTACTCGGGGCTATATAGTCTGGTTTGATCTTGATAGAGTCATTGCCGAAGCCAGTCCATGGTTAAATATGTAAAAGAGCTGCCTCTGTGAGGTTATAGCAACTTGTTCTGCCAGAAAACTTGGAACTATATGGCTTTCTGTAGGTCTTTTTCTTCTAACACATTTTATACCTCTTTTTAATTCACCTCCTAATTGTCCCAGCATGTGTGCGTGCTAAGTCACTTCAGTCATGTCCGATGCTTTACGATCCTGTGGACCATAGCCCACCTGGCTCCTCTATCCACAGGATTCTCCAGGGAAGAATACCTGAGTGGGTTGCGTTCCCTCCTCCAGGGGATCTTCCCAACCCAGGGATCAAACCTGCATCTCTTATGTCTCCTGCATTGGCAGGCAGGTTCTTCACCACTAGCCTCACCTGGAAAGCTCCTTTTGTCCCAGTGTGTGAGTTAGTTGCTCAGTTGTGTCTGACTCTTTGTAACCCCATGGACTGGAGCCTGCTAGGCTCCTCTGTCCATGGGATTCTCCAGGCAAGAATACTGGAATGAATTGCCATTCCCTTCTCCAGTTATCTTCCTGACCCCGTTGATCAAACCCAGGTCTCCTGCATTGCAGGCAGACTCTCTACCATCTGAGCCACCAGTTCAGTTCAGTTCAGTCACTCAGTCGTGTCCGACTCTTTGCGACCCCATGAATCACAGCACGCCAGGCCTCCTTGTCCATCATCAACTCCAGAAGTTCACTCAGACTCATGTCCATCGAGTCAGTGATGCCCTCCAGCCATCTCATCCTCTATCATCCCCTTCTCCTCCTGCCCCCAATCCCTCCCAGCATCAGAGTCTTTCCAATGAGGCAACTCTTCGCGTGAGTTGGCCAAAGTCCCCTTATTGTCCAAGACTATATCTCAAATATCAGTCAAATAGCTGATCATTTCTGTATTAATACATATAACCTATAAATGACACACAGTTTTTTTTTTTTTTTAAATCATGGGGCTCTCAGGGTGGCTGACAGAATTCTTAAAATTTGAAAAGTCTTGGACACTGTTTCCTGGGTTGGCTACAGCAGCGACTGTAGGCTCTGTAGCGGGTGTAGGAGTGTTCACCCCAAGTTTCTAGCCCAGATTACTCTCCTGACTACACCTGTTTATCCAGCTGTCTGCTGCACAGTCACCGGCAACCTCAAACACACATGTCTAAGACCCAACTCGTCATCCTCCCATGATCCCGTCCCTCTGGGGGTTTTCCATCCCAGAAAATGTCCCCCTCTCCCGTTCCTATGTCCTACCTAGCCAGACATTGAGTGACTCCTCGACTCCCCATCCCCCTTCACCCTCACAGTCAATGAAACTGCCTTGAAACCCTCTAAATAGCCATTCCAAATATCTTTTGAATCCATCCACAGCAGCTCCCCCAATTTTATCATCTCACACGCAGATTATAGTCTCCTAATTAATTCTCTGCCTCTGGCTTTTCCACACTCCAATCCATTCCCCACGCTGTAGCCAGAAGGGATGCTGAAAATGCAAATATGATCACATTACTCCCTTGTTTAATATCTTCCCACGGCTCCCTGTTGCCATTCGAATAAAGCCCAGACGTGTTCCAACACCCTGTAGTCCTCAGCCTGCCCCTCTCTCTGGGTCCACTGTCACCACGCATCCCACCTTAAATTGCTGAGCACCGATTGATTATCTGCCAAGCACAGCATTAGATGCTGTAGATGTGATAATGAATAAGATCAACAGCAGAACCTGAGTCCTAATAGAAGCCTTAGTCTAATAGATAAGAGAACCTCTATGTGCACCAGCTGTAGAAAATGGCCTGGGCTCTGTTGCTCAGGTTCAGCAGCCTCTCTCCTCTCTAAGCTTTAGTCTATGCTGTTCCTCATCCTGGAGCATTCTTTCTAGCCCTCTCCATCCCCCCACCCCAAATACGCAGCATTCACCAGGCATCTTCCAACTATTTCTTCACTTTCCTGGCAAGATTCAGTGGTATACTGGGAAGTGTTTGCACAACAAATTTCTGTACAGAAAACATGCTTGTTGAGAGTGTTTGCCAGTTCCTGAGGGTGTAAACTTCAAGCTACTAACATGTAGTTCAGTGTCAACTTAACACAGAGTGGCACATCACAGTGGAATGTTTCCTCCTTATAGATACACTTGGCGTACAAAACTGTGAGAGCACAGATAATGGTAAAATAGCTAAGAAGTAATGCTATTTGGTGGGTCAGACGATAAAGACTCTGCCGGCAATGCAGGAGACTCATGTTCTATCTCTGGGTCGGGAAGATACCCTGGAGGAGGGCATGGCAACCCACGCCAGTATTCTTGCCTGGAGAGTCCCATGGACAGAGGAGCCTGGCACGCTACAGTCTGTGGATTCACTAAGAGTCAGATACAACTGAGCATCTAACACAAATGCTTTATGAGTATGCATTGCCTTTGTTTTTAATATAATTTATATCATTTTAAGTTTATACAATTTAATATCATAATCACTCTATTTAATGACTGGGTTGCAAAATTCCTAAAAATTTTAACTATTGGTCTTGTGAGCCAGTAAGATCCTGTTCCAGCACATCACTGCTCTCTTGGGATGCTTTCTCGGATTCTCTGGTCTTGGTTTAGCTGCCTCTTGAGGGTGTTCCCATTGCATTTATTACATTCTACCATAATTACTGAATTACTTGTCAGAACCCTCGGCACATCCCTAGCACCTAAGTCTGGCCTTCATGATACTCTATGAATATTTGTTGAATGGTAGTTTGAATGAATGATAAAGAGCCTGGTTATTGACATGTACTACTGCTGCTGCTGCTAAGTCACTTCAGTCGTGTCCAACTCCATGCAACCCCATAGACGTCAGCCCACCAGGCTTCCTCGTCCCTGGGATTCTCCAGGCACAACACTGGAGTGGGTTGCCATTTCCTTCTCCAATGTGTGAAAGTGAAAAGTGAAAGTGAAGTCACTCAATCATGTCGGACTCGTAGTGACCCCATGGACTGCAGCCTACCAGGCTCCTCCATCCATGGCATTTTCTAGGCAAGAGTACTGGAGTGGCTTGACATTGACATGTACACACTTATCCAAATTCTGCAAAGTGATTTTGCTGTAACCTTTAATTGCTGTAAACCTCATAAGCAAAGAGCATATGAAATAATCATTTAGCAAATCCAACAGAATTCTTTTTTTTCTCCCTATATTCAAAATACACTTTGTTAAATTCCTTGTCACTCCTCCCTATTCACCATGTCGGAGGAAATAGCAAGGTGCTCTGTCGTTGAAGGAATGCAAATGTTCCAGAGGAAAAAATATTATCTTCCCCAGAAAATGGAACGAATTTGCTTTTATTGAAGAAACGATTTTAAGAGGTATGCAACCCATCTGGCAGATATTCTGCAAGCAAGCTGCATAAGCATCAGAAGTAAATGTTTAAAACCTTGAAACTGACATGATCACTGGCTTTTGAAAATCAAAGACAATGAATGAAAAGCAGCCAAAACTGAAACTGATGACTTGACTTGCTTCAGTCCAACCCAGAGCTGTCTACCCAGAATCCTGAACCCATGCAGAGACTTTGAGTTTGCCAGAGATCTTGGCCAAGGGACCACTGTAATCAATCTTTAAGGAAAGAAAAGCATGAATCAGAGACTAGAGGACAAAAAGAGGAAGAGAAGGAGAGAAGAAGTAGGGGAGCAGGGAGGGGAGAGGAAAGAAGAGAGAGAATGTTTGGAGTCATAGGCTGAAAGCCTATTTTCTGGAAAGGCAATCTATCACTAAATTTGGCACACTAATAAAAGTAGAAAAACAAAAAATTTTTTTAAATGTTTATATGATGAATATACTGATTTTATATCTTTAAAAAGTCATTTTTAACATGTTTTAAGTTTATATTCAGGAAAGCATTTCTTAGAATATTAGCAGATTGTTGTAAGGAACCAGAAAAAATTGAGAGTCCAGGTGTCAATTTAATTTCTTATCACGACTGAGCAACTGAACGGAACTGAACTGAACTGATGTGCTAGGAATAGATTCTAGGGTATAATGGTGAACAAAGTATATGAGAGTCTATTCTTCATAGAACTTAAATTATTCATGCATCACTCTGCATAGTCCCTAGATTTGATTTGTTACCTGTTATTGTCCTATTTAATTATAGATTCCCAGGTGGCTCAATGATAAAGAATCTGCCTGCCAAGTAGGAGAGATGGGTTCTAAGCCTGGGTCAGAAGACCCCCTGAAGGAAATGGCAACCCACTCCAGTATTCTTACCTGGAGAATTCCATGGACAGAGGAGCCTGGAACACTACAGTCCTTGGGTCCCAAAAAAATAGGACATGAGTGAGCAGCTGAGTGTGTGTGTGTGTGTGTGTGCGCGCACACACACTCATTGTTGTATTTATAGATAACTTCAGTAAAATAATTATACATCTTTTTATATCATTGCTTCGCCATCTTTTCTAAGCATTATATCATTGTATCTTCACAGCAGCCTTCTTTACATCCTGGATCATACAAGTGTAAAGAGGAAGACTGAAACCAGGACTCCAAGCTTTTAGACTCTTATTGGTGATTAGACTCTTATTGGTGACCTTCCTCTTCCACTTGTCTCGCAAGAAAATTGTGACCACACTTGTACAAAATATATGCAGAGTCCATCAAATATGTTAGCTTCTGTTTCCTTGGGAACAAATGGGATAGATTTGAATTCCCCAAGTGGTCATCTAACAAATAGTTCCTTCATTAACACTCTAATGTAAATTAGAATCTAATAACTAAGTAAAGCATCACTTACTCTCAAAACATCAAGTCCAATTAAATCTAGGTAGCATGGACTGTCACCTCCACTAATCTACACAATTAGTTGTCTATTTGCAAATTTCAAAATGGTTATGGGAATAGCAACATTCTTCCTACAAAAATAAAAACTCCACTGAGTAGAAACTTAGAAGATAAATTTAAAAAAAAAAAAAAAAACTCAGAGACAGCAACAGGGCTGGTGTACAGCTGTTGCTTCTCAGATTGCCAGTAATGAGTTTGGTGAATGTATGACCAACCTGCAGATGAAAAAAGAGACAGAGCAGCATGAAGCTATGGACACCGCTGAAAAATATACACTATGTTGTTATTTTAAAGAAATATGTTAAGATGCTGCGATATTTTAAAGGAAAAATACTTGTACTTGGAGCCCTAAAACAGCCCTCCAACCTGTTCTCACCAGACCCCTCTCTCTTTCTTGTTTTCCCAAACAATAAAATGCCTCATCTTTCAGCACTTTCTATCTTTAAAGTCGACTTCTCTCATCTCAGAATACCACATACTTCAGAGATGTTATCTTAGTAATCCTCTTAAGAGAGAGGATTCTCAAGCCAGATATCTTCCTGAAATCCACAGGTTTCATGAGTCTGCCTCATGGGAAGGATAATTCCTTTGTACATCTGTAACATCTGTCTACACTGGGGCTTCCAAATACTTTTCCAAATGATTTAATTTTCCCCTTCAACATCCCTTGGAGGAAGCTAGGCAGGAGGTAATAATGATTCTATTTCTTGGAGGAGCAAAGCTAATGATTTGTTCTACAATGAGATGGCTTAGCCTGCAGCCATATCCTCTGGAAATTTCTATTGTACAGAGAAGAAATTTAGTGTCTGAAAACAGTATTTCTTCTCTCAAATTAAAGGTAGTGGAGGGGGAAATGGCTTCACGAAGACCTCTAGCTAAACGCAGTTACATCTGAATCAGTTCTCCTCTTGGCTAATCGGAGCAGACTTCCCAGCGTGTCCCGGTGTGTTGCCTGCAACACCCTGCGAGGACTTCCTGGGGAACCCTTGGCCAGATAGTTTTGGAAAACACTACAAATACAAATGAGCGTCTCCCTTTGGATGAGTCAGAACTCATGTTAGCCTGATGAGGCCCTGCTAAGGTACCTCATTTAACATTGACGCATGGAATCCATTGCTTACAGTTGTTAGCAGCCCAGGAAATAATTTTTGTGGAAGACACTGAAGAAACATCAGTCCAGACGTTTTCCCCCTTTAGTCTCCTTATTCACAAAATGGAACTAGAAAAAACCGATCACAGAATGATATAATTAGCTGATTATTACTGAGTACTTACTTTTCCAGACATTGGCGTCTGTGTTCCTGCCTCGGGTATTAATGCATTTTACCCTCAGAGTCTGTCTGTGTGGTAAATATTATTCCCATTTGTCAGAGGAAGAAACTAAGGTTCAAGGAGGTCCTCTGAATGTTGACTTGACCCTGGGCTGTCTTCAGCCCTTCCTGCCACCTGTCTGGATACCTAGCCTTGGTGAGTACAGCCAGCTTTAGGATTTTAAATACCGTCTTTAAGCTAATAACCCAAATCTACATCTCTAGTTCTGACCATTCCTTGGGAAAGACATGATCTACAGACTTTTAACTGAAGACGCTTATCCCCACATTATTCCTCATCTGTTTCTACCCTTATTCAAAATACAAAATACTTGGGCACCCAGAAGAAAAAGAATAAGGCTCATTGTTCCTTTGTAGTAATATAGCCCTGAACTTCCGGGAGCCATAGAATTTTACCTAGCCTGCTGCTATAGTACACTCAGAAAATTGCCAGAGACAGTCCAAATGTTCTGAATCCCTTTCGTCAACCACCTCATGAAACCCATGTTTTAAAAATATTTGTCTAGCTAACCGATTGCATGTAGGAACAATGAAGTTATTAATTTTCATTTTTATGCCATCTAAGTTATTTTACGGATGTATGTTGTTTAAGGTACATTCTCTGCATGAGAATCAAGGTATTTTAAATCATTCTCTAACAAGGACAAGGTAAGCTGATGCTCTGATCTGTGTGTGTGTGTGTGTGTGTGTGTGTGTGTGTGTGTGTGTGTGTGTATTTGCTGATGCTGCTAAGTCACTTCAGTCATGTCCGACTCTGTGCAACCCCATGGACAGCAGCCCACCAGGCTCCCCCGTCCTTGGGATTCTCCAGGCAAGAACACTGGAGTGGATTGCCATTTCCTTCTCCAATGCATGAAAGTGAAAAGTGAAAGTGAAGTCACTCAGTCGTGTCCAACTCTTAGCAACCCCATGGACTGCAGCCCACCAGGTTCCTCCGTCCATGGGATTTTCCAGACCAAAGTTCTGAAGTGGGGTGCCATTGCCTCCTTTGGTGTGTGTGTTTAAGTTTTGTGAATTTCTGAAAAACAGTTCTCTATCCTTAAGCTTGGCACTTACACACTAAAGAATAGCTCTTAAAACAATTCCCTTATTCTAAGGTCCATATCGTCAAAGCTATGGTTTTCCAGTATGGATGGATGGAGTTGGACTATAAAGAAAGCTGAGCACTGAAGAATTGATCCTTGTGAACTGTGGTGTTGGAGAAGACTCTTGAAAGTCTCTTGGACTGCAAGGAGACCCAACCAGTCAATCCTAAAGGAAATCAGTCCTGAATATTCACTGGAAGGACTGATGCTGAAGTTGAAACTCCAATACTTTGGCCTTCTGATGCAAAAAAACTGACTCTTTGGAAAAGACTCTGATTCTGGGAACGATTGAAGGCAGGAGGAAAAGGGGATGACAGAGGATGAGATGGTTGGATGGCATCACCAACTCTATGGGCATGAGTTTGAGCAAGCTCCGGGAGTTGGTGATGGACAGGAAGCCTGGCATTCTGCAGTCCATGGGACTGCAAAGAGTTGGACACTACTGAGTGACTGAACTGAACTGAAGTGTGTACTAGAATCTGTGTTGAAAGCCCTTCACAGTTCATATCTTTACATATTGTGACAGATTTCTATGTGGGTCTTCATCTTATTATGGGGTTAGGTGTTGTTTCGATAGTGATCAGAAGTCTTTGTCTTCTTCAGTTTGGATCATAGATCATAGACCCAGAAATTTCTGTATTGAAATCATCTTCAAAATCCAAACCTGATTTAATAACAGAAAGCTACAAGCAGAAAACCATATTGACTTACCCACGTTCTATTATCATAATTAGCACTCTCAAAAAAAAAAAAAAATCAAACAAGTGGTAAAGTTTTCTGTTACAATGAAATATCTCCCTTGGGGCACTAATATTCTTCCAGGGCATTTCTTTTTCCTTTGATTTAACTTAAACCAGTGAGCCAGCCTCTTCCCAAGGGCAAATTAAGAAGGTCTGTTAACTCTTTACCTGCAGCAGCTTCAAGAAATCTCAGCAAGGCCATTAATATTGTTTTGCCCTAGGCTTTCTACTTTTTAAAAGTCAGCTGTCATTTTCAAAGCGATCCAAAATAGCACACTCAACTGAACCCTGGAGCTTTGGAAATGTTAATGCCCTCCATCAGCCATGACCTTGCCACTGGGAAGTGATTTAGCACTAGGGAGAAAGGGGCCCACTATCTTTATCACACCGGTTTACACCATCAGCTTCAGAAACTGTGTAAGAGACGAAGAATCAATAGCGTGTTAAGACCAATCTCGAAGAATGCCAAGACAAAGTGTGCCCGCTCTGAAAGTGCTGAGTGGAAGGAGAATTTTTGAATACAACAAAAGGGAAGTCAGCTCTCATGGAACAACTAAATGGACTGTGTCTCAAGTTGGAATTTGTCATTGGGAATGACACCCAGGAGCCCTCTGTGTACTTCAGTGAAATCCTATAAAATGCCTAATGAAAAACGTGTATTTTAGAGTTAAACAACACAGAATCAAATAACAAAACCAGAAGGAATGCATTCTCAGCACACCTGTGTGCATTAAGATTTGGATGACATAAAGAGTCTCCAAAAGCTTACTAAAGAAAGTGTCCAGGGTAGAACCATCTCCTGTGTAGAAAGAAAGGCAAAGTTCAACTTCATCAAAACTTCCTGGAAATGTGACTAGATTTCCTGTAATCTTGGCAAAGGGATTATCTCTGGATAACCAGCAGAGAGTACAAAGCTTCTAAAACTAGCAAAGGAAGTATTCCCACAGCACCCCAAGTGAAATCACTGTGGAAAAGAACTAGCAGTTCGGTCCCTGAGATCATTACAATAGAATGTTTGATTTCCCATGGCAAGCCTAATTGTGACATGAACAGCTGTCAACAACAAAATTAGAAGGATCTGTCATACTAGGGAATTTATCCACGTTTGCTTGTCCTATTTCTTCACTGTGGCTCAAGAGAGTGTTTTCCAAGAATTCTTCCAGTAAAGGTTTCCATTATTCAAATGGGAGACACTCAAGTTATTTGGCTTTATATGTTTTAAATAAGGGCTTCCCAGGTGGCTCAATGGTAAAGAATCTGCCTGCCAATTCAGGAGACTCGAGTTTGAGCCCTGGGTCAGGAAGATCCTCTGGAGAAGGAAATGGCAACCCATTCCAGTACTCTTGCCTGGAGAATCCCGTGGACAGAGGAACCTGGCAGGCTATAGTCCATGGAGTTGCAAAGAGTCAGATACAACTGAGCACACAGGCATGCTATACATGAGATACATTTGTATCAGTAACAAGAATCCCAAACACACGTTTCTTGAATGACAAAGTCAAGGACAGGAAAATATCTGGGACATTTCTTTGATCCAGAAATCATTCCATGTTTAATATAGTCAGTTCTCATTGTTTGCATAGTTATGTTCTCTAAGTCACCGCAGACCCTGAATTAGCAAATACTGAACCATTGCTCCTACGGGAAATACAGAGTTAAGTTCCTACAAGCTTTTTTTTCTTTTAATTGGAGTATAGTTGCTTTATAGTGTGTTAGTTTCTGTTGTGCGGCAAAGTAAATCAACTATACATACATGTATATCCCCTCTTTGGATTTCCTTCCCATTTAGGTCACACAAAGCACTGAGTGGAGTTCTCTGTTCTATGCAGTAGATTTTCAGTAGTTATCTATTTTATACATAGCGGTGTATATATGTCAATCCCAGTACCCCAATCCATCCCACTCAACCTCTCCTTCAAGCTTTTTGTCACATTTTCACCAGTCAATGAATATAACCTTATTTTATGTGTCTCTCCTGAAAAACACCTTATTTGAGACATATAATTGATTCATTAACATTGAATTCATAGTCAAGTGTCCCATAACTCATACCTGAATGAAGTTTATCTAAAACACAGTTTTCTCCATAGGGCATATCATAGCCTTGGGAACTAGACAGAACTTCAACGCTATAGTTGGGGGCTGTTTTAAAAAGGAAAATCACCAAGTATTAATAAAGCACACACAAAAATGTGGCATTAAATATATCACCAATGATATAAGATGATTTAAGAGTTTACATTTACAGTTTAAGAGCTGAAACAAGAAGGCAGAGCTTTGCCTTGTTAGACGGCTTCAGCTGGAAAGATGAACTTGGTTGAATTTGCAGATTCAAAACCCATGGATATGGAGAAGTGAAGTGAAAGTCGCTCAGTTGTGTCTGACTCTTTGCAACCCCAGGGACTAAACAATCCATGGAATTCTCCAGGCAAGAATACTGAAGTGGATAGCCTTTCCCTTCTTCAGGGGATCTTCCCAACCCAGGGATCAAACCAAGGTCTCCCACATTGCAGGTGGATACTTTCCCAGCTGAGCCACAAGGAAGCCCACAAATACAGAGAGGATCAGTTTAATGTGAAAGTGGAGTCACTCAGTCACATCCAACTGTTTACAGCCCCATGGACTGCAGCCTGCCAGGCTCCTCTGTCCATGGGATTGCCTAGGCAAGAATACTGGAATAGGTTGCCATTCCCTTCTTCAAGGGATATTCCCAACCCAGGGATCAAAACCGGGAGAGGGTCAACTGTAGGCAAATTCACAAAAACAGAATCCATAAGGTAATGAGGATTGACTGTATATGTTGAAAATGAGAGTCAGGTTATAAGTCAGTCACTCTGATGGGGTAATTCTGTTTCGTTGCTGTCTGTATTTGTTTAGGTTTCAGAGCCAGAGTGTTTTTGGAGATGAGAGTTCCATACAAAACGTGGGAGCCAGTGCACTGAATGCTCCAGGAAGAAACTCCTTGTGTAACTTCTAATCTTTCAATGGCTCTTCTAGGTGTTTCAGGGATGTGGCCAACCCAAACCTGCTCCAGCTCTCAGATCTGCACGCTCAGCTCCTGAAAATTTTAACACAAGATTCAGGCCTTACAATCCTGAAGAAAGACCAACCACTGCTGCGGGCACGAGCTTGGACCGGCTGGTGAGTTCCCCTGATTGATGGTCATCGTGGCCACTTTCTGTTACCAAGGTTATTCTTCAGAAGACTTGATGGGGTTCTGAAAAAATTGGTTGTAAAAGTCATCTCAGCCTTATATCTGCTCCTGATCTTAATTAGAATATTGAAAAGTAATGAGATCTTCCTTTTAGGTCAAGAATTAGGTTATTTCAGAAGTCTTATCACTATTAATCCACTCATCCGATGACCAAATTTTCAACTCCATATTTCTTCTGAAATATTAATTTGAAAACTAAGTTACAATGTCTTCCAGAGATATAATTACAATAGCAATTTCTTATTCATCTACTTTAGTTATTTATTTAATTATGATACAGTGTAACTTTATTATGAATGTTCCTTTCATGTAAAGTTTTCTCTTTGAAAATACCTTGCCCAAAGACTCCAAATCAATATTACTACTATTTTTTTCTTTTGTGTGTATTTTAAAAGTTGAAATCCTTAGAAAGAGTCACTCTTTGATCCATTTAAATGTGTGTCAGGGGACCAAATATCTATCATTGAAGCAATTTACTTGGAGATTAAAACCATAAATATAGTAAACATGATTTTTAATGTTTTTCAGACATCAAATTTTGCTATAAAAGTGAAAAGCTCATAATTTCCAAGAAATACTGCCTGACTGTTTTCAATACAATTTATAGCAGTATAAACAATTTATATACCTGTAATTGTTGGTGCTGTTCATGTTGCTTTGCCAATTATCTTGATGTAAAATTAACAGATAAAGCCTTAAGGTCATAAACACTTGAACCACATCATCTGATTATGTCATATAAACTCAGATCTCAAGGGTTTCTGGTTATGAAAATACTTTTATTAGTCACTGTTATAAATTATCATTTTAGTTAATATCCATCTACAGTGTAGAAGCTGTAAGATTAAATTGGTAGCATTTGACCTCATAATAAGTAATCTCAGCATTTCTCTCTATAAAAATCAAAAGTACTTACAGCACAAAGGCCTATCCAGGAAGTGCCAATGTGAAGGGGTAAGTGGAGTCATTAACCACTAAATTTTGTTATAAACTTAATTACTGTTTATTAGCAAGTAAAACTCCCTCTTCAGTGTAGATTTTGCAAAGGGATAATCTGGGTAATTGCTTCACCGTTGTACTTTACCTTAGTTATATCTATTGTCCATTCACAATTTCAGGAAAAGTTTAAAATTAGTCACATTTTTTTCTTTTCAACAAAATAATGGTTTCATTAGATTCCATTGTTTGCATTCTCATTTTATAAATTCCTTTATATGCCAAGGTCCTTTTAACCATAGCATAGTATATGAGTATGGGCTTGACCTCACCCCGTCTCTCTTTCCTTCTTTTTTTCCTTTCCTATTTCAGTTGTGTCTGCATAATTATTGAAACAATTCAGGCTTTTTGGAATTTTTATAAACTCTACCTTCAGAACTAGGCACAATGGAAGGTTAATAAGTTTTGGAGATCTGCTGTACAACCATTGTGTGATAGATAACAGTACTGTCTTGGTTAAGAGGCTAGATCTCAGGTTAAATGTTCTTACCACAGGAAAATAAAATTGGAAAACAATGGAGTACATTATCCACTTAGTTAAAACTGCATTGATTTTGAACAATATAATGACATCTATGACTACTAATTAATTTTTTTGCTTTTGAAACAGAAGCACAGTCTTCTCCTAGGAAAGATACACACACACACACACACACACACACACACACACACACTCAAACAGAGTAAGTAGAGCGAGAAAAATACTTTTCCCAAGGCAACAGTATTTATACAATACAGTACAGCTTGAATAAAACATCAGCACTTTGAGAATTTTATACGATATCTAAAATCTAGTAGATATGAAAATTGTAATTTGAACCTTTTCTTTTAAAAGGAACTTCACTGGTCATCCCCAAAATGCCCCAAATATAAGAGTCTTGAGAAGTCCTAGAAAATAGCAAACTGATTTAGGATCTTCTATTTTATGCACCCCTAAAGTATATTTAATCATTTTTTAAAAGAATTAGTAATGGTTAATCATATCATGAGGAATAAACAAAGACTAACTCAAGAGATACTCCCCTGGAGAAGGGAACGGCCACCCACTCCAGTATTCTGGCCTGAAGAATTCCGTGGACGGAGCAGTTCATGGGGTCGCAAAGAGTCAGACACGACTGAGCGACTGACACTTTCACTTTCAAACTCAAAGTACATAAGGACCAGGGCCAGTGTATACGAATTCAGATCAATAGCCAATTTTATTCTAAAATACTCTCCAGCAGCATGCGGTACTTACTTCATCATAGGTGTAGCTCCAGGCTCTATAAGGGAGAATGACAGTTTTATTAATTTCTCATTCAATTAAATTCTGATTCCTTCCCAGATTGTAAGAATCAGCAATTTGTAATTCACAGTCAGTCATAAACCAACCTGGAGCTACTTTTCCACCCCTAAGGCCAAGGGACTGCTTCCGTGTCAACAGGAGCTAGACAAGGTTATTCTTGAGAAACACAAGCTAGCTCCAAAGCTAACATCAGAATCTCCGTTTGCAGCCATTGTTTCCTCCAAAGCTTTCTTTCTTTTGTGGATTCAACAAAGCTCTAAATAGCGGAAAGGTTGGAGTGGTTCCCTTGGCCAGAGTGTGCTGGGCATCAGTCAGATAAAATCATCTTCAAGATGCATGTGTAGGTGAAGGATCCTGCTGGGTCTGACATATATTACTGCCTATTTGGAATGTTTATGAACAAATCTCATGTTACCTACTCCTGTTCTAGTTTTCTCCTGCAAGGATGTTTCCTGAATATTTATAAGAAGCATGTGTCCCCAGAAAGAAGGGTAATTGGAAAAGACTTCCTTTAATTTCTTTCAGTGTTTCAGCAGAGCACATGCTTCAAAGGGACAGCATCTCAACAATCACCCCGCCCCTTTTGCCAAAGTGAAAATGACTTAACTGTAAAGCTGTTGGAGAATCACTTCTTACTACAATTTAAAATTAGTACCTGTGGCATTAACTTTGGGTTCCATTGGTAAATGTTCTTATACCAGCTATTATAAAGCTATTTTTTATGTGAAGTGGTAGTTATGGGGAGTGTTTTTAGAAGTAAATCTCCTAATCCCCAACTGAGTAAACTACTGCTAAACCGTATATAAAATAATTGAAAACAAAATTCTCTCTTTAAAATAGATCAGTAGCATCATTTAGCCTCTTCTTACCTTTATAAAGCAGTCAATTCTTTTATATCATTAGGGAACACTCCATATGTTCCTCCAAATTTATACTGGCAAAAAAAAAATTGTTTAGGTATAGCTTTCAGACATGCTACTGTAAAGTAATTTTAATCATCCCATTGTGAATGAATATCCTTATATAAATTCCACTGCTGATGGAAAGCTGACTCATCAGAAAATATTACAGTCCTTCCTGCTATGGTTTTTTCAAGATAAAAATGCCATCAACTAACCTGATCAACAAACTGGTCCTGTTATCATTTGTCTCTTTCCTATCACCCACTCTTACTCTAGTAGTCCTTCTGTCCCAGCCCACTGTTACGCATTTTCAGTTAAACAGATCAGGGGTGTTTATTTGAAATCAGGAAGAGATTGATTCTCTTTCTTTTTTTCTTAAATTTACATCCTGTGAATTCTTTTAATAATTTAACATAAAATAATTATTTCTTTAACGAAAATTTCACTCAGCCGTCACTGAAAGTATAGAGTGTAAAAATAAATCAGCATAAAAATAGCTCAGTTTTAAGATCTGCCCATAGCGTGGTGTTTCAGGTCATCCTCTGTTAAGGATGGTTAGTTGTACAGCTCAGAATATTATTGCACAACATGCTATACAACCCCTGGACACGCTTGGGCAGAAAATGTCAGTTATTTTACTCCAGCTAATTTGTTAGAGCAAAAGTAATAATAAAGTAAATTGTGTGTCTTAGAGGAATACGTTTTATTAAAGTAGATTAAAAAAAAAAAAAACATTGGACTTGGAAGTTAATTCAGTCAAGCTGGCAATGAGTTAGACCAATGGTCTCCAGTAAGTATTCAACATCATACCATGTGTGCAGGTTCTCAAATATTCTACTGGTCATTCTGAGGGAGTTGGGAGCGGTGGTGGGTGGAATGCCGGTCTCCAAAGCTAAACGTTATACCTGTGCTGTACTATTATGTATAGAATAATCTCTTTCTTTTTCCTTTGAATTTCGTTTCCTCTTGCTTCCCAGAGGATCGTGTGGAGGACAATGCAGCATAGTGTAAGCTCTGGTCTTCTTCTTCCTCCCATCCCCACTTGTCTCTGTATGGTCATTCCAGGGAGCTTCTGAGCAATCCCACCTCCACTTCCTCTTTCCAAATTGTCCAGAGAGCGAACATTGAACACTGTATGTGACCAGTGGGTTTAGGAACGTCCTCTTGGCTTGGTATTTATGGTTAACGACATTTTTGGTATTCTTTCTCAATGGCAAGGTTTCCAGTCTCAGCTTTGTAGAAGACTAGCTCATTTGGTGGCTGATTTAAATTCTGTCCCTCCATTCAGATTACATGTAGCCTGCCTGAAAAACTCTTTCGTCCCTGATAGAATATATTGGCTTTTTTCTTCTTGTGCTGAGAAAATAATTACCTCCCTAATAATAATAACAAACCAACATCAACTCTGATGCATAAGGAGCTAATTTTTCCATTAGCTGGGAACATAGAGAACTTAGCAGAGTAAGGAATATTTGTGATACAGCTTGTTTATTTTTTTTCTCCTACTCAAATTTACTGATGTGTTTTAGTGCATTTAGGGATAGACCATTGGGTATTTATTGTGACAGAGCAATTTGTATTGGAGATGAGGACAGGCATGCCCAGGTTATCCTACCTGACTTTCCATATTAATCATAATAACCAAATAGTTATGTGATCCAATGGTTTTCATAATACCACTCCATGCTGGTCCTACCATTGCAGAAAGACCTGAGCCCTCCTTAGCATCATGGATCTGTACGAGAAGATGCGTCTCACCTGATGAGCTCATTTATTCACGTAGTACACCTATGTCATGATGCTACACACCTGCCTGACCCTCAATTCAGGCAGTGGCAACACTATGTCTAAATTTCCTCCTTTCAAACTCATGTGTTTAAAAGAAAATGTCCTCTGAGTAGTATCCCTATTCATCATTCCAGGTCTTGGAGCCCAGGGCAGTTTGGATAAGGGAAAAAAAGGTTAGAGGTAAATCTGAAAGTTTAAAGGTAAATCTGAAGAAAGGTACTCCTTCCAGGAGTACTCTGGAAGGGAAGATTTTGAGGAAGGAACAGGAAAGACAGAGAGCTTAAGGTCTCCCGGTGCTAAAAGGAAAGTGGGAGAAGAAAGCATCAGTGGTGGGACAAGTCAGGGTTCTATTACTTTAGTCCACTTGATAAAACTCAACTGGCTCCAGTTGACAGAGTGTGCCAACTAACCCTCAGCAGCATTCTCTTGGTATCTCCAGATTGTCTGGCAGTTGACCTAGTCCAACCTCCTTATCTGATGGTTATCATGACCCTCATGGTTTCCCCAAGAAGAATGATGTCCTTAAACATATTGGAAAAAATGTAAATCATAATACCATCTCCACCCACTCCCCAACTGTGCTGGACTTCTCTGCTTGTCTCCTATAATCCTCTTTAGTTAGGTTCCCCAAAATCAGATGTCTGTTATTGGATATGTTTCTTCCAGAACCACAATGCAGTTCCTGAAATGATGAGCCTGCCACGGGTGTTAATATTAATAGGTATAAATTTAAGTACTTAGCAAATATCCCCAAGTCCTGGGAACCCGAACACTTTTCTTATGGTTCAGAAGCAAAATGGGCAAAGCAATTCACATTCTGGCTGCCGTTTCCTGCCTGATGGTTAATCCCAGTTTCGGAATAAAATGCTGGTCATAAAAATGTTCTTCCATGCCTCTTTGGGACCATTTTGGTGTGATTTAGGAAGTCTTGGTTGTAAGGATGAGGGAAACTGTCTGTTGTTCATTTTAAATTGCCATGGCATTTCATTGTCACCTCAAAGGATTCTGCATCCGGCTAATCCACTCTTTTGCATTTCAAAAGGATGTCAGGCTGTGTTTAAGAAACTGCTTTATTATCTAGAGCCTCAGCCGCTGTCTTTAGGTGAAACTGATATTTTCCATCTTCCACCTCGGCAATGAGACACGGACACACGCGGAGACATACACACACACCCTCAGTCTTTGCTTGGCCCAAACAGGAGAAGCTAAAACCTCAGTAACAACAATAAACCAGATTCTGCACTTTAATTAGTTTTCTAAAGATAAATGGGTCAAGGCCAGATTGGCTTTCAGTCTCTGCTGCAGCTGAATAAATTATGCCCCATTCACCCCAGCAAACAAACAGCTACTGCTCAACTCCGTTCACTGCTGCTCAGTCCTGCCTGAACTTGCTGTATCTGTTGGCTGCAAACCCCCCACTGAGACACCCTAGTTTCCTTTTCAATGAACCCTTGGCAATCATAGCAGCAAAATACAGCAAGCTTTCAAAGCAGGGAGAAAATACAAAACATTAAAGCCAAGCCACCCAACTTTTTCGGTCTTCATTTCTGCCCTTCTCTGAGCAACACCAGCAGCGTGTTGTAGTCTGGGATGCCTCCCAACAGTCTTTGTTCCATTTAGAGGCTTGTGGTTGATGAATCCCAAGTGGGGAATGTCATCAGACGCACATGTAAAATGATGGCTTATCTCTGGGATATTCAGCATCTTCCATGGGCTTGGAGGAAGCACACATCTAATTCAGTGATATGCACAATTGGAAACCTGGATGGAATGCCTGCCTCTTCTGTGGAATTTTCAGCTCACACCCAATGGACAGTGGCCTGTTTTTACGTCCTTGGGAACCTCTTCTTTCAGGAATGTGGAATAGAGAAAATAGGAGAATCAGAGACCTTTCTTTCAGCTCAGGCAAGGCTGTGTTTAATTGCATCAGGCTGTATGCCATGGGGAGAAACGTCCACTCCGCTGGCTACGTTAGTCCCTGAGAGATACCGAAGCCCATTCCGCTCCACTGCTTCAAGACACATACAGAGGCTCATGTGGATTCCAGCAATGAAGTCAGGCCACACGTTTTAAAGGGGGAAAAATTTTGCACAGCTTGCTTTAGGTACAAATTGTCTGAAATCATTTGGAGGGTAATTTTACCAACAAAACCACTTTCAACTCTTTAAACTCTCCTTTGTCCCCAGAAACATTTAAGCAAGAGCTTTGCTGACCTCTATGTCATAAAAATGAAATGTTACACTTTCACACCCCAAATATGGCTATACAGATTTTATGTCTATTTTATGGTATGTTGATATGCTTGTTTTTCCCTTTAGACATGAAGTTTTCTTTCAGAATGCCTGACTTCAGCTAAACCCAAAATGATGCATTCTATGGGTATCAATCAATCAATCATGTATTTACTGAGTTCTCCTCTGTGGGGTAGCACTTAGTAAAACTAACTAGCATATACAGTCTCCATCATCACATATTGTTAGTGCTAACATCATAAAAAAGGCAGGAGTGACTATTTACAAAATAACATTGTTTATCAAACAAGTTAGACACACCAGGTTTCCTCCAGGGAAATGTATCTAATTCAGAGCATCATAAAACGTTAGCCTAGAGGAAGTAGGAATTTGATTTTGTAATCTGAGATAGACTACACCAATAAAGAATATGTGGAAGTCATGTTAACAAATATGACTTCCCAGGTGGCTCAGTGGTAAAGGATCCAGCTGCCAAGGAGGAGACATGGGTTTGATCCCTGGGTCAGGAAGATCCCGTGGAGAAGGAAATGGCAACTCACTCCAGTGTTCTTGCCTGGAGAATGGCAGGGACGGCAGAGCCTGGTGGGCTGCCATCTACAGGGGTGCACAGAGTCGGACACCACTGAAGTGACTTAGCAGAACGCAATGGCAACCCACTCCAGTACTCTTACCTGGAAAATCCCATGGAAGAAGAACCCTGGTGGGCTGCAGTCCATGGGGTCTGCAGAGTCAGACACGACTGAGCGATTTCACTTTCATGCATTGGAGAAGGAAATGGCAACCCACTCCAGTGTTCTTGCCTGGAGAATCCCAGGGACAGGGGAGCCTGGTGGGCTGCCGTCTATGGGGTCGCACAGAGTCGGACACGACTGAAGCGACTCAGCGCATCTATGTAATAGGTGTTTTCAGTGACTTGATGATGAAAACTTGAACAGACAAGTCATACTAAACTGGCCAAACCATACCATGTAAAATATGTGTTCAGGAGCGGGATCAGGGGACATAGCTCTTTCATTAAATTATTGAGCAGCTTATGGAAAGGCTGCAGTCATTTTTCTCATAGCTGTCTGAGATATTTGCACCATGACTCCCAGATGTGATGTTCAGGTTTATGAGAGATAGAGCTGAAGAAATGGGATTTTTTCATAAATACCAGTTTTGATGTATTTGCTGTATAATCAATCAGCTTTTAACTGACTCTGGGGCCTATGGAATACATTTTAAAGCACTGGGAATTTGGCTATTCCCATAACATACTTGGACACTCTTTACTGCTAGCAGTAAACCTCAGGCATAAACATTGTAGAGAAAACCAGATGAAAAGAAACCTGTTTGAGTGAAAATTGACTTCTCTTCCTAAATGCTAAAGGTAGAAACATATCTGCAATACACAATCATTTTATTACTTAAGTTCATTCATGGTCATTATCGTCAAAGGCTCTGACTTCATGGGTATTTTCTTGCATCTGAAAGACTGACCAAGCTATTAGGGAGAGAAAAAAAAAAAAGACAGGCTGACAATAAATGAATGAACCAGCAGCTGTAGCAGCACCACTTAGATTGCTGGCTAGCAAATAATTTTTTGAAAGTTGGGTTTGTGTAATATCTTTAGAAGCTTTTCCAATACTGTATTGATCTGGACAGGCCAAGCCAGGTCCTGCAGCAATGACAAACCACCCCCAGAATGACTCACAAAAACACAAGTTTATTTCTTGTTGGTACCAAGTGCCCACAGTTGACTTGACGGGCGGGTCAGCCACACATGGTCAGCACTCTCACTCCAGCACGCAGGGTGACAGAACAGCCGTTATCTGGAGCTTCGCCTGTTACCCGCCTGGAGTAAAAGTGGCAGCCCACTTCAGTGTCCTTGCCTGGAAAATCCCCTGGACAGAGGAACCTGGCGGGCTACAGTTCATGGGGTCGCAAAGAGTTGGATGTGCCTGAGCGACTGAGCACGTCGCCTGTTGCAGCGGCAGGGGAAAGAGAGAGCATGGCAAGGGGGCTGTCAACACAGCCCCCATGGAAGGGCCACAACACAGAGTTTCCATCTGGTCACGTGACCAAAGCAGGTCACGTGACCGAGCCTGCTGTCCAGAAGGCGGGAACATTTGTCCCTCTGTGTCACACACAGACTGAAAATGGACACATTTGTAAACAGAAACATTGTCAACCTCAAACACAGAAGACCAAGGCAAGATTTTGTTTAATGAAGTTTTTGTTTTGAATTTAAACTAGAGCTAAAAGAGCCCAGCTGACATCTCTTTTCAGCACCTTACAGCCTTTCCAGGTCTCCTTAAGGCAGCTGCACAGAACCAAGGTTCTCCAAGGATCATGATTTAAAACTGTTAGAGGATCTAGTATCTCTTCTGCTTCTATCATTTTTTAAAATTTGTTTTATTTTTTTGGCTACACTACAAGGTGTATGGGATCTTAGTTCCACAACCAGGGGTCACATCTGCACCCTCTGCCTTGAGAGCATGGAGTCTTAACCACTGGACCTCCAGGGAAATCCCAAGGCAAGATTTTTAAATTGATAAGAATCAATTCATTACTCTTTTCAACTCTAAGACAAGTCTTACATGAAAAAGAGAAAAACTCATCACTCATTCAGCAACTGTTTATTGTACTGTAATACAAGCCAAGTATAAGTGACTAGAAGATAATCAAAGAGCTCACAACACTTTGGGGGATGGCAGACAAACTTAGCTTTAACCTAAATCAGACTATGTACTGGTCAGGAGTGCATTTTAGAGTTTTAGAAATGAAGGAGAATTCTAAGTCCTTATTACAAAGGGAGTGTCTACCTTGCCCTGGAAAGCTAGCTTCCCTTTCTAAGTCTGGTTGATTTTTAGCATTGGATGGCTGTTTCTCCTACCTGAACTTCAAATTCAACCATCATTCAACCAGATTGAGTTAAATGGGAGTCCCACCCCAGTATCCAACCAAGTCAGTGTCTCAAAGGAGGATGAAGAAGCTGTTGCCAATGAGTAGGAGAAAAGGAGCAATAGGAAAATAGAATGGGCAAAGACTTTTTTATTGCTGGCATTTAAATGTCTTTCCGATTCAGACTGTGTATTTTTTAAATGAGCCTTGGATACTGGATACTGTGAGTGCTGCTCTTGTCTGACTTGATGTCATGTTTGCTTAGGCGAAGCAATTTTTCTGCTCTTCTCCTTTCTGGGTCAACCTAGTTGGAGCAAATCAAATTGTTCTCCCTTTTTCTCCCTTTCATACATCATCATTTAAGATCACCAAGAATTCAAGTTCCAGAACCTGCCCTTGTCTCCTTTTACAATAGCTGTTTATTTCTGAACAGCATTCATGAAGGAGAACACTTTTCGCAGGTTAATCAGGCAAATTGCACGGGCTGACAGCCATGGTAAACTTGAAATGAAAATCTCAGGAATGTGTGTGTCATTAGCTTCCGAGTGGAATTATTTGCAAAATCGTAGAGCTCTGATTTAGCTGGAAGAAAAATTACAATATAAATTCATAAATTATTTATCGGTAATGAAGCAGGAAAACAATGACTTTGTAAGTTTTATTCTAAGGGATTTGAACCTAAGATAGCTCCCCAAAGCAGGCTGAATTCATTTCAATGAAGAACACTCATCTGGGCACTTGAAAAAGCTGAGCTTTTCATTTGCTTGCTCTTTGTGCCTCCTTGAGTGCTAGAGAAAAGGGGTAAATACCAAGCAGCTAGACCAGCTCTGGGAAGAAAACAGAACGGTAGTGAGCTGCCTTAATTGATCTCCTCACATAAAATCCAAAAACCCAGGGGCTATCTTTAGCGTGAGACATGTCCTCATGAAAATGTTTCCAGTTACTCAGAAAAAATCAAATCTTCTTTATACAGCAGTCTTCAAGGAGCAAGAAATATTTCATTAGGATTTTAATAGTGAGGGCCCAAGTGAAAGAAACTCCATCTTGTCTTGTCAACCTTTATCCTCTCTTGAAAAATAAATAAAGTACGATATCTTTACAGGAGTTTCATTGAAAGAATTCTTTCTCTTTGACTTTGGAGAGCTAGAAATTAAATGAGTCCTTAGGGAGATTTTTTTAATTTAATTTTTTTGGAATATAGTTTATTTAGAATGTTGTGTCCGTTTCTACTGTACAGCAAAGTGAATCAGTTATACATACACGTATGTAACTACTCTTTTAGGTTCTTTTCCCATGTAGGTCACTAGAGAGTATTGAGACTAGTGCCCTGTACTATACAGTAGTTCCTTATTAGTTATCTATTTTATATATTGTAATGTGTATTCCCAGGAGGCTCAGGGGTGAAGACACCTGCAAATGTAGGAGATGCAGGTTCGACCACTGATCCAGGAAGATCCTGTGGAAGAGGAAGTGCCAACCCACTCCAGGATTCTTGCCTGGAAAATTCCATGGACAGAAGAGCCTGGCAGGCTATAGTCCATGGGGCTGCAGAAGAGTCAGACACGACTTAGGGACTAACCAACAGCAACAATATGTATATGTCAATCCCAGTCTCCTAATTTACTCCCCCCTCCAACACTTTTTGGTGATATGCTTTGAAGGCATTAATTTGCATAACTCTGATATGACAAGGACAGATTGTATGTGTGTGTTTATATTTTTAATTACACTATGCTTCTTGTGTAAGTGAAAAACCCAGAGATTTGGTACAGTTATTTATCAAGTTGTAGCTGAAGCATGATACTTTTATATAAACTTCTAGAATTCATGACTACTTTTTAAAATATTTATTTATTTTTAATTGAAAGATAATTGCTTTATAATATTGTGTTGGCTTCTGCCATATGTCAGCATGAATCAGCCATAGGTATACATATGTCCCCTCCCTCTTGAACCTCCCCCTACCTCCCACCCCTTCCCACCCGTCTAGATTGTTACAGAGCCCCGGTTTGGGTTCCCTGTAAGGTAAGGTAAAGTCACTCCGTCGTATCCGACTCTTTGTGACCCCGTGGACTGCGGCCCACCAGGCTCCTCAGTCCATGGGATTTTCCAGGCAAGAATACTGGAGTGGGTTGGAAGCAAATTCCCGTTGGTTATCTGTTTTACATTTGGTAGTGTATATGTCTCCATGCTGCTTTCTCCATCTGTCCCACCCTCTCCTTCCCCACTGCCTGTGTCCATAAGTCTGTCCTCTATGTCTGCATCTCCATTACTGCCCTGCAAACATGTTCATCAGTACCATCTTTCTAGATTCCGTAGGTATGTGTTAGAAAGAAAGTGAAGTCACTCAGTCGTGTCTGACTCTTGGCAACCCAAGAGTTGGGTTGTAGTCTACCAGGCTCCTCTGTCCATGGGATTTTCCAGGCAATAGTACTGGAGTGGGGGTGCCATTGCCTTCTCCAGGAGGTATGTGTTAAGGCATGATATTTGCTTTTCTTTTTCTGACTTACTTCACTCTGTATAATAGGCTGTAGGCTCATCCACTTCATTAGAACTGACTCAAACGCATTCCTTTTTAGGGCTAATATTCCGTTGTGTATATGTACAGAGCTTCTTTATCTAGTCATCCATTGATGGACATCTAGGTTGCTTCCATGTTCTAGCTATTGTAAATAGAGCTGCAGTGAACAATAGGGTACATGTGTCTTTTCCAGTTTTGGTTTCCTCAGAGTATATGCCTAGGAGTGGGACTGCTGGGTCATATGATAGTTTTATTCCTAGTTTTTAAAGTGATTCATCACCACTTTATAAAATTCAGTGACACCCGGTGGTGAACCAGATATGACCACCAATTTCCAGTGTTCCCTCATTCCCTCTCATCATGTCCTTTCCTAAGCTTAGCCTACCACAGAAAAGTGTCACAGGTCCCTGCCTCCTGGAGGAGTAGCAGGGGAAAGAAGAGATAAGATGACCCTTGTCAGAATAGTCTTCAAATCTTACATATTTTGACTGATTTTTTTTTTTTTGGGGGGTGGGGGAGTTTTGTTCCACCAGTTGCTAGGAGAGGTATTTCACTGTGCAGGAAAATTGATCTGTTTTTCCATGTTGTTCTATTTTTATCTGATATATTTTGAGTCTATGCTTATAGTTACAGTTTTATCTTCTATGCACCTCGACCTTGTCATCATTATATAGGAATCCCTTGTCTCTAGTAGTATTAGTTGCAGTTGTTTGCCTTGATATCTATTTATTTCTGATATCAATATAGTTACACCAGACTTTTACTAATATTTGACTGACATATCTCATTTCACATCTTCACTGTCAGCCTTTCTGAAGCTTTTGTTTTAGTTATGCCTTTTATAAACATCAGATAGCTGGATTTATATTTAAATCAAGACTCACAATATTTGTACTTTAATTGGTGCATCTACTTCCTTTAAATGTACTAGAAAAACTAAGATAGTTGAGTTTATTTTTTTCCATCTCATTTTGTGGTTTCTATTTGTCTCATCTATTCCAGTCTTATTTTTGCTTGTTACAAATTGATTGAGAATTTTTTTCTCATTCCACTTTTTTCTTCTGATATTTAGAATCTAAACGCTTTTATTTATTTATTTTAGTCTTTTAGTAGTTGCTCTTGAAATTTTAGCATGTGTCTAGATGTAACAAAATCTGAGTTTAATTAATCAATGAATATCTTTACCCTTCTCTGGAACAACACAAGGACCTCAAAACATCTCAGTTTTGATCATTTCCTCTCAAAGTATAGGCTGTTATTATTGGATTATTTAGTTCTATCTTGTTATGTTTGTAATCTTACAAGATTTTAGATGATGGAATTTTGTATAGAACCACATCTTACTGCTTCCTTTGGTTATCATTCCTTCTTGCATCAAACTGTCCATCGGGAAACAATTTCCTAGGTCAGGAATACATACTATAGGATTCACTTTACTGAGGGTTTTATTTGAAAACATCTTTGTCTGCCCTCATTCCTGAGAGACATTTATGTTCCATGCGTCATCCTTGATGGGACTCTCCGTTTCTCTGAGTACATTGCTACTTATATTTCACTGTTTCCTGGTTTCTATGACTATTGTTGAGAAGTTCCTCTCAGTCCTTCTCCTGTAAATAGTCAGTATTATCTCTTGAGCTGCTTTTAAGATCTTTGTTGTTCTGTAATTTTATTGTATTATATCTAGATATAGGTCCCCCTCTCTTAGGATTTGCTTGACTTTCTAAATCTCCTAAGATCTCTTTCGTTATCTAGAAAACTCTAAGCCTTTATCTCTTCAACATTGTCTCAACCTTGTTCCCTCTTTCTCTGCTCTTATTCTATAACCGATCAGACAAGTCAGATGTTCTCCCGGTCCTCCATGTCTCCTAACCTGTCTTTGTCTCTTTCTACATTCAGAATAATTTTTTTTGCGCCACCTCTCAGGTTATTGTCTCTCCCTTCTGGTGTAAATAATCTCCCATTAAAAACATCCACTGAGTTTCAACTTTAATGATTATATTTTTCATTTGTAATATTTAGTTCTTTCTGTATGCTTAGTCCAATGTTCAGTAGTTTCTTGCTCTTTATTCACTTTTTAAACCCTACCTTTTATCTTTGAACATACTAATTCTACACTTCGCATCTGATACTTCAGATATCTGAGGTGTTTGCTTGTCTCATCTGGTATTTCAGCTGGCTTTTGCACATGGTGCTTTGTTTCCTTATATATCTTATATTCTATTTTATTGAAAGTCTTTGTGGCTTCTGATGAAGGGTATTTCTATTTCTCTCCTACTAAGGATTTAACCCTTTGAAATAATAGCTTTTTGTGATATAGGCTGATGGCCTTAGGAAGCCTTACACTTTAATATTCTGCCCCTTGCCACTCCCTGCAAATCTCTTAAAACCAAAGCTTCAGGTCATCTGGGTCTGGAAGATGTTTTTAAGGCAAAAGCCAAACTTAACACTGATGTTTTGTTTTTCTGGGTTCCTATTTTCACTTGGTTTGCAGCGACACTGGTCCACCCCATGGCAGCTCTGCTGTGGATTGCAGAACCAGGGTGCGTTAAGCTCTTTAGATGGGAGGTTCTTCTACAGAAACTCTGAATTCTACCCAGGTCCACATTCTGAACCTTGAGGGCCAGTGCTAATGCCTGTGAAGTGCTTGATGAACACCTGCTGGACAGGCTTGCCTGGGATGTAACAGTGCTTCATTCATTCTAGAAGGAAATGGCAACCCACTCCAGTACTCTTGCCTAGAAAATCCCACGGATGGAGGAGCCTGGTGTCCATGGGGTTGCAAAGAGTCGGACGCGACTGAGCAACTTCACTTTCACTTTCACTTCACTGCCTCAGGCCAACAGGGGCCAGACACAGGCAGAGCAAGCAAGGAGAGTTCGGTGTCATAAAACGTGCATCCACGTCATGCAGATGAGGACGGCCGGACTGAGAATGAGGACAGCCCCACACGGTTTAGGGACGGATGGATTCCTTCATTCCTTTTGTCCCTCCCAGTCGCTCTGGGAGGCACTCCCCCTCCACTAGGCACAACCCGTATTTCTTTCCACATGGTATAACACAGATGCCGAAGCCAGAAGGTACCCAAGCAGAGCTCAAATTTCTGTGTGAGCCTGAGCCAATCACCTGACCTTGTTGTGCCATTTGCTGATCTGTCAAATGGAACAGGAAAAAAAACCAGTACCTATGTTATACTGTTTAAGTGTTGATGATAGCTAACAGGCATAAATCTGGCTCAAGCACTGTCTGCCCTAAGATTAGTTATCAATAGTATTATTGCTAATAAGAGTGTTATCAGTGGGTTAGGTGTGATTGTTATCATTAATCAAATAAGAAAAATATCGAATTTCAAAGATTTCCATTTTTCACTGAGATTTGGTCTTTAACACAAAGCCTGTGGATAAACCCCTTTGCCCCAACCTTTGATCTTTGCAGAAAGTGGCTAGTTCTACTTCAAGGCTCAGAGTTGGAGGAGATGACGGCTAGGAAAAGTTTTGCTGGGAGCTGTTAGGAAGAATCACAAAGGAAATGCTAACACCAGCATCTGCATGATAGTCAAATAAGCGAGTGCAGGGAGTGCCTGTCTAAGACATGTAGCAAGATGACCATGAAAACTCCAAGGGTGTACACTGGTGAAGCTGATAAGAGATTCTAGTCTATAAAAGTGTTTGGGAAGCAGACGACTAAGTAGTAGATGGAAATAACCAAGAGGAATGACAGAGTAGGGTAAGGAAGGATGCGCCCAGGCGCAGATGACTCATTTTTGAGAGCAGGGTATGTCACTACCCAAGACTGCCACCAAAGGGCTTAAAAAAAAAAACATTCAGCCTTGGGAAGGCAGAAATCCTGGCAGAGAATTGAAAAATCCAAATTAGGTGGCTGAATCGGATGCGAAGGTGAATAGCATCTGAAATAGCCTTTTTAAATCTTTTATTCACTTGAAGGTGAACACAGGGACAAGTCATCGACAGTAATTTATGTATAAAATGGTCGTCGCTTGGAGAGTAGATTTTACTATGGGGAATGACAAGAAGTAGACCAGGGATCTTGCAGCTGTGTTTTTTCTTCCCCCATCCTGACCTCGCTCCTTTTAAAAATAAAAGGAGAAACAGAAGCATCAAGTTGTGAAGGTTTGCCAGTGATTGAGGTGCCAGAGCAGGATCCCAGGTTTCTTATTTTTATCCCCATTTATACCCACCCAGTTGCCCTACCTACCTGGCTTACAAAATATAACATGGTTTCAGATTGAAGCAGGAACCCCTTAACAATCTCTCCCGTTTCAATAAATAAGAAGAGTGCTCCACATTTATGGAGCACTTAGAATAATAGATAAAGGGTTTTCACAGGTCGCACCTCGTTTGTAATGCTTGAAACAACTGGAAATGGTTATTTGATGTTTTCCTTGAAGAGACTACCAGGGCAGGTTTTCTGTTTCCCAAGGGCCTAATGCTACAATCCTCTTGGTATCTGTGATGTTTCTGCTGCCATCAAAGGTCAAACAAGAGGTGAACAGACATTTTAGTGGGTTGATTGCTATTTTGTCTCTTGTCTGTTGCCCAGAATACTCTCCTAAGATTCTATGTTTGGGGGTGATAAAGAAGAAGGGATGAAGGGAGGGAGGGAGGGAGAGAAGGAAGGAAGGGAAGGAATTTTCCTACCTGACACACAGAGCTATTTCTGGTGCCTCAAGCAACTTTGTAGAATTCCATGATGAAACCTGGAGACTCGGTCAAGCAAGATGAAGAAAGGATGTTGGTGGGAGGATGGGGCAGAGGGCCATATGGTCTGGACTGTGACTGTGGTGAGAGTTTCCAGAACTCTCAATTGCCCTCCCAAGTTTACTCTTCACTCCATTGCTGGTATTTTCTCAACGGCTCTCAATCATGGGAATTTGGGATTCAGGGTCCTCATTTTGTAAGCTCTTCCTATATAATAACAGCATTGTCAGGTAAATTATCTTTGGTTGAACTGATTATTAGGAATAACAGCTATGGCTCTATTAATTTAAAATGATAAGAGGCTTTCATCATGTTATTTAAAATGCTTGTGGGAGTTGTATGAAGTCCCTCCAGGATTACTGACTTTGGGTTTAAAATCCTTATTACAGACTTTTGTCTTCTGTGTCCAAATCATTGCATTCTCTTGAATTGTGGTCAGCAATTTCTCAGCCCGTTTGAGTCACCGTGACGCAAACAGGACTGTGACTATCCAGAAACACCAAAGCAGTGTTTGGCTTTGGGCTGGCTCACGCCAAGTCTAAAAACAAAACTGTTTGTTCAGGTAAGTAGAACAAGATGCAATGGAGCCCGAGGCCTTGATCCTTTTAAAAACACTGGCTAAGGCCTCCTTCCTCACCATGAATTTTCCCACTATCCTCTCAAGAGTGTGACAAGAGGGTGGAGTGAGACAGCTTGGAGCCTAAGGCCAGATTCACTATCACTGCCAGGGAAAACTAATATGAAATGCTTGCTCTGCGTTCAAGGGTCCTTTGAGTTGGAAGGACGTTAAAGCCCATGTAGTCCAATACCCTCATTTTACCAGTGGGGATGCCAGAATCCAGAGAGATGATGTAACTGATGGAGAAATCACACCAGCTTAGCACTAAGTTAATTCTTTGCCTCTCAACATTCGTTCAAGTAGTACATCCAGAAATGCACTTTTAAAATAATGTCACCCTGGTTGTTGTCAGCCTGTTTTTAATGCCATTTTATTCCACTAAGATCAGGAATTTTTGCATTGAAATGTGTGTGTGTGTGTGTGTGTGTGTGTGTGTGATGGATGTGTGTGATATATATATATATATATATATATATATATATATGTGCTGCTAAGTCGATTCAGTCGTGTCTGACTCTGTGCAACCCCATAGATGGCAGCCCATCAGGCTCCCCCATCCCTGGGGTTCTCCAGGCAAGAACACTGGAGTGGGTTGCCATTTCCTTCTCCAGTGCATCAAAGTGAAAAGTGAAAGTGAAGTCGCTCAGTCGTGTCCAACTCTTCGCGACCCCATGGGCTGCAGTCTACCAGGCTCCTCCGTCCATGGGATTTTCCAGGCAAGAGTACTGGAGTGGGGTGCCATTGCCTTCTCTGTATATATATATACATATAATACAGTAGAAAAGCCCACAAACTTATAATCACAAAGAAAAAAAAATTGAATTTGTTGGATCCACTGCCACAAGGAAGGTAGTTTTTTTCTCTCAATAGATTTTTCAGACAAGTTTTCACTTCACAGCAAAAGTAAGCAGAAAGTATAAAAATTCCCGTATACTCTGTACTTCACATATACGCAGTCTCCCTCACTGTCAGCATCCTTCTCTAGCTGGTACGCTTGCTTCTTTATCTTGTTTTTTACTTCAAGTTGTACCCTTTGACCAGCATCTTCCCAATTTCCCCAGGTCCTGCTAACCACCATTCTATCCTCTATTTCTACAAATTTGAGTGCTTTCAAGTCTATAAGTCTATATGTATATATCCCACAGTGTATGTGTGTACTCAGTTGTTCAGTCGTGTCCAGCTCTTTGTGACCCCATGGACTGTGGCCTGACAGGCTCCTCTGTCCTTGAGATTTCCCAGGCAAGAATATCATACAGTATGATGATACTTTCTCTGTCTGAATGATCTCACTAAGCATAATGACCTCAAATGCCTCAATATCCATCTACATTGCAGCAAATAATGGCTGAAAAATACTCTAATCAGGTGTTGGTTTGGAAACATTGGGTTTCCTTTCCAAAAATTTCATTTGGGCTTTTCATACGATGTTATAGAAAAACTCGAATGAAATTTTTAGCTAACCCAATGTATATCATCTCTTATACATAGATACTCTATCTTCTTTATCTATTCATCCATTGATACTTAGGTTGTTTACACATCTTGGTTATTGTGAATAATGCTGTAATAAGTAAGGAAGTGCAGATATATTTTTGATATCCCATTTTCATTTTCTTTGGATATATACCCAGAAGTGAAATTGCTGGATCATATGGTAGTTCAGTTTTTAGTTTTTTGAGGAACCTCCATACCATTTTCCATAGGGACTGCACCAATTTACATTCCCACCAACAGCTCACAAGGGCTCTCTTTTCGCCACACCCTTACCCTTCTTACCTCTGGTCTCCTTGACGATAGCCATTCAGCCGGCATGAGGTGATCAGTGTCGACAAAACTACTCTGACTACCCTTGTCATCCAAGCTGATCTTAAATCAGCTGGCAGGAGGCAGGCTATCTTAAAAGCTGCCATTTTCTAGTGAAAACACAGATATAAGTCCTTCCAGCTTTCCTCTTTCCGTTCAAAGGGTGGGGAGAGAAGAACAGAGCAGATGGATAAAAATAAACTAGAGACCCTGTGCTGCTCTCCAAACGGCCAGAACTAGGCTCCTGTGAGTCAAGACAATGAAGTCAGAGGAGATTCTTCCCTCCTCTGAGACCATCTAGAAATGTGTGGGAGAAGGAGGGGCCACTTTCAGCTCCAACTCCTGTTTCATCGGCAGTAACTTTCTCAGGGACTTTCTCATCAAAATCACATTTGCGATTCAGCTTCTACCGACATCAGAACGAGACAGCAAAGGTTCTCAGCGTATCTCCAGGCTCACGTATGCCCTGGCATGGACAGGATGGTGTGCGGTCTCTCCCTCCACATGCAGGATTTCAAGCATAATGTTAAAGAGTAGGGCCCACTGCCTTCTGCTGGAGCCGGCTGTTTATGTAGCTGTAAGACTGTTTTACTAGCTGTGTTTGTGGAGGTTGCTTTTCCTTCTGTGTCAGCAAAATCGCTGGGCCGATGGGGCTGGGGACTGTAGGGATCTCACGGAGATGATTAATTGCCGAGCATCTCAGATGTTCTACTCTTCCCCGGCGCTGGGGGCCCCTTTCATCTCTTCTTCGCAGGGGATACACTCTCCTCTCCTTCTCCCCCACTCCGTCCCCTGCATTCACACTTGCCCTCTACTGCTCCCTCCCTGCGGAGGTTCTCGCCTGGAATTCTAGGCCACAACACTAGGGGCAAAAAAAAAAAAAAAAGGTGTTTTCATATCACGGTTAATTTACTGCAGTCAGAGCCAAAACAAAAACACAACAGTCTGAAAATGCCAAGCTCTGGGGAGAAAGGTCTCCTCGCTAAACTGACGCTGCCCCTATGACCCCGGGACCCTTTTTCAAGATTCTCACTGGTGCCCTAACACAGGGTGATCACATGGACTAAAAATACAGATTCAAAAGCCACTGGGTCATTTTCTTGGGGAGGGTAGAGAGGGGGGTATTTTTTTTCACTTGATTAACAGACTGTGTGATACCAAGTAAGCCGTGAGTGATCACCGACTGCTTTTTATGGGACTGAGTGCACTTCATTTCACATATGTCTTCCTTTCCTTCAACAGCTCCAGTGCCTCCGCTCTGTAGGGCAGAGTTGAGCTGAGAGCCTTCCTAACTGTAAGAAGTAGGGCCACACTGTGCCCCTGGGGACTTTAAAACTGACTTCTCCATCTGAGCGTACTGTACACCCCCTCCCTGATTTTGTTGGGAGAGAGAACAGAGGGTTATCTTTCATGCTTCCTGGAGATAAACTATAAAGCCAGCAGAGAAAGATCTGTCACTAGTATCTCAAAGGTTCTCTCTGCCCACTAGACTGGCATTTCTGAAGATGCCCGATTGCCCCCATGAGAATAAAGACTCCTGAAGACCAGCCCAGCAAAGGGGGATGGTTCGGGACAGAGGGGGCTGCTGACCTGGAAATCAGGAGCCCCGGTTATGGTCCCTCCTCTGCGTTGCCTCACTGTGTGACCTTGCACAGCCCAGTTGCCCTCACGTGTAAAATGAAGGATGGTCAGGACAGTCCTCTAGAGCATGGTGACCTTGAGCTTGTGTGTCAGTGTGGAACGGGTGACCCCACTGAGCATCCACCAGTGGATTCTAGATCATGCTTTGGAGCTTCTGAGAAAGAACTCTGTAGGGCTGAAAAAAACAGAGCCCTCAGAGGGTTGGTTTTCTTTTTTTTTTTCCCTTTCTTTCTTTTTTTCAGAACATCCAGCCAATGTCCTTTAGAGCTTGGCTCCTATTTCTTTGTGGTCCAAGAGGGAGTCCAGGAGGGACAGAGTAAAGAAACTAAATTAAATGTCCATAAGAATGTCCCCAAAGAATAGCGGCATGGGGAAAGTCACAATTGAGTTTAAGCCTCTGAAAACATATGACAAAATGCTGAGTTCTTCCTGCACGTTCGTGGTTATAAATTTTCACATGAGCTCACGGTGTTCCCAGGACTCCCAGGCCCTGACCTCTCACATCCTCTGCCAAAAAGACTGAAGCTCCAGGAGTGAGTCCGTACCTCATGTTACCCTCCGCAGCTGCCCTCTGCTTGCTCTGGGAGATATTTGATTCCGCCCCCTTCCACTGACCTTTCACTTCCTCTTTGAGGAAGTGTCCCAAATTACACAGCCAAAGTCTTCACCGTAAGATCTGCAGAGGGTGAGAAAATAGATCCAATGTTGAACAACTGTGGTTGAACAATTGTGTAAATATTGTTGAAATCCATGGCTTTTTCCAGATGAAAATAGCATTCCACTCACAAGGTGGATTAGACACATTCAGGAGACCCAGAAACTCTTGGGTTGTGCCGTGACTTCTCCAAAGCTGGTTTGTTTGGTTTTTTTTTCCCCCAGCTCCTTCTTCTCTTACCTTGATCCTATTCAGGACAGAAATCCCTGGGTTAGAAATTTTCCCCATTCCCATAAATATGGCTTTTTGAACCTCCCAAGAAACAGAAAGGAAGACAAAGGTAATTACTCAGCCTCTAAGATTTAATCATGTGGTGATTCATCAAAGGTTCTGAAGATGCTGCACATTTCTGAAGTGAAACGTGCCTTCTGAGAGGCACCTTTGCTGTGTTACTTTCATGAAGAAAGAAAGAGCCGTGAGAGGGAGTTTCACAACAGGACCAAGGCTTGTGCCATGACCCCTATTTATGTGTCCCCTTGAACTGTGTCGATACCATTGTGTTTGAATAAGTTCAGTCTCATCTCTCCTCTTCTCCTCCTCCTTCATCTTTGCTGTTATCCTGAAAACTCTACATCCTCTGCCTGTGTTTTCCAACCTCGTAACAATCTGAAGATCATTTTCAAATATTATCAGGCAGGCAAAATTTTTACCTCACTGAAAACCCCTGCCTGGCCACCTACAATGTCACCTTGTGTTAAGCCGCTCCAGTCATGTCCAACTCTCTGCAACCCCATGGACTGTAACCCTCCAAGTTTCTCTGTCCATGGGATTCTCCAGGCAAGAAAACTGGAGTGGGTTTCTATACCCTCCTTCAGGGGATCTTTCTGACCCAGGGACTGAACCCGTGTCTCTTATGTCTCCTGCATTGGCAGGCAGATTCTTGACCAGTGGTGCCACTTGGGAAACCTGCCATGTGACCTTGGGCAAGTCAATTCATTCGGCTCAGCCTCTAGTCCAGCAACTCTCAGGCTTGACTCTGTGTCAAAACTGGGGGACTTGAATAAATCCTGCAGTCTGGGCTCTGTCTGCAGAGGAGCTGATGCGTCTGCTCTGGGGCTGGTCCAGGTCTCCATACTTGGAACTCTCTCCAGGGTTTTTCAATGTGCAGCCAGGGATGCCAACCACTTCTCTAGGTCCTTGTTCTTCAACTGAGGATCTTAGGTCAGCAACATCAGTATCCTCTGGATGCCTGGAAGAAATGAAGATCCTCAGCCTCGCCTCCAAGACCTACTACCTCAGAATCTGCATTTCAGCAAGACCCCAGGTGACCCCTGGGTCCACTATAGTCAGAGAAGTACAGCTGTTAACAGGGGATTTTAATATTCATGATGTGGTGCATGCTTTTCCCCATGTAACCTCAAAAAAATAGAGGAGAAACTGCAGATATAGGCTCTTAAGCCTGCTTCACAGAGCTGTGTGACCTGGTGGGTTTGTTGTGTGTGTGGTGCGAGGAGGGGGGGGGCAGCGATGTTTCTTTCTGTGGTTTTCTTAAGACCTCTTAAAAGGCTGATGGTTAACATTTAAATGACCATGTAAAATGGTCCTATGAGTTTAATATGTCCCTTTGATCTGAGAAACTAGACTTCCTCCCCCAAAATAAAATTTGCCTCCTTTTTCTATCACATTTTAGTTTGACTTGGGGGCTATAAATTAACTCGAGTTGGCAGATGGACTTGAGGAACAATACAGAAATGTTTTTAGTAAAGGATGGTGATTAGTAAAACAGAGGAACCAGGTGGGACAAGTGGATCTCAAGCTGGTCAGACATGTTTGTTTACAAGGGATCAGCAAACTATGGCCCACAGGCCATGTCAACTATTTGTTTAAATAAAGTTTTATTGGAGTATAGCCCTACTCGTTCAGTTAGATATCAGTTAGGTATCATCTATGCTGCCTTTGCACTGCAGCAGTAACACAGAGTAGTCCTGAGGGATAGCACATGGTCTGCAAAGCCAGAAATAGTGCTCTATGTGTTCTGAAGGCTGATACTAGCCTTTCACAGAAAAAGTTTGCCTATTTCTGAGTTAGAGCAACTACTGAGTGAGGCCAAGGCTGGGTGTGCAACTGGCCATCTGGGCTCATTGACTTGTTGGGTTTCACGGCCCTGTCTCTGCCTCTAATCCCAAGCAGGCATTGAGCAGCTGTGTGGTTATGGCAGGGCCAGCTGGCGGGTCTGGTACAGACCCATCCACATGCTGGGAACAAACAGGAGAGAAGAGGTCATCTTTGTCTACAGAGAGCATCATTTGTCTGTCGAATTGGTGGAAGATTGCTTGAACTTCTACCTAAAATATCCCCTTTATAAGTAACTGCAATTCAAAATAATATGGGGAAAGAGCCTGGCACGAAAACCCCTGAGTTAAACACAGAAATGCAAAATTTCCCTCAAGCTGGAAAGCAAAGATGCTTACCTGTAAAAAGTGATACGTAATTGAATGCGCCATCAGTCTATTTCAAGAAAGACGTTCCTTCTGCAGGGCAAGTTTTAAGCACTTGGGATATAGACATTAAGCCACTTGGGGGACACTATCAAAGTATGCCTAAAATAAAAGCATGTCCTATTTTCTATCTTTGTTTCCTCTTCAGCATGCTATGGTGAAATCAAGGGTCACATAAGATTTGACCTCTGCTCTCAGTCTGAGAACCAGTTGTTGCTAACCATCCTGCAGTGATGCTTAGTGGGACAGGAATTAGAAGAGAGAGATGAAGAACCTCCCCAAACTTGGGCTCCTGAAATGGGATGCTCCCCTGATGATAACTCATATTTCTAAATGTCATTTTTTTCCTCTCCTATTTCTTTTGGGTCCCCTCTCTCATCCTAGTTGGGCTTCTATTTCTTCCAGTAGGCAATTGGGAGGCCAAGAAATTAGTAGTTAGGGGCCCTAGGAAGGCTCCTGGGGGCAGCTAGATTGGGCTGAAGTGCAGCAATTAGCTATTGCCTAATTCCATCCAAATGGTGTTTTAAGATTTGCAACAGTGATAAAAAGTGAGAGTTCTAAGTGGAGAAAAAAAGAAAAAGAGCAAGAGAAAGATTACTAGCAGTCTTGGGTGGAACAGATTGTTTCAATTATATTCTTGCTGTTTCATTTTGCAAGTTTTTAATCAAACTGGAAGATGTGAAGTCTTTGCATAATCTCCCTCAGTACAGGTTTTCTTGCCTGTGGATTCCCTCCAGCATGAGGCTGGCTCAGCTGTTGATCCCTGGCGTGGGAATCCCCTAAAGGGGCTCATTCTGCAGAGCAGAACTTGAAATGTGCGCTTGAAAGATGGATGATGCCTTGATAGAAATGGTGATGCCCTTTTGTTCAGTCATTCTAAGAAGTGGATTCCTTTTCCCAAAGCTTTCTTCAATACACTGGCATTTATATATGTTTATATAAGTAAAATTGGTTTGGTGGTTCTGACGGAACTGAGCAACTAATGAGTTTGGCTGTGAGTGAATTTGATGTCAGGAGATTGCAAGAGATGTAACAGATGTGAAGATCTCTGTTTACAAGAAAGATACTTTTCTCTCTAACCACGACATGTGAGTTCTGAGAGAGGTTAACAGTCTCTTTTCTCTGTGTGTTTACATGAAGTTTCTGGAAATCATTGGGAGGATTCAGTACATGACAAGATTTTCCCAGGGGCAATAGATGAGGGATTTAGGGATGAAATTGGCCTGCGCATCAGGGATGGAAAAGGATTCCAAGCTCTTCATATGCTTTATGAATTAATATCTGTATGCATTACCTTCTCAATATAGCACTGAGCCAGGAAGTCTGATGTGCCATTGAAGTTAGCTGTAAAATACCCAAGTCTTGCTTAAATTTGGGCTGTATTTTTGACTTCCCAGGTGGTGCAGTGGTAAAGAATCAGCCTGTTAATGCAGGAAATGTAAGTGATGCTGGTTCGATCCCTTGGTCAGGAAGATCCCCTGGAGAAGGGAATGGCAACCCACTCCAGTATTGTTTCTTGCAAAATTCCATGGACAGAGGAGCCTGCTGGTCTACAGTTCATGGAGTTGCAGAGTGGGACATGACTGGGCACACACACAGCATAGCATATTTTTTTCTACTTTACTTATAACTTTGAAGTTTTAAATATCGTAGTTTCTTATCGTTTTTGTTTGTGTGTGTGTGTGTGTGTGTGTGTGTGTGTGTTTTGCCTTTTGCCTTTTTCCAGATTTTGCATTAGATACTGGCATAGCCATCGATCTCACTTGAGGCCAATGCTAGTTGCATCTTATTGCCAACATTTGAGTGTACAGGCCCTGAGCTCTCATCCTGTGCTTTGGAATCACCCCTAAAAACTGCAGCCTGAGAGAGTTTGGGGGTTCTCCCCTCTTGTCAAACTAGAATAAACCCCACCTTAGAGTCTGGACAGTTCCGGTCCCTTCCTAGGAAGCACCAGAGGGAAGCCAGTGAAGTGGCCTCCCTTCCTGGCGTGTGTCCTCCTGAGAAGTATGTCTTAGTTGCTCAGTCCTGACTCTTTGTGATGCCATGGACTGTAGCCCACCATACTTGTCTGTCCATGGGATTTCCCAGGCAAGTCTGTCCATGGGATTTCCCAGGCAAGAATTCTGGAGTGGGTTGCCATTCCCTTATCCAGGGGATTTTCCCAACCCAGGAATCGAACCAAGGTCTTCTGCAGTGCAGGCAGATTCTTTACCATTGTGGCTAAAAACAAAAAATGACATGTGGAAAGTGTTTAGCAGATTACAATGCACCTTCCCTCATCTCTGTAGGAACCCAATGAAGAAGACATAAGCATACCTCGGGGAGGTAGACTGCCCATTCAAATCTTCTGACTCCAAGTAAACACCATTCTTTTTCACTGCAACACACATCCCACATGCAGACCAGGAAATGAAGATCGGGAGAGAAGCAGGGTCCTAATGTGGGATTAGTAAACTGGTGTAACCACAGAGAGGGAGGAAGAGAAGTGCCTGGGTGATAGCAAAGGAGGGTGAGTATACAGGAAGCAGAGAAGTCGAGAGAAGAGTCATTTTTAAAGGATAGAATCTCAACTTTGAGTTAGGTCCCTTAGAGATCTCAGAGCTGCTTGCTTTTTTCCCAGCACTCCCCACAGTGCCTTGATCAAGACTGGGAAAGATTTGTTGAAAGCAAAAAGGTAGTGGGTATCTTCTCTAGTTTCCACTTAAAAGAGAATAATGTTGTTCTGCTCTGCTGGCCAGAGAAGGTGATGGCAACTCACTCGTGTTCTTGCCTGGAGAATCCTGTGGACGGAGGAGCCTGGTGGGCTGCTGTCCTTGGGGTCGCACAGAGTCTGACATGACTGAGCAACTTAGCAGCAGCAGCAGCAGCAGCTCCTCTGCTGGCCAATGGTCTCTGTCACGACTGCTCAGCTTTGTCCTTACAGAGGAATCAGCCGTAGATCGTGTGGAAACAAATGGGCCTGGCTATGTGCCAATCAAATTTATTTGCTAAAACAGCAGCCAACTGGAGTTCCCAGTTTGCTGACCTCTGCCTTGGAATAACTGCCTCCAACCTTCATTGGAATGTGATTCTACATTACAGTCACCTGGGGAACAATTAAAAAAAAAAAACCACCCCCAGTCCTTCCCTACAATAACTGAATCCTTCTGAAATAGGGTCCAGGCATTAACATATATTTTTAAAGCTTCTCGTGAAATCCTAGTGGGAAAATAAGATGGGGAGCCACTGTCCTTGATTCTAAAACAGTGGCTCTCAAAGAACAGTCCCGGGACAGATAGCAGCATCAGCATGACCTGGGAACTTGTTGGGAATCAAATTCTCAAGCCCAGCTCCAAACCTGTGTGTATGTGCTCACTCAGTCATGTCCAATTCTTTGTGAACCCCATGGACTATAGCCCACCAGGCTCCTCTGTCCATGAGATTTCCCAGGCAAGAATATTGGAGTGAGTTGCCACTTCCTACACTAGGGGATCTTCCTGACCCGGGAATCAAACCCATTCTCCTGCATCTCCTGTGTCTCCTGCATCTCCTGCGTCTCCTGCATCTCCTGCGTCTCCTGTGTCTGCTGTGTCTCCTGTGTCTCCTGTGTCTCCTGCACTGGCAGGTAGATACTTTACCACTGTGCCAACTGGGAAGCCCTACTAGATGCAACACTGAGGGAGTGAGACCTGGGATCTGTGTTAACAAGCCTTCCATGTGGTTCCACAGCACAGTCAAGTTTGAGAACCACACGTCCAGGGCCTAGAGAATAAGTATTCAGCCCCATAGCCCTCACTTCATGGGTAATTTAGATGTAATGTTCCAGACCCAGCACTAGATCTGGCGTTAAAAATCCAGGTTCAAGCCCCCTTTCTGCCCTTTACTATACTTCTCTGAGCCTCATGGTCTCCATCTTTAAGAAGGATGATGTGCCATCTATATTGATACCTATATGGGTGCCTACAGTGGTCAAATGATTAAATGTATGTGAAGGCAGTTATGAAACTGTCAAGCACCATCTTTGGTCTCCACCACTATTAAGTCTAAGATCACTGTTGACCATTTGGACTGAGGTAGAAGGATGTGCAATTATTGTTCATGGGTTCAGTCCATGGTTCTTGGTCCAGGAGGCTACTGTAGCCCAGAGTGCTAATGCTAAGCATAATATAGAAAGTTGTCTCATCCTTCCAACACAGTGATCCTGATTTCTGAACTGCAGCAAAGCCATGAAGAGAGGCAAGCAGGGCCAGAGGGGAGTGCCTGAGTCACCAAGGAGGCTAAGAAGACACAATTCCAGGAAAGCAGGGAAAGCATTTAGAATTAATGCAGATGGGGTGGGCTCAAGGTCCACAGACCCTTGTGTGATGTACACCAAGTGGGCAATGAGTCCTCCTGGAGACATTTTTCCAGGAGTCTCCAAGTCACACTGTTAAGTGCATCTTGACATATGTTACCTGTCAAGAAGTAGCACCAGCTACAATCACAAACGTATTCAAAAATGTCTAGATACCTCCGTGAAGAACATACATAACTCGTTCCTGAGACAAACTGGAATGCTTTGGAGGAAAATATACAGTCCTGTAGGTTTGACATCTAAGGGGATATATATGTGACATAAAATCACCCCTAGAACGTCTTTCAGAATATAATGCTCGGAAAGAAGCAGAATCATATTTGGTGTGGTGATTCTTGAGCTCGTAGAAGACCAAAACCAAGATACTTCTCTGCATGTCTGCTGTTTTAGACATATTTGGACTTGAACTGAATGTTTCTAAAATAAAGGCCCCTGGGGAATCAACCATCTTATATAGATTCTAAAGTTATTATCTGAACTTTAGGGAAAATTTCCACACCAAAATCAGCACCATCTGTTAAAGCTCCCTGTCATATCTTATTTCAAGATCCTGTGCTCTTAAACACTGTGATTTTTTTTTCTTCCTTCTTTTCTGGTTCATTGACAGCATAAAAGGTGAGGAGAGGAGGGTCAGAAAGAGGTCTGTCATTCTTTACTTGGACAGAAGGCCAGGCAGTGCTATGGAGAAGTGTTGTTTTCTTACGAAGATTACCTGTTCACTTATATTAGTCAAATGCTCTGAAAATGATTTTTACTGCGAAAGGCTGGGGAAAATTGAAGTCAGTTAAAATGAGCCAAGAAACGTCAGAGCCACAGGTGTGGCTGGAGTCTGGGGAGGGGGGATTACCTCCTATGTCCCCCTTCTAACCTTGCTGAAATGCCCTGATCCCAGAGAATACATCCAAGCTGCTTTTCTCAGAGCAGCACGACTCCTAGTACATAGATCTGTTGAAATATGAACCAAGCAGGGTGTGAACGAGCTCAAAATATGCTGATTTCCAGATGTTCCTTGATTCTCTCAAACACTGATTGCCCCCAAAGACCATCCTGAGTTGGTGGATGGCAGCGATTACTCATATTTCTTTTCTGCGATCACAGCCGTAATTTAAAAGCCCCATAGTCTTTCTCATGAGCCTATGTCTGGGTCTTGTCTAGGTCATATATTACTTCACAGTATGAAAATTGCAGAGTCTCGCTGGATTGGGCTGTAAAATATCTGCACACTGATGCCAGTTTTTTGATTTGTTGCTCTTCCCAGGATGGGAAAACTTTTCAGAAATCTGAATGAAGGGTTGGTGTTTTATAGAGTGACCTTCCTTGAAGGAGAAGTTGTGGAAGATCTCCTTTCTCTGCAACAATAACAACAACAACAAAAAAAAATCAGAAAAACCAGAGGAGTTCATATTAACATGTTTTAGGGAAAGTAAAAAAATAGAAAGCAGTGAATTTGAGTTTATAAGAGGAAAAAATATATTTGTAAAACATGCTTACAACCAACATTATTATTGTGTTCTAAAATCTCAACCACCTGAGAACATAAAAAGAAATCTGGCATGTGAATAAGTTGGGATGGCAAATGCTAAAACTTCTGGGAGCTTCATTTGCATCTGTTTATCTGGTATCTGGGATATCTAAGGCATCAGTGAAACCCTTATGAAGGGTCTTCCACAGGTTTACGAGAGGAAGTTTAATATCTGCCATCAGAAAGATGGTACCATAAGGAAAAAGGATTTCCACATGTCTTTCTACTTCCACCCTGTTCAGAGACAAATCTGAGGCCACCCACCCACTGTCCCCTGAGCCTCTGCACTGACACATTTCCTCCCCATTTCTTAGGAGAAGAAATGTGACAGAACTCTCTGGCTGCACGGCAAGGAGAAAAGACTTTGATCTGGGTTCCTGTGACAGCTCTGACTCATACAGGAAGTGACCTTAATGTCTCAGAGTCTTCAGTGTCTCATCTGTGAGATGCAATTAATAATGCCTGAGGAGGAGAGGTTAAGCGTTCCGTCTAGATTCACACCTGGTTGGGGCAGAATGAGGACTTGAACCTGCTGGGCTCGCAACAAAGATAGTGTTTAATCCATGGTATTAATACCCGATGAGGAGTAAATGGGCTAAGACCAGAAAACCCTCACGACTGGGTGCAGAGCAGGAGGAGCCCTCTGTGAATAGCTGTTCCCATTTTCTTTGCCCTTACTCCCTGCACATCTGCCACATCCTCTGTCCACCCCAAAGCATCTGATGCATTCTGTGACCTGAGATGGCACGCAATTAAGTAGGAGCAAAGGTGATTCCTGTGCCTTTAATGCTTTCTGCCACAGTTATGGCTGCTCTGTCCTTGTATTTGTTTGCCTATTGCTTCTTCCTTGCAATGGATTTCTTCTTACACCGTATAATATTATAATCTAAGTTCTTCATTATTGATGATCATTTTTAAAAATAGAAATCATTCTTAGGTAGTCAGCTCTCCCTTTGGGGTCAGGAATTTGAAGATAATCGCAGACTCCCGGGGGAAGACCTCACCTAGAGATCACCAGCGTCTGGATGTAGCTGACATTGGAGGGTTTGGGGAAAGCTACCAGCAGAAGTGGGTGACAGAGGATGAGATGGTCAGATAGCATTACTGACTCAGTGGACATGAATTAGAGCAAACTCCAAGAGATAGTGAAGGACAGAGCCTGGCGTGCTGCCGTCCACGGGGTTGCAAAGAGTCGGACACGACTTGGCGACTGAACAGCAAGCAGCACAAAATGCAAATGAGGACAGAGAACCCACTGGCCCAGGAGCAGAGCTCACCAACACTGCTTGCTCGCACCATCTTTGAGCAGCACAGACTGCGTGCTCTTCCGCTTGCCTGCTCCCCTCTACCGCAGATGATGTTCTTGAATCCGCACCCCACACCAGCAGAGACGTTCTTAGATCTACCAGATCCTGTTTCTAGCTACTCTTGGTCCTGTGATTTTCTGGGCATCCATGTTCCCTAGTCTCCAAGTGCCTCGTGATGACATCCTTGAACCCTAACTGTACTCTAACGAAGTGGTGGGGGAAATGAGGGAGATGGCCTTTTCTATTGAGAAATAACCTGTACCTGTATCCATTTGTTTAATCCCCTTAACAAGCTTAGATTTTTTTAATTTTCTTTTACTTTATCCTACGTTACAATACTGTATTGGTCTTGCCATACATTGACATTTCGTTTTGGCTGTGCTGGGTCTTAGGTGGGCATGCTGGCTCTGGGTTTCGGCATCAGTTTCTCTCTAATTGCCACCATGGCCCCAGAGCACACGGCCTCGGTAATCACAGTGCGCAGCATGTGGAAACTTAGTTCCCTGGCCAACAATCAAACCCTCGCCCCCTGCACTGGAAGGTGAATTCTTCACCGCTGGACCACCGGGGAAGTCCCAGCAAGCCTAGATATTACAGACGAAGAAGTGGAGTCACAGAACAGCCCAAAGAAATATCACCCTTTTAGAAACTTGCAGTAAACCCATGTAAATGTCGGGTCCAGCCAGGAACTGATTTCCACATCACACACTTGAGGCTGATTTTAGAATTGAGCCACGATGGGAGACAGCTGATGTGTTGAAAATGTTTTGACCCTAATGTTTAAGTGGCTAACCTTCTGTCTTGTCGTTGCCCTTAGTGTAAGAGGGAGTGAGAACATAATATTCGTTTTGAAATGAGACCCTGGGCCCAAACCGTTAACCCAGCCGGCTAAATCCTGCATCACTTAATTAAATGCTGTAACCGTGGGCACAGAATAGAGAAGTATTATTTTGGAGCTTTCTTTCCTGATTGCTCCCTTCTCAACATCTGCTGTCATTCACACGTGGGCACGATGTGACTTATCTCCTTGATGCCTCACTTAGGGTTCGTCATAGTCAGGCAGGGCCACAGCCTTAAGAAATTTACTGCTAAGAGAAAAACAGGTTAAATGTGAATATTTGGCAACTTAGGGTCATATTTTACTGGGGCCCTGACAACAGGAATACATGAAAGATCAAAGGATGGGAGGATAATGTTCTTTATAGGTCAAAACAGTGAAATATAAGTGGGCTGGCATAGACTGAAATATTACTATTACTTTTACTCAAAACTTTCTAAGAAGAACCATCTATGAGAATTAAAATCTGCATAATATCTAAGTTTGCAAATTCAAAAGATAGAAATCATGAGACAAGTCTCATTTCTCCAGAGGGTGGTACCAACCCAACAGTTTAAAGGTGTCATAAAAGTAAGAGGTGGTTAAATGGCATCAGGGGCTGAGGGTGGGGATGAGCAATAATGGGGAAAAAGTCATGGTAATAGCAGATCTTGAATTCTGAGGAAATTAATTGTGACATATTCACACACAGGCTACTGGGCAATAATAGAATTTTTTAACATTTTAAAAATTTTATATGAATGAGAAGGAAGTTTAAAAATAAGGTCATTCTGTTGCTTTGATTATATTGCTGCAAATTGACCAATGATCTGTGATTATCTTTCTTCCTGAATTTAAAGAATCATTTGTTTATGATATGATGAATAATGCTCAAGTTCTACCTTTATACCAGTTATTAACATATATCAGAAAATTTCTAGTCCTCTAAGGAGGTCACATTTTAAAGTAAGCAATGCTTCTGTGTGTGTAAAACTCTCACATCGTACCTACTGACAATAGACCTCTCCTGACCTCTTAACTCTCAATTTGGGGTCGTTTACTCTTTACATTGAAGAAGGGAATGGCAACCCACTTTAGTATTCTTGCCTGGAGAATCCCATGGATAGAGAAGAACCTGGTGGGCTACAGTCCATGGGGTCTCAAAGAGCGACTTTCATTCACTCACTCACTCACTCACTCACTCAGTCTTTACATAGGGGACTCGTAGAAGTTTTTTCCAGTAGAGCCCTGGTCTAGAAAATTCATTCAGCAGAATCTTGGAAAGGAAAAGAATGTGATTTGGAAAAGGCTTATTTGAAAGATTCTGTGTGGAGTTCAGAGAAGACAGAGATGGGCCCCTGGGATGGCATTAATGAGTAAGACACATCAGGAGGGCTGGACAGAGGCAAATTGAAGAATGAGATAGGGAAGCGAGATACAGGAGGAGACAAAGACATGTGAGTTTTGCTCCTAAGAACATCAGGAAACCAGAAAAGAAACAGCAATCACAGGAAAAGAAGCTGGCCTGGCTTGGGGGTGATGAGGATGGTAACTGTAACAAGGAAATGAGGACATGTGAGGCTGAGATGATCTAGAAGGCATGGATGCTCAGCTCAGGGCTCAGAAGAAACGCTAGGGCTGCAGGACAGAGGTATTCTCAGGCCACACACTTAACAGCAGCATGGGAGAGACCGCGCTGCTGCTGCTAAGTCGCTTCAGTCGCGTAGAGAGGTCTAAATAGCATCAGCAGGTAGGACCTAAAGTGGAGGACGGCAGGCCGAGAGGGGTAAGCAAAGAAAGTGGGGGAATCCAGGCACACACGGTGTTAGCTGAATCTGGAGGAGAAGAGCCTTCCGTGCAGGATCCTGAGTTTTCCATCAGACGGGAGGAGGATGAGAACTGAGAGGGAGGTCAGAGACCTTCATGGAGGTCAACCAGTTTCGGGTCTCCTTTCAAGGATCCAGGAGTCCCAGACAAGGATTTGGCTCCGCTCTTCAGTGGGCTGAGGGTCTGAGTCTAAGCCTTGGAATCTCTCAAAGGAAACTGCCCACACAGTGTCAACCTATCAACCTAGGTCAGGATTACTAAGCTACCACTGAGCATGGAGCCTGCTGGTTAGCTGTGAAACTCCTCCTAACAACATACCCATCAGTTAAGAAAAAACTTACGCCCACCCCAGGTGCCAAAGAATTTTTTTTAATAAAAAAGTCCAAAGGAAAGTTCATGGAGCTAAATCAAGATCATTTTACTCCCACAGATATATATCTGCAAATTAAAAGACTGAAATTCTAAAGGCATCACACAACTGTTGAAAGTTCCTCTTCCTTTAAAAAGCTATAAAATCATATTCATCTTGAACACCTCCAAAGACGTGTATATACTTATATATATATATACACATGTATACATCCTTTGCATGTGTAAATATGTAGATCACTATGTGTATAGAGCCAAAGAGTGGTTCTGTGTAATAAATGTCTTTTTTACAGTGCCATTGTACTTAAATTAAACCGCTCTATAAGATTTTTCTCTTAAGTTTCAATTGCAAATATTAACAGTTTAACAAATGGAGGGAAAGGAGGCTCTGGTTTCTTTTGGTTCACAGTGAAAAATGAGAAAAGGATTACCAAGTGTGCAAATATTTGCTACATTTGAACATTTAATGCACGTCTATATAAAAGGTTTTAATGTACACTCCTTGCTAACATAACTAAATATTATTTAAAGAGATGTCTCTGGCCTCATTATTCATAAACATTTGGAAGTCAATGGAAAAATGCAACACTGATTTATCTTCCTTTGTTACCTCTTGCTTCTTAGGGGATCGTTTGTAAAATAAGGGGAGGAAATCCTTTCCAGAGGCACAGGTTATCATTATTTAATGGCTAAGTAAAATAATAATAGTTGTACATATAAAAAATATATATAATAGCTAATATTTATTGAATGCTATCTCCCAGGCTGTTCTGAACTAATAGGCTCTTTAACCAAACTGCACAAAGGAGGAAACTCATCAGAAGTCTCATTCTCAAGTCAGGCTACCAATTAGTTTGTTGCTGATGTTGTCTTGGGCTTCCCAGGTGGCACTAGTGGTAAAGAACCCGCCTGCTAATGCAAGAGATGTAAGAGATGAGGGTTCGACCCCTGGGTCAGGAAGATCCCCTGGAGGAGGGCATGGCAACCCACTCCCATATTCTTTCTTGCCTGGAGAATCTCATGGACAAAAAAGGAGCTTCGGCTATAATCTGTAGTGTCACAAAGAGTTGGATGCAACTGAAGCAATTTAACACACACACACATATCAATGTTGCTATTAATACCACCGTAAAGGTTATTACCATGCTGATATGTCATCAAGGTGAATCTTAAGTCTTTCTTGGATTCAGTCTGACATCTTCAAACAAAATGGCGGCAGATTTTTTTTAAACTTCAATTGAAAGTATGTTTTATAATTTGAGCAGATGTCAAAACCATTTGGGAAATAGGTAAAGATTATAGTGACGTGTGATTTCCCTGAATAAGGTCTCAGTTCACAGACCTGCAATTAATTAATAGTATTAATAATGAATTAGGACCGATTGTGGAAACTGTCTTATGTACCATATTATAAAACTGCTGCTGCTAAGTCACTTCAGTCATGTCTGACTGTGCTACCCCATAGACGGCAGCCCACCAGGCTCCCCCGTCCCAGGGATTCTCCAGGCAAGAACACTGGAGTGGGTTGAGTCCAAGGTAAATAACAGTGATCTAATGTAGACGATACCTGAGAATTAGTAGCAAAATACTGATTATTTTAAGAGAGTTAAAGTCTTAACAGTGTTTCTCAAAGTAAGGTCTCCAGAGCTTCTACATAAGAAATACTGAAATTCTATTAAAATGCAGACTGTGACCCCATCACAGACATTCTGAATCAAAATATGCCTAAATAAATACCCAGGTATTCATTCTTACTCAAATCTAACAGGCACTGCCCTAAAATATGAACGAGCACTTTGAGGAATTTGCCTTTATTCCACTCCAGAAGTTGAAAATATACTGTTTTATTATTTAACTAAACCACTACTGTGACTTGAATTGTGTCCCCCAAAAAATTCATTGAATTCTCACTCCTCTCACCTGTGCACAAGATCGTAACTGGAAATAAGGTCTTTGCAGTTGAACTGAGTTAAGATGAGGTGATACTGGAGTAGGCGGGCCCTCAATTCAATAAGACTGCTGTCCTCATAAGAAGAAGGGGATTTGGACAGAGAGCCAGAGGAGACACCCACAGCAGTAGAAGGCCATGTGAAGACAGAGAGAGAGACTGGAGCAATGCCACTTTAAACTGAAGGAGTCCAAAGATGCTGGCCACCGCCAGAAGCTAGAAAAGAGGGTGGGCAAGAGGCACACCGCAGATTGTCCCTTAGAGACTCCAGCAGGAGCCAAGCCTGCAGACACCCTGAATTTAGACTCCAGGCCTCCAGACTGTGACAGAATACATTTCTGTTGCTTTAAGCCATCCGGTTATTTTACTTTGCTACAGTACCCTAGAAAACTGTTTTGCTGTTGTTCAGTCACTCAGCCGTGTCCAACACTTTGTCACCCCAGGGTCTGCAGCAGGCCAGGCTTCCATGTCCTTCACCATCTCCCGGAGTTTGCTCAAACTCATGTCCATTGAGTCGATGATGGCATGCAACCATCTTATCTTCTGTCGCCCCCTAATGCAAAGAAACAACTCATTGTAAAAGACCCTGATGCTGGGAAAAATTGAGGGCAGAAGGAGAATGGGACAACAGGGGATGAGAAAACTGTAGACACAAACCTAATAACTAGAGCAGTGGCAGGGAAGTTCTTCCTTCCCCCATCGCTCTTAACTGCCCCTCTTCTCTCCCTTTGTGGGTTCAGCACCTTCATCAGGGTCACCTCTGGCACCTTTGATTTCCTTATGCTTCTCCCTAAAGCCGTCTCCAGCCAGCGTATCCACAGTCCTGGTCCCTTCTGTCAGCTTCCCATTCAGTAAATACCTTGGAGAACAGCTGGCCTGCGTTTGGAGTTGGTTTTGCCCACCTCTCTCCCTGTGGAGAGGTGAGAAATTTTCTAACTCACTGAGTGGCCAATGTCACCCTGAAGTGTGAAGTTTTTAAAAATTAAACTTGAAAACATGTCTGAGAATCCCGTGCCCTGCCAGCACTGATTAAGCATGGGCAAGGCAGAGAGAATAAAGTAACAGAGAAGTGATCCTTGTCATTTTCACCAGATTACATTCCCCCACTGCAGAGCACGCACGTCTGACACTCTGGGACCCTCCACTTACAGGGCAGGCCCAGTCAAGGTCATCTTGCTTTTCATTGATTCTACGGCTCTGGCATTCCTCATAAGGATTTACAGTATTTAACCCACCAGGAGAAGCCGTGAACTATAAATGGCTTCCCGTTTGCCAGGAAGCCTGCTGTTTCATAAGTGACACCAGCTATGGAGTCCCCTCTACAACTCTCTCAAATGAAAGCCTGCAGCCTCCGCTCCTGCACAAAGAAGCCCGGCCTCTCACTTCACAGGCTGATCCTTCCTTTGGCTTCAAATCAGCATGGGGTTGTTTAGCTTACTGAGTAGGGTAATCCAGATACAGGGAGATAGGAGAAAACCTGGTGAGCCTAGGAGAAAACCTGGTGAGCCGACTTACACTGTTCTTTTGATCTCTCAGCATCCTCCATGGCCCAGACTGAGAGGGAGAAAATGAAAGCTGAAGAGCATAAAATAAGGAAAATAGAAAATTAAGAACAGGATTGGATGACTTGTGAAGCCTTCTCACATGTGTTCCAAGGGGCTGGGGGGCGGTGGGGGGGGGGATACAACAGACACTGAAGATAGAGATCTGTGAAGAAGAAGTGAACGAATTAACTTGGAGGGAAAGTTAGTCGCTTAGTTGTGTCCAACTCTTTATGACCCCATGGCCTGTAGCCCACCAGGCTCATCCATGGACTTCTCCAGGCAAGAATACTGGAGTGGGTTGCCATTTCCTTCTCCAAGGGATCTCCCCAACCCAGGGATCAAACCCAGGTCTCCTGCATTGGGGGCGGACTCTACCTAACTTAGAGGACTTGTTCTTAAATGAATCATGATATCATTGTAACTGTGACTGAAAACTTTTCATCCTTAAAGTAGAATTAAAGGAGTTTTAAATACGCAGCTGGTAGTTGGTGTTCACTGATGGTGTTCTTGCATCTGTGAGCACAATATTAAAATGAAGCCCAGAGCAAAAGGGGTGGGGGTGGGGGGAAATCAGCAATACCAATTCTGTCTTCATTTACATTTTTGATATTTTATTCATCACAGAATTTTTGTGTTCATTTTGAATTTTTGGAAATATTGCATTAAAATATGATCTATTTTGACTGCTGACTTTTGGGGTTGTCTCCTCCCTGCATTTTATACCTAAGGCAAGAGCCTTACTTGCCTTACTCTAGGCCCAGCTCAGGGTGAGCATTTCAAACTTTAAAACATGTTTTGTTAAGTGGAGAATGTCACTTTCAGGTTTCCATTTACAATGAATTTTGAAGGAAGAGTCCCTCAGAACCAGAGGAGCAGTCTCACTGACGAGCCTGAAATGAAACAAGAATCTCTACGAGGCCGTCCTGGCATCACAAGAGGATGGTTTTCAATTCACAGACTTTGCTTTTCCCAGAATCTTTGAATTTAAAAGAGTGTGCGGCAGTTATTAATGTCGGTTTGCCACTTGCTGCACAGAAAATCATCCACAAACTTTGTGTCTCCGGTAATTATGCTCTTCGTGACAGTTCATTGCCCTTAAGTGAGTCAAGGCCGTATCTACAGAGAATATCGGAGTGATGAACTAAATCTCTCCCCAGAAATAGTACAGCCCCCCAACACAGAGTATTTATTTAATATTCGGTCACTTACAGTGTCTAGAACTGTTTCTTAACCCTTTCTTTGTCTATATGTCCTAGAGAAGGAAATGGCAACCCTCTCCAGTATTCTTGCCTGGGAAATCCCATGGACAGAGGGGCCATGGGAGTGCCAAAGAGTCAGACACAACTGAGCGACTAAACCCCCACCACCTGGCTTTAGTAAGCAACTTATCTCCATAAGGATAAGACTTGTGCTTTTGAAAAACACTCTGTATGGTGGAAGCACATAGTATAAGTTCAAAATATTCTGAATTAATCCGTGAGTTCACTGTAAATTCCTCTGCTTTAGGTTTTCTTTTTTGGTGAATTAAATTTGTTTCCTGTTTTATCATACATTCATAACACATTCCAAGGAATTTCCTTTTTGGAAAGAATGTAGGCTCCTAGCAGTCAAGCAGAGCTGGGATATGAAGTCATTCTTAAATTAGCACTAATATTATTACTGCTATAAAGGAAATATATTTACTGGTCTATGTTTATAGAATCTCAGATGTTTGAAATAGATAATAAAATTCGCCCTTAGTTCTTAACTTAGAATCTGCTATTGAAAAAGACTTAGTGAACTGTCATCCTTTAACGTCTAAGGAACTACCCTCAGGTCCACCTGATTCATCCTTAGACTGACCCCAAGTCATGATTCTTTTTGCTGATATTATCTGCTACAAGGATGTGCTCCCTACTTTAAGAAAGCCGAGATCAAGAAATCTGATTTTGGGGGCCAGAGGGAAAGGCATACTTGCTTTGCAAAAGGATTTAATTTAAATAGCAAGCTCCCTCTGAGTACTTAAAATACGATTCAATTTACCAAAACATTACTGATGCATAGCAGAGAACATCCTGTTCATCGACTTTTATTTAGGGCTCCTCAGCTTCTGCACTTTGAGAGACCATGCCCATTGCAAAGTCACTGTCGTTAAAGAAAAGGGTTCTAGTGCCATCTACATGCTTGATGAGAAGCACACGTGTCCAATTAAGCTGGCTATGTGTTTAGACTGGCTTGGCTCTGGGGCTCACAGTGGCTGTCTGAGAAAGCTCTCCGACTGTCTTGAGAACATCAACCTGTCAAAATCAGCTCTTGACTGCATGGAACAGGTGCTGGTGGTTATTATTATTTAGTATTTTGCAGGAGGGCACTGTATGAGTTTCCTAGGGCTGTCAAAACAAACTCCCACAAACTGGGTGGCTTACAACTACAAAAATGTATTGAGACGCAGTTCTGGAGGCTATAAGTCTGACATTAAGAAGTCTGCAGAGCGAGCTCTCTCTGCAAGCTCTGGGGGAGAATGTGGTTCCAGGCCTTTCTTAAAGCTTCTAGTATTGCCAGTCAGCCCTGGCACCCCTTGGCTTGCAGCTGCAGCCCTTCCGTCTCTGCTTCCACCCTCAGTTGGCTTTCTCCCCTCCTGGGTCTGAGTGATGGTGGCTTGCTCCTGCCTGTGTTTCTCTCTTCTCTTCTTCTCATAAGGACACTAGTCACACTGGATGAAGGGCCACCCTACTCCACATGACCCCATCGTACCTAATTACATGTACAAAGCTCCTGCTTCCAAACAAAGTGGCATCCTGAGGTTCCAGGGCTTTTCACCTTTCTTTTGGGGCAGGACACTTCCGCTGATCACAGGCAGTTAGTGTACAGGCTGCCAGTTGCTGGTTAGATAGCATCACTGACTCAATGGACATGAATTTCTGCAAACTGTGGGCGATAGGGAAAGACAGGGAAGCCTGGCATGCTGCAGTCCATGGGGTCACAAAGAGTGAGACACAACTTAGCAACTGAACAACAACAAAAACCCATCCCCTCCCATTGCCTTTGAATTGTGGTGCTGCAGAAGACTCTTGAGAGTCCCTTGGACTTCAGGGGACTCTCAAAGCAGTGAATCAAACCAGTGAATTGTAAATGAAATCAACCTTGAATATTCATTGGAAGGACTGATGCTGACGCTAAAGCTCCAATATATTGGCCACCTGATGTGAAGAGCTAACTCACTGGAAAAGACCTGATGCTGGGAAAGATTGAGGGCAGAAGGAGAAAGGGGTACCAGAAAGAAGATAGTTAGATAGCATCATTGACTCAGTGGACATGAACTTGAGCAAACTCCAGGAGACAGTGGAGCACAGAGGAGCCTGGACTGCTGGGGTCGCAAAGAGCTGGACATGACTTAGCCACTGAACAGCAGTAACAACAATCCCATCAGACATTCAGAGTTACACAGTAAGAATCCTCCCATAAAAGCCAGCATCTGGCTTCTCCACATCCCGCCCACGTGGATGGATGTCCTGAAGCTTCCTTGCTAATAGAACAGTGGGAGATGGAGAAGATTCGAGCTAAAGAGTGTAAAGCAGGGAGGAAGAGTCTGAGAGTAAAAACAAAAACAAAGAGTGTTTACCTCGCAAGCAGGAAGTAGAAAGCAAGGGCTGTTCAGGAAACAATGGAAAACTTCCTGTCTCGCTGCTCCCTGGACATCCTATACTTCATTGTTCCTCCTGTCAGCTCCCTCTGTTACCCAGAGCATAATCATGCCATAGGTGAACAAAAAGAAGCATAAGAAGTATGACTTTTTTTTCCTCTTGAATACCCAGTTTGTTGACCTTGCACTTTGGCCATTGTAGGTGAGCTCTGAGACTGGGGGATGGTGTGATATTTGAGCATCAGAGATGTCATTAGAAGAATTCCAAAACTCTGCTCTCATTGCTTTTATATGGCTCTTGTTTTCATCCCATACACATAATGGCCTCTTGGGCACCTACTGTTTTTTGATTGGGAAAATATTAAATGATAAAGGTCAAAGCCTCTGAAATTGCATATAGGGGGAGAACAAAATGAAACAACCATCCTGAAAGCTTCCTAGTTTTCAGCTCTAACTCCCTCTGTATTGCACGCTTTGATGGAGTATGATGTTCCTGAAGAGAGATTTGGGGTCAGCATAATTTGCTTCCGGAAGTTATCCAGTTCAACGTCATGGCTAATAATTGTATCCTAAAGCAGGAAATTAAATTTTTCTTTGAGGTAATAACTAATCTGGTAATATTTTTAAAATCTCCTATAGACACAAATTGACTTGACATAATTTAATAAAAATTTAAGAGTAATTGAGGAATATGAATGAGGCAATTGGAAAGTAAGACCGTTTCTGCATTGCCATCTTATTTTTGGGCAATTTATTCAGAGGTGATGAAAAAGCACCTTGTTATCAAACTTATATATGAAGATATTTGGATAGAGATTGCATATCTGACTAAATGAAATAAAGAGAAATTAAAAACTGCCATGGGAATATATATTCTAATATAGCTTTATCTTGTGGTTAGATCAAGCTACCTCCTGACATAATAACCATATTTGGGATAGATTAGTTTGGAGAAAATCTAAAGAGGCCCATTAAACAGGTTGTATTGTGCACCAAAGAGGGAAGGGACCCAGCGTGGGAGAGGCAGGTATTGGAAAGCTTGTGAATGTCAACCATTTCCTGTTACTTGTCTAGGCTGTTGTGGTTGTATGCAGCCATCATCCAATGCCAGCCCCCATTGCCAAGTGCCATGAAGGGTATTAACCCCTCATGAACCAAAGTCTAGCGTTAGACATTTTTCTAATTCATGAAGTCCTTTGACTCACTGGTTGGTTGATGGGTCTCTTTTAACCTAGGACTCTCCCACGCTTTAACCAAAATGATCCTGTTAAAGGAACATGGTGTGTGGCACTGGGCCTTCCAACATTCAGCTGTCATCGCCTCCCCATGTGGGAAACTCCGGGATACAAATCCTCCATTTTGACTGACATGACCTGGACCAGCACTGCTCCAAGTTTAGAGCTTTTCCAAACCACCTAGTGTGAAAGTGCTTGTCGCCTAATCTTATCTGACTCTCTGCAGCCCCATGGACTGTAGCCTGCCAGGCTCCTCTGTCCATGGGGATTCTCCAGGCAAGAATACTGGAGTGGGTAGCCATTCTCTTCTCCAGGGGATCTTCCTGACCTAGGGACTGAACCCAGGTCTCCTGCATTGCAGGCAGATTCTTTACCATCTGAGCCACCAGAGAAGCCCTAGGGATCTTGTTAAAACACAGGTTCTGGTCCAAGAAGCTAGTGTGGGGATGGAGAATGTGTATTTCTGACAAGCTCCCAGATGAGGTCAGGCTGCTAGTTACCTTGAGTAGCAAATATCTAGAGAATACCCAGGGATCCCTGCCCCTTTCACCCTGGACTTTTTTCCCCTTTCTTTCTTCCTAATATCTATATATTCATCCTTCAAGACTCTGCTTTAATATCTGTTCCTTGGAGCAATCTAGGATGAGACTTCCATATCACAAGTGCTTCCTCCTCCAAATTCCCATAGCAGACAGTGTCTGGACCTGCTGTCTGGCATCCAGCCCAGGTTAATTTTATCTTTAGCTACTTTTCCATGTACACATCCAGAACCCCAATTAGATGGGTCTTTGAGGACAATCTCTACACACGTGCGGTTGGGCTTTCTCTTACACTTCAGATCTTCAGTTCCTGCTACCTGCTGCCTTATTGGAATTCCAAATTCAACATGGGAAAAGACCAAGCTCCCTACCTAACCCCCTTTGAGAACTTAGTCAACTATACGTCCTTCTCAGAGAGTCCCATTTATTTATTCAACAAATACTTGTTTATTCAATAAGCATTTGTGCCTACTATGGGCCAGCCACAAGATATATGGTGAATGAGCACCATTGGTACTCATGACACTTTCCTGAAGCCTCATGGATTCCTGTCGCGCCTCAGCCACCCACAACTTAGAGATCGCCTTCCTGGAGGCTCAGTCATTCCTAGGGAAACTACAAGGTCATCTTTGATTCCTCCTTCTAACTCACCACCACAATCCCAGTTTATTGTAAAGTTCTATCTGCTCTGCCCCTGAAATGTGCCTCATACACAAGTTCTCGTCTCCTCTCTGTCCCCCTCATGACCGTCCTAGAAATGTCCTCATCTTCCTCAGCCCTGATGATGACACTTACCTCCCTACCCTTGACTGATCCTTCCCTGCTCAGCCTCTTTCCCAACTCATTCTTCATGCCAACCTTGAATCTGTCATTGTCCTGGGACATCTATCTGATCACGGTACTTCTGAACTCACAGAGAGATGAATCCACATGCCTCTGCAATGAAACCCCAAGTACACAGCATCAAGTTTCTAACACCCCCTAATCCTCTCTCCACCAGCTGCTCCAGCCTCCGCTCCCTACACAGCAGCTTCTGCCTCTCTTTTGCCACAACCAATGTGTGTGTGCTGTTCTCCAAACAGCCCCACTCTTTGAAGACTGCTTGTCTTTGCTCAGCTCAGAAGACCTTGCACTTAATTCTTTTCCTATAAAAACGTGACATTGCTTCAAAGTTGAGCTCAAAGCCCACCCAGAAACCATTTTCTGTCACTGCTTCCATGGAACTTAATTTTGACCTATGTCATACACTATTTGTCACACAGTCTGGGACGAGTATTCTTCCTATAATTGTCTGTCTTCACCTCCACTAGATTTTAAGACTATATATATATCTATCCCTCCCCTACCCAGTATTTACTAAAATTCCCTGATATCCAGGACAAGAAGTTTCTCAACAGATTGTGCTTATTGACTTTTTTGTGTCCTTGATGGCAAACCTCAGGCTCTACTCTGGGAAGATACACAAGAAGGTAAATTATTGGTAAACATTTCTTCTTTGGCATCTTCAAAATATGCTGTCTTTCCACCTTCCTCTAACCTGGTGATTGAGTCTCGTTTGTGCACCTGTCAGTAGATGTCTCCTCCTTCAAAGCCTATTGCTGGAGCTGTACTTTTCAATCTTGGCCACATACTAGAATCACCTGGACAGTTTTGAAAAATCCCAGTACTCAGTCTGTGCCTGAGGTAAATTAATTTCATCACTGTCTCTGCGGTCCAGACCCAGCCACCAATATTTTTTAAAACTCCCCAGATGAAGGACTTCCCTGAAAGTCCAGTGGTTAAGATTCTGTGCTCCTAGTGCAGGGGGCACAGGTTTGAACACTGGTCCAAGAACTAAGATCCCACATGTCACGTGGTGAGGCCAAAAAAAAAAAAACTTTCCAGATGATTCTGATATGCAGCTGAAGATGAGCACCACTGTGCTGGGGAGGAGCTCTGTTCCAGACTCAGTCTTAGGAGAAGTCAAAATAGCAGACAAAGTGCATGGCGCCACTTGAAGGGGATTCACTGGACCCCAAGTATCTCTCTTGGAGGCCCATCGTGTTATCGTGTTTCCCACTACGAGCCAACAGTAGTCTCCCCTGAATTACAGCATTATCTCCAGAAGGCATTGTTAAAATACATATATGCTGTATAGGTAGCTTATATATACCTGTGTGCTGTGCTGTGCTGTGCTAAGTAATTTCAGTTGTGTCTGACTCTGACTCTATGGACTGTAGCCTGCTTGGCTCCTCTGTCCATGGATTTCCCAGAGAAGAATACTGGAGTGGGTAGCCATTTCCTTCTCCAGGGAATCTTCCTGATTCAGGGATCGAACCTGTGTCTCTTATGTCTCCTGAATTGTATACATATATATTCTCTCTCATTCTCTCTCCCTCAGTGTTCTTTCTCTACTGAGAGAGAGAATATATGTCCCCAGGAAGGAGTAATCCATCAACCCTCTAGCCATGTACAGAATACAAAGTCAATCTCTTTTGAGGAAGAGGAACACCTGAGAAGGAAGGTCAGGAACACACAGACTGGATGGGGGCATCATCACAGGCAGTTCACAGTGTCAGAGGACATCGTAGGGATAACATTTCTAAATGAGGGGGTGAGAAAATGCCCAGGCCCTGGGGAAATTCAGTCTCAACTATACCCTTTCAAAGGGGCTTCTCAGGTGGTTCAGTGGTAAAGAACCCACCTGCCAATGCAAAAGACACAGATTGAGAAGATTCCCTGGAGAAGGAAATGGCGACCCACTCCAGTATTCTTGCCTGGGAAAGCCCATGGACAGAGGAGCCTGGCGGGCTGCAGTCCATGGGGTTGCAAGGGACTAGCAACTAACAGCAACAGCAACATACCTTTCAAAGCACTACTGAAAATAAAGAAAGAAAGTGAGCAAATGTTAGCAGCATCCAAATGAAACTAAGGAGAGAGGAACTCAGTAAAGATAAAAATTCATGGGAAAAAAAAATGTGTGTGGCAACTTTTTCCCAAACTTAAAAAAAAACACCACCTGGGAACAAACGAACCACAGTGATCCCTCTACGCTCTCCTGCCTAATGAGAATTTCTGAAAGCAAAATACGCCTAGAGTGAGTCCCCACAATGTGGTAATTTACAAAGCAGCCACTATTCCATGCTGACACCAAAATAAACTGGTTTCCTGGTCCACCAGAGCCTTTTGTGGAAAAACAAGGCTATTGGAAAGAACGCACATAATGGAAGGTTCCAGAGAGAAGGAGATGGCACAACTGAGTCTGTGACTGCACCTCAGATTCAAACATATCCTTCCTGGAGGAACCTACTTCTATTGCCTCATGAACTAAGTCAAGTAGTAATCACCCTTTGCCTTGAGCATGAGTATCTTCTAAATTACTTACAGCTCTGAAGGAGGGCAAGTCTGTGGCTTGCCCATGGATTCGGGCTCCCTTCTGTGACTCTAACCCACCACCCCGACTCCCTCTATCTTGGCTTTCAGCAAACTAACTAGACATGAAACAGAAAGAGGCGGTTAAACTTAAGAGAATCAGATCCTGGCAGCATCTCCTCATGAAATTCCCTCATGGGCTAGAGTAACGTCTCAGAAACAGTCCAGATGATTTCAAGGAGGCAAGGGCAGACCGGTAATTAAACCGCACGAATCAGGAAGACTCCGAAATAGAGAATGAAGGGCAAGGAAAGGAGACGGAAGAAAACAAAGTAAAGAGACGGGACAGCAGAGTCCTCACGAAGTAGCCTGGGGCTCGGACTTGCTTTTTTGACTTCTGTGCCACTTTTTGTGCTTGTCCGCCATTCTGCCTTCACCCTTCTTTCCAGTCCCTTATTGAATATCTTGAAATCACACATTGCGCTCTGTTTCCTTCCAAGACCCAACTGATATAGCCCTCCAGCCCAGGATGGAAAAAATGGGGACTGTATCTTCATTCTTCCACGGTGTGGGAGGTTCTCCAGCCACTGAAACGTTAACCTTAACATTAACCTTAAACATTAAACATCAACCTTAACAGAGAAATGTGTAGAAATGCCCAAAAATGGCTCCCAGAGAATCTTAGTCCCTGAAAGAAGCTGCTCAGGATCTATAGCTAAAGGAACCCTTAGCTAAAGGAAATGGAAGTTCTTTTCTCTTGATCTTAAGTCAGTTTACAGCTCCTGAAGAGCCCCAGCAGTTTCTACCACATGCCAGAAAGACGGCCTATAGTCAGATGGGGAAGGAAGGGATCCCCTGCCTTTCTCAGTGAGAATGGGAGAAAAGGAAATTGGGTACACAGTACCAGAAAAGAAGAGAAAGGAGATGCTGCCTTGCATATAGGAGTCACCTGCCATCACAAAGTGTGACCCTCTTTCTACCAAACCACCCAGCATTAGGAATATACTCTGTGTGTCAGTAAAGCTTAGAAGTGGGGCTTTCCTGGTGGCTCGGTGGCAGAGTCCACCTGCCAATACAGGAGAGATGGGTTCAATCCGTGGTCCAGGAAGATCCCACATGCCGGAGCAACTGGGCTCACGCACCGCAACTAGAGCGCCTGTGCTCTACAGCCTGGGAGCCACAAGTGCTGAGACCTACAGGCCCCAGAGGCCATGCTTCTCCACAAGAGAAGCCCCCACAGTGAGAAGTCCGCACGCCACAGCCAGAGAGCAGCCCCCGCTCCCCACAACCGAGAGAAAAGCCGGAGCAGCAACGAAGACCCCGCACAGGGAAGAATAAATAAATACATTTTTTAAAGCTCAGAAGCCACTGTTAAGGCAAACAAGTGCATCTGTCTTTGCATTCATTTCCTCGAAACCTTTTTTTTCATCATTTAATCCAAAACCTAATTTGGGGGGGAATTTAATGTTTAACAAATCACAAGTGTTTGATGTAATGTGAGATTGCTTTCTCCTCCCGTATCCCCAGACCCTCGTGAAAATGAGATGCTGTACCTCGTTTGGGGATTTGGGGGAGAAAATAAAACAATCTAGATCTAGGTCAGCAGAAAGTCTGTTTGTTCCATGTAAGGAAGCCTCTCCACTAATTAACACTTTCCTGAGGAAAAAAAAAAAGGAGTGAAAGACGCGTGTGAGAAACATATATATTCGTCTGTAAATGGCACCATTTCAGATTCAGTGAACTAGCACTGAGGCCCTTCCAATTGGAATAGTCATCATGTGTACTGAAAATTAAAGTTTTGGAAAGCTTCGAAGGCTGAAAATTCAGCCAGTTACCTGACAGAACTAATTAAATTTACTGGACTGTTCATCAGTATTTCCTGAATGATGGACTCAAAGCTTTAACTGCAATTTTGGCGTCAGGAATTAAAATAGTGTGGAAAGAGAGAGGTAACCAAGATGTCAGTTTGCTTACTCTTCCAGAAAGCAATATTCAGGCTTTTATGTGGTTCATGTCATTGATCCAGTGATCCTGAAGAAAGAATGCTTACCCTTTAGAGCAAAAGATATACTTTTCTTTCCTTCCTAATTGCCCAAACGCTGTGCATATCATAACACACACAAAGAGCAAATGAACTTGCACCCATGGGCACATGTGAGGTTTTTTTTTAATTTTCATTGGGGCATAGTTGCTTTACAATAGTGTTAGCTTCTGCTGTACAGCAAGTTAAGTCAGGCATGTATCCATAGCTCAGTTGGTAAAGAATCTACATACAGTGCAGGAGACCCAGGTTCAATACCCTGGAGAAATGAATGGCAACCCACTCCGTATTCTTGCCTGCAGAATCCTATGGACAGGGGAGCCTGGCAGGCAGACACGACTTAGCGACTAAACTACCACCATACGTATATGTATGTATGTATGTATGTGTGTGTGTATATATATATATATATATGGTATATATATATATAGGTGTAGATATATTTGCACACATATCCCCTCATTTTTGGATTTTCTTCCCATTCAGGTCACCACAGAGCATAAAGTAGAGTTCCCTGTGCTATACAAGAGGTTCTCATTAGTTATCTATTTTGTACATAGGAATGTATATATGTCAGTCCCAATCTCCCAAGTCATACTACCCACCTATCTATCCCCTTTGGTGTCCATAATTTGTTTGTTCTCTACATCTGTGTCTCTATTTATGCTTTGCAAATTGATTCATCTGTACCATTTTTCTAGATTGCACATGTATGTGTGTTTACAGCCCTTTGAACAAGCACCTGGGTAGAGGTGGCCCCAGGACCACCTATGCCTGATCCTTTTTTTTCATTTTAAAGATCACTGGGAACTTTCTGTAATTTCCCAGAGTAATCAGTATATTTTCCCAAAATTCTCTTTTTAATCAAGTCTCAGGTAAACCTGTTTCCTCTGGTTCTGTCTTCAGGAAAGACAATTTAAAAATTACCAAGCAAAAGTGAGGAACCTTCTCAGCTTCTTTTGGAAGGATCACCTCTTCACACCAACAGAAGTAAAATCCAGTTCTTGGCATAAGTCCTGGGACTTGGCATAAGTCTGAAATTGGGACTTTCCTCCTAACTGTGTAAGTAAGGGAAACTTAGTGGCACACCTCACTCATAAATAATCGACATAAATACCGGTCCACTTTCAATCGTCTTTGGGGAAACCCTTGAAAACCCCTACCTACTTAAATAAATAAATACATTGCAGATGGCCCGAGCCCTTTTTAATGTCTATTTAAAAGACATTCACAGGTCTGTAAAAGACATTCAACTTGACTTGAGGAAGAGAGTTGGTTTTCCACGTCGAAATAATTTGAAGTGAGGAAATGAAAACTATTTTCAAAAGGCTATTTAATCCTCCTTTTATTGCAGTGAAAAGAATGAAGAGGATGAAGCATGTCAGAATTTGTGATTTATGGACCACTGTGGCAGGCATATTATTTTTAAAAATTCAGAAATAGCTGCTAATGAGAAAAAGAACCAAAATCAAATCGGCAAATCTTACATTTATTCATTCGGTGGGGAAAAAAAAAAACAAAAAAAAAAACTTGAGAGGTTAAGATTGCATACCTGTTAGCAAGGACTCCCCAGCACTGTCAGAAGCCTAATGATATGGTTCGTATCACCCTCGCCCCAGGAACAAAACAGAACTCTTCAAAGAAAGTACACAGCAGCAACCTAGGATGGAGGCTAAGTCCACACAATCACCATAATTATTTGCATTCAGAGTACCTTTGGCTGAGGTTTGTTTTGTTTTTTTTTTTTTTAAGAGATGAAAGTTTTCTCTAAGTACCAATACTTAACGACCAAATCTATTAACAGCCAGCCTCTGGCGTTCTCTCTTTCAGATTCCAGTATGCTTCCACTACTGGTTTTATACTTATCTGCAATAAAAGGTGATTCCTCCGGGTGCTTTGGATTTGGCTGAATAAGACTTACCATCTGGCTCCTTCTCCGCCTATTCCCAAGCTCAGTGTAGCAGGAAAGGGAGAGCTCTTTCAAGTCCCCAAGGATTCCTGGGGTGGGGCAGACAGGGGGAATTTTTTTCTTTCTTCACTACTTTCCATTTCACAAGAGAAATCGTCTCAAGGAGAGGATTTCTAATGCACTTTTGTTAGATACAGTCCATTAAATATGTAGGGCTGGATTTCCAACTTATGTCTGCAGCCCTATGGGGGAATTGGCCCTTTGTCATGGAGACCCAGGGGATGAGATGGTCCGTGCAGTTTTATGAATAAAAGATCCATTTTCTCGTTTTAAAGCCAGAAGTTTTTAGGACTTTCATTTTTTTTTCACACTTGCATTTTTGAGAAACAGCCTAGATTTTATGGTGAAGTACACATATAGAATGTTCCTAGCACCACCTGAAAATTATTTCTGCTGATAGATAAATAGATAATAATGGATAGATACAGTCAAGAACAATATAACCACAAGTTATGTGCATAACCACAAGTGTGACTGAACAAACAACATTTGGTTCTTTGAGTCTCCTGGGAAAGATGGACTGATTACAATGTTAGACTGAAAAATCTGTAGTCTTTTATTTGTTTGGAAGGTTTTTCTAACCATGGACACTATCATTGTTATTGTTTTTTAAAAGGCCTAGAAAGTTAGGAAATTACTTTCAGGGCTGCTCAAACCGTAGTGGTGTTAGAAACAGTTGATAATTAGGAAATTGCAAGGCAGCTAGAATCATGGCAGTGATGGAGAATGTCTAGAAAATTCTCACAGGCCAGTAATTTGGAGGGAACACAAAGATTTCCAGAACACTGCACCACCCCCTCCCCAAATATATTTTCCATCCTTTTTGAAATGAGTGAGACCTACCACCAGGACGCATCGCTTTTAGAATGAGTTGAAATGGGCCAGCCAGCCATTTCCGTTGTCACAGCTAATTTAAGAAAGCAGGCTCTGGAGCCCGACTGTCAAGTTTCAAAACAAGGTCCTGCTACCTGTACTCTGTGATTAAGGCCACTTGATTTAACCCCTTGGAGTTTAACCCCTTGATTTAACCCCAGAGTCCTCATTGTTTAAGGCTGCTGGGAAGATTAAGCAGTGAGATGTGAGCACTGGCTTTAACATGGCATCTGCCACGTACAGGTACTTGGTGACATTTCACCACAAGAGAGCTGCCGTTCTCTGTCTGTAAAGGGAAGGCACCATGAGCTACCTCTCACCATTTTTTTGCAAATTATATTATTGCTAAATGTGTCATAGGTTGGAAGGTAATACTGCCGTTGTTATGACTATTTTCAGCACCTGTCTTGTCTCCTGATTGTGTATATCAGTGAACATCCACTAAACTGCAGTTTCCTGAGGACCAGCAGAGCCAGCTTTGTGGGTATACAACTTGGGCAGCTGTATGGAACCCACCTTTAGAATGGCCTGCACTTGATTTAATATTCTGCTCTGGCAGAGTTGAAATTCTTCATAGTATTTTAACAAGGACCTGTACAGTATTCGCATTTTCCACTATTGCCCTCGAATTATGTAGTTGCTCCTGAGGGCCAAGTTTCTTTGAGTATTGTAAGGCTTGTCTTTCTGCATCTTAGGTTTGCATTAAATGTTCATGAATTGAATGGACGTTGCCAGCAAAGAATAATGACTGAACATGAATTTATGTATTCGAGGCCCACTTTCATAAATCAAGGCTCTTCCTGAGTTTGTCTCATTGTGTGTAGGTCAATTGGCCAATTACAAGACTCTCTGATGACAGTATTCATTCAAAGAAATTCTGTAAATGTAGAAATGGATTGAATATTTGCAGGATCTATGTTCACAACTTCAGATGGGAAGGTTTGCTAACCATTAAAAATTATTTTGTGGAGCAGGATAAAGAGCAGCAAAAATGTTATCAAGACCTTGAGTAAAGGTGGTTGCTAGTGTTTTTCGTATCAGCACAGTTAACCACTGCCTTTAAATATTTCCTTGATCAACATGAAAAGGCATGTAAGACAAAGGAAATAAATTATAATTCCATTAACCATCACACACTGTAGAAGTATCTATTATAAAAAGAAAATCTTTCCCAGCTAAGTTTTACTGTTCTGGATCTGAACTTTTTCACAAAAATAAAGACTCAAATACTACACTTGAGTTCATTTTGGAATATTAATACTAAAATAGATTTAAATTTTCCTTTGAGTCATTAAGCTAGAAAGTCAAAGCGCTAAAAATACACTCTTGCTTCAAAATAGGTAGAAATGGAAAACTGTAGAAAGGATTTTTTTTTTTTAAGTTTTCACAGAATGTAACAGAGCAGAAGGACTTATTTAGTGAAATTTGAACAGATTTTAATGCAGAATTTGACTATACATCCAAACACATGTCTATATTTGTCATGTAGCTTTACTTGTCAAAAATATCTTAAAACTTGTACAGTCAGAGAAAGGTATCAATAACATAAAATTTCACAGCCCCTTTTAGAACTATGGCCTTAACATTTTGTAGGGAAATAAAGCTTTGGTTAACCTTGGCTCTGGCCGACCTCATTAAAATAACAGCCTGTCAGCCTCAAGTTTAAAATAACAGGGTTGTCAATTTTATATGCAGTGGAACAATCTACAGTTTTATTCTCTGGGAAAAGACTGGAAAGTGCTGGAAGGGACAGAAAGATTGGACAACACTGCCATCTGGTGGTTGTAGAGAAAGGCATTCTCTAAACACCAGGTGAGGCTGGGCCTTCTTGAAGTATAAGGTGGGATGACGTCAGGCTGCCTTGAACTTAATTTCTCCTGTATTAAATTTTTGACAGCACTGTGTCTTTAAAATGCACATGCATGCCCAGATCCTGTATGCAGTTTGGGATTATAAATTATAAATTTAGTCATTTATAATCTCAAAATTGTAGTATATCAGTAAGAAACTCTCTGCTCTTTGGTAAGCTGTCATCCCTGAATATCAGTAACGTGATGCAACTAATTTTCAAGAGATTGGATCGTGGAAAATAAGATCCAAGAAAAACTTTTAACATATTTTCCTTTTTTAAAAGCTGCCACATACCTGGTGGCTTGTTCTGTGAATATCTTGGTCGACATTCACCCATCTGTTCAGATGTATATGCTTTGTGTACTTTTCTGAATGATTGTTATACTTCAGTAAAAATAAATAAATGTAAGCCAAAAGAAAATCTCTGCCACATAGGCAAAATATTGGCAGATGTCACAAAACTAAATGCAGCACGTTCCCATTTATAAAAATGGAAATAATTCTAGGGAAATGCTGGATCCCACCCAGACTTCAGATGTAACCTAACTCAGTCTAGTTCCATCCTGGTGCCCTTCTTGATTAGGCAGGAAGCAGTGGCGGGCCAGAGAATGGCACCAAAGAAAAGGGATAGAGATGAGTTTGGTTGATTGGAAATACAGTAAGTCCCCTACATATGAGCCCTCCTGTTGCAAAACTTTTGAAGATGTGAACGCAGATTCATGTGTCCAATCCATATGTCCGTTCATGTGTCTGGTGTACATTGTCACGTGCGTGCAGCCTCTACAAGTGACTGTGTTTTTGTGTACTTTGCAGTACTCTGTAGAGTACAAGCCCACGACGTCCAAAAGCAAGCATATAAGCAGCAGTGATGTAGCTGATACTGCTAAAAAGCACCAGCTATTGTACTGTTCTATTGTACTTTTGGGGGCTTCCCAAGTAGCACTAGTGGTAAAGAACCTGCCTGCCAGTGCAGGAGACATAAGAGATGCAGGTTTGATCCCTGGGTCGAGAAGACCCTCTGGAGGAGGGCATGGCAGACCACCGCAGTATTCCTGCCTGGGAAATCCATGGACAGAGGAGCCTGGCAGGCTACAGTCCATAGGGTCACAAAGAATCGGACACGACTGAAGTGACTTAGCACACACACACTGTATTTTTCAAGGTACTATACTGTAAGATCGGAAAGGTTTTCTTTATTTTTTGTGTTTGTTTGTATGTACTATTTGTGTGAAAAGTATTATAAACCTATTACAGTACAGTACTATATAGCCCATGGTGTTAGCTGGGTACGCAGGCTGACTGTGTTGGACTGACAAATGCACTCTCTGAGCAGAACTCATCCGTATGTAGGGGACTTGCTGAACCATCCACTGAAAGAATTCAGAAAGACATGCTGAGTGTCCTCTAGCTTTAAGCTAACAGCCTGCCTACAATTCATTTAAACAACTCAGCTTCTCCCACATCACGGGCCCCTAACCCTCCGTATGCCAAGGAAGGACCTTAGACCTACATTCTCAACATGGCAGCCACCAGCTACGTATGGCCATCGAGCACTGGAGATGTCTCTAGACTGAATCAAGATGGGTTGTAGTAGGTATAAAACACACACCTGATGTGTATGGGTTCAGGATGGGGAACACGTGTATACCCATGGCAGATTCATGTTTATGTAAGGCAAAACCAATACAATATTGTAAAGTTATTAGCCTCCAATTAAAATAAATAAATTTATATTAAAAAAGGAATGTAAACTATCTCATTAAAATGTTTCATACTCATTCTATGTCGAAACAGTATTTTAAATAGGTTGGCAAAAACAGAGTATATTCCTATAATTAACTTCACTTAACTTTTTTTATATGGCTCCTGAAAAGAGTCCTCTGTCCGTGGAGTTCTTCAGGCAAGAATACTGGAGTGGGTAGAAGTTCCCTTCTCCAGGGGATCTTCCTGACCCAGGGGACCAAGCCCTGGTCTCCTGCAGGGCAGGCTGATTCTTTACCAACTGAGCCACCAGGAAAGCCCTGTATGGCTCCTAGAAAATTTTAAGTTGCATTTGTGGCTCACATTGTACATCTATTGGAGGCTACTGCTTTAGACGCTCATTGTTTCCTCTCCTAGAATGATCATTCTGCCATTTTTACAAGATTGTTCCTCTCCCACTGGAACTAAAAAAGGGAATCTCTGACATCTCTTGAAGGAGACCAAGAGAATCTGTTTAGGTTACCGGATGGTTAGGATGTAAAGGTGAAAGTCAAGTACAATGATGTCACTGGAGTCTAATCATAAGGGGAGTAAATGGCACCCCTCTTTGGCACCCCCATGGGGTAAATTGGATCTTTAAGGTAACCAGATGGCTCCCAGGAAAAGGTAATTTACCTCCCAGGAGTAAGAACTTGATTTCCCAGAAAGAGTGCACTTTCTTCCCCTGTACCATCTGTCTCCATGGTGATGTTCCTACTCATTAAGAACCTCCAGCTCCAAGCGCCCTCACGATGTATTAACTTACCAAGTGTTATTAAGTCTTTAAGAAGATAGTTGGCAGTGTAGGAGTGGGGAGTGGTAGGGAAAGGCATTCGTTTCCCGTTTTGAAACCAACTTGTAGGAAAATGAGGCAACTTCGCCTAAGTCACAGTTAGAGTAAACATGTCTCTACGCTCTGGGTACTTCTGCATCTCTCACATATTGTAGAGGCTTCACACTGATGAACTGTGGCCTCTCAGGGTCCCTCTGCCAAAAAGAGATCTTCCCAACCTTTCTACCTGCAGAATGCTGCTCCTCCTTTAAGGCTCAGTTCAACTGCCACCTCCTTCTTGAAGCCTCCCTCAATGTTGCCTCCTTCTCGATAGTAAAATGTTGACTGCAGTCTGCAAGCTGTGAGCCATTTCTCATGCTTATTCATGCGTCAGTCTGTTTCTCTCATGAGCTACTAAGTTCCCTGATGGCAGGACCATCTGATATCGTGTATGGGACTCTGTGCCCAGTACATTAGAGACATTCAACAAATGTGTGTGTGTGTGTGTGTGTGTTTAATTGAGCCACCTACTCATAAGTAGACCCTACACATCCATTTCTCCATCAGGTAGGGAGGTTTATAAAAGATGCCCCTCCCTAGGGCAACTATTTATTTTGCAATTAAGGACATCTAGAATTCAAATTTCATTGACAATTTAACTTGGAGACTCAGAATTGAGGTTTTCCCTCTGCCTACTCTACTTCATTCATTCATTCTTTCATTTATTTATCCATTGGTTATCTATCTATTGAATCAGAGAAGGCAATGGCTCCCCACTCCAGTATTCTTGCCTGGAAAATCCCATAGATGGAGGAGGCTGGTGGGCTGCAGTCCATGCTAAGGGTTGGACATGACTGAGCAACTTCCCTTTCACTTTTCATTTTAATGCATTGGAGAGGGAAATGGCAACCCACTCCAGTGTTCTTGCCTGGAGAATCCCAGGGATGGGGGAGCCTGGTGGGCTGCCGTCTGTGGGGTCGCACAGAGTTGGATACGACTGAAGCAACTTAGCAGCATCTATCTATTGAATGCTCAGCATTGTGCCAAACAGGATGCCCATCTCCTAGGATGTGCTAAACATAGAGGACCGAGGCCCTGCCCCATGTCACCTGCAGTCTGGAGAGGGGGAAGACCCACAACGCCAATGAATGGGGAAATCGTCATGACAAGAGCAGAAACACCTCTGTGCACACTTATGAAGGAGGTCCCAAGTGACCCTGGGGGTCAAGGGAGGAGCCAGACCTAGAGAAAGAATGTTGAAGTTGAGACCTGAGGAAGGAATTATCCACTAAATCTTGTCTTCTCATCCCAAGGTGTAGACAACAGGCTGGACTGAGCTCACAAACATACTTGGGTCTTGTGATTGACATACTTGGATGCATCTGTTACCATCTAATTCTGCTGTTCCTCAAATTCCCTTAAGCCGAAATCACTGGCAATTAAACTGGAACCAGTTCCCAAATAAATCCACGAAGGAAAAGGCAGAACATTGTGTTCTATTATAAATAGAATGCCAAAGAAGCAAAAATAGCATTTATTGTGCACCACACAGTACAAATCTACATAGCTGAGTGTAAATCAAATCATGCATGCCCAACAGGGATTTGTATGCTTTTTATTGCCTACTCCATAAGAAACTTAGGGCAACCCATCTCTACCCTAAATGGTTTTAGAATTTAGGTAAATCTGATTTCCACCCACCACTTGCTAAATATTTTTCTGTGCTGTACCTAAATTATTTTTCCAATGTGTATGCCTCCTTGTGGGTAGTCTCGCTGTTGGATGAAATCATATTTGTAATATCTTACTTAAGAAGGCCCTGCTCAATTGCACCAGTCTTGCAAGAGCAAAACATGGTTCCTCATTCCTTGGTAAGTTCCAAATATCTGTAGTGACTTGAGAACAAGAAACTAAAGTCCACATCTATTTCTCAACTTTGCTATGAAAGAATACAGCCCTAAACCTTTAGAATTAAGTGATGGATCCTAAAATAGTCAGGAATGCCTCAAATGGAAGTGTAATGCTTTGCCCTGCCTCCTTTCCCTTTTTAAATTAGCAGACGTACTCGTAAGATCCTGGATTTCATTCCCTGAAGACAAGAAGGCAGCATTTTAAGAGTCACATCAGGTAGTTAAGAGCTGAACAGAATCACTGCTGTATCTCAATCACAGGACGAGTTAGAGACTCTATGTGGAGTCTCTGAGTATTGTCAAAGACCCTTCTCATGGAGAGATGGCACTTTTGAAGTAATAGTTGGCAAAGAATCAGAATTTTTCAGCAAGACTGGATGTTCAGAACGTCAAGCTTTTTTTCATGTTGGCAAACTTGAGCTATTAAATATATCAGGTTTCTCTAGCACTCCGGTATTAGTGCTAATTTCCAGGTTGGTCCTATACTAAAGGATTGTTCCCAGCACTGCCATGACCTTGACAGCTATATTAGGAAACTGAGGGTAAGAGAGGGCAACCTGCTTTTCAAGCCGCAAAGAACTTCCAAAAGTGATCGGATAAATGATATTGGAAGAAGTCAGTCTTTAAATATCCAAACTGCTTCCATGTGCCTTTTGTAACTGCTAGAAATTCTGAATTCTCTCTCTTCTTTTGAGCCTGCCTCTGAGAGCGTCCTGCAACATGAAGACTGCATGTCTAATAACCTAACTTAGAATCAGCAATGGCCACAGTTCATGCTGTAGGTCAGTGGTCCCCAACCTTTTGGCATCAGGGACCGATTCTGTAGAAGACAATTTGTCATGGACCCAGGGGTGGGGGATGGTTTCAGGATGAGTCAAGCATGTTACATTTATTGTGCACTTTATTTCTGTTATTATTACATTGTGATATATAATGAAATAATTATACAACTCACCATGATGCAGAATCAGTGGGAGCCGCTGATCTGACAGGAGGTAGAATTCAGGCGGTGGGGAGGAGCTGTAAACATAGGTGAAGTTTCACTCGCTCACCCGCCGCTCACCTGCTCCTGTACTGCCCGGTTCCTAACAGACCAGAGACTAGAACTAATCCGTGGCCCAGGGACTGGGGACCCCTGATCTAGATTTCAGAAAGCTCCGTGGGGATGTCTGCACCACGGGTGCTAAGTCGCTTCAGTCACGTCCAACTCTGCAACCCTATATGCTGTAACCCACCAGGCTCCTCTGTCCATGGCATTCTCCAGGCAAGAATGCTGGAGTGGTTTGCCATGCCCTCCTCCAGGGGATCTTCCAGACCCAGGAATCAAACGCACATCTCTTAAGTCTACCTGCATGGCCAACATAATGCCCGAGAAGTGATAAAAGACCACAGGTAGCAGCTAAAGAAGACAGAGCTGGTCTCAAAAGCTGGGAGCAGAGAGCAAAAGAACAATGGTTGGACAGACTCAAGGTCAAAAATGAATCCAAAGGAGATTTTACTAGGTGATGAGCAGAAAAGAGCAGAGCCCTCTCTTGGCAATTGAAGCTAACTGTGATTGCAAAGAAACAGAGCAAAGCAAAAGTTGGGGCTCCCACTCGGTGACAGTCACAGGAGGAGAAGCAAGAACACCCTTGTGTTCACAGGTCACAGGTCAAGCCTTGTGCATGAAGAAACTGCTCAGAGAGGAGCAGTGACTTGCGCTGGGTCAGGTATCAAATCCGAGTCCTCTTTCTCTTAGCATTGGAAATGTTTAAATGGAGTCTAGATGAGTAGCTGTCAAGATGGTTCTAGAAAAGCTGGGGCATGCTGAGCCTCTATTTTCCGTGATTCAGTGATCAAAACCACTTCTTGAAGTTATTTCTCTTTTCAGTCTTGAGAAGTAAATAGTGCCACACTTTAGGTACCCACTGTGCAAAGTAACACTTTGATTTCACATGTATTTCTGCTGACCAAACATCTTCCTGCCTTTTGCTTTTCACTCCTGAATTCAATATCATTTTGATGTCAAACTGTGCCATCCCTTGAGGATGCGTAAGAGGTGCCATAAAGGAATGAGATACCATCAGGATATTAATCACAAGGCGTGAACATTTGAAACTCTGCTTTTGTTTTCTTAAGATCTGCTGCAAAGATCTAACCTGAACAGCAAAGGGAAAAAAATTTTGCCATCTTTATTCCACTTTGAGGACTAGTGTTTTGCCAGAAGAGAACCCCATCTGTCTTTTCAAGGTCATGCCCTTAACACAGTGTCATCCTGTAGCCGAGAAACTCCAAACCTGAAGCCTGAGGGGATGGTGCTGGATCTTTAAATTTTCATCCAATTCTCAATCCTTTCAGAAACTCCACAAAACTAAGCAGTGTCCTTTCAAACTTTCAGTGAGTCTCTCACTTCCTGCCAGTGTCTTCATCCTTCTTAGTTTTTCCTACAAAACGCATGTGTGTTTGTCTCCTTGGCAAGTAATGTGAAAAGTACCATTCCACAGGATCGAGGCTATGTCACGTGGTAACGGCTGGGAATGAGTTGTGGAATTCCCTGAGGATGTCTGAGAAAGCCCAGAACACAAGACTGGTTTTAGATTGTCTTGTGACTCAAGTCCTCAGCAGAGAGCTGGGTGACAGTATTGTATGGCCAAAGTCTGCTTTGGGTTCACTGATAAACCACATCTAACAGGACCAAGACCAATTTAGAAGCTTCCAGAAAGAACACGTGTAACAGGTAATTCTCCCAAGCATTCCAGAGCCTACTGAAACACTACACTAAGTTGTCATTGTTTAGTCACTAACTCTTTATGACCCCATGGACCGTAAACAGCCAGGCTCCTCTCCAGGCAAGAATACTGGAGTGGGATGCCATGCCTGCCTCCAGAGGATCTTTCCAACCCAGGGATCAAACCCGCATCTCTTATGTCTCCCGCATTGGCAGGCAGGTTCTTTACCACTAGAGTTACCTAATACATTAAAAGCGCAAACACAATCTCCCAATGCCATGGCTGATTCGTGTCAATGTATGGCAAAACAAATACAGTATTGTAATTTAAAAAATAAATAAATTTAATTAAAAATTTTTTTTAAAAAGTGCAAACAAACAAAAAGAAAAAACATTTTTAATCTTGCAATACTGTACCTTGAAAAGTACAGTAGTACAGTACAACAGCTGGCATACAGGAGTTGGCATCGAATTAACAGATAAGAAAAGTTACTGACTGGAGGAGGGTAGAGGGATGGGAGATGGTAGAGCTGAAGCATCTTCAGTGACAAGAGATGGAGGGCAGGCAATTTCACTCACACCTGACATTGATGGCACAGGTTCTGGTTCCTTGTTAGAACCAGATGCGTGTTCACATCTGTGAAATTTCACAACTTTTAAGGTAGCAGGCTTACTGCAGTCATGAACACATGCACTCAGTGTTTGAGCACTGGAGGTGGAGCACGGCCTGAATACCAATGCAGGTTGACAATGTGAATTGAATGACTTGGTGCTCTAAGAAAAGAGCATTCTTCTCTAGATAGAGTAAAGCTGGATGAGGTCACCATCTCTGAAGCCAGACTATTAAACTCTCAGGTTGCAAAAGTGGTATCATGTATCGTGAATTTCCCTTAACTTGGCCAAAGTGGTCTTGTTCAAGAGGCAAAAATGAGGCTCCCTTTGTTTCTTTAAATAGATTGTTTTCCAAAGCTAACAAATGACCTTCAGCCTATAAAATATTCAAATTGTTTTCTTTACCCCCTCAATATGTATTATTTAGTGTATAGCCCTTTAAATATTAACCATCTTTTTCTAAAGATGAGGTATATATTATTTACATCCAGTTATATTATGTTCCCATACAGATGACATAAACACATGGCAGTCTTTCTGAAGTCATGAGCAGATAGGGCATCTGGCCAGGTACACACAACAGATATCCAGCGAAGTGAATTCTGGTCCTGGCACTATTGAGAGGGGGATAGCAGGGGGTCATCTGGCAGTTCATGTCTCACACTTCATATGCAAGATCCAGAGAACAGAAAAGTCCAGGGGAGATGGGCCTCAGGAAATAGAGAGCCATGGGCAAAGTCTCTTAGAAGAGACATCATATGCCCCCTTGAAGAATCCACATAGAACCAGAGGTAATAACAAAGTTCAAAAGTACTCCCCATCAACATTTAACAGGTCACTCACTTAGAAAACCAAAGGGAAATTACTGGGCATGGTATGTCTTGATAAGGATTGCAGAGACTGTTTAAGATGGGACTCCTTGCATTGTTTTAGTTAAATTCTCATGTTTTTTCCCATGCCTAGACTGTCTCTGAGATCTCTAAGTCTTTTCCATCTTAGCCGTGTAAATTACACCTGGAATGGCATTCAAGATGGCAGGAGACCAGAATCCCACTTAGAGGACGGGCAGGATCATCTCTGATCCCCCTGTCCCTCGAGGGTAATCAGGTCAGGGAAAGCACTTTCTTCAGAAAGCTCGACTGAATGTACCCATGTCTTCCTTTCTCTCCAAATGAAAATCCAGCAGGCAGTTGCTGGCAGTTGGTAGTTTAATCACTAAGTCTTGTCTGACTCTTTGCAACCCCATGGACTGTAGCCGTGCAGGGAGGGGATCTTCCAGACCCAGAGATCAAACCCATATTTCCTTCATCGGCAGGCAGATTCTTTATCACTGAGCCACTAGGGCAGATAATGGACCTTTTTTGAAATCTTACTTCCCTTGGCAAATAACTGGCAATGCTGCTATATATTTATTCATCCAACAGAAATTTCTTGAGCACTTAGGACATGCACAGTGCTGTTTACCAGGTCTCCTGGAATCAGAAAAGCACAGATGCTCCTCAGGAAAATGAGGAGCTAAAGACCAGAATGCTCGTGAAAAGCGATGACTTGTGCGTGGATCAACCAGCCCATCGCTGGAGCAAAGATGTGGGAGGACATAATGCATTTTGTGCTTTGCTTCCCTCCAGATAGAAATGACTAATTATCCAGCTTCCTAATCGTCCCTATGGCCAAGTTCAGCAGCCACCCGAAAGCAAATGTCAGCAAAGGTGTATTTGGTTGGGAAGGAAACTTCCAGACAAATTGATGTCAGTGCCCCCAGAGCCCTTTGCTTACCCGTGACTGTCTTACTTGTTCTGTGTCTGTTCACCTGCCTCTAGCCAGGGAAGCTAGTACCCTTCAAGAATAGTGACTCTGTACCAGCTATGTTTGTATCCCCAGTGGGTAGCAGAAATCCTAACTTAACAGAAAGCATATATGAAGTGTTTAATGGATGAATGCTAGCAACAAAAGCCATTTTTCTTATTTAACCAATGTATTGAAACTTTTTCTAAATTACAATAAATACATTTCCCTATCTCATGAAGGCTGGTGGAGGGGTCTTCCCGGTTGCACTAGGGGTAAAGAATTCGCCTGCCGATGCAGAAGATGCAAGAGACGAAGGTTCGATCCGTGGATTAGGAAGATCCCTGGAGTAGGAAGAGGCAACCCACTCCAATATTCTTGCCTGGGAAATCCCATGGAGAGAGGAGCCTGGCAGGCTACAGTCCATGGGGTCACAAAGAATCTGATACAACTGAGCACAGACACGCTGATGACTTATGCAGGATCTCTCTCCCTGTCTCATTAAACAGATTTCACTGAATGTTTTTGCTTGCTAAGTCAGGGATTCAAAGTATATTGTGTCAGTCCCTGGGCTACAGACTAGCAAGCTCCAATTTTTTTTTTTTTTTTTTGACTCTCACATCTCTATCAGCAAAAATTCAGAATCATAGATACCCAGGATATTTATAACTACTTATGCATAAATTATATATAACACTGCTACAGTAGTATATTCTGTACCTTGTGAAATTTATGCAAAAAAATAGAAACTTTTGAAAAGTGAGAGAAAATGTAGAAGCTTTATTATTTGTACTTTGTAAAGTTGCTGATGTGAGGGCTATATCATGCCTGCCATTTTATTATTGTTTCCTTGTGCTTGCCCTGTTTGAGAAGAAAGAAATCCAAAGTTTCTTTGCAAAAGTCATTTTAAATCACTGGCCCATTTAATGAGTTAGTTAAAGCTGCATCATCTAATCTATAGATACATTTAACCAGCACATATGAACTGTGGTAGATTTCAATACCCTAGGAGCAAGCTAATGAGGGAGAGGAAGATCCATTCCAAGCCTTTTCCCAATGTAGAAATCTCACTCTTTCTACAGGATAATTGAGAAACTGCCACTGCTATATGAACTCATTGAAGGCATGTCAATCTGTAGATAGATGAAATACTAGGAAGGCTTAACTCCCCTTATATTTTTATATTTAAAAATAGAGATAGAAGTTCTAATGTCTTTGTCTTGGATCACACTGAATCATCTTGCCCACCCCTAAGGATGTAGACAACACCACATCACCAACCCCCAACAAACACAAGCTGGGGACCATGGCTATAGGCAGCACCCTTATCAAGCGGAGTCGTTAAAGGTAACAATTCTAAAGTCTATGTCTGAATTTCCTCTCCACCACTGACTAGATGGGCTTTCTTTGTGGCTCAGCTGGTAAAGAATCTGCAAGTAATCTGGGAAACCTGGGTTTGATCCCTGGGTTGGGAAGAAGAATTCTCTAGCCTGGAGAATTCCACAGACTGTATAGTCCATGGGGTTGCAAAGAGTCAGACATGACGGAGTGAACTTCACTTTCACTTTCACTGACTAGATGTGTGGCCAATTTTTCACCTCTCTAAACCCCCTTTTCCTAGTTGCAAGCAGGGAGTAATATTTCAGCACAGAGTTGTGAAGATTGAATGTAAATGCTTTAGCTCTAAGAAAGCTCTCAGTTAGCCTCCAATTGTTTTGAGTCAATTACTGCCCTAGACTGAATATAGCAAGGCTTTTAAACATCCTGTGTCCTGACTGTAAAGTCTTATTTCTTTTCCTAACTTTCTGCTATTGTTAACTTTTTCAAATGACACTAAAATGGTTGGAAAAATAATAAAATTTACATCCATGTGATCTTTGTATAGATTCAATCATGGTTGACTTTTTGCTATATTCAAGTCTAAGACAAAATAACACCTATCTCTGAATACCTCCTTGTGAATCTTCTAAAAGCAAGGACAGTCTCCTACACAACCACAATGTCAGCATTACACTTAAGAATATAAACAGAAATTCAATTATTCCATATTCAAAGTTCCTCAATTATCTCAAAGTTCCCTTATCCCTTGGCACCCATCTCCAGATCCAAGATTCTGTTAATGTCTTCACATAGCATTTGATTATTATGCTTTTAGGGGTTTTTTTGCCATTTACAAAAATTTCCCTTTATTGTTTTCCCTCTTCTTTTGAAAAGTTAAAGCCAGCTGTCTTATATAATATCCCCCACATTGGATGCGTCTGATCATTTATTTATTTATGGTGTTACTTAATTTATACCTCTGTCCCTAATATTTCATGTAAACTGGAAGCTGTTAAGTCAGAAGCCCAATAAGATTTAAGTTAAATATCTAGGGCAAGATTACCTCTTAAATGAAGAAATCAGACGACAGTGCTTGGACAGTCCCTCTTTCTGCTATTTGTTTTTGCTGATCCCTTTGGTTTCAGCAGCCCGTCCACATTGTTGCCTGCCTCTCTCTTTTGTGTAATTGTACAGTTCTGTTGGGTGGGTATGAAAATGGTGCCGCTGTGTTTCTATAGCTAAGTATTCAGGACCCTTCCCAGGCTTTAAACTGAGTGTCTGCCTTTACTGCACCCAGTCGTTGAAACCGAGTCAGAAATCAGAATCAAGTCCAGATAAGTTCTATCAGAAGGCTCGCATTCTCCCAGTGGATCCCAATAGTGTCTGTTTGGATCAGATTCCTATGATATAAGAGAAATTGTTGTTTAACTTTCACAATCTGTCAATAGCATAGATGAAAAATATTTAGTATGCAGATATTTCTAATATTTAGTATAGTATTCCTAATGTAACACTGGATAAGTGGTAAATATAATTTGCAAGTCTTAGAGACAGTTCCTTTGAGAAGCAGGGAAAAGAAATTAGAAATTCTCATTTGATCCCAAGTCTTTGTTTCCATCAAGTTTGTGTTATTAATGAATTAGACCTCACACTTATTGTTAGTGATATATTTCCACCAAGAGTACTTGCTAACATGAAGCTTAGCACACAACAGAAACTCAGATCTAGAGTTACAGAAAAGTTACATTATCATTCAAAGAGAAAAATATTGAAAGTGTTAGTCTTTCAGTTGTGTGTGACACTTTGCTACCCCATGAGCTGTAGTCTGCCAGGTTCCTCTGTCCATTGAATTCTCCAAGCAAGAGTACTGGAACGGGTTACCATTCCCTTTTCCAGGAGATCTTCCCAACCCTGGGACCAAACCCAGGTTTCCCCCATTGCAGGCAGATTCTTTACTATCTGAGCCACCAGAAAAATGAAAAATATTTCTAAACGCTGTGAGAACTGAAAGATTTTCTTAATACTAAAAAACTGAGGGCAATCATCCAGCTATTCTTTAGAATCAAAGGCATATTCCTCTCCAGTGGCTAACAGTGTCCATTTTTTCAGCTGTCTGCCTCACCACTCCGGTCTGGAAGTGAATTGGATGGTGTTTTCGTGCAGAATGTTAAAACAGCTTTTGCATCTCTTACTGCTTCTTTGCCGTTATCATCTTCGATTGCACAATGAAAATGCCTGGCTTCTGAAATGCCAGAGTGAACACGACCTGATTAGAAAATGTGCTGTGTGAATGGCCAGAAGAGATCCACACTCGTCACTCAGGCAGATATTAATACAAGTCCTGGGGGACCATCAGGGCCTCCTGGCCCTTTTGAGATAAGAGTCCACATGGTGTGACCCTCAACTATTTTCTGTTAACTGTAAGGTCTGTGACCCTGTAACGTCTTTGCACTTGTGCTAGTCTGCTAGGACTGCATAATCACCAACTGAGTGGCTTACAATAATAGAAACTTAATTTTTCACAGTCTGGAGGCTGGAAATCTGAATTTTTGCTGCATAAGTGATTTTCTCAACCAGCATTTATTGAACACGTACTGTATGCTGAAACCTGTGTGTCTAACTCATCTCAGTTTGCCCAGGACTTTTCAGTTTTTGCACTAAAAATTAGTGGTCCTCCTAAGTCCTGGGCAAAATGAGATGGTTGGGTCACCCGACCCCTTCTAAGCACTGAGAATAAAGACAAATTAGAACCCTGTCCCTACCTTCAAGAAGCATGTGGTCTTAGAATCAGAAAAATAAGCCAATTATAAAGGATTGGAGCAGTCAGTACTCAGAATCATGAATGGGGGCCCTCTTGGAACACAGAAAGTTCCATCCAAGTCTCATGGGTATCAGGGGAGGGGATGGTGTTGAAAATAAACCATGAAAGATACAATGCTTGAGTTTGATTAAAAGAAAAAGCAGAACAATATACACTTGGCAAATATTGAAAAAGGAGATACCTGTGGGATGTCATGCAATTTTCTTCTTTCCCTGTGTCAAAAAAATGTATATAATTGGTTCAGACTCCCACAGCTTAAAGGTGGGGTTTCTGTATGAAATAAGCAGAAAATAGAAGGCTCATTCTTGGTGTATCTATTGTGGGATGGAATAGAATCTACACTATTTCCATCCTGAAGCTGGTGGCCATTTTCTGAACTAGCGATGAATATGTAATACATGTTTCTCCCTCTGGGGTTTGCATTTGAGAACAGTGAGGATAAGTGGCCTAAGGGAATAATCCAGGTTAGAGGTTAGGGACATCAGAATGGCACTCTGCTGAACAAATCACATGTGAAGGATTTTATTTTTGACTTTTTTTTAATTCAAACTTACTGAAAAATTGTAATTTTTGAAAAAGAAAGTATATCTCCTTCTAGATTCACCAATTATTAAAAATTTCTTACATTTGCTTTCTCACTCTCCCTTGCTCTATACATCTATATGTTTTATATTTATTATTCCTGAACCATTCTAGGGTAAGTTGTGGAAATCATATCTTTTTAGTTCTATATACTCCAATGTGTATCTCCTAAGAACTTGACATTCTCCTGTGTTATCATAATAGGACTCTATACACAGGAAATTTAACATTGATACAATATTATTATCTAATATAGAGTCAGTGTGCAAATTTTTCCAACGAAACATATCCTTTTTGGCAATTATTTTACCAATCTATCATCCAACCCAGAGCCATCCACTATATTTGGACACCAAGTCTCTTAGTCTCCTTAACCTAGACGAATTCTTCAACTTTTCTGTTTCTTTTATGACTACATTTTTAAGAAATACAGACCAGCTGTTTTGTAAAACATCCTTTTTAGTTGGGGAGTAGTCTAGTAGACATCCTTTTGTCTAGTGTGTCCTCATGATTGGATTGAGGTTATGAATTTCTGTTGCATAAGTGATGTTTTGATACTGCCCCATCACACCTGGAGGTACCCAGCACCAAGCTGTTCCATGACTGATCACTTGGTCAAGTTGGGGGCTGCCAGGTTTCTGCCCTGTAGGGTGGTGACCAGTCGTCCTCTTGTAATAATAAGTAATCTGTAGGAAATGCTTTGTTGTTGTTGTTTAGTCACTCAGTTGTGTCTGACTCTTTTGTGACCCTGCCACGAACTGTAGCCTGCCAGGCTCCTCTGTCCATGAGTTTTTCCAGGCAAGAATACTGAGGTGGGTTGCCATTTCCTTTTCAGGGGATCTTCCCAACCCAGGGATTGAACCCATGTCTCCGGCACTGGCAGGCAGATTCTTTACCACTGAGCCATTCAGGAAGGTCCAGGGGATTCTCTGCAGAGAAGGCAATGGCACCCCCACTCCAGTACTCTTGCCTGGAGAATCCCATGGACGGAGGAGCCTGGTAGGCTGCAGTCCATGGGGTCGCAAAGAGTTGGACACGACTGAGCGACTTCACCTTCACTTTTCACTTTCATGCATTGGAGAAGGAAATGGCAACCCTCTCCAGTGTTCTTGCCTGGAGAATCCCAGGGACGGGGTGGCCTGGTAGGCTGCCACCTATGGGGTCGCATAGAGTCAGACAAGACTGAAGCGACTTAGCAGCAGCAGCAGCAGCAGGGGATGCTCTGAGATTGTGTAAATATCCTGTTCCTCATCAAACTTTTACCCAGTATTGTTTGCACTTGTGCTAGTTGGCTAGGATTGCATAATCACCAACTGGGTGGCTTACAATAAAAGAAACTTAATTTTTCACAGTCTGGAGGCTGGAGGTCTGAGACCCCAGTGTCAGCAGGGCTGTTCCTTTCCAAGAGGGAGAGTCTGTCCCAGCCCTGTCCCCGTCTTCTGGTGGCTCACTGGCCATCGCTGGTGTTCCTTGGCTTATAGAAGCATTATCCCAATCTCTGCCTTCCTCCCCACAGGCCTTCCTCCCTCTGGGTATCTCTGTATCTAAATCTCCCTTTTTGATAAGAACAAAGTCATTTTGGATTAGGGCCCACCCTAATGACCCCATTTTAACTTGATCATCTACAAAGATTTTATTTCCAAATAAGGTCAAGTTCACATTCACAGGTGCTAGTGAGCAGAATCCATCTTTTAGGATGGACACAATTCAACCCACAACAGAATCTATTGATGATACTCACTGAGATCAGTTATTACTATGAGACGGCTGCAGAATGGTGATTTTTCTGTCATACTTTCAACATTTCTTAGTTGAGGTTTCAGGGATTTGAAGTTTTTTGAATAGTTGTTAAACAGAGAGTGTCCATCCACCTATGGCTGGACAGAAATGACGACACATATTTAAAACAAAAAAATTTTTAAAACCAATGGCAGTATGCATATACATCTGTGCTAAGAATGGTGAGCAGAAAAGGACTAGCATCATTGAAGTCAGAGGGGCTTCCCTGGTGGTTCAGACAGTAAAAAAATTCTGTCTGCAATTAGAAGACCCAGGTTTCATCCCTGGGTGTCAAAGATCTTCTGGAGGAGGGCATGGCTACCCACTCCAGTATTCTTGCCTGGAGAATTCCATGGACAGAGTAGCCTGGCAGGCTATAGTCCATGGGGTCTATAGCAAAGAGTCGGACACGACTAAGTGGCTAACACTTTTTAGGCAGTTAGATTGGCTGGAAGGAGGGCCAAAGGGGGCAGTTTATGGATCAAAGTCAGCTCCAGTGGAGGAAATCAGAGAGTCTAGTTTTTAAGCTACCCTGAGATTTACTGAGTATAAGCTACTCTTTGGAATTTCATCACTTGCAGATTTTTTTTTATGCTCGAAACAAAAATAACATCACATCATTCAAGGATATGTATCAAGGTCTTAGGTTCAACATTCCGGTCACCTTCCGTACCTGACTGGTGAACAGACATTTCCCAGGACTGAAATCTCTGTCATCATCAGAATCACAAATAAGCAAGCACCAAAAACTGTACAGTTCTGGAACTACTGAGAAATATAATTCGGGACAGCATGAAATGCTCTTTTATTTTTGTGTTTCCTCTTAAACCTGACAACAGATCGTTGAAGTGTTTTCTCAAATGTGTACTGCATCCACAGTAAACAGAATACTTCGTTTCCGAAGGCCACTGATCACCAGTGTGAGTGGACCTCCCTTCTAGGACGCTGTATAGGTCTGCCAGGCTGTCACAAGGAGGTGTGGGTGGCTTAAACCACAGAAATGTGTGGTCTCATAGTTCTGGAGGCTAGAAGTCGAAAATCGAAGTGTCAACAGGGTTGGTTGCTTTGAGGGCTGTGAGGATAGGATTTTGTCCAGGTTTCTCTCCTTGGCCTGTGGATGAATGTTTTCTTCCTGCGTCTCTTCACATTGTCTTGCTTCTGTGCAAGACCCCCTTCTGTGGTCAAAGCCCCCTTTGTATAAGGACACCCATGCTATTGTATTAGTGCCAACTAATGACCTCATTTTAACTTTCCTTACCTCTGTAAAGATCCCAGATCCAAATAAGGGTCATATGCTTGAGGTTCTGAGGGTTAGGACTTGAGCATATGAATATTACAGGACATAATTCGACCTATAACAGTGGCATTTCCACCATCCATAGATTTTCCACATGTTCTTATAGACAGAGTAGAAGATCATGGTGTGACCGCATGAACCTCGATTCTTATTGTGGAGCGAAAATGGTACTGAATCCCTGTCCTACACTTTCGACAGACAAAAAGTCACAGCTGAGCCTGAAAGCCCTAAAGTTGCTGGTACCAAGCTCCTCCCAGCCATCCATCCACAGGACTGTGCATTTTACGTTTACTCGTATCCAGAATGACTCTTGTCTCTGCTGCTAGAGATTTTAAAGTGGGTTTAGGGTGCTCCTCATCATCCATCCAAGAGTGTACTCTGTGGTTCTGTCCACTAGTCAAGAGCAAGGGTCACCAGCGGCTGAATTAGTGACTATACTCATTTCTTGCAGAAACAAGTAGACCTTTGGGGAACACCTTGTATCTCCTTTTTCATCCCTTAGGTGTGTTTATCTGACATCCAGGCAAATGAATCCTGAAGATCAGATTGAGGGTGTTTGCAATAGGGAACCCCTATTTCTCCCAGCCGGAGGGGGGACCCAAAGCCAGCTGAGATGCCTCATAAGTTTTTAATTCAAGGGATGGGAGGGCAGAAAAAAATGGAAAACCAAGAGTCAATTATCTGAGAACGCTCTGCCAGAAGCTAGAGGGAAGTGGAGGAAGGAGGAAGTGAGGCTTCCCTGGGCAAAAGTCCTATAGGATGTGTTCTCTCTTAAAGCTGATGGGGAATCTGTGCTCGTCCTATCATGGACTCTAACCTTCCCTTGCTCTGTGTCCTGGTGTAGAAGCGGACGATGCCCGGCGAGAATGTTCACTCTCTTTCCTTGCTTTCTTGATCAGGTCACAGACATAAAAGAGAAACTGAAGCTCTCTAAAAAGGTCTGGTCAACATTGCCCTACACCATCTGCAAGGACGAGAGCGTGACGGCTGGCACGTCCAACGAAGAGGAATGTTGGAATGGACACAGCAAAGCCAGGTGAGGGTGGCTTGCTGTTCTTGTGGAAGGGATACTGCACATACAGTCCTGGAAGGCTCTCCTGACACAATGCTGCAGACCTGTTTATGCAAAAACCAGTGGAGGGTGGAGCGACAAGTCGTCACTTAGCGACAGCTGTTCAGAGTGACAGGTTTGATGGGCAACTGGGAGCGCTTACTCTCAAGGTGCCATTAAGCGTGGAATTCTTGTTCTGCATGCCTCCCCTCCGGACGAGGACTGAGGGATGGTGACAGATGCCAGGTTACGGATATCTTGAGATCACAAAGAGCTTTTTATGTTCTCTTAATGACTTTAAGGTAGCAGAGCTATTTTTATCCATAATTAAATTTGCACAGCTTACTGGGGTTTTTTCCATTATAAGTTAAACAGGAAGTGAACATTCAACTGTAATTTTTTTCACCCTGGGAGAAAGAGAAAATACTGAAGTCTGATTCGAAGGGTAAAGGAAAAAGAAAATAACAGACAACCAGGAAAGCATTCTCGTAAGTCTGGTGCCATAGAAAGACCCATTGGAATCTCCTGCTGAGAGATGGCTCTGTTCTCCTTCTCTGCTCTGCTGCCCAAGGCTACTGCCCCTTGGTACGGAATTTCTGACTTTCTTGATTCAGCCCAGAAATGGGCTTGGCCTGAGTTGTCATAGGGTGGAGAAGCTGGACAGGAGAACTGGCTGGGAGTTGGCAGGCAGGGCAGACACCGGGAGAGGAGTCTGCCCAAAGCCTCCTCAGCAGGGATGCAGGTGAGCAAAGCATCTGGTAAATTGGATTCAAGGAATCTTTGGGGATCAACAGGCAGGTGGAAGAGCTAAAAGAAGGGGTCTGTTCTGGGGCCTTATTGGGCATTTTTGAGCATATGAAACAGCTGTGATAAAAACAGAACAAGATTCATGGATGTTAAGTTCAGACCAAGCTGCAGGAGGCAGGCGTGCAAGTGAGGTGCTCGCTGGGTATAATTTCTTACACTGCTGAGTTGCATTTTTAGCTTCTATTGGTAATGGTATTATTAGCCACCCTAGAGAGAGATTAGCAAGAGGAAAACCAGACAGCTGTTGAAAGAACTGCAGTCATTTCAAGTTACCCCCAAATATCCATGTGACAGTCTTAAATTATGAGGGTACCAAAGGCTTTTCACAGTATCATAGTGCTGCCCCTCAAAAATGCTTAGTAACTTAGCAGTTTCCGGTCTTCTGTACTGGGGACCTTGGGCCAGCTAATTCGGATGTGAATTAACAGCTTCTAATGTGTCTTTTCCTAATGACTGTACAGAAAGGCACTGTAAAAGATGACCAGATGGGCTAATGAATAAAGTGGTTGATTTTTCAAGCTGCTCCGTTGCCCATCTGTGTTTACCTTTAGCCTTGGCTAAAACGGCGGCTGTGTTTTGAACTGCATTCCCATGGAGAGTTACACAGGTTACTGGATATTAGCACTGTGCAATTTTTTTATTATTATTTTTATTTTGGCTGCGCTGGGTCTTCATTGCAGTACTTGGGCTTTTCTAGTTGTAGCGTGGGGGCGCTAGGGCATGCAGGCTCAGTGGTTGCAGCAAGGGGATTTAGCTGCCCCTCAGCATGTGGGATCTTAATTTCCTGACTGGGGATCAAACCGGCATCCCCTGCACTGGAAAGTGAATTCTTAACCACTGGACCACCAGGGAAGTCCCTGTAAATTCTGACAGAAGAAATATAAAGAAAGGTTTGCTGCAAGGACTGGAGAGGGGACTACATTCCATCAAGAAAATGAATGGAGAAGATAAAGACCATGAAGTCAGAGCGAGAAGAGCCTGGGCTGGTTCAGCCAAGTTCCTCATTATGCAGTCAGGAATCTAGACAGGGTAAACCCATTAGTCTAAGGGTAGCCGATGAACTAAGGTGAAAGCTGACATCTCCCAAACCCTACAGAGTATTCTTTTCACTGTGGTGGTGGTTGTTCTTTAGTCGCTAAGTCCTGTCCAACTCTTTGCAACCCCTAGACTGTAGACTGCCAAGCTTCTCTGTCCATGGAATTTCCCAGGCAAGAATACTTGAGCAGGCTGCCATTTTCTTCTCCAGGGTATCTTCCCGACCTAGGGATCAAACTTACATTGGATCTCACAATTTGCATTGCAGGCAAATTCTTTACCACTGAGCCACGTGAGAAGCCATTTCACTTCAATACCCTGACCCTAAAACAAGTGACAGATATATACTACCATCCCTGCTGTTGCTGCTGCGAAGTCACTTCAGTCGTGTCTGACTCTGTGTGGCCCCATAGACGGCAGCCCCCTGGGCTAGGAGAACAAATGAAGTAGATTCTTTGCTCTTTCGTTCGTTCAGTCCATCAGCAATCTCATAAGCACACCCTCAGTCCAGGCTCTGTCAATTAAGTACTGGGTGACGGCAGTGGTGTCTGTCAACGCATGAAAAAGCACAGCGACTGGAGGCAGGACAGTGGACTTTGGAACTTTAAGTACTATCCTGTTGGACTGTGGGTTGGGAAAGGACCACATAGCCAGGAGACACACCTGCTCAGTACTCAGGGATGAAATTTGAATTTTATCCTGAGTCCATGAGAAGCCATTAGAAGATTTTATGCAAGTGAGAGAAATCATCAAATTTAATACAGTAAAAATGTGAGACAACAAGAGACACAGAGGTATAGAGTGGACTTTTGGACTCTGAGGGAGAGGGAAAGGGTGGGATGGTTTGGGAGAATGGCAGTGAAGCATGTGTATTTTCCTGTAAGAAATGAAGCGCTAATCTATGTTTGGTGTAGGATGCAGGATGCATGGGGCTGATGCACAGGATGATTCAGGTAGAGGATGTGGGGTGGGAGGTGGGGAGGGGGCTTCGGCATTGGGTGATTGTGTTCACCTATGGCTGATTCGTGTCAATGTATGGCAAAACAAATACAGTATTGTAATTAAAAAAATAAATAAATTTAATTAAAAAAAATCATTTGCAGGAATATTCTAGACTTTAACCCAATGTATTAATAAAAGATAATACTGGCAAATAGTTGTGACTCAAATTATACTTCCATTGATAAGTTAGAATTTCACATGGTTTTCTTAGTTCTCCTTCTTTTACTTCTTCCACTATAATGAACTCTTAATATTATAACTGTATATTTAATAACATTGTAAGCAGATAACCAATACAGACTTGTCAGATTAAATTTAATTAAAGCTTTCTTCTCATCAGGAAGATCGACTGGAGAAGGAAATGGCAATCCACTCCAGCACTCTTGCCTGGAAAATCCCATGGAGGGAGAAGCCTGATAGGCTACAGTCCGTGGGGTCGCAAAGAGTCGGACATGACTGAGCGACTTCACTTTCACTTTCTCATCCAAATATTAATTGATCTAGGAACACAGGAGAGAAGTTGTCACTAAAAAAAAAAATTCCACTGAACTATTTTGTAAGTTGAAAAATCTATTTGTAATGCAGACAAGGTATTTTTTTCCCTATTTTTGAAGTATGGACTTTCAAATGAAAGGCCTTCTGAAATGTTTAGGAATTCTTGTAAAAATTTTTAAAAAAGAAAGAAAGGTTATTCTTGTCACCCTGTGAAATAAAAGAAACAGAACTTTTATTTCAAAAATATCTATCAAGCGTGGAACAGTAATGTTTACTAGCATTGATAGAAATTGTCTGGAGTTTTGAAACTCAGGCCTGTAAGATGAGGCTGCTGGTAACCTAGATATTTCTTCCTCTTTGTACAATATTTTATCCTTCCAGTTCCTTTAGCCACAGTCTCTGCAGCCCTTTTATCCTAAGTACTTGCTCAGACTTGTCTGCCATCACCCATTTTTCTCCTGATTGCTTTCTGAATGCTGCTCTAAGCTCTCTACCGCACTTTCTTGATTCAGAAACATGTCTATTTCATATGTTAACATTTCCAAAGTCAAAATGACTCCTACAATAGATATGTCGCTCTGTGTCCCCAAGTATGTATTGCTTTCCCCCAAAATGTATTGTTTTATAACAGCTGTTACAAAATGAATATCGCATGTTGAAATTAGTGATGACTTAGACACAAAACAGGATACACACAGATGTGGCTGCTATGGCAACTGCAGGGTAAGAGCGGCTGTGTTGAGTTGATGGTCAAGGATGAATGAGCAGTGTGTCCCCTGGAACATGGGCCCATCTTCATTCCTGCTCTCACCTTCATCTATCTCTGGCAGATCTCAGTGTACTTCAGTAGCCCAGCAGGTCTGGAAACAGAAGGTGAGGCAGAAGGAGGAGAGTGTGCCCTCTGAAGGGAGGAAATTGTGGGCACGCCCATGACCCTGTCAGCATGGAAACTTCCATTTGACAACAGGACCAGGTGGTCAGGAAAGGTCCTCCCCTGCCTCTCCTTCCCTTGCCACCCTGTTGGGACAGGTCTAAAGACTAATGCAATAAAGTCTGTGAGAATAGCTGGTAACCTCTAAAGCAGCACCTCTCAAATGGACAGGCTAAAATCTGGGGGTGTTGTTAAAACGTGTAGATTCTGATTCAGAAAGTCTGTGATGGAACTGAATTCTATGTTTTTAATATGTTTTGCAGGGAAGCAAGGGTTTCCGGTCCAGGGATTGCATTTTGAGTAGCAGGGCTCAAAGGCAGAGTTGCCAGCTTTGGCACCTAAGAGAAGCAGACACCAAGGGGAACACACTCACCCTAAGGATTCGTTGTCGATCTGATATTCAGATTCACACAGTCCCGCGTTTCATCTCGGCAGGCCTCCTTTAAGTTCCTATTAATATGTAAGATATTCCCTTTTTTCAGTTCACGCACAAGCCTTGGGGAACATGTTCCGATTTGCTGTTTTCTCTTCACCTCCAAGGATACCCTTGATGTTTCCTTTAATGGGCTTTTTCTTCTATTACAAATGGCAACAGCAACTAGATTAGGCAGGTCGCGTGGTTCATTCGGAACATCACGCACTAAAGATAGCTGAGCCCGAGCCAGGTTAAAGTCATCTCGACAACAAATTGCTTAAGCTTCACAAGTGAATCAAGAGGGAATTTTGACTTGGAAATGCAGCACAGCCTTCTCAAGACAGGATACTGTCTGCACAAACCTCTGGTCTCTCATGAGATGCCCTTGGGGGCCAAGGATGGATGCTTTGAATCCCTGGTCAGTACTGCATTCAATTAGCATCCTAGCTCGTGCTGCTGTAACAATGCTGCCATAGACTGGAGACCTTAAGCGGAATTTTATCTTCTCATAGTCTGGAGGCTGGAAGTCAGCAAGGCTGGGTTCTAATAAGAGCCCACTTCCGAGCAGTTGTTCTGAGCTGTGCCCTCGGGTGGCAGAGAGAGAGGGCTCTGGTCTCTTCCTCTTCTTGTAAGGGTGCTAATCCCATCATAGGGGCTTCACCTTCATGACCTAATTACCTCCCCAAGACCCCACCTCCCAGTCCCATCACATTGAGGTTCAGGGCTTCAATCTATGGATCTTAGCAGGACACAAACATTGTCTACAGGGCTTCCCAAGCGGTACTAGCAGTAAAGAACCCACCTGCCAATATAGCAGACGTAAGAGATGCAGGTTCTATCCCTGGGCCGGGTAGATCCCCTGGAGGAGAGCATGGCAACCCACTCCAGTTTTCTTGCCTTGAGAATCCCATGGACAGGGGAACCTGGTGAGCTACAGTCCTCAGGGTCGCAAACAGACAGGATTGAAACAACTTGGCACACACGTGCACGTAGGTCAATCCCAGTTTCCCAATTCATCTTACCACCGCCCCCGCCCTCTGCCCCACGTCCACACATCCATTCTCTACATCTGTGTCTCCATTCCTGCCCTAGAAATAGTTTTATCTGTACCACTTTTTTCTAGATTCCCCATTTATGCATTAATATATGATACTTGTTTTTCTCTTTCTGACTTAACTTCACTCTAGGCTCATTTATGTCTCTACAAATGACCCAACTGATATAACCATGTTGAATCACATCACCTGTATCTTTCATGAGGAGTGTGTTCTCTTCATGAGGATCCTTTTCTAAGCTCACAGAAGTTAAAAAGAAAAAGGGAATATAGAAGATGATGGGATGGTGCAGGAGAAATGTGATGAAATCCAGTCTGAGGCAGGTCCCCAAAGCCTATGGATCTCAGGACAGAACATAGACAATCTCAGAGTCTTCAGGGTTTCTTGAGTTAGTTATAGCCAGACTCTCGTCTCTCCCTTTAAAGTTGGCAAAACAGCTTCCCGGTTCCGTTCCTTGTCAGCTAGTATTTAGCCAGCACTGTCTTTTCCTTTAGATGTTTTCCAGAAGGAGGCCATCAAGAGGCCGGCCGGGAGACAAGGATTAATTGGATCCGTTGGTAACACAGCTTTTGCCAGGAGCCTTTGCTGTCTTTTAAGGCACCTGATCCTCAAAAAATAACTGTGTCCCCCAAGGAAATCCTCCCTGAGGCCAGGAGGTAAATACAGTAAATTGTAGGAAATAGGAAAAGTAGAAAAATCTAGAAAATAGGTCAATCACTCTCAGCAGCCACCGAGTGCACTGACTAAGCAAAGAAACTAGGAAGTCATGAGTGGGTACGTGTGAGCAGCTGGCAGAGTGGCGAAATGGTGCATGGTGATGAGAAATGTGTCAGAGACAGCAACTTGGCAGATCTGGAGTATTATCTTAGTCTGATTGCATGGTATGTCCAAAGCAGTCCAGCTGCGTTTGAAAGAACTGTAAAATATTTGAAGTATACGCAGCCGGGCAAGCACCTGGGGAAAGTGGGAAGCCTGTCTGGGAGGAGAACTGGCAACTGTCCAAGCTGGCATAGCTGAAAGCCCAGTTCTCTTCTCTGGGATGTTCAGGAGGGAAGACCCACGAGGCTGACTGCCTTGGGGGAGCAGGACACTGTGTGGAAGTGATAAGAAGCGTGGCTACAGACAGGAGGAAAGAAGCATGCTGTGTCGGCAGCTCGGCAGCTGAAGCCTGGCTCGTGGGTCTTCCCTCCTGCCCACCCTGGAGTCTGCTGACTCCAGTTCTACCAAGAAAGGATGGTGTCGGCAGCTCCTGCCAATGAGTTGAGAAGCCAAGTCAAAGAGTTTAGCTTCTGTTCACTGGCACAACCAATGAGCGGTGTGTCCTCCGAGAGTTCCAGGCCATTTCATGCCCCACAGCCTCCAGCTGGAGGAAAGCCACAGCAAATCACTCCTGCCCATGAATCCAGGCTTTAAAGCTCAGAATTCTGCTGCTGTCAGCCCTCCTAAGAAACAGGCTCGGCATTTGAGGGAGCCATGTTAACAACTTAATTTTCATAAGGGTGCATTGCAATTGTACAGTGTATTGTATTTGTCAAGCAATTTCATATCACTTCACTTAATATGGCAGCTTATGAAACAAATGAGGTAAATATTATATATACAGATATGTACATAGAGTTATATCCCTTATATAATGGCTTTTATATTATATGGATAGTACTGTGTGTGTGTATATATATATACGTATATATATATGTGTGTATATATATACACACACAGCATATATATGTATGTATATATACAGTACTTAGTATGTATATACTATATATAGCGTAGTGTATATATATATATGTTTTTATATATATATATATATATATATATATACACACTATATATGGGCTTCCCTGGTGATTCAGTAGGTAAAGAATCTGCCTGCAATGCAGGAGGCCCAGTTTCAATCCCTGGGTCAGAAAGACACCTCGGAGAAGGAAATGGCAACCCACTCCAGGATTCTTACCTAGAGAATTCCATGGACAGAAAAGCCTGGTGGGCTACAGTCCATGGAGTTGCAAAGAGTCAAACATGACTGAGCAACTAACACTCCTTCTTTCACTTTTCATATTATATACATAAAGTGAAAATGAAGTCGCTCAGTCATGTCCAACTCAGCAACCCCTTGGACTGCAGCCTACCAGGCTCCTCCATCCATGGGATTTTCCAGACAAGAGTACTGGAGCGGGTTGCCATTGCCTTCTCCGACATATATATATAGTACATATATATAGTAGCTAAGTTAGTTGCCCACAATCACACTGCTGGATTCCAGAGAGATCTCACATGTCCTGGGTCAGCCTCTGTGCCTTTGACCATGTCTCAGTGTCCCATCTCTTTGAAGTACCTAAGGCCACAGACAACTCCAGCTCAAAAGTCTACAAGAATTTATAAGTCCACTTAAAACCTAAAGTCACAGTATGTTTTGAATAATAATAATATTTGTCCCTCTGTGATCAGCTTATTTCACTTAGAATGATGTCTTTAAGATTCATCCATGTTGGCATGTTGTCGTTTTTGTTGTTCAGTCGCTCAGTCGTGTCCGACTCTTTGTGATGCCATGGGCTGCAGCACGCCAGGCTTCCCTGTCCTTCACCATCTCCCAGAGCTTGCTCAAACTCATGTCCATTGAGCCTGTGATACCATCCAACCATCTTATCCTCTGTCTTCCCCTGTTGGCATGTTAACATGTGTCACAATTTTTTTTTTTTCTGGCTGTGCCATGTGGTTTGCCAAACTTACCAGATCTCACTTCCTGACCAGGGATTGAACCTGAGTCCTTGGCACTGAAAGCATGGAGTCCTAACCACTGGACCACCAGGGAATTCCCGTTCTTCCTTTGTAAGGCTGAATTATTTTATGTATAGACCACTTCTTGCTTATGCATTCATCTGTTAATGGACACTTGGTTCTCTTCCACTTCTGGCTGTTGTAAATAATGCTGCTGTCAACAGAGAAATATCTATTTGAGTCCTTGCTTGCAGTTCTTTTAGATATATTCCCAGAAGTGGAATAGCTGGATCAGATGGTAGCTCTATTTTTACTGTTTTGAAGAGCTGCCATCCTGTTTTCCATAGTGCTGTGCCATTTTATGTTCTCTCTAGCTTGAGAAGGAGTTGATATTTCTCCATGCTCCATCCATCCCGAGCCCACTGACAGCAGCGTCCTGCATCAGGCATGCCTGCTGTGCTGGCCAAGTCACTCATCACACAAGCTCTCCAGTGATATCCTCCACCAGAAGCCCTTCTGGGAAGGCTTCTAGTCATATCCTCACCTGGCAGAGGGGCTGGGAAGCCCAGTGTGGCCTATAAGGGCTCTAGTCCCAATCACAAGCGCAGAGCCTTCTTGATCAAATGCCTCTCCATCTAATCCTATCACTTTGGGCATCAGGTTTTCAACAGGAAGATCTGGGGAGAATGTAAGCAAGTAAATTATAGCAGATGAGAAGATATGTAATTTTGCCAAACTGCCAATGATTTAGCCCCTACATGTGGTCTTACAAAATAGAGGGTAACAAAATGGGGAAGCTATGCTTGACTCTTCCTGGATGCCACTTACCTTCTACACCACAGTACAAGGTAGTGGCAAATAGTGACACCCCTCCAGTTGGTCATTTCTGGGCTTTCCCTGCCCCAGTTAATTGTGGAGCCAGCCTCAGAACCTGGGCTCTCTATAGCAACATTCTCCTCCCTTCCCATGTCTCCCAGAACCATGACGGTACAAAAAATTCCCTCACATCAAAGAGCTGGTGCAAGATCTAATAAAGGGAAGAATATTATGGGCTCAAAGGTGCATCCGTTCTTGCAGGATAGCTTCCTCAGTGGCTCAGATGGTCAAGAATCCGCTTGCAACACAGGAGGCCTGGGTTCGATCCCGGGGTTGGGAAGATCCCCTGGAAAGGGTACGGCAACCCACTCCAGAATTCTTGCCTAGAGAATCTCCATGAACTGCAGCCTGTCAGGCTCCTCTGTCCATGGGGTCACAGAGTCAGACTTGACTGATCACAGCACACAGCACAAAGAGATCAAATAAGAGAGGCAACAAATAAATGAGCTGGCACCGAACTGGGCTTCCAGGGATCCCCCAGGCTGCACTCTGGACACCCACAAATATGGCCTCAGGATGTGCCCCTGGGGTGACAGAACAGCCATTTTCTTTTCCAACTGTGTTTTTCGGTATATAGTTCCCCTTTGAATATACTGAAAGGAAGAAAGGTTCTTAAGGACATAGGCTCATTGTTACTTGTTTTTATTGTAAGTGGCTGAGCATCTGCAGACACAGTTAGAGGCTGGGTTTCTTTGGCAGTCTTGTATTGTTCCCGTGTGCTCAAACTCCCAAGGGTAGCATTCCATGTAAGCTATCGCAGTCAGCTTCTGATAAATGAGTCTCAGCTAGCTGGGCCATGCACACAGCAGCTGAAAGAAACAAAGCCCTCCTCTGACTCAGCACAGGTACAGCCATAGGGATCACTGTTCAAAACGTTAAGGGACAACACCAGAGCCCATGAGCACCTTTAAGGCCATCTGCTTCTGTGCCAACAGAGGCTGGCCGACCTTTGGGTTGTGTATTTCAACCATTTCCTTCTCCAGGGGACCTTCCCGACCCAGGGATCGAACCCAGGTCTTCTGCACTGCGGGCAGACGCTTTAACCTCTGAGCCACCAGGGAAGCCCTCAGTGATTAGGTAGAACTCACAAAACCTGCCACATATAATTGAATGTCAGTAATAGTCAATCAATGTCATATTTCAGAATGTATATCTCAGAATCTAACAAAGTTTTATTGGTATACCAGATATATGAAAAGGCAGCACAGAAGTTACACTTTACTATAAAAATAAAGAAATATAGCTCCCTGACTCTTTTTTCATTTCAATTAGAACATTTTTTAAGGCAGTAAATATGGTGAAGTTTTATGGAATAGAATTTGCAGTGCACTCTGTGTGTTTTATTTTTCATTATGCAATGAACATCGTGAATGTTCATGATCATGTCGGTTGTTCAAGATATGGATAAAAACATGGAGCTTATTCGGAGACCTCTGATGTAAAATGGGGCTTCCCAGGTGATTCAGATGCTAAAAAACAATCTGCCTGCAAGGCAGGACACCCAGGTTCAGTCCCTGGGTGGGGATGGGTAAACCAGTTCATGCACAAATTCATCATGCATAAGATTTCATTGCCTGAAAAATGGCTTAAATATAACAATTTCTTTGTGTGTTTTTATTTCTTTTGGAGGTTGATGGACAGAGCCTTTGGTTTTGGAAACTTGCAAAACCTGCAGGAAGGGGAAGAATTTTAAGCAAAAGTATATTGTATAAGTATATGTACATAGGAAAGACAAAATAGAGGAAAGGCAAATTTATTTTTATATATTTATTTTAATTAGAGGATAGTTAGTTTACAATACTGTGATGGTTATTCCCATACAATCAACATGAATCAGCATTAGGAATACATACGTCCCCTCCCTCAAGAACCTCCCTCCCACCTCTTTCCCCATCCCACTCATCTAGTTTGCCGCAGAGCTCTGACTCTGGGCTCCCTGCATCATACATCAGACTCCCTCTGGCTATTCATTTATATATGGTAGTGGGTGTCCCTTGTGGCTCAGTCAGTAAAGAATCCGCCTGTAGTGCAGGAGACCTGGGTTCAATCCCTGGGTTGGGAAGATCCCCTGAGGAAGGGAAAGGCTATCCACTCCAGTATTCTGGCCTGGAGAATTCCATGGACAGTCCATGGGGTCTCGAAGAGTCAGACACGACTGAGCGACTTTCGCTTTCAGTGTATATGTTTCAATACTGCTCTCTCATATCATCCCACCTTCTCTGAGGACGGGAAGTTTTTTTCAGCTTTAAGCCACATCAGGAGAGGCAGTTGAAGAATGCTAATGATAGCAGCTAGGCAGGGCTGCCACCAGTCCGTCAGATGCCTGGGCTGGATGTCCTGGCACCCCCCCGCCCTCCTTGAGATCTGCTCTTCATCCTTCCCACCTTGGTCTGTGTCCTAAAGGAGAACATCTACATATCACATCAGCTGGATAGCCCTTCCTTCTGGCTTCCAGTTCGGTTCAGCCAATGGGAGGCAGCAGCCAGAGGTCAGAAGGAGGGACTGGAGAGGTCAGGATATCATTCCCTCTGCTCCCTCCTTGAAGGACCTTGTTTTGGTAGCTGCAGCATCTTCCGGCCACATTCCGTGGCTTCAGAGCTGGTGCCTTCTGGCGACAGCTCCATCCCTTCTGGCTGTTCTGCTGTTGCCAGCCCCAGTGTTCTTCAGCACACTGGCTTCCTTCAACCCTGTTCACACCTCTGTAAACTGTCTCTTCTTTAACTCTCTTTATTGCTCCTTTGAGTGTGCCATCTGTTTCTTGCCAAGACCCAGACAAATATAGTGCCTTTCTAGGAATTAGGGGAAAAAAGCACCCAGATGGGTATGCAAGGGTTCATTACACTATTGTCTTTATTTTAGTGTATAGTGAAATTTTCTAAACTAAAAGATTCCCACAGAAGAAAGGGAAAGGAAAGAAAAAGGCACCCTTTTGGTGAATGGAGCCCTGCAGGTGCATTTGGGCTGGCCTTCAGCCCCATCTCCCTCTCTCAGCAGATGACTTGGTGCAATGCCCAAAATACCCTGCTGAACTTGGAAACCCTAGGAAAGAGTGGCGTGCATGCTAAGTCACTAAGTCATGTCCAACTCTTTGGGACCCAGTGGACTATACCCTCCAGGCTCCTCCATCCATGAGATTTTCCAGACAAGAATCCTGGTGCAGGTTGCCATTTCCTCCTCCAGGGGATCTTCCCCACCCAAGGATCAAACCCGAATCTCCTGCACTGGCAGGCAGATTCTTTACCACTGTGCCACCTGGGAACCAGGAAAGAATGGGCAAGTCCCCAAAAGCTGGAAAACATCTTAAAGAGAAAGTGAGGATTGACCTGGGTCTTTAAAGATATTTGGAACTTAAATGGAAAAGTACATTGCCAGCAAAGATAAGATGAATCCCTGGGGAAGACTGCATAAGGCAAGGAGTGCCCCTTGAAAGGAGAACTGAAACCTGAGAAAGTAGAGAGGTGGTAGAAATGGGCTTGGAATGCTGAGCCATAAAGTGTGAATTGGAGTTTGTGATCAAACAGGCAACATGATGCCGTGTTTCAACACATGGCCTCTGAAGTTAGATCCATTAGCTCTGTGCCTGCACAGTAACTAAGCCTCCGTTTTCTATTACACAAAATGGGGATAAAGTAGCACCTGCCTCCTAGATTTGCTGGGAAACCCAATTTTTGTAATGCAGGTAAAGTGCTTAACACAATGACTGGCATTTGGTAAGCACCCCATGGAGATTAGCAACAGAAGAGTGACATGATGGAAGCAGTGTTTTGTGAAGGTTAGCCAGACAGGCCATTTAGAATGCGCTAGGATGGAAAGACGGAGAAGGCAATTGCACCCCACTCCAGTACTCTTGCCTGGAAAATCCCATGGACAGAGGAGCCTAGTGGGCTGCAGTCCATGGGGTCGCAAAGAGTCGGACATGACTGAGCGAGTTCACTTTCACTTTTCACTTTCATACATTGGAGGAGGAAATGGCAACCCACTCCAATGTTCTTGCCTGGAGAATCCCAGGGATGAGGGAGCCTGGTGGGCTGCCATCTCTGGGGTCACAGAGAGTCGGACACAACTGAAGCAACTTAGCAGCAGCAGCAGGATGGAAAGATGGGGGTAAGGGGAGGCAAGGAATTCTGAAGCTGCTGTAGCCCTGTGCACTCCAACTCGGGACACAGGAAACAGGAAAGAAGTTGTATGTGTGAGAACCTTGGGAGAGGAGGAGAGGGGCTGAAAGCAGATGAGTCACAAGAGTAAGGAGTCTGGCGCTGCAAGCACTTTGCTAAGATCTTCAGTCTCTGCTGGTATAAATACACGTGGGCAGCTTAAGCAGTTGACATTGGAAGGACTGACAATTTGACACGAGCACAAGTTTTAAAAAACGGTGATATAAATTTGACATTCGATTTTACTCTTCTACTCAGTGACTAGTTAGACCCAAGATTCTAGTACAAAATAAAAATTCTAATGGACACTTAAAATATTCCAGTGATCACTGGTTGCTCCTCCAGCTTTCCAAAGACGGTTTTTTGTATCCAGAAGTTTGTTCTGATTAAAACCTGGGATCAGATCTCCTCAATTGAGGAAGAGCACCCTCGTACCAGGGAACCCTCTAAGGTCATGTATAATTTACAAGTTCAGGTCCTACTAGAAAAATTCACAGGGTCACTGAGCGAGCTGTCAAGTCCTTGACTTAACCATCTTAATGTTTGGGATGGAGGGAGACAAATTAATTTGAAGGAAGAGTTTCTGGAAGTCCTCAGGGGACCATTTATTTGTAGGCAAGCCTACATGAGAATTCAGTGCCATTTAGAGACAACTCTGAAGCCATTTTAGCCACGTCTCTCTTTCTCTGTGAAAACGTATCCCTTTTTTTTCACTGCTTGGCATTTTTTCCAGGAAACCAAGCCCAGGTTTTGCTGACGTTCGGGTTCACAGTTACGAAGAGCGTGACAGAATCTGGCTTCAAGGTCACTCCTGCCTCACCCCAACTGGTCTCTCTCTCTGTGCCCTGCAGGTACCTGCCTGAGATCATGAATGATGGACTGACCAACCAGATCAACAACCCGGAGGTGGACGTGGACATCACGCGGCCCGACACGTTCATCAGGCAGCAGATCATGGCTCTCCGTGTGATGACCAACAAACTGAAGAACGCATACAATGGCAATGACGTCAACTTCCAGGACACGAGTAAGATAGCCTTTATCAGCACCCTCCAGAGGGAAAACCGTTATAGAAGATCATTCTATAATTTGTTTTTTTAAAGAAAGAATTTTATTATTTTTTTTAATTTTTGTTTTATACGGAAGACTTGTCGTTTAGAGAGCTTCCTGATTGCTCAGCGGTAAAGAGTCTGCTTGCCAATGCAGGAGATGCAAGAGACCCGGGTTCAATCCCTGGGTCAGGAAGATTCCCCTGGAGGAGGAAATGGTAACCCACTCCAGTATTCTTGCCTGGGAAACCCCATGGACAGAGGAGCCCGGTGGGCTACAGTCCATGGGTTTGCAAAGAGTCAGACACACTTTAGCAACTCAACATCAACAGAAAGGTTTAACAGCATTGTTTTGGTTTCAGGTGTACAGCAAAGTGATTCAGCTATACTTATACATGTGTCTATTCTTTTGCAAAGTCTTTTCCCATTTAGGTTATCACAGAATATTGAGCATCCTTTCCTGTGCTGTACAGCTGGTCCTTGCTGGTTATCCGTTTTTGATATAGACGTGGGTACCTAGTGATCCCAAACTCCAACACGATCCTTCCCCCACTTTCCTCCTAGTAACCATAAGTTCGTTCTCTGAGTCTGTAAGCCTGTCTCTGGTTGATGAATAAGTTTATCGTAATTTTTACCTTGGCTCTTTTGTGTCATTCTTGCGCCATCTGCAAAGTTCTTTATAGTCCTTTGGGCAGAGAGCCCTGATCTTTCTTTAGGATTCGACTAAAATCATAGCTGCTCTTAAGGAGTAGTTTCAGTGGCTGACATTCAACTGTACCAAAACTAAAGTTCAGTTTCATCTGCCAGTTAATCCATTAACTACAAAGGCAGCAAAGTAATGTTTTTCCCTCCCCCTTCCCCATCAGCATTTATGTCTCTGCCTCAAACGTTCATCCTTCCTCCCAACCACCAAGAGAAGAATGTCCTCACGATCACTCAAGATCACTTCCGGGAAGCATACCTGAGTTAGGATTGTTGGGAGGTTCGTTTGAGGCCACGTGTAAAGGAGCTAAGATGACTATCTCATGTGCCATGAAGTCAGTTGCACTGTTCTCTCTCTAATTGTGCACATACATGACCCACTGACTTTTGTATCTGCAATCTTGAGCGAAATACTAAAACGCTGATGTAATATTGCACATGACTATTTTATTAAAGATTATAAAGTACCAAAAGTGATTTTGAAAGACGATTAAGTGCACGTTGAATGAAAGTAACCATATTGGGGTTTTGTCTGAGTGGTTTCTAAATGTGTCACTATAAAAGCAAGGGTTTTTGTTTGTTTGTTTTCTGTTTTGTTGGCTTTTTAAAATATGTATTCTTATAGAGAGAGTTCTTGGGAGAAGGTTCCTTGAACATAAGATGGGGAGTTGCCAGTGATTCTATAATTTGGTCACTGAAGCAAAAGATGATGCTATGTGCTTGAATTAATGAGATAGAAAGAAACAAGTTACAGATGGGAGACATGAAGTCATCTGAGTCTTAACCATCATTCTACTGAGTTTTCCCCTGCAGAAAATTTTTAGCGCTTAATTCCACTTAAAATAACTCAAAAATTAACTTTTAAGTGCAGGATCATTGCCAACCTGATCAATTTGTTCTAAACTTTCTCAGTGCTCCCAGTATTTCTTTGCCTCTTTCCTAAATGTCTCCTTCCCTCTTCAGAAGAGAAAATTCCACTAGGTTTCAGCCTTTGCTGCTTCTCCCCTGCTCATTTCTTAGCTTCATTCTCAATTTATCTTTTCTATCTTCTCTGTCTAATAAAGCACTTTGTCATCAGAGAATGACTATTGGGTTAAATAATTCGAGATGCATAAGAATTAGTTGATGTTGGCCTTGGTTCTCTCTCCTCTCTGACCTGAAGAGGTTGTATACATATCAATCGGCAAAACTTAAGATACATCCTGGAGAAGACATTCTGCTCCATTTCCCCCAGAAAGAAAATAAAAATCAGCAATACTCAGTATCACTTTGCTGTAACCTCAGCACCAAACTTGACCTCCTGTTTTAGGGTGAGAGTGTTACTGGTTCAGTCATGCCTGACTCTTTTCGACCCCATGGACTATCTCACCCACCAGGCTCCTCTGTCCATGGGACTTCCCAGGCAAGAATACTGGAATAGATTGCCATTTCCTTCTCCAGGGAATCTTCCTGACCCAGGGATTGAAGCCAGGTCTCCTGCATTGCAGGCAAATTCTTTACCATCTGAGCCACCAGGGAAGCTTATTTTAGGATAGTGTCTGTCTTATAAACCACTATCACATCTTACAGTCATCATCACCATTATTGCTTCTGACATTTTTAAAACTCGCCCCTTAAATACCTGCATTTGTGATTCCTTTTCAGAAAGAGATGGAGCCATTATTTTCTCAGCTAGAATTTCCCGTCATTATTTGCTTACCACATTTTTAATATTCTAAATCACCTCAATAATATCTGTAAAGGTTATGTAACTTCTTGTTCATAATACCAGTGTTGAAAACAATTCCCTTAGCAATTGTGATATCTTTAAATTTAATTAATGGGCATTTTCCCCTTTGTGAAAGCCACTAAAGATAGATTAGAGAAAATGTTAAGAACCTGGTATAGTATATTCAAGTGCTCTTATGTGGTATTTTAGATATCTCATTAAGAAAACAAAAATTACACTGGGACTTCCCTGGTGATTCAGTGGTTAAGACATCGAACTTCTCCTATAGGGGATATGGTTCGATTCCTGGTCCGGGAACTAAGATTCTGCATGTCATGTGATGTAGCTGAAAAAAGTTGAAAAAAATTAATAAATAAATATAGTTGTGCTGAGTTGAGCCTTGCTTAGTGGGGAAGTATTGGAAGAGTCCTGACATCACCTTGGCTTTTCTTAAGTACCACTGTCTAGCAGCCAAGATGGCACTAAGTCTTTTTGGAGCAGCTCAATATATGCATCACCGTTTCAGACCAGCAGGGAGACATTCAGGGCTACTGAATGGACTCCATGGAGTACATGGGGAAATAGTAAATGTCATTTCTGTGTTTACCATTACTACGTTTCCTAAGCCCTCCCAGGAGCATTATCTCACTTATAACACTTATCTCACCCTGTAACAATTCTATGAAGTAGATAGGACTATTCTCAGTTTTACAGGTGAACAAGCAGGGCCTAGCAAGGCTAACTGACTTAAATAAATAAAAGACAGCAGGTTAAAATCTAAGTCATCTTTGCTGGAGGAATAATATATTTCCTATCAAGCATCATTGTACACATTGGGTTTGGCACTCTCACATTTTATCAGGGGGTCTTCACCATCCTCAACAAGGTAAATGTTATTGTCAGTAGGTGTTAAGTTGAGGAAACACAAAAGTTGAAAAAAAAGTGGCCAAGGCATATTTAATTATTCAGTAAGTTATTATTGTGCACCTACTGTATGCCAGGGACCATGAAAGCCAATGCAGATACAGAAATGAATAGTATATACAAAGTGTCTGCCCTTCCTGGACAAGTGTACATTCTCAGGGAGGGAACAAGAAAGCAACAGTTAAATAATAGGGTTGCAAATGGGGATAAGTACTTTCACATGGCTAGTAATGGATGCTCAGTTGGTAAAAGAATCTTCATGTCAGTGCTGGAGACCCAGGTTCAATCCCTAGGTTTGGGAAGACTCCCTGGAGAAGGAAATGGCAACCCCCTCCAATATTCTTGCCCGGGAAATTCCATGGGCAGTGGAGCCTGGTGGACTATAGTCCATATGGTCGCAAAAAGTCAGACACAACTTAGCAACTAAACCACCGCAACCAGTAATGAACGGATGGAGACTTACCTGAGACCCAAGTCTGAGATACAGGGTTTAAGAATCATGAACCAAGTGGTCAGAAGTGGAGATAGAGCAGTCCCAGAAGGCATTTTGGGCAGGCAGGGAAGATGCCAGGCTGAGAAAACATACTAGGTGGACACCTGGGCGTTGGTTTGAAGCAGAGAATGCCAAAATTTTCTGTAAATAGCCACATATTAAATATGTTCAGTTTGGAGGGCCATAAATGAATGCAGAATTAAACAATCCATAGGTGAGTGACCATGGCTGTGTTCCAATATAACTTTACATATGGACACTGAGGTTTAGATTTCAGATATACACTATTTACATAGCGCAAAATATTATTCCTCATTTGTGTTTTTTCAAACTCTTGAATATATAAAAACGATTCTTGGGATTATACAAAGTCATTCTTGGGTGCGTGTGTGCTAAATCTTTTCAGTCGTGTCTGACTCTTTGTAAACCTATGGACTGTAACATGCCAGGCTCCACTGTCCATGGGATTCTCCAGCCAAGAATACTAGAGAGGGTTGCCAAGCTGTCCTCCAAGGGATCTTCCCAATCCAGGAATCGAAACTTTATTTCCTGCATCTCCTGCATTGGCAGGCAGATTCATTGCCACTGTGCCGCTTGGGAAGCCCAGGCTTGAGAGCCATACAAAAACAAGTAGCAGGCCTGCAGGCCATGGTTTGTCAACCGACGGTCAAGTCAGAATCCATCCTTGCACTTAGGAGGAGAACAGCAGTGGAAAAAGTGCCCCAAATAGTCATAACCAGCTGTGCCTTCCACAATTACATGCTTCCATTCTCTGATTTCTTACTTCCATTGTTTGTTTTCCTCTTCAATGGTTTCCTTTAAAATATCTTTTCAAAATCCTTTCTAAAAGCATGATCTCTCCTGAGAACAATGGCTCTGAGTTTTTAAAATGAGCAAAGAATGAAAGTGGTTAAAGTCATTGAAATATTGGCCAGCATATGAAATTCATTTCAGATTCCAACATGGTGGGTATGGCCTCTCACTGGATCTAGGGTTCCCATATTTTTTTAATTGGGTGGTGACTGCAGCCATGAAATTAAAAGACGCTTACTCCTTGGAAGAAAAGTTATGACCAACCTAGACAGCATATTCAAAAGCAGAGACATCACTTTGCCGACTAAGATCCGTCTAATCAAGGCTATAGTTTTTCCAGGGGTCATGTATGGATGTGAGAGTTGGACTGCGAAGAAGGCTGAGCGCTGAAGAACTGATGCTTTTGAACTGTGGTGTTGGAGAAGACTCTTGAGAGTCCCTTGGACTGCAAGGAGATCCAACCAGTCCATTCTGAAGGAGATCAGTCTTGGGATTTCTTTGGAAGGAATGATGCTAAAGCTGAAACTCCAGTACTTTGGCCACCTCATGAGAAGAGTTGACTCATTGGAAATGTCTCTGATGCTGGGAGGGATTGGGGGCAGGAGGAGAAGGGGACGACCGAGGATGAGATGGCTGGATGGCATCACGGACTCGATGGACGTGAGTCTGAGTGAGCTCCAGGAGATGGTGATGGACAGGGAGGCCTGGTGTGCTGCAATTCATGGGGTCACAAAGAGTCAGACACGACTGAGAGACTGAACTGAACTGAACTTCAGATATCTTTTCAAACAAGTTGACTCTGCATCAGGTGGCCAAAGGATTGGAGCTTCAGCATCAGTCCTTCCAATGAGTATTCAGGGTTCATTTCCTTTAGGATGGACTGGTTTGATCTCTCTACTGTCCAAGGGCCTCTCAAGAGTCTTCTCTGGCACCACAATTCGAAAGCATCAGTTCTTTGTCACTCAGCCTTGTCCAGCTCTCACATCCATACATGGAATATTGGAAAACCCATAGCTTTGACTATAAAATGGAGTTTTGTCAGCATAGTGATGTCTCTGCTTTTTATTTAGATACAGTCCCCCCATCACAAACCTGTCCATTAAAGAAAAACACCAAACAGTATATTAATGCATATGTATGGAATTTAGAAAGATGGTAACGATGACCCTATATGCGAGACAGCAAAAGAGACACAGATGTAAAGAACAGACTTTTGGTCTCTGTGGGAGAAGGCGAGGGTGGGATGATTTGAGAGAATAGCACTGAAACGTGCATATTACCATATGTGAAATAGATCACCAGTCCAGTTTCCATGCATGAGAAAGGGCACTCAGGGCTGGTGCACTGGGATGATGCTGAGGGATGGGATGGGGAGGGAGGTGGGAGAGAGGGGTTCAGGATGGGGAACACATGTTCACCCATGGCTAATTCCTGTCAATGTATGGCAAAAACCACTACAATCTTGTGAAGTAATTAGCCTCCAATTAAATATATAAATTTAAAAATAAATAAATAAAATAAACTGAGTGGAGTGGGGTGAGGGGGTTTTCTACCAACTTGCCCAAATTCTTTTGTGCCCCACTCTTTGCTGGCCTGGCGCTAACTCTTTTCCATCTGTCCACACCAGGCGACGAATCCAGCGGCTCGGGGAGTGGCAGTGGGTGCATGGATGACGTGTGTCCTACAGAGTTTGAGTTTGTCACCACAGAGGCCCCCGCGGTGGATCCCGACCGGAGAGGAGTGGACTCTTCTGCCGCCCAGCCGGGCCCCTCCCTGCTCTCAGGATCTCTCGTCTGCGTCGCCCTGTCACTGCAGAGACTGTGCAGATAATCCTGGGTTTTCGATCAGATGAAACTGCATTCTAGCTATTGGAACAGCCAACTCACTTCTTTTCTTACACCCTTGGACAGTGGACCATGCCACAAAAACTTACCGGTTTCCGAGAAGAGGGCAGTACTGTACTCTGCCTCCCTTTTGTTTACCCAAAGAGTACCGGGCGCCAGACTGGACTGCTTCCCTCTTTCCTTCAGCTATCTGTGGGGACCTTGTTTATTCTAGAGAATTCTTACTCAAATCTTTCGTACCAGGAGATTTTCTTACCTTCATTTGCTTTTATGCTGCAGAAGTAAAGGAATCTCACGTTGTGAGTTTTTTTCCCCCATTTAAAAAAAATAGGAAGAAAAGATAATTTTCCTTGCAAAATCAGGCCAAACCCCAAGACAACTGCAATTGGAACAAAGAAGCAAACAAGAGAGAAAAATAAGAGAACTTTAATGCCGTAAGTTTGGCATTGCCAGCCAGCTCCCATTGTAAGCTTTTCAGTAACAAATCAGGTTTACAAAATGCTTATGGGGAGAAAGTTTGACATTTTTTTCACGTAGTGAAAAACACTGTTGTCTTGGAGGTCTTGCACGCTAACCACAAAATGCCCCAGCTGATTTGGAGGTACTGAGGGTAAATTTAGAATTCCATCTTTACTATGAGAGCAAAATTTGCTACAGCTCAGCATCTCTCTCTTACCTTGCCCGATTTCAATTTCAGTAATAGCATCATTTTTCTTAATTCTTTTAATTATACACTTTATAATACAGTGTCTGTCCACTGTATCCAATTGGCACAGACTTTTTGCTTCATTTTCAGTTACTAGTGGACACCTGCATGAACTCATCCCCCTCAAGGGTCTGAAATGAAAACAATCATCAACAATACAATCGCTTTGCTTTAGCCACAGGCTTGACACGAATCAAATGTTTCTGCCCTGTGCTCATACCCTCCCCAAAGAAGAGTTCTTTTAATGAACCGCTGAACAATTCGATTCATAAGTGACTTTTCATTTTTAACTCTTTACTTTGTGTCAATTGGTTTCTGCATCACAAGGGCATTCTCTTACAAAATAACTCACAACAACAAAAAACGTCAAGACAAAAAATATATATATATAGTATTGACATGGAGATTTCTTTCACTTTTTTAGTCTTAGTATGATCATCTATTTTTATATCTATATATATATAAATCACAGATTTTAACTTCTTAATTCCAAGCTCAGGGTTGACACACCTTTGTAACGAAAATGTTTTGTCAACCAGCTCTTCTTGTTTTGTGCTGCTCAGAGAAGGGATTCCTCAATTATCTGTGAGCACCAAGAATCAAGAAAGAGAACTTTTTACGTATCTAACTGTCCATTTATTAAAAGTTTGCCAGGGCACACCTTTCTCGCATGAGTGTGCTTTGCCCTGGGTGCTCCACACTGTACCTAACTCATGGGCAGAGCCATGGGTGTGCAGAACTGTACCGGTCATGGAAACTGTATGTGCAAGGAATGTATTATTCATGCAAAACCATTGCTTTCAGGACAACGCCTTCAGCCTAGGATTCCTGCCTGGCACTTGGAGAGATGTCCTAATTTAACAGGCTGATTTATAGCCTAACTCTTCCACCAGGTGTGCCAGAGCCAGGCATGATGCTCCCTTGACAGAGAGAAGCAAAATAAACCAAACTGGGGCTTTATGAATACAGTTGGCTATCCATGTCTTTTATTTTTTTATTTCTATGATGCTTCTGGGGTTGGGAAAAATAATGTTTCAAGACACCATAGTATGCCAGTCACATGTTAACTAACCCATTGGTAGTCATGACACATAAGTGATATTTTTTATCTCCATACTCATCAAAATTATAATTAGTTATTGATTTAGTCATCACACTTAAGTAGAACACATGCAGCACAATAGTATTAAGTATATTTGAGCACTTTTGCAAAACGGAAAGTATTTAGAAGCATCTCTTGCTATTGTATGCCTAACAAAATATGGAACGTAGGATTCTGAGAGACTTTGTGGCATCTTTTCCTTTAAATCTTTAAGAAATTGACACTAATCTAATTCTGCATTCCATACTTCTAGAAAACCATTCATTTCACCACCAAACTTCAGCTTCCTAGCACCAATTACACATAAAGCATCTCTATGAAGGACCAATCAATTATGTTGCTCATTGCATTGTATGTTCAGAAATCAGTATTGTCTTTCTCCAGTAATTAAGGTGCAATACAAATTAAATCAATCTTGATTTTCCAGAATATTTGAGTCATCACTTGTTTTCATAGCTTTAAGCTCCAAGTCTTTCCTTTTGAAAAAATATTTCTGCACTGCTTTCTGTGAAATAGGTCAGAATGCCTTGTTTTCCCTGTGCTTTCACACCCCAGAGGGTTTTGTGCATGTATGTGAATACACCTTATATTAATGAATGTGAACCCATGTTCTGTACACACTAAACACACCAATAATATATAAATGCCTGCTTCATTTGTTTCCACACCTTTGTTATCAATATTATTCATATTAGTGAGCTATAGTGAACTATATGAGCCAGGCAGAAAGCTGACATCACTATCAGTTAATGATGCCACAGTAATCATCACCCACATGGATGTGATCAAAATATTATTCAAATTGTACTTCCTGCTTTTTATCATCATCCCACCCCATCATATGATTTTTTAGACTAATTTGACATGAGAATTTTTTTGTACCCTAAGGGAATTAGTTTAATCTAGTTAACCCATTTCAGTAAGTATTTTGGAATTTCCCCCTCCCTGCACCACCAAATTAATTTCTCTCATTTTAGCATAGTGATAGGGGATGCGATGATACACCATTGTTTTTCCTGACCTGCCCTCATTTGCTTTGAAGTCCCCTAAATTCTGCAATCACATCATAACCTCTGTTATGAGTAGAGAGGAACAGACTCACTGAAATCGGACGCTAGAAACAGTTGGGTGATGCTCATAACTGCAAACACTTAGCTTATTGAAGTGCCTCTATTTACATGTTCTTTAGTTATAATATGTATTTTTCTAACAGAAATACACGTCTGTAATTGGTGTATATTATACTTTGTATATGTTATAACAAAAGCTAAACAGAGGCTAAAGTCTTAAGCAGAGAAGAATGGATTGCAAATTCATGAGTTCAAGCTCCGCTTATGGTTCTATGTTAAAGGACAGACATGATGACCTTCTCTCATTTGAATGAAGGTCAAGTCAGGACTTTGATTAGAGCCATCATAGAACAGCATTAGCGCTAGCAATCTGACTCCCTTACAGTGTCGTAACCAGATCAATATATTGTATTATTTGCTTTAATTGTAAGGGATAGAAAATACTACTTTGCCTACACTGAAAAACATGATTATTCATTGACACGCAGTAGTCATTGTAAAAGTAGCATTCTGTAAATCAAACACTCTGAAAATATTATCAGACGCAGAACCCTAATATTTAATTTATATTCCCTGCTGCAGACATTAGCCTACTTTAATTCCTTAGCCATTACATACATGTTTTGGCTATACACTGAACACCAACTAAAGTCCTCAAGGAGGAACAAAACCTTAGCAGATTCCTGAGTTGTGATTCTTTTATTACTTCTCTTTGCAAGGCTAATTATCAGATGGTTGGATGAATGGCGGAAGGGTTAGCAAATGCACGTTTTGACTTACCAAAACTTGCAGAAATTCACTCATTTACTTACAGTCACTAACAAATCTGACATCTAACTTTAGAAAAAGGAGGGAGGAGAGGGGGGAGTTTAGCTTTGCTACCAGAAGCGTAAAGGAGACCATAACTTATCAATTTGCAGTGTGTTCCTCCTTGGTGGAGACATTAGCCAATGTTTGGTTTTAGGCCAAGTTCTACAAAGACAGTATTGATTTGTATGCATCCTGGAGCCTTGCTATAACACAGTTTGCTACAGCACGGGACTCAGCCTAGCATGGGGCCATTTGAACCTCAGTGAAGGTTGCATAGGTACTGAAATCTTTGACATTGCCTTGTAATGAGGTACTTCGACGAAAGACAACTCAAATTGGCGTAGTAGTGAGGTCTCTGTGTGCATATGCATAACATATATGCAGGACAAATGTGTGCACCAATCAAACCTAAAATTTTATGTGACTGTCAAATGAATATGATTTGGGTTAAGATTTTTCATTTCTGATTTGGATAGAAAATTGCTATTAATCTTGTATTAAAATAGTTTTTAAAAATCTACCAGTGCCCTTTCTGCATTTTCTTAATTATTTTCATAGTCTAAATTTCAGAACTCTTGAATTATTTTGTTTGAGAACTTTTTAGAAGCTGCAATATTTTTAAAAAGAAAAAGAACCATAGGTTAAATCAGCACCACCCACTGAAGTACACTTGGCACTTGAAATCAAGGACTTTTCAAACTTCAGAATATTTAGAGCTTTCCAAATGTATATCTTGAGCTTGAGCAAGCTCCGGGAGTTGGTGAGGGACAGGGAAGACTGGCATGCTCCAGTCCCTGGGGTTGCAAAGAGCTGGACACAACTGAGCAACTGAACTGAACTGAACTGATCAAAGATACTATACCTCTCTTCTTTTGTGTTGGTTTCTTCTCTAAAATAAAATTTAGTAGCTTGAGAATTGATGTCAGTACTTTATAAATAATGTCAGAAAATAAGATGTAAGAGAACTAACACTTTTCCAGATTTAGCAAATTGCCTTGGTTTTTATTTCTGGAAGCTCCCATGCTCCCAGGGATGCTAAATACTGTATAACATGCTAAAGATTCATTTAGCAGACTTTTATTAAACTCTTACTTGACACTACACCTGGTCTAGGTGCCAGTCACTGGTTATCAAAACCGCCATCTGGGAAATATTCATTCTTTACTATGCTGCTGCTAACTCGCTTCAGTTGTGTCCGACTCTGTGAGACCCCAGAGACGGCAGCCCACCAGGCTCCCCCATCCCTGGGATTCTCCAGGCAAGAACACTGGAGTGGGTTGCCATTTCCTTCTCCAATGCATGAAAGTGAAAAGTGAAAGGAAAGTCTCTCAGTCGTGTCCAACTCTTTGCAACCCCATGGACTGCAGCCTACCAGGCTTCTCCGTCCATGGGATTCTCCAGGCAAGAATACTGGAGTGGGGTGCCATTGCCTTCTCCAGGGAATCTTCCTGACCCAGGAATCGAGCCAGAGTCTCCTGCATTGGCAGGCAGGGTTCTTTAAGATTGAACCACCTGCTAAGCCCCTAACTTCAGGATAATTCCATCTAAAAACCAGAATATAACAAATTCTATTTGGAAATAAGCTGAAACCAATTTCATGGAAAGGAAAAAAGCTTTCAAAGGGTTTTGAAAAAAATAATAAAACCACAGCCAGGTTTATCAACAATATTTATTTTAATTTGCTCTTTGGATAAAGGGACTAAGATATAGTCAGAATATACACAAATATGAAAGAGGACATTGATTTTTCAAATACTAACTTGTGAAATAGCTAGAAAGATGTCGCCATAATTCTTTATGTTCAAACAGACATTCCCAATTCATTTAGTACAGATACATCTCCATTCCACAGACACATTTATTTGCAGATATAAACATGTGCCAAGTGTATTTTGTCAGCTCATGGAGGACACAGCAAAGCTAGGATGAACTAGACACCTGCTTTTGTAGTTTGCACACCTTGAAATAGCAGAGTAAGTAAATGAAAATTTTACCCAGCAAGTGTTCAAGTTTGGAGAGAAGCAGAAAGGAGACAAATAAATTGGATTTGAGGCAAGTGGAAGAGTATTTACCTCGAATAAGCCATCTGCTCTTCAATAGGAACTGTCTGTGGAGTTTTAAAAAAAAAAAAAAATTGACTTAGGCAACAATAGTCATCTATTCTTCCAAAAAGAATCTGAGAAACACAAAGTCACATGCCAGATACAGTTTTGGATACCAGAGCAAGACGCCAGAAAGGACTGAGACAGAGGGCTTCCCTGGTGAACCAGTGGTTAAGAATCCACCTGTCAATGCAGAGGAAAAGGGTTCGATCCCTGGTTCGGGAAGATTCCACATGCCAAGGAGCAACTAAGCCCATGGGCCACAACTACTAAAACCCAAGTGCTCTAGAACCCATGCTCCGCCAACACGAGAAGCCATGACAACAAGAAGCCGGTACACTGTCACTAGAGAGTGGCCCCCACCTGCTGCAGCTAGAGAAAGCCCATGTGAAGCAATGAAGACACAGAGCAGCAAAAAAAAAAAAAAAGACAATTTTCTAAAAGTTTGCCCCCAAAAGAACTGAGACAGAAACTGTCCCCTTGAGACCAGTGGTCCAGGGGAGCCCCAGGTGATACGCAGGCTGTGATCTAATGATGGGAAGAAGGTGCCATGTGCAGACCTGGGGATGGAGACCGCCTGGTAGAGTGAAAGCAAATGTCAGGATCTCAGCCCAGAAACGAGTGTGGCTGAGGACCAGTGGGTGGGCTGTTGGATGGTGTGAGATGGTTGAAGAGTTACACAGAAGAAGCCATGCTAAGCTTAATAGCCAAAACCCTTGTCTTTTACCCACTGGTGAAGCCAGAACCTCAGAAGGACCCATCTCTACACTGCAGCCCTGCTGGTGGCACTTATTAGTATTTTAAAGCACATTTTAACAAAGAACTATGCTAAGGTCTTTATATACTTGATCTTCATAGCATCTCTATGACATAGAAATAAAAATGTTCATTTTATATTGAATGAAATTAAACACAGTGAGATGAATTTACTTGCCCAGCGACACAGGCAAGGCCACGATAGGAACTGAGATCTGTAACAAGTAGGCAGAAAAGCGGCAGTATGTAAGAGTACCTGCAGTTTTTTTTATTATTCATGCAATTGAATTATCTGAGGGTTTTCTGAGAATTGGCAGCAAGTGTGTGAGCAGGCATTCACAGATGTTTATTTACACAGAGCGTATATATTAAAACTTTGTTCTGACATGCAGTGCCATTTGGGCTTCCCCAGTGGCTCAGCAGTAAAGAATCCTCCTGCAATGCAAGAGCCGCAGGAACCACGGGAGACATGGATTTGATCCCTAGTTCAGGAAGATCCCCTGGAGGAGGGTATGGCCACCCACTCCAGTATTCCTGCCTGGAGAATCCCATGGACAGGGGAGTCTGGCAGGCTATTGTCCATAGCACTGCAGAGAGTCAGACACGACTGAATGGATTAAGCACGCACTTGCACGCATGTAGTACCATTTACTTGCTTTCTGTTTCCTTTTTTTTTTCTTTTCAAAATTAAAATCCTATGTAGACAAATGACTGACTCTGGGCTTCTTGCAGTGTTGAACTTATAACCCATTGTGAACCAAAGTTTGATGTCTAGGACAGGAAAACATGTACTAAATCTGCTTTCCTCCTCTATTTGTCAAGTTGGCTTGAACATCATATTTACAGAAAGCAAGTCATCCACAGGGCTTAGCCTGACTCACAGGGGTTCTTCTTATGCATCATTTTTGTTTAGTCGCTAAGTTGTATCTGACTCTTTTGAGACCCCATGGACTATAGCCCACTAGGTTCCTCTCTCTGGGGTTTCCCAGGCAAGAATACTGAAGTGGGTTGCCATTTTCTTCTCCAGAGGATCTTCCCCACCCAGGGATCAAACCCAGGTCTCCTGCATTAGATTCTTTAGGACTGAGCCACCGGGGAAGCCCTCCTATGTATTAGCTTTGTCTACAATTTGTTGTCCATTCAGGCAGTGAAGTGGACAGAAAATATGAATCAAGACAGTGCAATGAGTACTTCAAACAGACAAGTAGTCTGGCTGCTTTCTTGACTAACTTGACTGCATCTTGAAAGTATGACACTGAGACCCAGCTGAATCAAAGTTCTCATGATAATCTGCTCAGTTAAAATAAAGACCACATCATGGATATTGCGTGCCTCTCTTCTTCACGGAGTTAGAGCTCCTTCTATTGTTGGATTCCTCCTCAGGTCACCGCCTTCCTTACCTGAGAGAATTGAGATTCTTGATCACAGGTTTTGTTTCTCTTTCAAAGTTACTCTCTGGACATTTCATAAAGATAGGTGAATATCAAGTTAGGGAAAGGTTGGTCTACAAAACTCTACTTCCTTTTCTTTCATGATAAAAATGCCTTATATTTATGAAAAGCATTTCACCCTCAAGGGTGCTTTCGAATTTATTTTCCTTCATAATCTCCACCACCCCTCCACGAAGTAGGTAAGAATTAATCATCCTTATTTTACAGATCAGAGACACTGCCTAGTGGAGCCAAGTTCCTCTCAGTGTGTTTATTCACCCCCTTGCTGCTGCTTTTTCTCTCCCTCACTCCCAATCCAACCAAATCGAAAGGACTTCCCTGTGAGTCATTCTGGCTCCTCTCAACCTCTCGTTCATTTATAGAACCAGCCCTCAGTAGCTCAGCCACAGGGACACAGGAGCAAATCCTCCAAGCTGTCTCAGTAGACTGATACCCCAAGAGTCTTCTAATTCATCTCTGGTCCTGAATCACATACTGGGGATCAGCACGTACTGAATTCCTGCATGTGAAAACTTAGATGTCCCCAAATTATATCAAGCCAAAGACGTTTCAAGGGTTCCCTGGGGGCTCAGTCGGTAAAGAATACACCTGCGGTGCAGGAGACCGCCTGTAACACAGGGGAAGCGGGTTTGATCCCCGGGTTGGGAAGATCCACTCCAGTATTCTTGCCTGGGAAATGCCATGGACAGAGGAGTCTGGTGGGCTACAGTCCATGCAGCTGTGAGAGTCAGATATGACTGAGCAACTAAACCATCAAAGACGTTTCACTCAAACACCTTTATTAAAAAGCTTGTTGTTTAACACCATAATGGTTTCATTGATGTTTGTTTTTTTGAAATATCACATATGAATTGGCATGTTCAGGCTGTATTTCTATAACCAAAGATAAGCCCAGATTCTGTGCATGTGTTTGTTTCTAAGCCTGGGGGCCTTTTATTTTTAACTGAAAAGAGAAAATTTTACACTGAACAGTGTCTTAGTAGAGAGCATGAGCCACGAGAAACGTGAAAGCAAAATGTCTTTCTCCAGGAAAGACATAAATAAAGACTTCCCCTACATCCAAAGTCTTTCTTGTACTGGAGGAATCCTGTAATCTTTCCCTCCTTGTGCCCATAAGCAGGGAGAGTGAGGTAAGATGGAATGGAAGAGAGAAAATGAAGCAAGAGAAAGAACAGAGATCCGGTGCCATTGCCATTTGCAACACATGATGTTTTCTACCTTATTTCAATCAATTCTGAACCTTCACTGTGAAAGCCTCCTCTCAAATGAAAGACACCTTACAGACAACATAATATAATGGCACTTAAGGAAAAACTTAAGTCACCGAGAAATGCCAACAAGCATATGAAAAGATGTTCAACATCATTAATCAGCAAGGAAACGCGAGTCAAAATGACCATGAGCTAATACTTCACAACAGGTAAGATGAAAGTGAACGTGTTACTTGTTTAGTCATGTCTGACTCTTTGCAAACCCATGGACGGTAGCCCACCAGGCTCCTTTGTCCATGGGATTCTCCAGGCAAGAATACTAGAGTGGATTGCCATTTCCTCCTCCAGGGGATCTTCCCGACCCAGGGATCCAACCCAGGTCTCCTGCATTGCAGGCAGATTCCTTACCATCTGAGCCATCAAGACTCATTCAAGATGACCGCTATCAAAAAAAAAAAAAAAAAGAAAAGAAAAATAGAAATCATAAGTGTTAGCGAGGATGCAGAGAAATTGGAACCCTAGTGCACTATTGGTGGGAATGTAAAATGGTGCAACTATTGTGGAAAAGAGTATAAAGATGCCTTTAAAAACTAAATACAGAATTACCACGTGATTCAGCATTAGCACACTTTCAGGTGTATACCCAAGAAAATTAAAAATGGGACCTTGAAGAGAGATTAGCACTCACACTTTCACTGCAGTATTACTCATAATAGCCAAGAGATAGAAGCAACCTACACACTCATCAATGAATGAATGGATAAGAAAAAGTGGTATACATATACAATGGAATACTAGTCAGCCTTTAAAAAAAGAAAGAAGAAAATACTTTCATATGCTACCAAGTAGATGAAACTGGAGGAGCTTATGCTTAGTGAAACAAAGCAGCCACAAAAAGACATATGGATGGTGATTTCCAGGGACTGTGGGGTCTAGTGGGAAGGGGAGTCGCTGTTCAAAGAGTTCAGTTTGGCAAGATGAAAAATCTCCAAAGACCTGTTGCACAAGAAGGCACATGTACTGTACCATATACCCTTACAAATTATTAAGATGGTAAATTTTATGTTATCTAGTCTTCACCACAATATAAATAAATAAGTAGGGAGATGGATAAAAATGCATGTGCCCTGTTTCCAGGAAGTGCAGGGTCTAATGTAAGTGTGGGAATACAGAGCAAACTCATAAACAGCTCAATGTATAACTGCCGTGATAAATGTGATAAAGGCTTTCACCATGCACCATGAAGTAGGGAGGCAGTGGGGTTTGTGGAAAGAGAACTGGTTTAAAAAAAAAAAAGACAAGACAAGAAACCTCAGAGGGACTGTGTACATTGAATGACTGAAGACTCTTCTCTACTCACAAGGTATAAATAAGAAGTCTCAAAGTCCCAAATTGTTTGAGACAGTCCCAGTTATACCTGTTGTTCCCATATAATTATTAATAGCACCCCTTTCACTCTCTGGAGAGTGTCCCTGGTCTGAATGATAAATTACATGGTCACCCTGGGTATGAATAATGGTTATTCACAAGACCAATTTGCACTCAAAGGTACATGACACCTTACAATTTTTCAAAATATCCACCCAACTAAAGATGTACTAGGTAATATTACTGACAACTAAGCTTCCCATTTAAATTCACCCTGACTACTTCTATTGAGAAACATCTGGAATCAGAATCAAGAATCCAAAAATAACTCTGACATCATCAATTACACTATATAATCCCAGCTTTACAAATGCCCACCTCTAATCACCCCAGAATGGACCATATTTGAAACTTGATCCCAGATGAATTACTGTTTTTCAGTTATTTTGCTGGATATGCCAGTGAACAAAACCACTGACAATTGGAGCTGCCCTATAGAAGGTGCATTTTGATTCCATTTGCTGCTCCTGGAAGGATATAGATAGAGGCATGTTTTCTCTGTTTGCAATCTTAGCGGAACCAAAACAAGCACAATCATTTCCTTCTGTTTCTTCATTCACATGCATGATCAATTTCTTGATGAATAACTCTCAACCCATAGCTCTCAATCTTTCTCCTGCCCTAGCACACAGGATACATGATGTTCACTCAAGTGGTGTCAATAATTTCCTGTGCATCAAATTCCTACCCCTCACTTTTTTCTCCTGCTCAAAAGAGCATATAAGAATGCAAGGAAGCAATGGGCTTCCTAGGTGGCTCAGATGGTAAAAAAAAAATCTGCCTGTAGTGCAGGAGACCCAGGTTCAATCCCTGAATCAGGGAAGATCCCCTGGAGAAGGGAATGGCTACCCACTCCATTATTCTTGCCTGGAGAAGTCCATGGACAGAGGGGCCTGGTGGGCTACAGTCCATGGGATGGCAAAGAGTCAGACATGACTGAGTGACTAACACACACAATGGGTATAAAGTTATCACAAAGATAATGAGGAATTCACTTCAAGTCATAGTCATTCACACATGTTATTCAGTTAATTATTATTTCTAACAAACTACTTGCAACACTCTCTAGTCTATTGCTACCTTGGACTTATGAAACCGTGTGCTGTTCCCTTGACATCTGGGAGGATGTGTTCCAGAGAGAACAAAGTGTGATATAAAAGTGCCACCTACTGATACCCAACACATAAAAAGACACCTCTTCACTGAAGGCCTCCGTCAGAAAGGAACTTACTTTGATTAAATCCGTCAGCCCTTCAAAGTCTTCCTTAGGCTGTGTTTTGTAAGCCCATGTGTTCCTAAAGATATTCTTCAAAAATCAGCTGGACATAAATGTGTAGGTTTGCATTGTCTATAAAATAAAGATGAAAGTTTCTACTAAAATCAAAAATATGATACAAAAAATGATGCAAAACTTGCAAGATAAAGCCAATGAGTTAAATTCAATTGATATGTTTATACTGTGATATATGTTTGGGAAGGCTTATAATGGATGAAGATATATTCCTCTCAAGGAAAAAATAATAATACCTACTTAAAAAGAATAATGAAAGCAGTGTCAATAGTAACAATAGGAAATTGCTCAAATACTTTCCCATATATTAATTCATTTTATTCTAAAACTAAGGTATCTTTAGGTACTATTCTTGTCTTAGCACAGACAAGCTAAATGTGTCTTCCAAGGTCACATACATGTAGAATTGAGAAGATACAGAAAAATGCTGAAATCATTACAGTAGTTAATGTTTGGAAACATACTAAGTATTCAGCAGTGGATGAATGGATAAAACATGGTATATGCATGCAACAGAATATTACTCATGAGAAGTAAGAGAAAGCTCATCATGAGAAAAAGGCGAGCCTGCCATTCACGATACCATGGATGGATGTCCTCATGACTTTGAGGACATTATAAGTAAGTCAGACAGAAAAAGAAAAACACTGTATCATATCACATACATGGAATTTTAAAAAAGCTGAACTCATAAAATCAGAAAATAGAGTGTGGTTAGCAAAGGCTGAGGATGGGGCAAATGGGGAGATGTAGGTCAAAGATGTTGATCAAACTTCTAGTTATAAAGATGAATAATTTCCAGACATCTAGTATATGGCATGGTGATTATAGTTCATAATATTGTATTTAAACTAGAAATTTGCAAAGACAGGTCTTAAATATTCTCATCATACCAAAAAATGGTCATTATGGGACAACGGAGGTGTTAGCCAAGGTTATAGTGGTAATTTTGGTGATAGTAAAGAATCTGTCTGCAGTGCAGGAGACAGGGGTTCGATCCCTGGGTCAGGAAGATTCCCTGAAGAAGGAAATGGCAACCCACTTCAGTATTCTTGCCTGGGAAATCCAATGGACAGAGGAACCTGGTGGTGGGCTACAGTCTACGGGGTCACAAGAGTCAGATATGAGTTAGCAACTAAACCTCCACCACCACCAGAGTAGTAATCACTTTGCAATGTTTAAGTGTGTCAGATCAACACCTTGTACTCCTTAAACTTACGCAGTGTTATATGTCAATTATACGTCAATGAAAGCAGGAAAGAAAAAAGAAAAATGTTGAAATCTCAGAGCTGGAAACCCAGTGTGGTTACTTGAGGAGGTACACAGCTCTGACTGAACAGAGGCCAGGTTCCGCCTGCCATGCAGTGGTGTGAAGGGGGTGGGGGCCTACCTTTAGAAATAATGACCTGACATGGATTTCACTGTGGGCACAGTCCATGAAAAATAGTCAGTGATCATCTCATTTCCACATATGCTTTTACTCTGCCAAGATTTTTCAGATCATATTTCCTGTACATACCCTGGGTTATGGGGAGAATGCATAGCTCTGGGAGGATATACATTAAGCCATATGTATATGCACTGCTGCTGCTGCTGCTGCTGCTAAGTCGCTTCAGTCGTGTCTGACTCTGTGTGACCCCATAGACGGCAGCCCACAAGGCTCCCCCATCCCTGGGATTCTCCAGGCAAGAACACTGGAGTGGGTTGCCATTTCCTTCTCCAATGCATGAAAGTGAAAAGTGAAAGCTCAGTCGTGTCCAACTTTTAGTGACCCCATGGGCTGCAGCCCACCAGGCTCCTCTGTCCATGGGATTTTCCAGGCAAAAGTAATATATACTCAAATAAGGTGGCACAGCAGTAAAAAAAAAAATCCACAGCAGGAGATGCAAGAGAACCGGCTTCGATCCCTGAGTCAGGAAGATCCCCTGGAGTAGGAAATGCAACCCACCCCAGTATTCTTGCCTGGAGAATCCCTAGGACAGAGGAGCCTGGCGGGCTCCATAGGGTCGCAAACAGTCAGACACAACTGAGCGACTGAGCACAGCACACATACTCACATATAAACAGGCTAGAATGATTGAGCAAAGGAGATCTGAGTTTTTTTTTTCTCCCCCAACTCCATGTACTCTAAAGAAATGAATGAGGCAAGACATTGACTCCAAAGTTTGCATTCAAGCTCCCAGGGGTCTTGATGACATCGAGATAAAGCAGATTGGCTTTGCCCCACATAAAAGATCATCTAACCTCTTGACGGAATTACAGTTTTATCATCAAATTTTTCCATTTATTACTGTGTGTGCAGCACCCCATCGTCTAGAGGCTATCAGAAAATCCCATCCCAGCTGCTGAATTAGCCTAATCACAGTCCTTTTCTACCCTAGCCCTGCTCTGGCTGTGGGGATGGGGAGGGTCTGGGAGAGGAGAGTTCTGATGTTTGGCTAGAAGAAGGTGCTTGACATTTCCTCCACGCTCCCTGTCAGCATGACTGCCCTTCACTCTCCACTTCGCCCTAAGCCTTTATTAACCCAGTGTGGAATGTGGCAATTTCCTAAAGCCTCGGCCATTACAGTAAATATCATTTCCCCCATAAGGCCCCCCTTAGCTGCTGTGTGCCCCGCGCTTGTTTAGCTCATGATATTTCCTGCCAAGTATTTGAGAGACAGTGCTTAGAAATCGCCAGGCAGCTCAACTGAAACACCGAGTCCCATCCATCAGGGAAAGAAGTAGGCTGCAGGGGCACTGTGTTTTGTATTTGCTCTCCATTCATTATGTGTTTCTCGCTGAGTCTGACTTTTCCACAAATATTGATGCTAGAGCTGACTAAATGACTACAAACACCGAACTCATGGTAGTGATTACGCATCTTTGGAAAGTGCTTAATAAATACTATTGAAAGATTCTGTTTTACAGTGATCACGATCATGCCAGATGTGATACTGTGCTTCTAGACAAAGGCAATCTTGAAAAGCTTTCCGGTAACATTTAAAAACTAATCCTGTAGTTGGTTGCCTAGCAAGATGCCTCATAAGCGTTTAAAACACATAAGAGGTTTGAGTTCAGATAAAGAATGTGTTACCAGATGGTGACAGTAATTACCCTGTCCCCAAACTCGAATTGTATTTACCTTGTCTTTTGCCTACCAAGTTACCAATGTGATATCCAAGCTTTCCAACTAGAGCACACCTTTTCATATTTCCTGCCAGTACACATATATTAATGAACGTGTGCTTTTATTAACAATGTAAGACAAGAGTATTTTATCATGTTGTTACACCTCCTGCCTGAGATAGATCATAAAGGATAAGGATAAAATTTAATTTGCAATAAATCTTTGGAGCCAGAGTAATAGTTGCCCAGGAGTTCTTTGTCAGAGCATTCTTGGCTTTTTTCATTAACTACTCAGCCACTAAATTCTTTTCAACTCTGGCAGAAGCAGCCAGGGAACACTTTGGAAGCTCTATAAAAGGCATTCTCTAATCTTCAAATCATTGGAAAGACTCTTTAGCATCTGTTAAAATATTTTTTTTTCCTTCTAATCTGCCTGAAACGAATAAGGAGAAAATTCTGAGATGTTTCTTAATTAAGCAATAAGAAATGGTGGAGGGTGGTCTGTGCTGAGTTAATCACTGTTGTAAAGCACGAAAAAAGGAAAACAGTTAAGTACCTCTAGATCCCTAGTAGCCTAATTTCCTACTGAATGTGCCTTATTCTTATTATTAAGAAGTCTTTTCTTATTTCAAAATGGGAAGATCCAAATATGGAAAAGCTTGTGTGCAAGGGAAAGGGTCAAGGCTATGAGTGAGGCAGGAAAAAAAAAAAAACAGCAAATTTCTCCGTTATCCCTGGAGATGGATGAGAAGAGGGATGCAGAGAATTGTGAAGGGCAAGGGGCTCTTGTTCCTGGACTGTTATCATTCAGTCCAATGGTTTTGGGAGTGGCCTTTAGAACTGCCTCCTTAGCTGGAAGGGAATACAGTTCTAGGAACTGCTAGATGTAAGGCAATGAATGGGGCGGTAGTGGCCCTAATTCCTCGTAGCTCAGTTGGTAAAGAATCTGCCTGCAACACAGGAGACCCAGGTTTGATTCTTGCATTGGGAAGCTCCCCTGGAGAAGGGAATGGCAACCCACTCCAGTATCATTGCCTGGAGAATTCCATGTACAGAGGAGCCTGGCAGGTCCATGGCATTGCAAGATTTAGACACAACTTAGCAACTAAACCACCCCAAGAAGCACAAGCCCTCTTAACCTAAAGAAATTCCTAGTGTGATTCTGAGGTATGTATTCATTCAGTGGGGCTTCCCTGGTGGCTCGGACAGTAAAGAATCTGTCTTCAATGTGGGAGACCTGGGTTCAATCCCTGGGTCAGGAAGATCCCTGGAGAAGGGAATGGCTACCCACTTCAGTATTCTTGCCTAGAGAATTCCATGGACAGAGGAGCCTGGCAGGCTACAGTCCATGGGGTCACACAGAGTCAGACATGACTAAGAGACTAGCACACCATTCATTCAATATACAGCCAATAAAGACAGATCTGGGAGCAGAAATCTTTCTCCCCCAAATCAGCTTGCAATCTCCCTCTTTATAATCTGTCAAACAGGTGATCACCCAAATCCTTAAACCTACTTTCTAGTCCCTATTTTTTGAAACAAGAGGGAAATGGGTCAGGGCACAACATTTAAAAGAATGACATAGCCATAGGACATGACAAAAACCGGTCAGAACCAACTTAGGTCCGAGATGGTGGAAGAGTTGACTTCCAATAGACCTTGAACCTCATTATATGCTTATTGTAATGCATTATTATATGCTGACTGTAATACATTAGCATGCTAAATGATATACCCAGCACAGCCATGACAGTTCTGAGCCTAACCATAAGGCCCAAAAAGTGGGTGTTGGCTCAGTTTCTGGAAATCTCTACTCCTTTCCAAAAATAATTAAAATATCCTCCCACTCATCAGTCTATGAAATTACCCAGCCCATAAAAACAAACACGTCATATTTCAAATTTCTCTCTCTGTCTCTCCTGAGATGGTCCACACGTCGTCTGTGGAATACGGGTGCAGGTGTATTCAGTGGTTCAGTTGTGTTTGACTCTTTGTGACCCCATGGACCTGCCAGGCCCCTCTGCAGTTTTCTCTCGAAACAAATCCACTTTTTACCCATCATCTCATCTCTGAATTCTTTGTCGTGAAGCAAGAACCTCAAATTCACAAGCAACATTTTCAAACTAGGACACAGAGCCCCTGATCGTCTCCTTTCCAGAGAATCTAGAACTCTCCAGAAAAGTATTGCAACTCAAACTTACTATCTCTTCCAGCCTATGACCCAGGAGTTATTCCTGCTATGCTTATTCAACTGTGATTTTAACACCAGGAATTCACTCTGAAATAGTCTTTGACACTGTTGCACACACTTCTCACCTTTGTGAAAAATAGACTTATGCCTAGGTGACCTAATTTTATGGAATGTCTTGTTAACAACAGCTACAATAGCAACACAAACAACAGAAACCTCTGTTGGCTCTGCCAATATAGATGTGATTTTCATTCTCACATGAATTGGATGCAACATGCCACACACTGACTCTGTACTGTGTATCTTTTCACTTTCATTTGCTGTTTTATTCCCCAAATAGACCAAACTCTGGTGTTTGCAAAATCTACATTAAATACTAGAATTAAGTATTTAGCCGATGTTTTTGTACTTTCTCCTCAGCATGGTCAGTCTTCATGATTTGCAGATTCCATATCTGCAGATTTGTATACTTGCTAAAATTTGTTAGTCCCAAACCAATACTCAGGCACTTCCACAGTTACCCAAAGACACACATACGCATGGAGCAGTGAAAAATGAGAGTCCCTTGAGCACACATCCCAGCTGAGGTTGAACAAGATGATGCCCTGCTCGCACATTTCAGTTCCCCGATTATAACTGCGATCATTTTTGCCCGGCTTTGCTGGTGGCTCAGTGTATCTGCCTGCAATGCAGAAGACGCAGGTTCAATCCCTGAGTCAGGAAGATCCCCTGGAAAAGGGAATGGCAACCCACTCCAGTATTCTTGCCAGGGAAACCCCATAGACAGAGGAGTCTGGCGGGCTACAGTCCACGGGGTCGTAAAAGAATTGAACACAACTTAGCAACTAAACAACAAGAGCAATCCTTTTTGCAGTCTATTTAGTGTCATGCTGTTCACATTTTTGTCGATGATTTTGCTGTTTAATGGTCCCCTAAGCATAGAGCTGAAACACTGTCTTGCATTCCTAAACTCAGCGAGTCTATGACGTGTCTTACAAACAAAATGCATGTGCTAGATAAGCTTTATATTGCACACTGACAGTTCTAAATGGAAATATAAGTGTATTTGACTCTTGCGGAAGTCACTCAGATTACACAATCTGTATCCATTCTTTTCTCTTTATTTTTAACACCAGTGTCAGTTTATTATCATTTTATTTTGAAACCAATCTTATTTTCCCACGCTCTGAACTCCAAAACAAAACAAATGAATAAAAATCTTTACTCCATTGTTGAGTTTTTCAGTTCGCGATAAATTAGCAAACTACAGATGAAGACACTGCCAGAGGTTATCAGCGTTTCCTTTGTAATGATGTAAGGACTAGCATGATCAACTATATGCTACAAACCAAATTCTACATGAGTTGCATGCTTTCTTAAAGGTTCAATGGCTAACTGTAAATGCTGATGTAAATTCCTACGCTTTATTTAGCTATCAAGAAACTCCAAGCTAGGTTTGATGTCCTGCTCTATAATTAAATTATGTTCAGAAAAAAAAATGATATTATCAATTCCTCTTTCCTTTTGTTTCATTTTAACCTTTTGATAGTTTATCCTCTGTTTAACATTTTATTTGCCTTTGTCAGCCAAAGTTTCTGGAGGCAAGGAAGGCAAAAATCCCATGGAAATGAAACAGTCCTCCAGTCCTTTTATAATCACAAACCCTAAACTTCAGATTCACCAGTGAAGATTCAGTGAATGACTGCTGAACATCTATATGCCAGAGCCACTTCTAGTGTTTCGCACAAGTTACCCAACTCAGTCCTTGCAGCTAACCTGTGAATAATGCACGGTCATTGCTTTGTGACAGAAACTTGAGTGTCAGAGAATATATTTATATATAGCTTGGCCAACATCTAGAACCAGTAAATGTTAGAAAGAGAATTTAGACCCAACTTTCTGCCTCTTAGTTCAATGTTCTTTCAATTATATCATGTAACTTCTCCTCTTTAGTTTAGTGGATTCTTGAAGATCATTTAATGCCCTCCTCCCATGCCAACCTGGCAGAATGAACCTCGGCGAGGTCAGGTTGGTTACCCCAAATCACTCTGCCAGCGAATGGAAGACTGGGGGCTGGATTTCAGTCTCTTGTCTCCCTACCCACAACTATGGCTCTCTCCCCATGCCCCTCTCTCTCTTTTTTTTTCCAGGATCTTGTTGATTCCTAAAAGAAGCATATGTACTTACTAGAGTCATTTGTAACCAAAGATATTTTTGTGACAACACTGAACTGTTTTAAAAATGTGGCCCTTTCTTGACATACAACAGAATATCTACACAGATTATGAAAGTGTTCACACAAATACACGTAGTTAAAGCAACTGTTCAAAAACTTACACCCTTAAACTTAAAAATGGCCTGCCCTCCATAGTATGGGGATTAATAACAAAGTTTTGCCCACTGATGTGAAGTGCTTCCGATTTGCCTTGTTTCCCTCTTCTCACATACTAATCATTTAAGTTAGCGCAAGAGTGGCAAGGAGGCTCTGTGCTGAGTTTCTGATGAGCTGGGAAGAGGTCTCCCCATGTTCTTTCTTTACTGCCCTCCTGCAGTTTAATCCTCCCTGTCTTCCTGACCTCTTGGGTCATGATGCAGAGTTCTAAGGTTTGCAAAGGAAAAGCTGCCAGGTTTGGATGGGAGATAATCCTTTCCCTTTGTAAAGAAAGGGGACAGTGAGTTCAAAAACAAGACTAGCCGGATGCCAAACCCCATGTTCCTGGGGCAACTGGAACCCGGGAGATGCCTGTGTGTGGCACAGGAAGAACTGGGCCAACCTCAGCATCCTAAGGAGGCCCCATCTTAAAGGGAAAGGCACAGCAGTGCACAGATCCTTTAGCTCAGAAGTGACCAGGACAATCTGTGACCTGTTTACAACCCATTTCCAAAATCCATCCGGGAGCCAGGGAGGGGGTGAAGAGGGGTGGAGGGCTAGGGAATGGGCGGTAGGGAGGTGTCATGAGAAGCAGCAGTAAAAATAACTGAGGAATTACCAGTGCCTTTTTCCTCCCAGATAAAGTCAGACTGAAGACTGCCTAAGTCCCAGCAGTGCTGAGTCATTCAAGAAGGGGAAGCCCTGCTGGGAAGTCGACTTTTCTAGTGGGTCATTGGTCATTTACCCCAGCACGAAAGAGACATGGTGGTAGCTGGATCCCGAGACTGTAATCTCAGCCCTGCCTGTTGCTTTTAGAAATGGACTTTTTGATGCTGGGAGGGATTAGGGGCAGGAGGAGAAGAGGACAACAGAGGATGAGATGGCTGGATAGCATCACTGACTCGATGCACATGAGTTTGGGTGAACTCTGGGACTTGGTAATGGACAGGGAGGCCTTGCGTGCTGCGATTTATGGGGTCTCAAAGAGTCAGACATGACTGAGTGACTGAACTGAATTGAAGGATGCAAATTTCTGTCAGTTGAATTGGGAACAGTGATGAGTGATAAAAAGGCCTAATTATATTTGCTTTTATTTCCTTAAATTTTGTTCAGTAAATATGCAATCTCCAGGGTAGGGGTAGGGGATGTAGCAGTTGTCTTCCTTAGGTTTAAGAGTTTAGATCAGTTCAGTTGCTCAGTGACTCCAGTGTCCTCCAGTGAACACCCAGGACTGATCTCCTTTAGGATGGACTGGCTGGATCTCCTTGCAGTCCAAGGGACTCTCAGGAGTCTTCTCCAACACCACAGTTCAGATAAACAGACCTTATTTGGATCTGGTTAATGGCTTGATGAAAAAGAATAGTCTGTTTGGGACTGCAATTAAAATTAGCCTCTTGCCAGTCACCTGACAGCAGCTGACTCTAATTCCAATGATAATCAATCTCCAAAGACGTTGAAGATCCAACAGCAGATACAGATTCCCAGACAGTGAAACACTCTCAAATTTTTAATGACACCTCACCATTCCCACACAATCTTTGATGATATAATTTCCAGAATTTTTATTATTTTTTCTGTTCTTTTCCTTCACAATTAACCCTGAGATGAGCCTCGACTTACTTTCCATCGAGGCTACATCAACCCTCAACAAATTTCCATTTTTGTCCTCAATGTATTAAATTTGTGAAACTTATCATAGCACTAATTTGCAAAGTTTTTTGCCTTTTTTACTAATTAATTTATTTTTTAATTGAAGGATAATTGCTTTTCAGAAGTTTGTTGCTTTCTGTCAAACCTCAACATGAATCAGCCATAGGTATACATATGTACCCTCCTTCTTGAACCGCCCTCCCATTTTTTGCTTCATTTTTTAAATTCATTTTTGTAAAATATTAAGGAGTAAGCATGAGATTAAATACTCAGGAAAGTGCACAAACTCTGCAGGGAGGGAAAACCCAACAACCCTTGAAATTGAACTGTGGCCTGGCAGGCAGTCCCCTGTGAGAGTGGCTCACAGTTTTCATTGGTTTGCTGAGATATGCAACTCCAAAGTGCAATTCCTAAGTCAGACTAAGATTATCAATGCATAATTTTTGAAAGAATATGTCCTACAATGCCCAAATATGGAAAAGACAAGCAAAATATGCAAAGATAAAAGAAATGACCTCTGGATGGTTAAAATGACAAATAGAAACCTTCAAGCTTCCAGGCTTGTGCTAAGCAGCGGGTTTTGGCGCATGTGGCTGAGCAGGTGCAGAATCTCTTCTTTTCTCCTGTCTGATCTGTGAGGCAGGGAACAACTCAAGCTCCAGCCAAAGATGGGGAGTCAGCGCTTCCCCTCCTGGCTCTCTGATTCTCTTCCACTTCAAAGCCAAACCAAAGACAGGACAGAACCCAAGGAATAACTGCGGTAAATCCAACCTGAGTCCATTCTTAAAGTTCTTCAGCTCTTAGAAAAACCTGGAAACCAGAACATTTTCTCTGGCTTCACAGCAGAAAAAAAAAAAAAAGAAAGAAATTGGTAATGAAGCAGAAACGCCATGTCAATTGCTTAACGTTCACTCACATTTAACATTTCACACCCCATTTACAGTCCCGTTCTCTCTCCACCAAGTGAAAAAGGCAGTGGTGTCCTCTGGGGCTGAGCAGGCAGGCTGGCTCTCCTTGAAGTGCTCCTCTCTCTGTGTGCATTCCCCCCTTCCACTTCTTCCTCTCCAGAGCGGAGAGGTCTTCATGCCCAAGGAAACCATCTGTGGTTCAGTGACACTCCCACCCCCACCTGACCACCAAGAAATCACGAGTCCTTCCGTCATGAATGAAAGAGCAGCCATCCTCCTGCAGAGCACTGCTTAGTTTTCAGCTATCTGTGCATACTCTGCAGAGCCTACTTTTGAGCTGGGAGCTATAATTTCCTCTCTGATCAATGAAACTTAACCCTACGGCTCTGCTTTCACACTTCCGGGGGTTCTGAACAGATTTGACAAATAACATCAACATTTATTCAGTGGCTTCTTCACTCCAGGCTGTTTTAGGTTGAATTATGTCCCCCAGATTCATATGTTGAAGTTTCAACCCCCTAGAACCTCAGGGGCTTCCCTGATGGCTCAGTGGGTAAAGAATCTGCCTGCAATTCAGGAGAGACAGGTTAGATCCCGGGGTGAGGAAGATCCCCTGGAGTAGGAAATGGCAACCTACTCCAATATTCTTGCCTGGAAAATTCCAGATACAGATGAACCTGGCAGGCTGCAGTCCATGGGATTGCAAAGAGTCAGACATGACTGAGCTACTAAGCACACACCTCAGAATGTGACAGTATTTGGAGATAAGTTCTTTCAAATGGTGAGTTAAAGTGAGGCTAGTAGGGTGCCCCCAATCCAATCTGATTGGTGTTCTTATAAGAAGAGGAAATTTAGACACACAGAGACACTAGGAATGCATGTACACAGAGGAAAGACTGCTTGAAGAGGCATCAAGAAGGTGGCCGTCTGCAAGCCAAGGAGAGAGACCTTTTCTCAGAGGAAACCAACTCTGCCAGCACCTTGATCTTGGCCTTCCAGCCTCCACAACCGAAAAAAATAAGCTTCTGTTGTTTGACCACCTAGTCTAATTCACAGGCAGTATTCTGACTAAGTTACATAAATGAATTCAGTTCATTCTTACAGCAAGCTCTGTGTGTACAGAGCAGGAGGAGTGTTATTGATGTCCTTTTGCAGAGGAGGAAACTAGAGCCCAGAGCAGTTGGAAAAATAACTGTTAAAAAAGATTAGGTGACAAGTGATTGAGCTGGAATTTAAATGCCATATATAATATAAATGACTACATTCTACTGTCCCTTTATCCTCAGAGGAGCCCTTCTTTATGCATTGATATGTTTCTCTTACAGTCTTAAAAGAACAAAGAATTTCTTTTTACTCAGTTGGAAGCATGAATTATGGTGTCCGAAAATAAATAAATGAACTTCTCTATTTCCTCACTTTATTTTTAAATTCCTTGAAGGTGAGTTTATCAGTTAAAATTTCTCATATTGTAAGAAAACCCAACTCAAAGTGGCCCAAATTAAGGAAAAAATTGGAGTACTCCCTGACTGCTTCAAACTCCCCCTCAAGGAGATAAAACGGCTGCTCAATTCCAGGCCTCACATCTTCACCCTAAACCACTTAGGGATGAGACCATAACTTTTGGCTTTATTTCCTAAAATCCTCAGTAAAGATCCCTTTCTGATGTTTCCACTTTCAGTTTGCATTCGTGGCTGAAACACTGAAGCCAAAGACATGGAACAGAGGAACTGGTTTAAGGTAATTAGGTTTCCACCCAAATAACAGAGCTGAGGTTCTTAAGAGAGAGATAGTGGAGACTTCCCAAAGTCTTGTTAAATATTCTAGGGGTGGGAAAAGGAAGGTTTGGGGAGTTATTATTTTGTGGGTATGGGCTTCTGTTTGGGATGATGAAAAGTTCAGGAAATAGAAGGGGTGATGGTTGTACAACATTGTGAGTGTATTTATGCCACGGTATTCTGCGTTTGTCATGCTCAGTCACATCCAACTCTTTGTGACCCTATGGACTGTAGCTGGCCAAGCACCTCTGTCCATGGGCTTCTCCAGGCAAGAATACTGGAGTGGGTTGCCATTTCCTTCTCCAGGGATCAAACCTATGTTTCCTACATCTCCTTACATATGCAAATGGCATCTTTACTGTTGAGCCACTCGGGAAGCCCATTGTACACTTAAAAATGGTTAAATGGCAAATTTTATGTTATATATATATTTCCACAAAAGTTGTTTTAATAAAAATAAAATAACTTACTTAAGGCATTTCACTTCCATGCCAGCCAAGGCCAGTTTGCATTCCCTCCCCAAAGTGCCCTTCTGCCATTGAAAATAGCCCCTGGGAGCCCTTTCTAACCACTGAGCCAATGTCAAGGCCAACGGGCATGAAAAGTACCTGCCAAAGGTCAAGAGACAGAATTATGTTCAGATTGTACTGAATGCTGACTTGTGACCGGGCTCAGGAAACACGGTGCTACTCTTGGGAGCTAAGAACCCTTACCTTCAACTCTCAGAGATTTCATGCAGGGACATAATTAAGGTCAGATCACTTACTGGTGGTTTGAATGGGGGAAAAATACTGTAGTGGGCTTTTTAAGTAGCATATTTTTGTGTGAAGGAAACAAGTTCTACCAGGGGAAAGATGACAGATAAAACAGGAAATGACCTGCAGAGTCTGTCTTTTCTCCTTTGACTCTGTGTAGTGAGGTCCATACCCAGAAGTCTCAGCAAAACTTCCAGACGCACAGCGCTTACCCTCTGAGACCTCCAACACAAATGAGCACATGTGGTAAAAGCCATTCAGCAGCATCCTTTCTCCAGTAAGCAAAAAGCAGGTGTGTGCATGCTAAGTCGCTCCAGTCATGTCCAACTCTTTTCGGCCCCATAGATTGTAGCCCACCAGGCTCCTCTGTCCACGTGCTTCTCCAGACAAGAACACTGGAGTGAATTGCCATGCCCTCCTTCAGGGACTCAGGCATTGCCTCTTACATCTGCCTGTATTGGCAGGCGGGTTCTTTACCACTAGCGCAACTTGGAAAGCCCTGAAAAGCAGGTAGTTTCCTGCCATCTAGCTGCAAGGCAGGTCCACAGTAATTTGATGCTCTGAGCAGCTGTTGTTTCAAAAACAATGAATTTCTATCCATTGCGGCCAGCGTCAACCTCAGAATGATTTTATCCCTGCCTGCCTTTGTGCAGCTAAGTTGAGAAATGTGGGCTATGACAAACTGGAGCAGAGAAGGGACAAGTTTGCATGTCACTGGGTTGGAAGAGCTCTTTGATTGTCAGGGAGGCTCGACAATGCTGTCAGGAGCCAGCAGACAACAGCACCGGGACGCACCAGATGTCTGTTCTGGGTGCCTGACAGCGAACAATTTCAAGTCAGCCCAGGATCAAAGAGTTGAGACTATCTCAAGAAAGTGTTAAAAACACAAAGGAGCCCTCATCTTGATAAGACGAGGTGGCTGAGGAGAGAAAGGCACAGAAAGGAAGGAAACCTTGAGTTTATAAAATGTTAATGAACCTCAGAATCGTAAAATTCCACCTGAAAGGAAAAGAAGGTGTGAAGCTCAAATCAAAGATTCAGAGCTGAGAAGGCTAAAAGTGATGTGTTGGCCACAACTGAAGGACAAAAAGCAGTACAAGAAAGAACTGCGTAGTCTGCGATTCAGATTACACTTCTGTTTCCAAGGCTGATCATTGGTTTGAATAAGAAGATCTGAGACAAAGCATCAACACCTGGGGTTTAACTGAGCATTTCTCCTTGCTATAAACTGCAAGACTTTTTTTTTCCATTCAATAAAGATTTACCATTTCCAAATCACAGTGAAAGGAATTCGCCAATTTTGTTTTCTACTCTGTGCCTTAAAGATACCTCACTAGTAAAGCTGGTATCTGGCACAACAGAATGACATATACAGAATGTAATATGTCGTGACAGTAATGAGGTTGATTGCTACAGACTTATTTAAACTCTGAGTATTAAATGTTGCATCCTAATTATTTATATAGAACATTGGTCCAATGACAAAAATAGAGAACAGCAGCTGAAAGTGTAGCTCATTCAATGTTCAGAAATAAAAGGGTTAACCATTCTTTCCATTATTTTCTGCAGATAAATCCTTTTTTGTCATATTTAAATGTGAGGCAACTGAATTCTGGCCTTTTTCCAAGCTACTGTATGAAAAGGATGCTGAAGGCCATCGCAATACAGCACACTGCAACGTAAGGACTCTTCCGTTCACCAGTTCTGGCACACTTCCAAAATATACCCAACAACCCAGTTTTATTTCTATCCAGGAGGCTAGATGCCAAGGATTGGACATAAACACAGGTACATATAAGCAGCAAGATTACAGTCAACAGACTGAAAATTGAAAATGGTAGACATTGTGAGGCCAGCGAAACCCCAGCCACATCACCCCTCTGGACCCAGCACTGAACTGCAAGATTTTTGAAAGACAAATATTCTTTTAAGAAGGAATAAGCACAAGCTGGAATCAAGATTGCCAGGAGAAATATCAATAATCTCAGACATGCAGATGATACCACCCCGATGGCAGAAAGTGAAGAAGAATGAAAGAGCTTCTTGATGAAAGTGAAAGAGGAGAGTGAAAAAGTTGGCTTAAAACTCAACATTCAGAAAACTAAGATCATGGCATCTCATCCCATTGCTTCATGGCAAATAGATGGGGAAACAATGGAAACAGTGTCAGACTTTATTTTGGGGGGCTCCAACATCACTGCAGATGGTGACTGCAGCCATGAAATTAAAAGACGCTTGCTCCTTGAAAGAAAAGCTATGACCAACCTAGACAGCGTATTAAAAGCAGAGACATTACTTTGCCAACAAAGGCCCGTCTGGTCAAAGTTACGGTTTTTCCAGTAGTCATGTATGGATGTGAGAGTTGGACTATAAAGAAATATGAGCACCAAAGAATTGATGCTTTTGAACTGTGGTGTTGGAGAAGACTCTTGAGAGTCCCTTCGACTGCAAGGAGATCAAACCAGACCATCCTAAAGGAAATCAGTCCTGAACATTCATTGGAAGGACTGATGCTGAAACTGAAACTCCAATACTTTGGCCACCTGATGCAAAGAACTGATTCATTAGAAAAGACAGACCCTGATGCTGAGAAAGATTGAAGGCAGAAGGAAAAGGGGATGACAGAGGATGAGATGGTTGGATGGCATCACTGGCTCAATGGACATGAGTCTGAGTAGGCTCCAGGAGTTGGTGATGGACAGGGAGGCCTGGCGTGCCACAGTCCATGGGGTTGCAAAGAGTCGGACACGACTGAGCGACTGAACTGAACTGAAGCTGATTAGTGGCAACAGTCAAGACAAAGAAGCAAATAAAAATATTGGAAATGAGACTTTAAGTAGAAATGTTAATAATAAATTTGATGCATTGGAAATTAACTTTTAGGAAAAGTGTGCCACATAAAATATATTTAATAGTAGGGAATAAATGAATGATTTTCCTCTGGGGAAGACTGTGGCAATCTAAGTGTCTTGAATCTGATCCCATTTCTGCTTTCAGGTGTGTGGGTTTTTGGGTTTTTTTTTACCTTTTCCCTACTGTCTCTAAAAACAGCCCCTGTCACTGGGTCTGAAATTCCATTCAGACAGAACTACCAAAGAAGGAGAGTATGTAATAGATAGGGCCAGCTGGAAAACTTGAATTTTTTCACTTAAAAATCTTTTCAGAATAAAGGGACTTCCGTGGCAGTCCAGTGGTTAAGACTCCACGCTTCCTCTGCAGGGTGCACAGGTTCGATCCCTGGTCAGGGAACGAAGATCCTACATGCTGCATGCCAAAAAATTAAAATAAAATAGACCTTCTCAGAATAAGTAAACAAATGCCATGCCCATTTTCCCCACTCTAATCTTGCCCTGGGTACACACTCTAGAAGAAAAAGCTTCACACAAACTTGATAGAGACCATGTTTTCTTTTCTATTTGAGTCTCTTTTCAGTTACCTAAGATAAGAGAGTACTTCCCAGGTGGCCCCAGTGGTAAAGAACTGCCTGCCAGTGCAGGAGACCTAAGAGATGTGGGTTTGATCCCTGAGTCGGGACAGTCCCCTGGAGGAGGGCATGGCAACCCACTCCAGTATTCTTGCCTGGAAAATCCCATGGACAGAGGAGCCTGGCAGACTATAGTCCATGGGGTCAGGAGGAGTCAGACATTACTGAAGTGACTTAGCATGCACACACGCAGTTTAAGAGAAGCCACTGCAGGCACCCAGGTAAACATTTCCTTTTGGCTCCATCATACCAATAATCCAGTCTTAAAAAGTGAATTTTCCACAGTAATGGACATTTTCTGACACTGCTCATATCCAAACCCAAATTCAGATATTTATATCTGGTTACAATTCACTGATCCAATATTTTGTCTAAAAAAAAAAGCTTTTCTGAAATTTATCAGCTTCTTAATAAATTATTTTTAAAGTTGAAGTATAACTACAGTGTTGTGTTAGTTTCTGCTAATATATATATGTGTGTGTGTGTGTGTGTATATATATATATGCCCTCTCTCTTGAACCTCCCTCCTATCCCCTCATCAATAAGTTTTTAATTGAAAAAGAAATCTCCCCAATTTCCAACTGCAGTATGATCATATAAATCTGTTTAACTAAATTACATCCTCTGTGTATTTGACAAGCATATAAAAGAGTTTTGCCCAGTGGCCTGAAATATTCCCCAGATTTTTATGACTTGCTGGGGAACATTTAACATTTCAAAGCATATTAAAAGGAAAGTCTAAGACTTTTAATTATATGATCATCTTGCCAGCACAGGAAGTCATTTTCTTCTAAATATCATACTTTAACTGTTCTGATTTCGGAATTCATGGCAAATCTTCCAGCATTTGTGTTTTCTTTGACTCCAGGCAATTAACCACAGCAGAGGAAGATTTACCAAAATTGTGCAGTTTTCTATTAAAACACAAGAGGGCAGGTTTTACTTTATTGTGAGCCTAATTCCACTCTTATTAATCAGGCTGGTTGCTGTGCTCATTACAAATTCAGGAACATTCAATAACATACAAAGTGAGTGAGCAATCAGAATGTCTACCATGGCAGTGAAATCTCTAGTATTTTGATAAAGGACAAGCTTAATCCCTCTGTATGTGGCATTGTTTAAAACACAGAGAACAGTTATGTTTGGGAGACACTATAATAGTTTTAGCTTTGTTATGAATCACCAAAGGAGCAGAGGATGGCTTGAAGAAGAAATGGTCAAATTTAGTCATATGACATCCAAGAACTATGGCTTGAATTAATGTGGGTAATAATGCAAGTAGTTTAATATGTGTGTGTGTGAGGTGTGTGTGTGTGTGTGTGTGTGCGTGCCAACACACGCACACACTAACCCAGTCTTGTCTGACTCTTTGCAACCCCATGGGCTGTAACCCATTAGGCTCCTGTATCCTTGGAATTTTCCAAGCAGGAATATTGGAGTGTGGTGCCATTTCCTACTCCAGAGGATCTTCTTGACCTAGGGGTCAAACCCATGTCTTCTGTGTCTCCTGCACTGACAGGTGGATTCTTTACCACTAGCGCCACCTGGGAAGTTGCTGAATAGTTAACGATTTCTGCCTAATACAGATAGTGTTAGTAATAATATGCCAAGTATTCAGTCCTTGAATGGGAAGCTTGTATTTTTGTTTGTTTTGTTTAGTTTTCAAAGATCTTATTCTACTGCTCACAATTCTCTTGTTGTTGTTGTTTTCCAAGATTTCATTAAACTACCTGCCAAAGCATAATTAAATTCACAGGAGTTATTTTCATCTGGAACTACCATTATAAGTAAAGTATCATGTCATCTTTGAGAGTTTCTTTAACTTCACCGATGGGTCCACCCATGTAAGAAAGGCATTGATTTTGCCTGGCTAAGTATTTTGCCCACTAATTCCTGCAGAAACAAGGCTTTTAAGAAATCAAATGATGGAATAATGATATGGTGGGGTCTACACTTTCCACCTGTGTCTGTATAGATGGTGGAATGAAGGCCTACCATTAGTGGGAAGGGCTTCCTGGAGGCTCAGATGGTAAAGAATCTTCCTCCAATGCAGGAGACCCAAGTTTGATCCCTGGGTCAGGAAGATCCCTTGGGAAGGAAATGGCTACCCACTCCAGTATTCTTGCCTAGAGAATTCCGTGGACAGAGGAGCCTGGTGGGCTACAGTCCATGGGGCCATGAAAGAATTGGACACAACTATGCGACTAAACAACAACAACAAATGGTGGAGAAAAAGCACACCCAAGAAGAAAATGTAGCTGAGAAGTGTCCCCCTGTACTAGGTTCTACGGGGTGGAATTCTATCTGGCAGATGTACAGTTCACAATCTGAAAGATAGGCTGCTATTCATTTCACAAGGATACATGACCCTATTATCTTGTGTTTTATCTAGTACCTGTTCAAACACAGGCCAGAGGCCCTAAATGAAAAGTTTTACTTTGAGACTACTTTATTCATTCAAAAATATTGACAGAGTATTCAGGATGAGCATGGGCTTCCCTGATGGCTTGGTAAAGAATTCGCCTGCAATTCAGGAGACCTGGGTTCAATTCCTGGGTTGGGAGATCCCCTGGAGGAGGGCATGGCAACTCACTCCAGAATACTTTCTTGGCAAAGTCCATGGACAGAGGAGCCCAGTAGGTCTCAGTCAGTGGGGTTGCAGAGAGTAGGACAAGACTGAAGCAACTTAGCACAAATGCACACGGACATTTCCTAAGTACTTAAAGTGCTTTGATACAACAGCACTGGAGCTCTATGGAGAGCTGTACAAGCTGACCTCTAGAAGCTTCAGGTCTTCTAGTAGAAGGGAACACCATGTCACCGTGACCTCATTGGCTCTACTTTCCTTCTTTTGGGTGTCTCCAACAAGCTGACTGTGGAGAAGGCAATGGCACCCCACTCCAGTACTCTTGCCTGGAAAATCCCATGGATGGAGGAGCCTGGTGGGCTGCAGTCCATGGGGTCACGAAGAGCTGGACATGACTGAAGCGACGCAGCAGCAGCAGCAGCAGCAGCAGCAAGTTGACTGAGCTAATAGCCTCTCTAGAAGGAGCCTGCCTCCCTGGGCAATGACTGCAAGTGGCCTCCCTACTCATCTCCCTCTCTAGCATCATTCTTTAGACTATAGGGACATCAGAGGTAACTCTTTACCTGGGGGAAATGGTAGTAGCTCATTTTCCTGCTTGTAAAATAGAGAGCTAGGAAGTAGGAGCTCAATAGAAACTCAATAGAAAGTAGAAACATCAGTTTATTTAAAGACTTCTTTTCTTTGTTTTAAACTGAAGTATGCTACTGCTGCTGCTGAGTCACTTCAGTTGTGTCCAACTCTGTGTGACCTCATAGACGACAGGCCACCAGGCTCCCACGTCCCTGGGATTCTCCAGGCAAGAACACTAGAGTGGGTTGCCATTTCCTTCTCCAATGCATGAAAGTGAAAAGTGAAAGTGAAGTCGCTCAGTCGTGTCTGACTCTTAGCGACCCCATGGACTGCAGCCCACCAGGCTCCTCTGTCCATGGGATTTTCCAGGCAAGAGTACTGGAGTGGGGGTGCCATTGCCTTATAATTGATATATAACATAATGTAAGTTACAAGTGTACAATATAGTGATTCAGAATTATACTGGATTATTATACTCATTTATAGATATTATAAAATACTGGCTATATTCCTTGTGCTGTACAGTACACCCTGGTAGCTTATTTTAACCTGATGGTTTGTACCTCTTAATCCTCACCCCTATACTACCCCCTCCTTCCCTCTCCCACTGGTAACTAGTTTGTTCTTGATATCTCTAGTTTGTTCTTGATATCTGTGAGTCTGTTTTTTTTCTGTTACCTTCACTATAAATGAATATATATATATTTCCACATGTAAATGAAATCATATAATATTTGTCTTTCTCTGCCTGATTTATTTCACTTAGAATACCCTCCAAGTTTAAGGACTTATTTTCCAAAGTGAAGTAGTTACTCATATATTTTATGTGTATACATAAAATCTTATGTATATATTGAGTGCCAAAAAGATATGAGTTGATGTTCACAAATTAAAAAACAATAGCCACCAACAGACAAACAATAATCTGCAAAACATTTATTTTTATTTTCCTTTTTAATAGCTTTCTACTTCTTCTTAATGTGAGATTAGAATTTTTCACTAGGATTATTATAATCAATAATGTTAAATCCTAAGCAAATCACAAATTTATGTCAATGAATTTTAGAATTAGAAGAGAATTTAACTCACAAAGGAAAGATGTTATTGGATCTCACTTTTGAATGTTAGCTTCAAAAAAGCATTTCTTTTAAAATCATAATTCATACACATACAAGTTTTCTTATACTGCAAAGAGAAGCATATAAACCAATCTATTCATTTTCTTTAAGGTTGAATTTTTCCCCTCATCATTGGAATGTATTGCCATAAAATGCTTAATGATATTTTCTAAGTTCATTTGCATAGCATTCACTGCAAGTAAATAGCAACTTTTACTTTACAGGTTTATTCTACCTTTAGATTTGCTGAAAGGCTGTCATCATTGATTTATTGTAATGTTAGAAAATGCTAGAAAATTTTACTCTTGTAATATGAACTACAAAATTAGGAAAGTATTTCTCTTAGGAAGGCATCATAAAACATAATGTTTATGAAAGTTGCACACACTGTACTTAAAAGGAACTAAGGGTAAGTGGTTAGTCTTTATTTCTACTACAGATAGATCTTGCTTTTAAACAAATCTTATGAGAATACGATGTATAAAAATTCTGATATACTGAAAAGATAAGCTAGAGGTGGTTATGTGCTTTATAGAATTATTCATAATAGTTCATCCATAAAAGTAATTTCCCTGGTGCTTTTAATGTATAATTGATTTATACACAACTTTTCAGGAATGTACCTACCATGCACATTTATATCTTCATCTTAACGTATTTCTCTTTTGGTTTACAAACTGGATGTAAAACTTAGTCCCCCAACAACTCTGAGGTCAGAGCATAAACTTTCCAGGAGGAACATGTTAATAACTCATTGATGAGTTTTCCATGAACTCTGTTAAAGGGAGGCATTGAGATCTATGCATGCGGCACTGGATAGAGGTCCAGGCAAGGTTTCACCCCGTTCAGGAGCCTAGGCTGTTTTAATTCTCACCTGCTGAGCCTACTCTCAGATATACTTTATGAGACCCACTCAAATTCATTCAGTTCAGATTGAGCTTTGTCCTTTTCTCTTGCTTCTAAAGTCTTATTCATCTGAGGTTACACAGCAAAGGAACTGGTTCAGGGTTGTGGCTTAGCTGGTAAAGAATCTGCCTGCAATGTGGAAGACCTGGGTTTGATCCCTGGGTTGGGAAGATCCCCTGGAGAAAGGAAAGGCTACCCACTCCAGTATTCTGGCCTAGAGGATTCCATGGACTATACAGTCCATGCTGCTGCTGCTGCTAAGTTGCTTCAGTCGTGTCGGACTCTGTGCGACCCCATAGGGTCGCATAAAGTCAGACAAGACTGAGGGACTTTCACTTTCAGTCAAATGAGACTTCAGGGCAATGGAATGCTAATCAAATTGTCTCCTGTTCAGACTTAGAGGCTCACCAGTCTCCTCCAGTCAGATTTTCCCAGAAAGAGTGATGCTGTACTCATAAATAAGTTCAAAACAGTATATTAATCAACTAGATTAACTTAAACTAATTTAATCCTCATCTGTTCACTTACCACTATAGGATCAATGTTTATTCAGCTATTGATTCTTGTGAGAGCTCTGCTGTTAAGAACTGCAGACCCTTTATAAACTCTATAACATCTAATTTATAAAAGAGAACCAAACTGATCATTCATTCATTCATTCTTCTACCCATATGGAAAATAAGGACTATTTTCATCTTCAAGGCCATTTTTAAAGACTGGAAAGAAAAAGAAAAAAGACGCCTCTGGAAAATGATCAGGAATCCACCTAAAAGCACAGATATTTACACCTAAAAGAGACCTTAGAGACTCATGTAGCACCTGCCACCTTCCTGCCCCGCTTTACAAAGGAAGACACCTGAGTTAAGAAAGATGTAACCACGATCTGATCCAGTTCTCAAATTACACTGATCTGTGTATTTCAGTGAGTCTACTCTATTGATTTTAGGGGGTCAGAGCACGAGGAGGCTTAATCAATCAGTATGGGGAATTATTATCAGATACCAACAGTTGTCATCAGCTCTACTTTGTTTGATGGTAGAGATACCCTCAAGCACTTTAGCTTGTTTGTTAAATAAACAAGCAAACCAGAAACTAGAGTGATGCACCTTTCATACTTGGGATCATCATCATAACAGGAGGGGCTATGCCAAAGCTCTTCAACGAAAGGAAGAACAGTGAGGGTTCATTTGCAGATTGTCAGTCAGAACTATGGCTTGGTCAGCCTCTTCTCTAGAGCAAGGCGTGAACATCTAGGCTTCTTCAGTGTATCTTTGTTGCTTAGCTGTGTCTCCGTTAAGGGTGTATACCCTTTTCGAAGTCGTCTATATTGAAGGAAAAGCAGCAATGCAAAAAGGACAATCAAAACCACGAGCATCCCCGTGACCACTGAGAGCACTGTGGTCCAATCTGGAGTTTCTTCAACTGAAATTAAAGCAGAAGAGTCTTACAATTGAGGTTTTCATTGGCTGAATACTCTTTTAAAAGGGAAGAATAAACCAATTTGTCTTTCATGTGTGCTTTTGTTGATAAAGCAAAACTACACTGACTGGAATAAAATTTTTTCTCCTTCCTTATGAACTATTTATGATATCCATAACTTTTTTGTGGAAGTGGAAAATGACATTCCATTGTTTGAATATAGCTTATTGTATTTTAAAAATTCCTTACAATAAATACACAGAATAAACACTCCAAGGAAGTATATAACTACTTTTGTGAGTTAGAAACTCATTTGTAAAAGTGCATGTTAAAATGGTATCTGGAGAACGAAATATACAACAGCCAGGTCTAGAAATTCTGCTGTTGTATCTACATTTTTATGGAGTGATCAGTGAGTAAGACAGATGAGACTGGAGATTATAACAGGGGTCACTCAAGAGCAAGAGTAGAAGAAATTTGGACCCATTTAAATAGTTGTGAATAAAATTGGGATCATTACATGATAAATGCAATCCTCTATTCAAATATATTTTATAAGCACTTTTCCAAAAAATTAATGGATTTCATTTCTAATGTATTTATGCCTATTTGTCGTTTCCTTAAAAATTATCCTTGGTCAGTTCTTAGAATCAGTTTTTCTGAAGTGGGTTCTTGTTCTGTACTCTACACTTCTCTAAAAGTAAGACTGTCCTTCTAGCCCTTTCTTTCCAGTCCCACAGAGGACCCTGACTCATCCTGATGGGGTTTCTCCAAAAGGATTTTAATTTGTCTTTTCCTGCAACAATTGCCATTCTCATCTTCTTAAAATACAGGTTTTTATTCTGTCATTTCTTTGCTCAGGAGCCAAAAATGATTGCCTTTTGTTATCGTCCAAACTCTTCTGCCTAGCTTTTTTAAAAAATTATTTATTTTTTTTTAATTGTGGGAAAACATATATGACATATATTTTATCACCTTAACCATTTTTAAGTTCTGTGACACTAAATACATTCACATTGCTGTACATTCATCACCACTATTCATCCATAGAACTTTTTTTCCCTGCAAAATTGAAATAATAATTCTCTAGTCCTCCATCCCTTTCCATTCTCTAGCAACAAGCAGCCACTCTTTCTGTCTCTATGAATCTGACTACTATAGGTGCCCCATATTGTGGAATCATATAGGTTGCATCCTTTGTGATTGGTTTATTTAACTTAGCATGTCTTCAAGATTCACCCATCTTACAGCAGGTGGCAGGACTTCCATCCTTTTAAGGCTGAATAATATTCCATTGTATGTACAGACCATATTGTATCTGTTGTCATTTTGCTTAGCTGTCAGTAGGTACTTGGGTTGCTCCCACCTTTTTAAAAAATAATTTATTTTTAATTGGAGGATAACTGCTTTACAATCATGTGTTGATTTCTGCCACACATCAATATGAATAAGCCAGAGGCACACACATGTCCCTCCCTCTGATATCTCCCTCCTATTGCTTCCACCTCTTGCCTCTTGTGAATAATGCTGCTATGAATAGACGTGTACAAACATCCGTTGGAGTACTTGCTTACAATCCTTTGGGGTCTATGCCCAGAAGCAGAATTGTTGGATCGCATGGTAATTCTGTGTTTAATTTTTTGAGGAGCTACTGTATTGTTTTTCACAGAGCCTATGTTAACATTCCCACCAGCAATGCACGAGGATTCCGTTTTCCCCCATTCCCATCAACACTTGTTATTTTCTGCTTTCTTGGTAGCAGCCATTCTAATGGGTATAAAGTGGGATCTTATTGTGGTTTCTGCCCAACTTTTACAATCCCTGATAACCAGGCCTTCTCTCAGATCCAACCTTAATTCACAGTTAATTACTCAAGCCTTTCACTACTCCCCGGCTTTCTTCTCACGGTCCTCTATATGGACTACATCTGCCTTTCACAGTCCTGTTCCCTCCCTGTCTTCAATCTAAAATGCCCCTTTCTTTCCCCCAACCTACCTAAAACCTACCATCTCTTTTTTTAAAAACTTTTTTCTTTTTTTTGACCACATAGCACAGCATGTGGGATCTTAGTTCCCCGTCCAGAGATTGAACCTGAGTCCCCTGCATTGGAAGCATGGACTCAACCACTGGACACCCAGGGAAGTCCCTCCATCTCTTTCATCCAGTTCAGGGCCCAGTTCCTTTCCCAAATCCCTCTCTCCCTTCTTCCATCTTGGGTTATAGTTATGTCTCCTCAGAAAGGATGTAAATTTTTGTCAAACCAATAAAAGAATGTGATTTGTATCTTCTGATGAGTTAATGGACTCTGGGCATATTTAGACTCTCGGGTTATATCTGTTAATTGACTGATGTCAGAGGCCATGGAAGCATGGTCAGAAGCACATGCCAAACTTTCTAATTATTATTATGTTCAGTCCCAGAGAAATGACAAAAGTTTCAAAGAGACATTCTCACTTCAGCTGCCCAAAGGAGAGACACTTCAAACCAGTCAAGAGAAAAGCTGCAGTGGACACAGAACTAGAAGGAAAAACAGGGGACAGAGTCCAGGGTCTGAGAGGTTCTGAAAGTTGAGACAGAAGGGGGCGGGAGGGAGAAAGACAAGGGGGGGCGAGAGAGATGTGACCTCAGAAATGGTCTTGATTACTTTGCAGGCTGAGAGTTAGAGAAGGCAAAATAGCCATTAATGGGAAAATGCCACCGGCACATAGGCTGTGCATTTTTCAGCTTCGTGACAAATTAAGAGATTTTTTTTTAACTGTTTTACCTTTCCTTTATCAAGCTGTCTGAAAGTTCTTTAAATGGCACATGGAGCTATACTGGGGCCTGGGCAAATTAAAAAAAAAAAAAAGTAAACCCTTACATTTATCAAAATATCTTTCTGTATTTTGAACCAAGTGGAAAAGCTAATAAAAAATCTACAACTTAAAAACCTGACTTCAGCACTTCCCTGGTGGTGCAGTGATTAGGAATCCACCTGCTAATGCAGGGGACATGGGTTTGATGCCTGGTCCGGGAAGATTCCACAGGCCTGTGCAACTACGCCCATGCACCACGATTACTGAGCCCGTACTCTGCACGCAACATGCCATATCTCCTGAGCCAGAGTGCTACAACCACTGAAGCTCACACACCCAGAGACTGTGCTCCACAAGAGAAGCCGTTGCAGTGAGAAGCTTGAACACCGCATCCAAGAGTGGGCACCGCTCACTGCAACTAGAGAAAGCTTGCGCAAAGCAACAAAGACCCAGCACAGCCAAAAATAAATAAGGAAAAAAATATTTTTAAAGAATAAAAACGTGATTTCAAAAATTCATTTAAAAAAAGTGTACCCATGAAGTCCCACACAGCCCAGTCTCCTGGCAGGTCACTGTCATCTTTACAAACCCACCAGGCAGGGGTGGTGTGGGTTAACTTGGAAAAAAAAATAAATGGCCTACTTACAAACTAACACAGAGGTATAAAACAAACAACAGCCTGGCTTTAAAATTTTGATACTGTATTCAACATGGATTTTTTTTTTTTTGGCATTAATTTGGGGTTTTGATAATATTGCATTATATTATTACTTAGCTCACTTACTGAATGTTTGGCTTCCCTTTGAACTTTGTGCCTGAAGCAAGTGCTGCATTTGCCTCACCTTAAACCCAGCCTTGCCTTTAAGTAAAGATCTCTAAGAGGTCCTGCTAGTCCCCATCCATTTGTGGCTAGTGCATTTTGCTTTTATTGGCTAGGCATTTCCAACCATGGCTGGTTTTCAATTGTCAGATCAGATGCAGTTGTAGATACTTGCCCTGAAATAAGTTCTCTTAACAGCTTTCAATTTTCTAAAACAAGAGTCATCCAACAGTCCCTTTTCTGATGTTTAATTGGTAGTTTAAAGGCTCATTTTATAACTATACATACTCTAAAAAATTGCCAGTAAACTTAACTAGATCTGAGCACTTCAGTTTAAGGCCTTGATTGAGAAGAAAAAGAAGGAAAAACGAAAAGAAAGCCTCTTTAGAAGATTAATGAATCACACGTTTAAAAGTTGCATTAGTTAGTTACCTGGCAGATCAATGGCATAACTGTAGCCAAGTTGGTCTGCGGTTAAAAAGAGTTCCTCATTAGTCACCGGAGGGAAGAAAGGAACCATGTTATACATCCGATTGTGGCCAATGGGTGCCAGCTCCTGAGGCCAGGTATCCACAGGGGGATTGAATCTTTTCATCCACTCGTCAAAAATAGCATCGGTGAAGGAATGAAGGACCTGCAAGACAGTTGAACGCAGCGTTAACACTGATGGATGTGTGTTCAGTCACTAAGTCACTTCTGACTCTTGTGACCCCATGGACTGCAGCCTGCCAGGCTCTTCTGTCCAAGGGATTTCCCAGGCAAGAATACTGGAGTGGGTTGCCACTTCCTTCTCCAGGGGATCTTCCTGACCCAGAAATAGAACCAGTGTCTCCTGGTTCTATTAACTGCCAATTAAACATCAGAAAAGGGACTGTTGGATGACTCTTGTTTTAGAAAATTGAAAGTTGTTAAGAGAACTGATTTCAGGGCAAGTAGCAGACGTATTTTTTTACTACTGAGTCACTGGGAAAGCCCGGCCAGCATTGATGGGTCTATTCTAATCAGACCAATCTACTTGGAACTTTCTCTAAAATGAAATGAAGTTGGTTTTTCTTGACATCAGGAACTTCTTGGTGACATACCCACTGGCAAGATTTCCTGGAGAAGGGAACGGCAACCCACTCTAGTATTCTTGCCTGAAAATTCCATGGACAGAAGAGCCTGGCAGACTACAGTCCATGGGGGCAGATTTGGACATGACTCGGGGCTAACACTTAGTTTTTCACTTTCAAGGCTGTATGGCATATTACTCCATAAACCCCTTTGTTAAGTGAACAAAGTAAGGTTCATGTTGCAGGTGTAGCACTGATTTAAGAATATTTAAGGCCTTCAACAAATTCAAGTTAATTATTACATTCAGGGGAAAAAGGCAAGTATGATGAGATATATACTACAGCCAATATTCAGATGCTTTGCTTTTAACAAGGAAGCAAGGAGACATTGGGCTTACCAATAGTATAATACAAATGGATAATTTTAAAAAAAAGAAAGAAAACATCCAAAACAGGTCTTCAAATTTCTCCCACCCTTCTATGTGCTCACTGTATAAGCCTCTCATTTGAATTCTCAGTGTTAGGCCAGCAAAAGAAAGTCTAAAAACATTGTAATGTGCATAGTGCTGTTTTATTTTCTTAAGAAAGCTGCCAAAGTCTTTTTGAAAAACAGCAATTATTACATGATTTAAAAATATTAACAGCAAAATTTCACATTTATAGTCCTGATTTTGCAATAGGACACAAACATGAATGTTCAGCCCAGGCCGTTAGAGGTCCTCTTTCATTCCTAGTAGTTCAGGGAGCCCAGGGACTCCGTCTGATTTCCCTTCCCTCTTAGTCTGCAGGGTCTGTCACTCCAGGGCTTATCACATGGGGGAAAGGAGATATTTGCTTCAGTAAATATAGGTTAAATGAATTTATTTATCCGTCCACCAATATAGCACTGGTGAAGGTATACTATCACTTATTTATCAATTTTCCATAATGAGACTCTTAACTCCTAAAAGTCAGAGATAAGGTCTTTTCACCTTTGGAGTTTTAGGCTTAGTCTATAACTTGGACAGAGTTGATGTTTAATAAGGTTCTGTTGGCTGATGACAATGCCAAGCAAAGTTGTTTTATATTTTGTACAACTCATCCAAGGGTTTCCTAGTGACTCAGATGGCAATAAATCCATCTGCAATGCAAGAGACCCGGGTTCAATCCCTGGGTCGGGAAGATTCCCTGGAGCAGGGCATGGCAACCCACTCTAGTATTCTTGCCATAAAGAAGTCTGATCATCGAAGAACTGATGCTTTCAAACGGTGGTGCTGGAGAAGTCTTTTAAGAGTCTTGGACAACAAGAGATCAAACCAATCAATCTTAAGGAAACCGGAAACCAACCCTGAATATTCACTGAAACGACTGATGCTGAAGCTGAAGCTCCAATCCTTCGGCCACCTGGTGTGAAGAGCCAACTCACTGGAAAAGACCCTGAAGCTGGAAAAGATTGAGGGCAGGAGGAGAAGAGGGTGACAGAGGGGCAGATGGTTGGATGGCATCATCAACTCAATGGACATGAGTTTGAGCAAATTCCAGGAGAGGGTGAAGGAGAGGGAAGCCTGGCATACTACAGTCCATGGGTTCACAAGGAGTGGGACATGACATAGCAACTGAACAACAACTTATCCAAACAGGTCCCTTTCTAGTGGACGCTATTTCCTTCTGTCTGAAATCTCATTCTTTCTCTTTTCTGGCTTCAAATTCTAGTTTCAAGATAAACTTAAAAGTCCCTGTACTAAGGCATCTTCCCTGATTGCCCTCAGTCTGAATTCTTAGTTCTTTGCAGTTCCTAACTACTTTAATTCCTAACCTCTAAAGCTCCTCTGGATTGTAGGGCTTCCCAGGTAGTTCAGATGGTAAAGAATCTGCCTGCAATACAGGAGAACCAGGTTCAGTCCTTCAGTTTGGAAGATCCCCTGGAGAAGGGCATAGGCAACCCACTCCAGTATTTTTGCCTAGAGAATGGACAGAGGGAGCCTGGCAAGCTACAGTCCATGGGCTCGCACAAAGTCAGACATGACTGAGCAATTAACAATTTCACTTTCTGGTTTTTACTACTGCTGCTTATTTAGTAGATAATAGTTTCAGATTTGACCCGAGGTTCCTTGTAGCTAATTAACCCATTCAGGCAACAGCAAGAGCTTTCTACCTAAATTGTCTCACGTGTCTACATTCACGATAGTGAAAAGAAGTGATTTATTGAAAGGATTTTTTTCCCAAATGGATTTTTAAAGTTCATGGCAAGTATGAAATGAAATTATCTCCTGCCATATTAATAAACAAGACATGTCACAACCATCAGCGATTTCTGGCCTCCAAATGGGCAAGAGCGCTCCTGAAACTGCTGCCACACACCACCCCTGCGGTGATTGCTGAGGAGTGGAGCTGGGAGAATGCAGAAAGCAATATAAGTAAGGAAACAAGACTGGCCCAGGATAGCTGAGGTGCATATGAAAGGAATGAATTCAGTGAGCCCAGAGGCTTACACCTTCCCATACACAGAATGCTAAATTCCTTAACTTGATACCTGGTCTTTTATGTTAAGACTGCCTGCTCCCTTTGTTGCAAATTTGTATATAGCAGGACTTCCCCTCATGCCTTCTTGGAGTGGGTTTTCTCAGAGCTACTGAGATGCTGTCTCCAGGAGTTGGAGTCCTAAACATTCGCACCAAATAAAATAACCCTCTACTTTTAGGTTGTGACTGTATTTTTGGTCAATACAAGATACATGTTAAAAACCAAAACATCAAATTGTAAGACCTGAGCTTTCACAGAGAGAAAATATTTTTTGAGTTCTGATATCTTGGTTTTGAGTCACAGAATTTAAGCCCCGAGGGAATAAAAGACATCAAGCTTATCCAATGAGCAACAGCTTTGAAGGAACACATGATAATTCAAGTGATCATGTCTCTCACAAGTAGAGTTCAGAAGTTCCTCTTTGAGAAGGGGCATTAACCCTGGAAAAGGAGCTGAGCATTAGCTGTTGGTGTAGGTCCCTGAAAAACAGTCTCACATGCTGTAAAATCCTAGGAGCTCCAGATAAGGTTAGAAGTTGCCCAGAGAGAGCTCCATGCTCCAGGTCTGGCCTCGGGAGCCTGCCAGCCTCAAACAGAAGTTCTGCCTCAAGTGTGGAGGCCAAGCAATAGATGCGCATTGTCCAAGAGTAGCAAGCACTATTGATTGCTTACCCAACAGCCTTTCTCCTCTTCTTTCTCGGTAACTTCTTTGGTGTTTGTGGTGAAGCAAGGTGCCAAGTTATCCATGAGATTTAGCTGGAAATCACTGGATAGGACTTCTAGAAAATCTTGTTAAAGATGGTTGTCTCAGCTTAACAGGGGCCCCTTTTCCCTCTCCCTTCTTTCTCACGGCTTCCTGGAACACGGGTGTGATGGCTGAAGCTGTGGCAGCCATCTTAGCAGCCCGCAAGCAAAGCTAAGAAAAGAAGCCACTCACCAAGGATGGTTAAACAGAAAGACAGAAGGAGTTTATGATGACTGTGGAGATACTATACCAAGGCTGAACCACCTGCCACTGGAGTTCTTTTACACAAAGAGAAAAATAAACCTCTTTATTTGTTGCTTAGACTTCTGTAATTTTGGTTTTCTATTTTAAGCAGTTGAACCAAGTGCTAACTGATACACAGAAAAAGGTGTGTATCAGAATGTACTTTCTAAGAAAGGCCGCACAATATCTCTTGAACTTTTAGAAACCACCTGAGTTGAAGTCAGAGATCAAACTGTGATTTTAAAAAAGAGATAAGAGAATCTCAGAGCAGAGAAAGATGTAGAGTCAATGCTGTAAGAGGCAAATAACTGGGTGGAAGCACCAGAATTCACCAGGTGTGAAAGGGTAAACAATTAGGCAGGGGATGAGACCCTAAAGAAATTCATCATTTGGAGGGAAAGAACAGGGGAAGAGTAATAAGGAGAAGATTATAGGTCTCAGATGAGCCGTTAAACATTATTCAATCAAAGCCCTAATAGGAACTACATACAGATGAACCAATTTATAGAATGTAGTTTAAAAAAGAAGGGGGGGCAGCATATACCAAGGAGATGCAAAATAGGCAAGAGACAAAATGCTGTGAGCAACAATGTATCCAGAGGCTAGAAAGAGAAACAGGGCAACAGGGAGACTAGGTATTTTTGATAAAGTTGTGAACATTGTTCCTATATGAAATAACCTGAATTGCTTTTGATAAACCAGTGGTATTTTTGTTGAAAAGTGTTAGTCACTCAGTCATCTCCAACTCTTGTGACCCAAAGAGCTACAGACCACCAGGGTCCTCGTCCATGGGATTTCCCAGCCATTCTCTTCTCTAGGGGATCTTTCCAACCCAGGGATCAAACTCAGGTCTTCTACATTGCAGGTGGATTCTTTACCATCTGAACCAACAGGGAAGCCTCATCTCTGCTGAACATGGGTTGAAAATAAGCTACTATCTCTGTAAATGTAATTCGAGGCCATAAATAAAAGCAAAAGCAAAGTAAAAGTAAATTGCCGTTGCCTTATATCTGCTATAGAGATTTATACTTATATTTTAGCATTAATAATTGAGTGCCTCAGAAATGAGGTTACAAATTTTGGTATACAAACTTAGCCTATCTTATTCCAACAAAGTAAAGATAGGTATAGGAAGGGGGAAAAAATGCTAAATTTCAACTTGCAAGGCAATATTGAAGAAAATGTGATTACATGGGCTTTCAAGGTAAAAATTTTTAATGCAGCCTTGCAGAAGAAAGCAATTGATCAACACATATTGTGCTTAGAGGCATAAAGAAACTTAATGAAGTACAGGGAAAGCATGCATATCTTTCTCAAGATCACTAGAAGATGAAGTTACCAACAACCTTCTCTTGTCATTGTTGTCGTTTAGCTGCTAAGTTGTCTCCAGCTCTTTGCGACTCCATAGATTGTACCCTATCAGCCTCCTCTGTCTGTGGCATTCCCCAGGCAAGAATACTGGAGAGGGTTCCCATTTCCTTCTCCAGGAGATCTTGCCAACTCAGGGATTGAACTCGTGTCTCCTGTATTGGCAGGCAGATTCTTTACCACTGAGCCACCTAGGAAGCCAGCCTTCACTCAGGGGACTGAAAATTCAGATTCCTGCCACGTGGAATCTCTGAAATAAGAAGTGTATTTGTGCCTACAGAAAGATTGCCATGGAATATTTATTTATTCTTGCTTTCTTCTATCAAGGATTTGAAGCAATGTATAGCCAAGATGTTGGTTTTATATACCTAAAGGAGCCATATGTAATAGGCTTGAAATAGTTACATGACACTCAACTTCTACTTAGCTGACTACTAAGCTCTCCCACAGGAGGTGAGTACTCCATAGGCAGCACATTTGGTGAGAGACAAGAAACCACCAGAGAAAACGGGCATTTGAATAACAATAGAGTCTCCTGGGCAGTGCTAAGCCCAGATGGTATTTCTCATTTTACTATAATTTTCTTTCCCTCTCCTTTTCTACCCCCTATCTCACTGCAGCCTGAGCATACAGAATGGAACCATTCCATTCTTCCATTTTTAGGCATTTTGGAAGAGTTACCTAAAGAAAGCACCCTTTCTGCATAGCTTTGTATGATAGCACTGTATACAAAATACACACATGTATACATATAATTCCACTCCAGTATTCTCTCCTGGAGAATCCCATGGACAGAGAAGCCTAGTAGGTTGTAGTCCTCAGGGTCGCAAAGAGTCGGACACGACTGAGCGACTTCACCTCACCTCACCTCATACATATAATTAGACCATATACATTGTATACAAGATATAATAATATACATATAAAAGAAATAGCAAGAGTATTAGGAATTCAGCTGCAATACTCCTGAGAAAGAAAGCTTGTAGTATAAGCATTAAATTTTGAACAGATGCAAACAGAGGACTACAGGAGAGTTCTGCTGTTAATATGTCAGCTTTAAAAGATGTGACCAGTTCAGCATACATCATAGGCAAACAATACGGATTGAAAAGAGAGAACCAGGGTGATGTTGGAAGAGATTCCAGATAGGAACTGAGATATTCCCAGGCCATTCAAGGCTAAGGAGCCTCCAAAGCTCTAAGAGAAAGGAACTCCAATCAATGCTAGAACCATCTTAGATATGTACATATATTATGGTTTGCCATTATATTACTTAATTCATCAATGTGCTGAGTTGCTCAGTCATGTCCAACTCTTTGCAACCCCATGGACTATAGTCCATAAGCCTCTTCCATCCATGGGATCCTCCAGGCAAGAATACTGTGAGTGGGTTGCCATTTCCTTCTCCATAATTCATCAGTAATGAAGTGTATACAGTTCATCTCTTAGGTTTAATTCTTCCTCATAGAGTTTGTGTTTATCCTTATAAAATTTAGAATTGAAAAGAACCCTTTCAGCTCCATTTAACCATTTAGCATGTGCAAGTTAAAGATCAAAACATCCCTGAAAACTATTATTTATAAAATAAGCTACAAGGATATACTGTAAAACACAGGGACTATAGCTAATGTTTTTAAATAACTCTAAGTGGAGTATCCCAGGGATGGGGGAGCCTGGTGGGCTGCCGTCTATGGGGTTGCATAGAGTCAGACACGACTGAAGCGACTTAGTAGTAGTAGTAAGTGGAGTATAATCCTTAAAAATTGTGAATCAGGGCTTCCCTGCTGGTACAGTGGTTACAACTCTGAGCTTCCAAGGCAGGGGGCACAGGTTTGATCCCTGGTCAGGGAACTAAGACCCTACATGCCACATGGTGCAGCCTCCAAAAATAAATAAATAATAATCAAAATAAAGTAAAATGATATTAAAAGAAACCCACTTTTGTACAATTTTTAAAAATTTAATTAGGCATCGCTAAATTGTATACTTGTAACATACAATATTGTACATCAAGTATATTTCAATAAAGAAAATAAATAAGAGTATTTCATGATAGAATATGTGATATACACTTCAGTCAAGAGTATTCTTGTACTTAATTAAATATTATTATAGCTTTCCAATTGTTAAGAAAAATAAAATCACCCCCTGCCCAGAACTCAGCCTATGGAAACCCTGACATCCTGGAAGATCCTACCCCAAGGAGATGGCCAGCCACCCTTGCTGGTACCTCAGCTCTTGCAAAATTCACCAAGATGGTAGGAATTAGTAGCTGCCTATTTCAGGTATTTAAAAACACATAGATTCAATAAAATAAATGTGACATTTTAAAAACATGAATCCTTACTCGTGATAAAACCAATGCCCTATCTTTTCAAAAGTCAAGCAAAATCTAGACCTGCCTCTTCACCAGTTAGTGTTAATTCCCATCAACATGATCTAACAGGACGAAATGTCCTCAGTGGTCATGAAAGCAATCGTGAAGGGATCAAAGGAAGAACTGTCTAAAGGCAAAGTTGCAGCTGGAATATTCAACGTGGGGAAATTTTTGAGTAGAAAACTTTTCTTATAATCTCTGCTCAGCCACGTACATAGGCTCTTGTACTCCCTTAGCTTCTCTGAACTTTATTGTCCCCATATTTACCACACACAGTTTTGTGAAGTTAAAAGATTATGTTTACATGCTATCTAGTGACACAGTAATAAGTGCTCAATAATCTCACATTCTCTTCAGAAGAGTTTACTGCACATCAACCGAGTACTAACCACTAACTAACCTACATACCTAACCACTGATGCAGAGGTGGGATGTGGTATTATTTATAATGTGAGCTTCCCTAAGATAGTGAACCCTAGAAAACACAGTAAAATTTTAAGATTCTTTTTATGTGGACCATTTTTAAAATCTTCATTGAGTTTGTTACAATATTCTATGTTATGTTCTGGATTCTGGGGCCTGAGGCATGTGAGATCTTAGCTCCCCAACAGGGATGGAACCCATACCCCCTGCGTTGGAAGGCTGAATCTTAACCACTGGACTGCCAGGGAAGTCCCCTAAGAACACATTTTTCTATGAACAGAGTATTGGGTTTCAAGAAAAATAAAATATTTAAAGAGGATGTTTCATCTGTTGCTATTTGTTTATTTGTTGGGGTTTCCTTCATAGGTCAGTTGGCAAAGAATCCGCCTGCAATGCAGGAGACCCTGGTTTGATTCCTGGGTCAGGAAGAGCCCCTGGAGAAGGGGCAGGCTACCCACTCCAGTATTCTGGCCTGGAGAATTCCATGGACTGTAGAGTCCATGTATAGTCCATGGGCTTGCAAAGAGTGAGAAACGACTGAACCATTTTCACTTCACTGCATAGAGAACAAAGCATTTCACTAATTCTCTTGAAAGTGAAAGTGAAAGTCTCTCAGTTGTGTGACTCTTTGCACCCCCATGGACTGCAGCCTGTCAGGCTCCTCTGTCCATGAAATTCTCCAGGCCATAATACCAGAGTGGGTAGCTGTTCCCTTCTCCAGGCAATCTTCCCAGCTCAGGGATAGAACCCAGGTCTCCAGCATTACAGGCAGATTCTTTACCAGATGAGCCACCAGGGAAGCCCTAATTCTCTTAAGAACTTTTCTTTTTTTTTCTCTTCCCAGAACTCATTATCCTATGTGAACAGACAGACCACAGAAAAGAAAATGCAAAAAGTTCCTTAAATATGTGAAAAGATGTTGAACTTCATTTAGAAGATAAGAAATGAAAATTAAACTCACTGAAATATTTTCACTTATCAATTAGCAAAAAGGAAAAAGTGTGGTAATTTACCAGACTAATGAGAGAGAGAGGAGGAGCTGTCCCTCTGCTACATAGCTGGGTAGAGGGGAAAAATCATTCAACCTTCCACAGGGCAATTTGGCAATATCTACCAAATTTCAAACACATTTATTTAACTTTTCAGCCAGTGATTCTATCCTCTCACTCATCCTATATGTTCATTTATTGCTGTATTGTTCATAAACCAAAAGATGAGAAACCACCTAAACATCCATCAGTAGGAGACCAATTTGGCAGTGAATTCATGCTAGAGAATACCATACGTGTGTGCTCAGTCATGCCCAAGTTATTTGTAAACCTACGGACTGCAGTTTGCCAGGCTCCACTGTCCATGGAATTTTCTTGGCAAGAATACTAGAATGGGTTGCCTTTTCCTCCTCCAGGGGATCTTCCCGACCTAAGAATGGAACCCGTGTCTCCTACATTCCAGGCAAATTCTTTATCACTGAGCTGCTTGGAAAGCCCACAGAATACCATGCAGCCTTTTAAAAGAAAAGTGCTTAAAATAAGTAAAACAAATAAAGAGTAAAAGTCACAGAAGTGTCTATAGTATGCTTTCATTTAGATAATGAAGTATATAAAGAAATATATAATGTGCTTGTATATTTATAAATTATATCTGGAAGAATAAAGAAAAATGAGAATGGATACCTGGGAGCTGGTATTGATAAAGGGACTTCATTTTATGTCCTTTTCATTTGAACGCCTTATGTGCATTATATGTTATAAATTTTTTTAATTAAAAATTTAGGAAACTACATAACATTCTGAAAATATGTGCATTATATTGGCTACTGTAAAACATATAAGAATATGAAAGGAAATAAGCAAGAATATTGAAATGGAATTATAGACACTTTAAAATATTTTTGCCAATATATCTGCAATTATAAATTGTTAAAAATCATTAAACAGTTAAAAATTTTTAAATTGACATAAAACAACATTATTTTAAATACTCAAGGTATTTGTCTAATTGCAACTTTTCTTTTTAAACAAATAAATAAAGCAGACCCACTTTTAAGTGCTCCTGAGGGGAGAAAAGCAAGGCCCTATATACTTTTTAAAAAATTTCAACTAACTCATAATAATTCAGAAATATTTTATACTCGCTATTGTGACCTATTATTTTATTGCAGTTTAGGAAAATAGAGTCAGGTAAGGCCCTACAGGTTTAACTTGGTGTAGTCCATTAGAGCTTCGTTTTTAGAAACTCATTTTGGGAATTCCCTGGTGGTCCAGTGGGTAGGACTCTGAAATTCCACTGCAGGGGGCACGAGTTAGATCTCTGGCTAGGGAACTAAGATCTCACAAGATGCACAGTGTGGCCAAAATTCAACAACAACAAAAACTCATTTTCTCTTTTCTTGCTTTATATTCTTAAATTTCTTTCTTATCCAAATGATTGTCATTATTAAGAAATATAAATAAATAGTAAGGATTTACTGTATAGCATAGGGAACTATTTTCAACATCTTGTAATAATCTAATAACCTATAATGGAAAGACTCTTAAAGAAGAATATATATATATATACTTATACACACATATTGTGTTTGTTTCAGGTGTAAAGTGATTCGGTTACATATATAATATACACAAAGTGAAAATGAAAGTTGCTCAGTTGTGTCTGACTCTTTGCAAACCCAAGGACTATACAGTCCACGGAATTTTCCAGGCAAGAATACTGAAGTGGGCAGCCTTTCCCTTCTCCAGGAGATCTTCCCAGCCCAGAGACTGAACCCAGGGTCTCCTCCATTGCAGGTGGATTCTTTACCAGCTGCGCCACAAGGAAGCCCATAATACACGCAATAATATATGTTAATAAATTAACTATAGATCAATAAAAAAAGAAATAAATATAAATGGTAATAAGGCTGCCGGTATGTCTTAATTCCATTTAGAAGTTTAATGTAAAAGGTGAAGAACAGACACATGAGCCATTCAGTAAATATTAACTGTGCAACCTATTAATCTCCCCACCAAGAATTAAAACTTGCCGAATGTACCTTTTGTAAGAGGATAACATCCAAATACATCGTTAAGAATATTTTCTTTAGGAACTGGGCACAAAGTCACTAATCCTCTAACATAGTTTCTTTCATGGTGTTGGAGAAGACTCTTGAGAGTCCCTTGGACTGAAAGAGATCCAACCAGTCCATTCTGAAGGAGATCAGCCCTGGGATTTCTTTGGAAGAAATGATGCTAACACTGAAACTCCAGTACTTTGGCCACCTCATGTGAAGAGTTGACTCATGGGAAAAGACTCTGATGCTGGGAGGGATTAGGGGCAGGAGGAGAAGGGGACGACCGAGGATGAGATGGCTGGATGGCATCACGGACTCGATGGACCTGAGTCTGAGTGAACTCCGGGAGATGGTGATGGACAGGGAGGCTTGGCGTGCTGGATTCATGAGGTCACAAAGAGTCGGACATGACTGAGCGGCTGAACTGAACTGAACTGAACTATTTAACTTTACAGTCTATTGGTTTCCCTACTCTTTTTCTTTTCTAGGTTATACCCAAATTTGATATTGAAAACAGAACTATTTAACATTCCTGTGACCTAATCTTACTCTCCATGATAAATGTGTGCATTTCCTTCAATTACCTTAAAATTAGAATTTCAGAGATTGGTTCAGAGTATTTCCTGCATTTTAACATCACACCTTCTTATATTCATTTCGATCAAATACAAATGTGTATTTCTCTTACTTGAAGAGATTTCACACACACAAAAACAAATTTAATAAATGTCATATGCAATATGTTTGCATAAATTTGAAATTCCAGAAGCAATAACTCTGTAAACTTAAGTGCTTTCACCTGGCTCTCAATATTGTTGAAGCTGAATTGGCTTCCACATGAAACTCTTTGTCAATAGCCTAAAGTAATTGTGAGTTTTGGAACTCGTGCCAAAACATTACTCCTTCTGTGCCTTCAAAGAAAGGCTGTGGCTTTTTGTCTATTTATATGTACATAACTTATACCAAGGAAAACAAAATTTTATATATTAAACGTATTAAAAGTAATAAAGACAAGGATGATAAAACATCTGTGTCTTTGAACTAATGTGAGTCACAGAATCCCACGTCCACAAAATCATAATGTGGGCTTCCAGCTAGAGCAGAAAGAGAAAGATGACTAAAGAGATATCTGGACTACACAGAAGACACTGACCCCTTCCAGCCGGGGTTGACAAACTAAAGCCTGCTGGGTAAACAGGGCTCACTCTTCTTGTAAATAAACTTTTATTAGAACACCACACTTGTAGGCAGATAGGAAATGGATGGTCTGAAAGGAAAGAACCAAATATAGCTTTTTGACATAAAAAGACCATTTTAAGCCTATGCCACTTTGCCATCAAGGCCTGGCAATAGTGTTTGCCCTTGAACAAGCCTCAATAATGAGGATTTTAAATGAACAAAAAACAAATTGACTGTTACCAGACAAGAGAAGTAACAATAGCAAAGGTAACAAATCAGTTGTAAAGACTCTCCGTTCTGTTTTAATATTAAAGATTAGCCTGAAGCACTTTCTTGAGCTGTTGTGAAGAATCTAAACCCTCTTCTGAAAGCCCTCAACCACTAGATGAGTGGAGCCTAGGAGATGATGATGTCAACCTTTTGTCACTTGTAACTTAAGCTGGGACTAGATCTGATAGATAGAGTGCCTGATGAACTATGGAATGAGATTCATGACATTGTACAGGAGACAGGGATCAAGACCATCCCCATGGAAAAGAAATGCAAAAAGCAAAATGGCTGTCTGGGGAGGCCTTACAAATACCTGTGAAAAGAAGAGAGGCGAAAAGCCAAGGAGAAAAGGAAAGATATAAGCATGTGAATGCACAGTTTCAAAGAATAGCAAGAAGAGATAAGAAAGCCTTCTTCAGGATCAATGCAAAGAAATAGAGGAAAACAACAGAATGAGAAAGACTAGAGATCTCTTCAAGAAAATGAGAGATACCAAGGGAACATTTCATGCAAAGATGGGCTCGATAAAGGACAGAAATGGTATGGACCTAACAGAAGCAGAAGATATTAAGAAGAGGTGGCAAGAATACACAGAAGAAGAAAAAAAGAATACACAGAAGAACTGTACAAAAAGATCTTCACAACCTGGATAATCACGATGGTGTGACCACTCATCTAGAGTCAGACATCCTGGAATGTGAAGTCAAGTGGGCCCTTAGAAAGCATCACTACGAACAAAGCTAGTGGAGGTGATGGAATTCCAGTGGAGCTATTTCAAATTCTGGAAGATGATGCTGTGAAAGTGCTGCACTCAATATGCCAGCAAATTTGGAAAACTCAGCAGTGGCCACAGGACTGGAAAAGGTCAGTTTTCATTCCAATTCCAAAGAAAAGCAATGCCAAAGAATGCTCAAACTACTGCACAATTGCACTCATCTCACATGCTGGTAAAGTAATGCTCAAAATTCTCCAAGCCATGCTTCAGGAATATATGAACCGTGAACTTCCTGATGTTCAAACTGGTTTTAGAAAAGGCAGAGGAACCAGAGTCAAATTGCCAACATCTGCTGGATCATGGAAAAAAGCAAGAGAGTTCAAGAAATACATCTATTTCTGCTTTATTGACTATGCCAAAGCCTTTGACTGTGTGGATCACAATAAACTATGGAAAATTCTGAAAGAGATGGGAATACCAGACCACCTGACCTGCCTCTTGAGAAATCTGTGTGCAGATCAGGAAGCAACAGTTAGAACTGGACATGGAACAACAGACTGGTTCCAAATAGGAAAAGGAGTACCTCAAGGCTGTATATTGTCACCCTGCTTATTTAACTTCTATGCAGAGTACATCATGAGAAACGCTGGGCTGGAAGAAACATAAGCTGGAATCAAGATTGCCGGGAGAAATATCAATAACCTCAGATATGCAGATGACACCACCCTTATGGCAGAAAGTGAAGAGGAACTAAAAAGCCTCTTGATGAAAGTGAAAGAGGAGAGTGAAAAAGTTGGCTTAAAGAAAACGAAGATCATGGCATCCGGTCCCAACACTTCATGGGAAATAGATGGGGAAACAGTGGAAACAGTGTCAGACTTCATTTTGGGGGCTCCAAAATCACTGCAGATGGTGATTGCAGCCATGAAATTAAAAGACGCTTACTCCTTGGAAGAAAAGTTATGACCAACCTATATAGCATATTCAAAAGCAGAGACATTACTTTGCCAACTAAGGTCCATCTAGTCAAGGCTATGGTTTTTCCTGTGGTCATGTATGGATGTGAGAGTTGGACTGTGAAGAAGGCTGAGCACCAAAGAATTGATGCCTTTGAACAGTGGTGTTGGAGAAGACTCTTGAGAGTCCCTTGGACTGCAAGGAGATCCAACCAGTCCATTCTGAAGGAGATCAGCCCTGGGATTTCTTTGGAAGGAATGATGCTAACACTGAAACTCCAGTACTTTGGCCACCTCATGAGAAGAGTTGACTCATTGGAAAAGACTTTGATGCTGAGAGGGATTGGGGGCAGGAGGAGAAGGGGACGACCGAGGATGAGATGGCTGGATGGCATCACTGACTCAATGGACATGAGTCTGAGTGAGCTCCAGGAGTCTGTGATGGACAGGGAGACCTGGAGTGCTGCGATTCATGGGGTCACAGAGTCTGACACAACTGAGCGACTGAACTGAACTGAAAGCTAAGTCCAACTAAAGCTTGGACTCTGTCGACCTTCGCTCCAATTCTATGCTGAATCCCTGGTGGTTCAACTGCTAAAGAATCTGCCTGCAATGCGGGGAGACCTGGGTTTGATTCCTAGGTTGGTTGAGAAGATCCCCTGGAGAAGGGAAAGGCTACCCACTCCAGTATTCAGGCCTGTTGTAGTCCATGGTGTCACAAAGAGTCAGACTTGACTGAGTGACTTTCACTTCACTTCACTTCATGGTGAATTCTTCTATGCACAAGCCCCTTCATGAATATTCATGTACCCTTAGCTTAAAACTTCCCCAATTTTGCTATTCCTCCAGGAGACACTGTTTTGTGAAAGACCCCAAGTGTTCTCCTTACTTGCTACAAGTAATAAATCCTTCCTTCTCCCGATTGATCTTTGGCTTGGCTGTGTTTTCTGGCTAAACACCCACCAAGAGATGACCCCAGTTTTGGGTAACACACTCACTTGATCATGTATTGTCTACAACTCCTTTCACACTACAGTGGCAAGGCTGCACACCTACAACAGAGACCATCTTGTCTGCAAAGCCTAAAACATATGCTATCTGGTCATTGACAGAAAAATGTTGTCAAGCCCTGCAGATTTAGCAGGGTTTCCTCAAAATACTGCTGCTGAGTCATGTCCCACTTTCTGAGACCCCACTGCGGTGGGACTGTGGCCCATCAGGCTCCTCTGTCCATGGGATTTTCCGGTAAGGAATATTGGAATTGGTTGCCATTTCCTCCCCTAGGGGATCTTCCCAATCCAGGGATCAAACCCATGTCTCCTGCATTGCAGATGGATTTTTACTGACTGAGCCACCAGTGAAGCCCACTTAGTGGGTTTCCTCGAAATAAGGAGATAAGATTTGGCAATCCTTGAAACTTAGGACCAAAAATCAAATTACTAGCCATCACCACTATTACCTTTGGTAGGAGTGAAAGGTTTGGGTTTAATATTCAATTTGTCAGAGGACTGCCATTCTCATAATATTTTAGAGTACTGCATAAAGAGTATTGTAACATTCTTCCTTATTAATAAGGGTTGTTATGTACAAATTAAAAATGTATGTTTTGATAAAAATTTAGAGATATATAGTATTGATATAAATAGGTAGATAGCAAAGTAGGTAGACATGAAAATATTTGGCATAGCTGATGGCTGAAATGATAGGCTGAAAGTCATGTGAGATATCAAATTAGAACCAGTGAATATGGCAGGCATCTTACAGAAGAGCAAAGATGATGATGAAGGATTTACAGATAACCCCTCAACTTATTAGAAGTGAGAACCAATAGTCCACATTTCTGATCCTCTGATGGCAAGAACAGCAGCTCATTTTTAGTCAGTCCTTTGCGAGGTGAAGTGGGCCAAGACCAAACACTAAACAGAATTTTGGGCCTTGGGTAGGTGGGCATCATGCCAGCATCATGGCATATGCACAGTCCTTCTAGTCCATCTGCAAGGTAGAAGACCTGGTTTCGGTCGCTGAGACCTGGGTGGCTCAGATGGTAAAGCGTCTGTCTACAGTGAGGGAGACCTGGGTTGGATCCCTGGGTTGGGAAGATTCCCTGGAGAAGGAAATGGCAACCCATTCCAGCACTCTTGCCTAGAAAATTCCATGGACAGAGGAGCCTGGTGCAGGCTGCTGTCCATGGGGTCACAAAGAGTCGGACACAACTGAGTGACTTCACTTTCACTTTCTAGTCCATCACTTACCTTCAACACTGCTCATTCTACCAATGAAAAATCCTTTCTCTTCATGCTCATGTTAAGTTATGATATAATTTGTAACCTTATTAGGGTTTCTCAGGTGGCACTAGTGGTAAAGAACCAACCTGTCAATGCAGGAGATGTAAGAGATGCGGGTTTGATCTCTGGATTGGGAAAATCGCTGGAGGAGGGCATGGCAAACCAATGCAGTATTCTTGCCTGGAGAATTCCATGGACAGAGGAGCCCAGCAGGTTACAGTCCACTGGGTTGCAAAGAGTTGGATACGACTAAAGCGACTTAGCATGCATGCATGAATAACCTTATTATGCTAATTTATGAATCCACCTCTGGACTGTAAACTCCCATCCAGGGCCATCCCAAAGCTAACCAACCATCTCTAAAGCACGGCTGAGGGGACTTCAAGCATTATCTAACCACCCGTATGGTATAGATTAAAATTAATTGACATACGCATACACTCCATTGTTCACACAGAGACTAAAACACACACTAAACCTTAATCTTGTGGAAAAGCAAATAAGTTCACCACATTATCTAGGACATTTTTCATCCGGTCTCAGTCTTTGAACATACCACAAAAACAGGATCATTGGCAGCAGAATGCGGCAAAGCGCTTGTCCCATTCAGGAAGGAATGAACCAGGTTATGAAGACTCATCACTTGAGAGTCCAGGGTCCCATCTGCTTTGCCAAACCCTTCCAGGGCATTCCTGAAGGGAATGAAATCAGTATTTCAGCAACTGGAGTCATGAAGTGACAAAGAAAGCTCTCTTTTGTTTCCAGCCTAGGTAATAGTCTTCTAATTTCAGATTGTGCAGGGAAATAGGACCAGTGCAGGAGACATTGAGACATGGGTTCTATTCCTGGGTCAGGAAGATCCCTCGGAGAAGGAAATGGCAACCCACTCCAGTATTACTTGCCTGGAAAATTCCATGGACAGAGGAGCCTGGTAGGTTACAGTCCATGGGGTCACAAAGAGTTGGATACAACTGAGCAACACAAGGGGCTCAGAGTTGAAGTTATTGTAAGGTTTAGTCATGAAAACCATGAATCTATCTGCCATTCCCTTCTGGATCTTCAAAGATGCTTGTTAAAGTCTTATTTATAGGGACTTTCCTGATGCTCCAGTGGCTAAGACTTCACGTTCCCAACGCAGGGGGCCTGGGTTCGATTCATGATCATGGAGCTAGAGCCCACATGCCAAAACTAAGACCCAGTGCAACCAAATAAACAATAAACAAAATTTTTTAAAAATCTTACTTACAGCCACACATAGTGGTTTAGTCACTAAGTCGGGTCTGACTTTTGCAACCCCATAGACTGTAACCTGCCAGGCTTCTTTGTCCATGGGATTCTCCAGGCAAGGATACTGGAGTGGGGGTGCCATTTCTATCTCCAGGGTATCTTCCCAACCCAGGAATCAAACCCTGGTCTCCTGCCTTGAAGGCAGATTCTTTACCAACTGAGCTATAAGGGAAGGCCATAGCCATTTCTCTTAATTCTTACATAATTATTTATTTGTTCTTACATAATTATTTGTCATAATTCTTACCATCTTTTAGAGGGAGAAAATTATTAGTTGACCTTTAAATTTCAAGTATCTTAATGTCATTACTATGCTGTAATCTGAGTAGCATTTAGTCTGTGTGCACGTGCTCATTAGTTCAGTCGTCTCCAGCTCTTTGTGACCCCACGGACTATAGTCTACCAAGTTCCTCTGTCCATGGGGATTCTCCAGGCAAGAATACTGGAGGTTTCCTTCTCCAGGAAACCTCCCCAACTCAAGGACCAAACCTGAATCTCTTGTCTCTTGGGTTGGCAGGCGGATTTTTACTCCTCTAAGATCTCAGAACCAAACATTAAGGTCTATGGCTGATATTTCCTTAATGCAGAAAAGAATAGGAAAGAACACAAGAAAATATTTTTTAAATACTCTGTGTAATTGGTGAGGTACCGTGGTTCAGAAGACTGTACTTATATGTGTATAGAAATTAGAAATGCAAAAGGTGGTTTTGAATAGCTGAGTTAGAAGATAGAAAAACTAAGCTCTTAATGATAGTGAGGGACAGGGAAGCCTGGCATGCTGCAGTTCATGGGATTGAAAAGAGTCAGACACGACTAAGCAACTAAATAACAATTAATGATAGGTAACACTATGCCTTGTTATCTATCCTCTTACAAAGCACTTCCCTATTACTGAGCTTTGATGTCTCCCAACATCTAGCTTTCCTTCCCATTCATTATAACTACAAGCACGGAAATCTAAAAAGGACGGTAAAATATAGATATCAGAGCACCAACCTGAAGCTGAGGGTAGAGTTCTGGAAGAAAGGAGGACTGTCAAACTTATTGAGAGACAGGCAATTTTGTATGTCTTTTAAAGTTGGCAATTTCTCACTGTTTCTTCCCATTTGATTTCTTTTCAACAAACCTTCATAGGTTCCATTACACAAGGTGACTCGGCGATTGTAGTCATTCAAGCTAAAATGTGTAAGGAGGTTAGAAATAACACCTGTTAGTTCATGGATAGTATCATAACTTTGAGCCCAACAAACCAATCAAGGTCATAGTTGTGGTAAAAACTTTACTATAGTTACCTTACAAGGGTCAAACATACGTGGTAAAAGAACTGCTTCCAAAAGCAATCATGGATGAAGGAGTTTTGAAAACATAGATGCATGAAATATGAATCAACACATAAGTAACGAGGAAATTTACCATTCCATTGGAAAGGCAGTAAGATGGTTTACTAGGCAAGATGGTGACTCCTATCATACGTGCATTTGAATCTGGAGTAACTGAAGAGAGACCAGGGTAGACTGTGTTAACACTGAGCTAAGCCAGTTTGATCTGACAAATTCAACCATCCAGCACACATGTGCTTCCCCTTGTGGCTCAGCTGGTAAAGAATCTGCCTGCAGTGTGGGAGACCTGGGTTCGATCCCTGGGTTGGAAAGATCCCCTGGAGAAGGGAAAGGCTACCCACTCCAGTTTTGGCCTGGAGAATTCCATGGTCTGTATAGTCCTTGGGGTCGCAAAGAGTCAGACACGACTGAGAGACTTTGACTAAGCCAGTTTGGCAGAAGTGAAGCTAGGAAAGCATTCCAGGCAAACTGAAGACAAATGGAGGTGGTCAGTCAAAACAGATGATACTATATGGAGGAGAGGAATTAGGAGAAATGCTGTGTTAGAAAATGTTCTAAGGTCGGGATGGTTACTTGGCAAACATGGAGGCTGAGAAGGTGGGCCCCATCCTTTCTGGCAACCAGGGACTGATTTCAGGGAAGACAATGTTTCCACAGACTAGGGTGGGGGTGGTTTCAGAATGATTCAAGCGCATTATATTTTTGTGCACTTTATTTCTATTATTACTTCATCAACTCCATCTCAGATCATCAGGCTAATTAGATCCCAGAGGCTGGGGACCCCTGCCCGTAGTATTATATCCCACGTGCCTATTGTGGCCTGGAATTCCACCATCAGAGCAGTATTTCATTCAGTAGAGATTAATTTTTAAAGACGTTTCTGTGTGGATTTTAATGGATGAGGGGATCTTACTGAGTGTGTGAGAATAGACTCAGCACACACAGGAAGATGAAATAGGCTGGTGCCTAAAAACTAGGCAGAAACAGCCTCTAAAAGCTGCCTTTCCCAGAGCATTCCAGTGAGACGGCCTGTGAAATTAAGGGGGTCAGGGTCAGGTAAGTTTAAGCCCCTCTTGAAAAATAAGAATATGGTTACTTAAAGGCTCTGAGACATTCTAAAACTTCTAAAGACATTTTAAGTTCAGAATTCTCTAAATTAATCTGATCAGAGAAATCTTTTTCACATACCACCGACTAATAGCCCAGGACACTATGAGAAATGGAGCCTTCTGGAATGACTCAGAGTCACATACACAGCACTTACTACATCCCCATGGGCACTGTCTGGAAGGCCGTAGGAAAAGCTCAGGATGGAAAAGATGGGGTCCCTGTGAGCTGGATCCCCGAAAACCAGCGCATGCCCAGCCTGGGTGTGGACGCAATGCTCTGTGCCATGGAGCAGTCCAAAGACACAGGACAAGGGCGTGAGCACAGCAGGTTGTGGAGGAGACAAACACACAGAGAGACAGAAGAGCTGCCTGGGGAATCTGTTCCTGATATGTGTGTTCAGAAAGAGACATATTCAAGGAATCACTGAGGACAGAATTCTTCATGAGCTACTGGCTGCTTGAGTGTATTTGAGTATTTTATTTTTTTAATAACCAACATTTGTTGGTATAACTTATGGTAGAAAAAAAGTTCCTACAGCAGCTGCACATGACCCAGTTTTAGTACTTTAGAGATCTGTATCCCTACCCCATTTTCTGTTCTCAATTCCCCAGAACGCTGTGGTCCAGCCATACCAGACAGCTTCTAGCTTCATACATAATGTTCCCCCAACCGAGGACACACCACCCTCCCCCACCTGTGGTTGAGAGGCTTGTGCCTCCTTGAAGTCTCAGGATAATCATCTCCACCTCCCAAAGACTCCTGATTTTCTTCTTGGCTTTGCACACGCACCTATTAAAATAACTTCTCACGTTTTACTGTAATTTGTTTACCAGCCATCTACCTTTGTAAGTATAAAACGATATTCCAAAGGAAGGCTGTATTTTATTCATCCATGTATTCCCAGCACTATGAAACTGCTTAGAATATGATCGGAGCTCAAGACATGGCTGAATATAGGAACTACTTCTCATTTTAAAACAGTGGCTCTCAAAGTGATGGGGCATACTCAGTTTTATAAGTGTGATTTCCATACCTCTATTTTTTTAACTAAAGGACTCAGGATTTTTAAAAAAATCCTGCCTCCTGCAGGAAAATAATTTTCAGAAACATGCAAACAGAATGCAACACACATTAGAAACAGAATTATAAAGTGACTGTCCATCTCTCAGACATGTGGAAATATGGTCTCTTGGATTTCCACAGCAGGTACCCATGTTATTACCTATCACAGACAATCTCCCAGCTGGAGAATCGTGAGTTCTGACTAATCAGAGTCGGATCGTCTTGCCTTGCTGCCCCAAGCAGCTGGTCTGTGCACACATCACACTCGTTCCTGCCGGTGGCAAAGTTCCAGTAGGGCAAAGCGAAGGACTCATTGCCAGTAAGGCGCTAAAAGCAAAGGGCATGACCAGACATTCAATTCATGTCATCAGAAACAACAAGAAAATGAAGGAAGCAAAGACTTACAGCCAAATACATAGCAAAACTAAAAGAAACGTTTGACCAACCTGGAGATCCCTTTCCAGCCATAGCAAGTGGTACCGGTGCCAGGTAACAAAGGCAGGTCCTTGGTGTGAGAAATCTATAGCCTTGTATGGGCGCCCTGGTCCTAAAACAATTGGGAAACAGGTTAGAAGTCACAGAATAGAATTTTTTGACGTGAACCTTACCTGGGATGCGCTGGAGAGCCAGTAAGTCCATGATGTTTTAGTTGGAAAACAACTGGATTTTTAAAATTAATTATTAATTTTTATTGAAGCAATAGCTGATTTATAATGTTTCAGGGAAAGCAAAGTGATTCAGTTTGCTGAATGCGTGTGTGTGTGTGTGTGTGTGTGTGTGTGTGCGTGTGCACGTGCACACACGCATGCACACGTTCAGTCATATTCAATTCTTTGGGACCCCATGGACTGCAGCCCACCAGGTTCCTCTGTCCATGAGATTCTCCAGGCAAGCAGACTGGAGTGGGTTACCATTTCCTTCTCCAGGGGATCTTCCTGACTCAGGGAATGCACCTATGTCTCTTACACTGGCAGATTCTTTACCACTGCACCACCTGGGAAGCACATATATATTTTTTTCTTCTTTCTCATTGTGGTTTATTATAAGATATTGAATATTGCTCCTTGGGCTATACAATAGGATCTTATTGTTTATCTATTAATATTTTATATACAGCAGTGTGTGTCTGTTAATTCCAAATTCTAATTTATCTCCCCACCCACCTTTCCTCTTCAACAATAAGGGAAAACAACTGTTTTGTCATTTATTCCTCTGAAAACAACAACCACAACAAAACAATCTCAGAGGCAAATAGCACTTTCAGGATAAATTCTCCTTCATCTCTCGAAAGTCTGATGGTCAGCAGAGATTCGGAGAAACTCAGGTTATCTTAAGAGCTCCTGTTATAAATTTAATTTAGAGGCAGTGCTTCAGGAAGATAAAATAAGAGTATCCCAAAGAACAGATCATTAAGATCTAAATGAAATATATTTTTTAAAGACTTATTCTAACCTATTCCTTACAAATGCCTGCATTTATAGGGAGGGATTAATGAATAACAAAGCAACTTCAACTACACTTAGTCTGAATTCAGCATTTGGAACCAAAAGGAACTTTCACGGGTTTTGCCTCAGCCGTCAATCAGTTACAACTATTAGCTGACAAGCATGGTTGCCGAGACCAGAAGAGAGGAAAATACATTCAGACCAATTTGGCTGGCCTCTGGAACTGCCAATTGTAGTGAAAAGCTTTGGGCAATTTAATGACCTCCTTACCGCCTTTCCAATCCTTCTTCTCCGTCTCATAACAGCTTTTGATGGTTATGTAGAAACTTGAGCTAACTTTAGTTCTTTTTCAAAGTCCCCATAATAACTTCAGAGAGATGAAGAGACATGAATATAAATTTAATTCCTAGATGCGACCAGAAGCTATAGTTTTCTTTTCCTCTTGAGAGACTACCCTCTCATAAAGCAAAAATTCTTCAGAGTGATGACAGGAAAACTATAAAGGTTTATAGCCAGAAGAGCCTCCGTATCTGTCGATACAGAAAGACAGATGCTTACCTGTGAGGCAAGTTTTAAAAAGACCCACACTGAGGGGAAAACTGCTGTTGCTGCTGTTGGCTAGGCAGCCCTTTGTAAATGTTTGAATGCAGAACAAAGTTTAAAGTTCTCAAAACAAAATAAGGAGGGGGACTGAGCAGTAAACACAGGGCTGTGCTGTGCTCAGTCGCATCTGACTCTTTGTGACGCTATGGACTGTAACCTGCCAGGCTCCTCTGTCCATGGGATTCTCCAGGCAAGCAGACTGGAGTGGGTTACCATCCTCTCCCCAGGGGATCTTCCCAACCCAGGGATGGAACCCAAGTCTCCTGCATTGCGGGCGGATTCTTTACTTGAGCCACCAGGGAAGCCCAAACACATGGGCAGATTCCAAATGAGAATCTTACTAGTGAGCTCTCTGTCTTCAATCACCCTAACCCCAACGAGGAGCCTCAAAACTGAGGATAATTGCAGATAGAGCACGATTTCAGAATGCCTGAGTCTCCTGCGGCTCCTGTATTGGTAGGCAGATTCTTTACCATCGAACCACCTAGGACACCCCTAGGATTCCTAAAGGTAAAGGGGGAAAGCTCACCTAATAATGTATCTCTGACGGAATAATAATGGAGCCACACAAAGAAATCGTAAATGCTGCAGTTGGCGATCTGTGGTTGGGTCCCATTGGGCCCCAGGAGGCCCAGCCAGTGTTGCGTGGTGATCACGTAGTCGGGGTGCGGAGTGTACTTTGCGAGGTCTAAGGCGCCCAAGAACTGCTCCCTCTCTTGAGGGGTCAAGGAATGGACATCTTGCCGGACAACCAATGGTTTCTTCCGATCGCATTTGGGGCCGGTCCAGCCAAACCTGCAGTCTCCACAGTCATAGCCGGCAAAGTTTCCTAGTGCATTTGAGAAATTAAGGGAAAGATGGAAGAAGAAGTAAGCTTATGTCGCTTGGAAGAAATTTCTGGAGTAGAACGGAAGAGAAGGTCAGTTGTCTTTCCTTGCGCTCTGCTTGAAATGTTTGTCTCTCCAGGGGACTGAACACCAGAGAGTTTCTAGAAATATCCCCAGCAAAACAAACAGGGCATAAAACGAATTCCATGGTGTTATAAGCTGAATTGAATCCCCACCAAGTTCATATGCTGACGTCCTAACCCCTAGCACTTCGGTGGCTATTTTTGGAGATAGGGTCTTTTAAAAAAGTAAGTTAAAATGAAGACACTGTGGTGGGGCGGGGGAGGGGGTTGTGGTTGATCCAGCATGACTGGTGTCCTCATAAGAAAAGGAAATTTGGACACAGAGAGGGGTGTCAGAACACAACAAGCCAACAAGAGAGGCCTCAAGATGCACACCCTGCTGACACCTTGAGCTGGGCTGGCAGGCCTCCAGAGCTGTGAGAGAAGGAGTTTCTGTGTGCCACCCCGTCTACGGTCCTTTGTTATGGAAGCCCTGGGAGACTAAGACAAGTGCTGCCAGTCCGTTCCACTCATGGATCACGCCAGGCGTCCCTTCCCCGGGCGGAGCTGCAGCCTCAAATGTCATCACTGCTGACCCTTCTGCCCTGAGGCACATGCAGAAGGAAGAGAATATACACCAAGCTAAAGGGGGAGGGAACATAAATAAACTGATTTCCAGGAATTTAGGTGAAATCCAACATTAAAAAAAGCTGGTTTATGTTACAAAGGAGACAGAGTTAAGACAAAAATCAATGGAGGCTGGCAGGTCACAAAGGTGAATTAGCGGCCCCAATGTCAGAAAGTGCAAATCACTGCAGGGTTGCCTGTCTCTGCACAAACTGCTCCTCCATTTCATCATCCCAGGGACCAAGTACTAGTCACACCACGCGCCGGGCCTCTTTCTGTTTAGCGCCTAAAATTGACACTATTTTAGGCTGACTTTGCCCTGTTTAGCCTTGATGATTGCATTTGGGCTTCCTGGTGGCTCAGGCAGTAAAGAATCTGCCTGCAATTTCGGAGACTACAGTTCAGTCCCTGGGTCGGGAAGACCCCTGGAGAAGGGAATGGCTACCCGCTCCAATATTCTTGCCTGGAGAATGCCCATGGACAGAGGAGCCTGGTGGGCTACAGTCCATGGGGCCACAAAGAGTCAGACATGACTAAGTAGCTACACTTTGACTTTCACTTTCATTGCATTTGCTGGGACCAGCACCTCCTTCCTTAGGTAGTGATAAGTTAGAGAGTAAACACTTAAATATTGTTTGTGTGTTGAAACAAAAGAGAGCAATAACTTATCTCCTAGGAGTTGTGGGAAACATTTAATGTATCAGCTCCCTGTCTTCTCCTCCTCTTCTTCCTCCCAGATCTTTTACTTGCTCTTCCTTCTGTTTTGAACACTTTTCCCTCACAGTCTTCCTACCTTCCTCTTCACCTGGTTTAGCTATTCCTCCTTTAAGCTGCACAATGAGCTCTCTACAAGCACATCCTTGATCCCACACATCAGGGTCAGATGACCCCAAGCTGTGCGCCCATGACACCGCCTATTTCTTTTTCATTGAATTAATTGTGGCGATTGTAGACATCTACTGGCTCAGCTACAGGGACCTAGAAGGCAATTTATGCTGCTGCCTAGCCTATGCTGGGCCTTGGACGAATGAATCTTCATTTAATGAATGAAAGGAGCAAAAGCCAAATCATCTCAATGGATGCTTTAAACATCTTACAATTTTATTTGCCATTTATACGTTAATAAAGTTGAAATTTAAAATTTTTAAATTAAAAAAGGATATAAAAACATGTAGCAGGTGGATTCAATAATTCTCACTTTTCTTCTTCCTTTTTCTCCCTGTCCTTGTGAATCAGAAGGAAAAGCAGGCCCTGCAAGTAATTTTGATAAACTGCAAGTACCAAAATAGATCTAAGTAAAACATACTATGACCATGGTAAAGAGAGGGTTAGGGCCCGGAACCCTCCTTGCTATGCAGGGGGACATAGGTCCAATCCCTACTTGGGGAATTGGGGTCCCACATGCTGAGGAGCAACTAAGCCAGTGTAGCATAACTAGAGAGTCTGTGCTGCCACGAAGAAAAGTCCCACATGACACAGCAAAGAGTCACAACTAAGACCCAACGTGGCCAAATAAATAAATAAAAATCTAAAAAAGAGGGTTATTTGGATCTCTAAAGGAAAAGAAAATTTTCCAACAGCATGAAAACAAAATGAGCATGTGTCCTGTATAAAGAAAATACTGTCTGCTATTTTTCTATGGTTAAAAGAAATGTCCTTTAAAATATCATAAATAGGAAGAATTTGAGGGAGATAGTCTGATGCTCTTTGTAATATACAAAATATTTTACCTACCCTTGTGTGTGTGTGTGCTAAGTCATTTCAGTCATATCTGACTCTATGCAGCTTTATGGACTGTAGCCCACCAGGCTCCTCTGTCCCTGGGATTCTTCAGGCAAGAATACTGGAGTGGGTTGCCATGCCCTCCTCCAGGGGATCTTCCCAAGCCAGGGATAGAACCCACAGTTCTTATGTCTCCAGCACTGGCAAGTGGGTCCTTTACCACTGGTGCCACCTGAGAAGCCCCTTACCTACTGTTACTTAGCTTTATTTGCATTTTCCTGTTTCAACACCAAATGAAAAAATAAGTTTAAAATAATAGTTTAAAGGAAAAATTCTACTAGTCCCAAGACTGAAAATCAAGTTTTAGAACAGTTTACATTAAACATTAAAATTTATGTTGATCACTTAGGTGAAGCTATTAAATATAAATTATTTAATCAATACTTATTTAATGGCTACTACAGTATCAGATGTTATGCAAGGTACTTCAGTCTTCATGGAGCCTGAAATCTATTTTCCCTTGGGGTGCCTACTATAATTGAATAATATCTATTTTTAAAACATCTTAATTGAAATACATCCCTCCACTGTCACAGTTTCTAATGGAACAGAGTGGACTTCCCAAGTAGTGCCAGTGGTAAAAACCTGCCTGTTAGTGCAGGAGACATAAGAGACGCAGGTTCCCTCCCTGGGTCGGGAAGATCCCCTGGAGGAGGGCATGACAACCCACTCCAGTATTCTTGCCTGGAGAGTCCCCATGGACAGAGGGAGCCTGGAGGACTACAGTCCATGGGGTCGAAGAGTTGGACATGACTGAAGTGACAGCAGCGGCATAGGAGCAGAGTATTTTTTGAGAAGTGATTGAACAAAATGCGTGTGAAGAATACTAAATACCCAAACTTCCAGTTGTTTCCCTAAGGATGTTAGGAAAATGCAGTTACGACTCTACAACAGGAGAGCAACTGCTTCCTTCTAAATGCTAAGAAATAGCATGCACAAACTTTGAATACATTTCTAGATTTAAAGGAATAAAATTTGTCTTTGGTATCTCATTATTAAAATTGAGTAATTCATGACCTAAGCCATGAGTTTTAAGATCTCTGCATTTTCTCTACCAATATTCTTTTGGTTGCTAGAAACTAAATTACCAATAACTATCTCCCTCATTCATTTACTCAACAAATAATTTATTAGCACCTATTACCCAAAGAAAGGTCAAAATTAAACAGTCCCTTCTCTGCACACCCACATATTTATGTACATTCATACAACAGCCACACTTGATTGCTATGGACTTGACCTCTCAAAACCTGTCCTATTGGAATAAAGGGTTCTTACAGGAAGCAATCATGGTAACATAGAGCAGTACTGACACATAATAAGTTCTATATGAAGCATCACCATTACTAGTTTTACAAGTTACCACTGATCAAATCTCATAGTCTTTAAGTATTTGTTTTCATACCTGTCTTACTCAACCAGCACATTTGGACTATCAAAAATCGCCTTGGGGTTTTCCCCTTAGTATCTGAAGGACCTAACATAATTGCTGCTAAATAAACATTGGTTAGGTGGTTGATGGAGTCATGAATAACTGAATAAAAGGCATTAAGTGCTAGAGGATATAAATATAAATCAGGCTCGGTGCCTTCGTCTAGTGGTATGAGGAACGTGAGTGCGATGAAATATCAACACCAGCCTAACGATGGGAAATGTGAAAACAAGAATTAACTGAGCACCATCGATGACAGAAGATGAAATGATTCATTCTGACTCAGAAGATCAGAGATGGTTCACAATTGAGCTGAACAAAGCCATCTCTTCTCACAAAGCCAAAGTTGCCCCCCGAAAAGTAATGCAGAAATGCTAATAAGAAAGCGTTTGTGTGGATTTGAGCTCACCTATTACCCAGAAATGTATCTGACTTTAAAAAAAAATCTTTCCCAGCATGTCACAGAGAAAACACACCCCACAGCTCTGCAGTCAGCTCTCCTTCATATTTGTGCTTCTAAACCTGGTCTAAAGAATTTGTTAAAATATTGAAGACAACTGAAAAAGCAGTAACATAAAACCTTACCACACAAAATGTTTATTTCTTTAACTTAGATTTCCTAGCATTCCCTCACATTAATTTAATGAGTTGAGTTTCTCCATTAATCCACCAATAGCAATAGTTGGGGAAAAAAAAAGGAGACCCTTTAGGAAGGATTGTGTTATCTCACTGGAGAATGGAGAGAGAAAAAGTAAAAGATCCCTAGATATCAGTCCATCTGTTATTTAGTATGTCCTTTAACAAAAATGAAATTTAAAAAAACAAAGTCTTATACCTACCTAGGACCAGGATAAAAATGGAAAAAGAATGAGAACAACGAAACAGTGCACGTTCCCACATGAACCACATCAGCTCAGCCTCCAAAGGCTATTAGACTAAATAAGTTTAAAGACCACCGATTAGTGAATTTACAAGGAGCTCTAAATAGCCTATTCCTTTTAATTAGAGATTCTATTATATTAATAACAATACTTTACACTCACATGAGGCCTTTCATCTACCGAGCTCAGAAGAATTTTACAAGTGTGGTTTCATCATTATCCCCATTTTAGAGATTGGAAGATGGAGGCACTTAGTTGTACGACAAGAAGTTCTCAGACAATTGTTCAGAAACCATTTGGTACACATGTTTTTCAAAAGTCCAAAGACACAGCTGCAACTAGTCTTTTCCCCAGGAATGCCAATTGGCAGGTGAGGTTTGGAAGGTGAATTGCTGATGCCAAGATCTCCTGAAATTAAGCTCTTCTTGAAAATTAAGTTCAATAATTTTTCAGTTTGAAATTATCCCCACAGAGAATACAAAAGTTCTCTCTAGAGAATTTGAGTGCATAATTTAGGGTTTTTTTTCCATCTGAGTTTGCATTTATTTATTTTTATTGAGCTAAAAGCCTTAACCAACTTCAAGATTGTGGAGACTATGGGTGGTTTTTTGTTTTTTTATTGTGCTAAGAATACTTTACATGAGATTTACCTCTTAACACATGTTTAATTGTTTAAAACATTACTGTTGACTCTACGTACAGCATTGTACAGAACTCTAAATCTTATTCATCTTGATTAACTGAAACTTTATGGCCTCTGATTACTAAATCTTTATTTCCCTCGCTCCCAGCTCCTGGTAACTACCATTCTGTGCTTTGATTATATGAATTTGACTATTTCAGACGCCTCACTTACATAAAATTATCCAGTATTTGTCTTTCTCTGGTTGACTTATCTTCTTAGCACAATGTCCTCAAGGTTCATTCACGTTGTTGCATACTGCCGAATTTCCTTCTTTTCTAGGGCTGAATAGCATTAAATTGCAAATACATACCATCTGACTAGGATGCGAAGAAATTGGAACCCTTGCACACTACTGATGGAAGTGCAAAATGATGCAGCTGCTGTGGAAAATAGTATGAAGGTTCTTCAAAAATTAAAAATAAAACTACCATACAATCCAGCAATCCAATTTCTGAGTATTTATCCAAGAGAACATAAATCAAGATCTCACAAAGATATTGAGAGTCCCATATTGATTTCAGCATTATTCCCAATGACCAAGATGAAGAAACAGTCTCAATGTCCATTAAAGATGAATGGTGTGTTTATCTTTCCACGGAATTAACAAAATTCCAAGGTCATCAACAGTCTTGTTGCTAATCTACATTTCATTAATAAATTTGAGGTGACACTAGAAGAATCTACTTGCCAAAGAATTTTGAGGTTACAGCGGTGGTGGGGGGTGTACTTTGGGCACTGAAGATCAGGTTTAACTTCTGAAGACTGCCTCCTAAATCATGAAGAAATTAGCCTAAGAAAGCAAGCAGTTCATTCTTTAGGGAGAATAAACTGAAAAACGTGTGTCTTGCTTTGGGGCATATGACACATCACAGTGATTACTAGATATAGGAAATACCTGTCCAGCCCAATTACTAAGGACTTAGTCTGGTGTCCTGAGGCTCAAAGAAAAAGACCCTCTAACCAACATAAGTGGAGTCAATCCAAAGCTGGGATGGGAAGAGCTATGGTCCTGAATGAATCTAGACAGATCAAATCCTGGAGGAGGGAGACAAGGGGTTCTAAGAGACAGGCCTGGTCTTGACTATGGCTGGAGATGGAGACCTTACACCCTGCTTCCTTTGATTGGTCTACAGATATGCGATGTCCTTCTGGACTCTACACGCCAGGCCCTGTTTCTGGCCCACTGCCTTCTCAGGTCTGTTTGTCTAAGAAGCTCAGGTGGCGCAGTGGTAAAGAATCCGCCTGTCTTTGCAGGAGACACAGGTTCAATCCCTGGGTCAAGAAGATCCCCTGAAGGGAAATGGCAACCCACTCCAGTATTCTTGCCTGGAAAATTCCATGGACAGAGGAGCCTGCTGGCTCCCACAGTCCATGGGGTCGCAAAGAGTTGGACACGAATGAGTGATTGAGCACACACATCCTCCTGAGAACATTTTGAAAGTAGGTCACTGTGACCCTAAGTTACCGCCACTTCTGGAGGGAATATTTGTAAGTACTCCCTCGGGACAAAGAGACTGCAATTATCTCTTCTATTCTGCCACCCTTGATTCCTTCCATCTCACTTAAATTAAAAAAAACTTCCTTGTCAGATCAGAAAGATAGAGTAGATAGTGACGTGGGTGCATGTGCTCAGTTGCTCAGTTCTGACTGACCCTTTGGGACCCCATGGACTGTAGCCTACCAGGCTTCTCTGTCTATGGTTTTCCCAGGCAAGAATACTGGAGTGGGTGGCCATTTCCCTCAGCAGGGGATCTTCCTGGCCCAGGGATTAAACCTGGGCCTTCTGCATTGGCGGGTGGATCCTTCACCACTGCACCACCCGGAAAGCCCAGGCATGGGCAGTAATAAGGAGAGTTAACGGTTATAACTGAGTTCCTAATGTCTTCTGCTGCCAGGATTCCATAAAATGGAGATTCCCAAAGTTTCTAACTTGTGGCACTCTGTCATTGACTGACCTGGAAATAAGCTTTCTAGAAGAATTTTTAGTCACCAACAAAGAAGTCACTGTGTAGTGTGGTTTCCAATCCCACAAGTAATATGAAACCTGCTGCATCTCATTAGACTGAAAAACAATGAGAATCTATGAGATAATGTCTACAGAAGCAAGTGGTCAATTAGATTAGAAAAAAATGAATAGTATACATTCGACATGCCATTACAAACATTTCGTCACAATTAATACAAAACTAACAAATCCTTTGAATTACAGAATTAACAATATGACTACAAAATAATGATGATAAAGCCAGATTTTTTTCCTTTTCCATTATGGTTTATTATACAATATTGAATATAGTTCCCTGTGCTATACAAAGGGCCTTGCTTATCCATTCTATATTTTTAAAAATAGCTTCAGAATTTTCAGTTAGAAATCTGATCTCATTCTTACATCAACATCACAGCCCTTTGTACATTCTCTTAGTTTACCTTTCTATGTCCTTACATAGCTCAGTTATCTATATTTTCCTATGTTCTAGCATCATATAACATCAATAAAAACATAATTAAAAAGGAAAACCTCTTTGCACCTGGACACTGTGGAATAGTTTCAAGGGCTTTGCTAAAGTTGCTGCTTATGTTTTTGTGTGTGTGTTTCACATGCCCTGCCAGCCTTTGAGTGTTATCACTGCTGTGCATGTTTGCTGAACACTGGAGGGGAGCCCCACTAAAGAGGATTTGAGAAGGCTCAGAAGAGCGGGAGAAGTAAGAAACGCACAGAGATTTCAAAAACAAAACAGGCAATAAAAGAGACCAAAGTCTGAAAGAGGGATACTGCATAAATTCTGAAATGCTCACATCACACCCAGACAGGAGTGAAAAAAAAGCCATTGTTATCTAAAAACTAGCCTCCCTTCTTCAGCTCTATCCGTCCATCTCACCAAGGATGGCAAAGTTACAAGCCAGTCATAACCTTCACGAGCAAGATATATCCTGCTTGAGACCTGTTCAGATTGTCAGAAATGCTGAGACTCGAACTTCAGAACACCTACCCCCTGCCGTCTGTCTTACTGATGCCAAGAATCACCCGCCCTCCCTCTTCAACAAGTGCAAACCTGTCTCAGAAGGAGAGGGCACTGAATCCATCTTGAAAGGACTTGCTCTGAGTTTCAAAGCTGACTCTGGGGCTTGGCTTTCCTCGCCAACAGACAAGTCCATGGTGTGCTGGCACGCGTTCATAGAACCAGCGTGTCCCACAGAATATTTATTTAGTTCTCATAACTAGATCTTCTAAAGGGTGTGCAGAATATACCCAGACATCAGCCTTACTCAGTGCCAATGGACCAACTTGGTTTGCCTTTCAAAGCCTAGACTGAGCATCTCTGCCTTGGAAGGGGTTCCTCCCTCAGCGGGCCAGCCCCACCCAGCTGGGCGCATGCGCACATCCGCCTGCCTGCTCACCTGTGCACCTGCAGGTCCAGTCGAAGAACTTCCTGGGCCATCGCCGCGGTCGTCCTGGTTGCGCAGGACATAAGGACCGCTCCAGGGCCTGGTGTCGGTCTGCACCTCCACGCACTGGCCCCGGCCCTCCCGGGAGCCGCAGACGTTGGCGGGTCGGCACCCAGCGGCGGGCAGCATTCCTTGGCCCGCAGGCTGCCCACCGTCATGCAGACCCGGGGAAACTGCGCCCGGGCCCCAGACGGGAGTGCACAGCCCAGACAGCCGAGCAGAAGCCCCCACCCTAGGGGGCTCATGGCTTTAGAACCGGGAGAACTCTCTCTCTCTCGCCTTCCACTCCTTGCTTCTCTCCAGCTTTCTCTTGGTCTTCCACTCTTGGGCTCTTGAGCATTCACCCGCTTTTTGATTTGGGGGAAATTTACGTTTTAGGAGGTATATTTTGGATCTGCCTTCTAGTCCTCTCTTCTTGAAAAAAGACCCACAAAAATTACAGAGCCCACATGTGTGCTCGTGTGTACATGCACACACAGACGACTTTATGTGATGCAAACCGCTAAAACAAATTTCATTCCATCAGAAGCTCCTCTAATAGCCAGATTTAATGAGGGAGCACTTCTTGCCGCCTTCCCCGGTTAAAACAGGCTTTGTCTAATTGAGTTAATTGACGAAGCGCTCCAGTCATACTACTTATTATACTGGTATTTCTGAATCCCCTCCTTCCCTCCTTAGTTCATGACTTTAATTGCCTTGAACTCAGTTCAAAAGCCAAATGCCGTGCTGCCTTTATTCAGTCTGGCTTGCCAAATCACGGGGCCTGGTGGGGTTTGTGTAAGGGCTGGGAGAAGCCGTCATTAGCAGGATTAGCATTAGACAAATCCCCATCGTTAGCACATGACCCAGAGTGAACAATGAAGTAGATAAAACTTCTGGCTTTGTTTCAAGAGGGCAAAATCATCTTCATTATCTGGGCTTATGTGCTCTGGCCAAGCTTGTGACCTCAGACTTCCTAGGGAGTCAATAGATGCAGTGAGCTTGTCGTCAAAAGCCCTTCAGAGATCAACCCCACTGCTAACAGCTGTTCACTCCTGACTGCTCCCTGACGTGCTTCCAAAGACCACTACAGGCTGTCACACAACTTCACAAATAAAGAGACACTTATTGAGGGCTGACGTACAAGGAGTTGCTTTGTTTCACAGTTCACAATGAGGGATCCTCTTCTCTCCAAAGAGTAAGTCCTATTCTATTCAGGGCTTCCCAGGTGGTGTTAGTGGTAAAGAACCGCACAGCAATGTAGGAGACTTAAGAAAAGTGAGTTCGATCCCTGGGTTGGGAAGATCCCCTGGAGAAGGAATTGGCAACCCGCTTCAGAACTCTTGCCTAGAGAACCCCGTGGACAGAAGAGACTGGTGGGCTACAGTCCATGGGGTCACAAAGGGTTGGACAGGACTGAAATGACTTAACACCCATTCTCTTCAGTGCGTCTCTGCAGCAGGTTTTTCTTCTTAAATACATAAAGTACCATGTCACGCATGCTTCTTGGAAGGAAAGCTATGACAAACTTAGCATACTAAAAAGCAGAGCCATTACTTTGCCAACAAAGGTCCATATAGTCAAAGCTATGGTTTTTCCAACAGTAATGTTCAGAGGATGTGAGCGTATATATAAGGAAGGCTGAGTGCCAAAGAATTGATGCTTTCCAACTGTGATGCTGGAGAAGACTTCTGAGAGTCCCTTGGACTGCAAATAGATATAAAACCAGTCAATCCTAAAGGAAATCAACCCTGAATATTCACTAGAAGTTTAGTTCAGTCTCTCAGTCATGTATGACTCTTTGCAACCCCATGGACTGCAGCACACCAGGCTTCCTTATCCATTACCAACTTCCAGAGCCTACTCAAACTCATGTTCACTGAGTCAGTGATGCCATCTAACCATCTCGTCCTCTGTTATCCCCTTCTCCTCCTGCCCTCAATCTTTCCCAGCATCAGGGTCTTTTCCCATGAGTCACTTCTTCATATCAAGTGGCCAAAGTATAAGACCTTCAGCTTCAGCATCACTCCTTCCAATGAATATTCAATGTTGATTTTCTTTAGGACTGACTGGTTTGATATCCTTGCAGTCCAAGGGACTCTCAAGAGTCTTCTCCAACACCACAGTTCAAAAGCATCAGTTCTTTGGAGCTCAGCTTCCTTATGGTCCAATTCTCACATCCATACATGACTATTGGAAAAGCCATAGCTTTGACTAGATGGACCTTTGTCAGCAAAATAATATCTCTGCTTTTTAATACTCTGTCTAGGTTTGTCACAGCTTTTCTTCCAACGAGCAAGTATGTTTTAATTTTATGGTTGCAGTCACCATCTGCAGTGATTTTGGAGACCAAAAAATAAAGTCTGACACTGTTTCCACTGTTTCTCCATCTATTGCCATGAAGTGATGGGACCGGGATGCCATGATCTTAGTTTTTTGAATGTTGCATTTTAAGCCAACTTTTTCTCTCACCTCTTTCACTTTCATCAAGAGGCTCTTTAGTTGTTCTTCACTTTCTACCATAAGGGTGGTGTCATTTGACTGTCTGAGGTTATTGATATTTCTCCCAGCAATCTTGATTTCAGCTTGTGCTTCATCCAGCCAGGCTTTTTCATGATGTACTCTGCATATAAGTTAAGTAAGCAGGGTGATAACATACAGCCTTTCCCAGTTTGGAACTTTGATGTTTTCCTTTCCCAATTCATTGGAAGGCCTGATGCCAAAGCTGAAGCTCCAATACTTTGGCCACCTGATGCGAAGAGCCAACTCATTGAAAAGACCCTGATGCTGGGAAAGACTGAGGGCAAAAGGAGAAATTAGACGGTTAGAGAGCACCACCAACTTAATGGACATGAACTCGAACAAACCCAAGAAACAGTGAAGGACGGAGGAGCCTGGCATGCTACAGTTCATGAGGTCACAAAGAGTTGGACACGACTTAGTGACTTAACAACAACAACAAACCATGCCACCAGGAATTCAAAGTTGTAATTATGTAATTGTCGAGAGGCAGTGGACAATTTGGAGTGAGGGCCCACATGTGACATCTTTGATTTCTGTTAAAGTTAAGCAGTGTCCAGCTTCAATCTAGAGGGCAATGCCTCCCCAGTCCTTCTGGGAAACATCCAGATGAGCAACAGTGGTTCACCTGTCAGAGCCTCCATATTTTCTCAGGGTGGAAACAGGATTCTCTTAGTGTCATAAGGTCAGTGCAGATAGCTGATGCAAAACTGCTTCAGGCAGTATCTAAGAATGCTTTCTATTTCAGCATAAAGATATAGAATGTTAAGCTCCAAAGCAAATTCCTAACTTAAAATTTATTTATACTGGTGCTCCAGCCCCATGTATTTTCTCTGTCACCCTCATGACATTAAATTGCTGTGACTAATTAAATGGCAGCACTTAACTCTGACTATACACCGTTGCCAGCCTACTGAAGTGGAATCTCTGTGGATGTGACCCAGATTTCAGCCCTCTTTCTAAGCTCTCTAAGCCATTCTAATGGGCAGTTCGAGGTGAGAATCACTGGTCAGGATAAAGCATGGATCCAAAGGAAATGTTGGCATCAAGTCAACTGAAATATTCCATGTGTATTCATTTCCTTAGGCTTCCCAGGTACAGCTAGTAGTAAAGAACCCACTTGGCCAAGGCAGGAGGCACAAGAGACAAGGGTTCAGTCCCTGGGTTGGGAAGATCCCCTAGAGGAGTGCATGGCAACCCACTCTGGTACTCTTGCCTGAAGAATCCCATGGACAGAGGAGCCCAGTGGGCTACAGTCCATAGGGTCGCAAAGAGTCTGATGTGACTAAAGAGACTTAACACTTTCCTCAGGCTGCCTTAACAAATTTCTGCTAACTGGGTGGGTTTGTATTCTGTCACTATTCTGAAGGGCAAAAGTCCAAGCTCAGTGTGTCATCGGTAGGGCCGGGCCCCCTCTGAAAGTTCTAGGTAAGAACCTTCTCTCCTCTTCTATCTTCCAGTGGCTGCAGCCATTTCTCAGCTTCCTCTCTTGAGCCCACATCATTCCAATCTCTGCCACAGTGTGTGGCCGCCTCCTCTCTGTGCTTTAACATTGCTACCCTAGGTAGGTGGAAACCCTAAGCAGGTCAGAATAGAGTTAAGAAATCCCCATCTTGATATAGGAGGCTGGCTAGAGCAATAATTTGGAGTCCCTCTCCCCTTACACTAACGGAATTATCTTTTAGTATCAAGCCATCAGCCTACATTAAGGCATGTCATGGAGAAATATCATGTGAAGCTTGTTAGACATTTTTATGTCATCTAATATACATCACAATGTCATTTTTATGAGGAATCAGGGGAGAGATTTCTCTCAGAGTTCAATATCCATTAAAGCTGTGCTCCCCCGTAGCATCTAGATATTATGAATCTTAGGACAGTGTTTCTTTCTTGGCCTTGGCCATTTATGACATTTGGAACCAAATTCACAGCCCCATGTCCAGCAACTGCTTCACACATTGTTTTGTTTGATATTTGCCTTACATATGTTCCTAGATGGGCTTCCCAGGTGGCGTGAGCAGTGAAGAATTTGCCTTCCAACGTAGTAGAAGCAGGAGCCCAGGGTTCAGTCCCTGATTCAGGAAGATTCCCTGGAGGAGGAAACAGCAACCCACCCAGTATTCTTGCCTGGAGAATCCATGGACAGAAGAGCCTGGCTGGTTACTGTCCATAGGGTCACAAAGAATCAGACATGGCTGAGCATCTAAGCACATGTTCCTATATTTGGGAATTCTTAGTTTATCCTTTTGTGAATTTATGTATTTATGTATCTCAAATTCTTTGAAAAAGGAGGCAGAGAGATACATACATGCACACATATATTTCTGCATAAGTATGGAAGTAATACACTCCTAGCCAAATTGTTTGTAAGCAAGCTGGGGCTTAGAGAAGAATTCAAAAAACTTCTGAGAAGCTGGTGTATGTAATCAGCAATCTAAAGACATAAGCCTAGAGGGTCTCAGATCATGAGTATGGCTATCCTTAAACACTGGCTTGTTTATGAAAGGGAAAGTCTTTGCTAAAAACCCGATAGCAGAATCCAGGAGGAAATACCGTTTGTTGTCAGTGTGTGTGTGTGTGTGTGTGTGTGTGTGTGTGTGTGCGTGCAGCACATGCGTGCTCCATCATGTCTGACTCCTTGAGACCCCCTGTACTATATCCAACCAGGCTTCTCTGTTCATGGAATTTTCCAGGCAAGAATACTAGAATGTGTTGCCATTTCCTCCTCCAATGGATCTTCTCAACCCAGGGGATCGAGCATGTGTCTCTTGGAGTCTTCTCCTTTGGCAGGCGGCTTTTACCACTGAGCCACCAGGGAAGCCCACCGTTGTCAATGGAAGTCATAAGGTCAAAGATTATTATTCTAAGGAATGTTCTGAAAGCCAGTAAAGAGAGGCACCTGTGTATCACAGAGCAGAATAATCTGGAGTAGAAAAGTGCCTTATCAGAAAATATATATATCTTACCCTGTCCTTTACCTTTGAGGAAAGATTCTGAATGAAAAGAGATGTTCTGTATAGTTTGATTTTGCATCTCAGCATCTTGTATCATCTTGCTTTCAAAAAAGGATTCGGTGTGCAATTCTTTGGAGAATCTGTGAGGGGACCATGCCGGGTGGACATGGAAAGCTTTAGAGGCAGGATGCCAGCCATGCCTACCCTACCTTCAAAGGAGGAAGCGATGGCTCAGAGCCTGGTAAGCAGTCCTGTGGGTTGGTAAACATTTTAAAGCCCTTGCTAAAAGTAATACAAAGAAATTAATCATATGCATCTTGCTTCTGCTTTTCAGCGAATTCCTGCTCTTTCTCTACGCCTCTGAATGTGAAAACCCTCCTGGTTTCTAGCCCTGCTGGACACCTCTGTCCAGTGCTTTTTGATCTATTCTCTGCAGTCACATCATAGGGAAAAGAGATTATTCTTTCTCCTTGTGTCCAAATTGTTTCCTAAATGCTGGGCATGTGTCCTGATAAGGGTTTTGCTTTCTCCATCTAAGAGCTTTTCTCTTCTTGTTGCTGTGAATTGTTCTTCAGAGGAATCAAGGGTTAGGAATGGGTTGTGTGGTCTCTGGTATTTCAATTGGATGCATTTTTTTCCATCTTGCACGTATTTTTTGATAGTCTATTCTTAAGGCTGTGTGTATACATCAAACAGCCATTTTAATTTCAGATTTTTCATCACTGAGCTTTATATCCATCTCCATCCCTTGTTATGCACATCTGAGCCTTCTAATTCTTATTTTTATCATTATGGTTTTTATCCTCATCCTGATCATGAGTATTCAATTTGAAATTTTTATACATACCCTCTAATTTAATGACTGACTTGGATAAACAATATAGTTACACCTACATCAAAAATACAGATCTGTGGAAGAGGGGAATTCACTCCCCTCTCCACCCACTTCTGATCAAGCCTAGCAAATATCACCTATACATTTACAAAGAGGTTATATGGCCTGAAAATGTAATTTTTAGACTATTTTAGTCCACCAGAGTTTATAAATTGTGCAATTAAGGAAGTCTGGGGGCTTCCTGGTGGCTCAGTGGTAAAGAGTCCACCTGCCAATGCAGGAGACACAGGTTCGATCCCTGATCCAGGAAGATCCCACATGCGACAGAGTGACCAAGCCCGTGTGCCACAATTTCTGAGCCCGTGCTCTAGAGCCTGCAAGCCACAACTACTGCAGCCCGTGTGCCTAGAGCCTGTGCTCTGCAACAAGAGAAGCCCCGCGATGAGAAGCCCGTGAACTGCAGCTCGAGAGCAGCCTTTGCTTGCCGCAACTAGAGAAAAGCCCTCCCGGCAACGAAGACCCGGCACAGACAAAAATAAAAATAAATAAATATTTTTATAAATAAAAAGTACCAAAGAAAATTTCATACCTAGAAAGATCACCAAAATACAATGTCAGGAGAAAAACAAGATACATAACTGAATTCACTATGCTAACACAAATCCACCAAAGTTTACAAATGTGCACTTTATAAACTTAAGGAAGTTTGGAGTCTAGAAAGATCACCAAAATACAGTGTCGAGAGAAAAACATAAGGTACATTACAGTGAATTCCTGTGCTAACATAGTGAAGGAGTGTGTGCACACGTGCACACACCTGCCTGTCTGGATGTGTAAACATTTAGAATATATACAGGAAACTGGTAGAGTGGCTGCTCTGGGAAGGGGGCCTAAAGATCTGGGGAACTAGAGAAAAAGATCTATTTTTATTCTATATTTTTGCACACCTTGAACAATGAGCCAAGAACATAGAGTATTTATTTTTATTCATAAATTTTAAAATTTCAGTTAAAAATTCAGAATGATGGGTACTTTATGAGACTGACATTAAATAAAGGAACTTCCTGTAAGTACTAAAAATATATGATTTTGGCAAAACTCAGATTTGTCTTCTTGATCTTGGTCCTGCTATTTACTAGTTCAATAGCCTTGAACAATGTGGTATCCTTTTCACACACGCATACACACTTCTAATCCAACAATCTAATTAGAAGTACTTTTCAAAATAGTTTTCCTTCTGGAAACCAAATCAGTACTTCTAACTTCAGTACATGGAAAATATTCTTAACGTTTATGTAACATTCAGTTCAGTTCAGTTCAGTCGCTCAGTCATGTCCGACTCTTCGCGACCCCATGAATCGCAGCATGCCAGACCTCCCTGTCCATCATCACCTCCCAGAGTTCACTCACACTCATGTCCATTGAGTCGGTGATACCATCCAGCCATCTCATCTTCTGTCGTCCCTTCTCCTCCCTGCCCCCAATCCCTCCCAGCATCAGAGTCTTTTCCAATGAGTCAACTCTTCACATGAGGTGGCCAGAGTACTGGAGTTTCAGCTTTAGCATCACTCCTTCCAAAGAAATCCCAGGGCTGATCTCCTTCAGAATGGACTGGTTGGATCTCCTTGCAGTCCAAGGGACTCTCAAGAGTCTTCTCCAACACCACAGTTCAAAAGCATCAATTCTTCGGCACTCAGCTTTCTTCACAGTCCAACTCCCACTTCCATACATGACCACTGGAAAACTACAGCCTTGACTAAACGGACCTTTGTTGGCAAAGTAAGGTCTCTGCTTTTGAATATGCTATTTAGGTTGGTCATAAATTTCCCTTCCAAGGAGTAAGCGTCTTTTAACTTCATGGCTGCGGTCACCATCTGCAGTGATTTTGGAGGCCAAATAACTACCCAGAAATGGAGGTTAACCATTCTTTTCTGGATTCTGCTGAATTAATTAAATGATGATGTGGTATTTTCAGGTACGCTCTTCTCTCTTAGCCTTAGAACTTAGGAATCTCCATCCTTAATTATAACAGAAATGTGGACCAAAAGTTAAATAAGCCCCAGAGACTGTGGGTAAACCAGATTTGAGGCAACTCATTAATTTCAAGAGCTGACAAAGATTAATTCTATCATTAAAAATAAGAAACATAAAATGAAAAGTAAATCTTCTTCAAAAAAATACTTGACCTGAATCTGATGCTTTATACCAAGCTCATTATTTTATCACCACTGTCAAAAAGCATCTAACCATGGTGCTTGACACTGTCTTTGGAAATGATTCCTTCTCATTTAATCTCATCTAAATTAATGCAGTTACTTTTAATAGGCCAAGTGTGTGCAGACACACACACAGCCCAAAAGAATAACTCTAAGCTTCCAATTCATTTTATAAGCTATAAAAAGAAATATGTTCTTACAAATCATGGCAGACAGCTACCTACTAAATGTAAATGTTGCTGGTGTGAATTCTTCATTTCTAAAAAGTGTTCTAGTATAAGATGAACAGACTGCAAGTATGCAAAACAAGATCATTTCTTGGAGATTTTGGTTTACTTCCATTATAAGAGGTGCTTATGATACCATAATGTTTTTATAGTAACAAATCTAAACTGAAATTTATGAACATCAACTGCCTATTTATGCCACAGAAATGAATTTCATCTTGAGTAGGATGATTTGAAGCCCAAGTCAGAATTCAGCAGAAGATGCAGAAATAATAGAGGAGTGAAGGATTTTTTTCGGTGGAAATGTGTTTGTCCTCACTGAAGACTTGAGGAAATACAAAGCTGTAAGTGAACACGCAAAGTCATAGTAACATGGGGCCTGGGAACTAGAGAGGGTGAAGCGTTAGGGAGTAAAACATACTTTAAAAGAATATCTACATTAAAAAAATATATACACCACCCTCTGTGTCGTCAATTTCCGCTGTGGAAATTTGAGCTCATAGAATTTGTCTGAGTTGCTCAACATCACACAAATGGTATATTAGCTTGCTATTGTTATCATAAGAAACTGTTAAAAGATAAACTAAAGCATAATACTTTTATTTTTCCTTTTTGGCCACGCCATGTGTGAGATCTTATTCTCCAACCAGGGATGAAAACTGCACCTCCTGCATTGAAAGCGCTGAGTCTTAACCACTGGACAGGCAGGGAAGTCCTAGCATATTACACTTTCAAGAGTTTATTTAAGCAAAAATCAATTTGAATTGAGTAACCCCAAACCAGAAGTGTTAGGAGTACTCCACGAACAGGATCTGGGGAGCAAGGTTTTTATAGAGGGGCTGTGGAAGCAAAGCAAGGAAATTACTTGATTGGTTAGAGCTTAAGTGGTTAAAGCCTAGTTGGCTGTTTTGTGATTGGTTGTTCCTTAACCTTGAGGCTTTTACAAGAATTCACCCTGGCTTGGGTTTTGATTCGCTTACACAGACGACCAAAGCATTAGAGCCACTTCAGACCAATGGCCTCCTTGTTTGGTATTTTCACATGAAGTACCACACACTGAGAGGCAGAAATGTATTGTCTCACAGTTCTTGAAGTGACAATCAGGGTGTCGGCAGGGCCATGCTCCCTCTGAAAGCAAGAGGGAAAGACATTTTGCAGACTCTCTCCCAGCTTCAGCTGGTTCCTTAAATGGCTACCCACTCCAGCATTCTTGCTGGAGAATCCCATGGACAGAGGAGGCTGGTGGGTTACAGTCCATGCGGTCACAAAGAGTCGGACACAACTGAGCAACTTCACTTTCACTTTCACTTGTGGCAACCCACCTCCAGTCCTCACATGGCTCTAATTACCTACTTCCGTGTCTGTGTGCCTCTGTGTCCAAATGTCCCTTTCTATAAGGTCACAGGTATACTGGGCTAGGGGTCCACCCTACTCCAGCATGACCTCATCTTTCCAGTGAAGTGTTAGTCACTCAGTCATGTCCAGCTCTTTGTGACCCCATGGACTATAGTCCACCAATCTCCTCTGTCCATGGTATTCTTCAGCAAGAATGCTGGAGTGAGTAGCCATTTCCAGAAATCTTCCTGACCCAGGGATTGAACCTAGGTCTCCTGCATTGCAGGACTCTTTTACCATCTGAGCTACCCGGGAAGTCCATGAGCTCATCTTACATTTGATTAAATTTGCAACAATCCTATTTCCAAATAGGCTTACATTCAGAAATACTAGGATTAGCACTTCAACATGTATGTTTTTTTGGGAAACGCGGAGGGAACATGCTTCAACTCAAAACAGATGATAAATGGTGAAACTAGACATCAAAACTCATAAAGTCAATCTCTTTTCACAAGCAGGTCACCCTCAACACATCCTCAAACTTTTGGTTTTAGGAGGACCATCGGCGTGGGTCATGTGGTTGGGGGAGAGACGCTGAAGAGGTGTTGAGGAGACACTGTCATAGGATTTAGCTGCTTTCTACAGACGTGAGCAATTGTGTGTCCTCTCATGGGGAATTCCAAATTGGGTGAAGGCAGCCTACTTCTGCGAAGCTTCACGTTTGTCAGGCAGTACCAGGAGCTCCTATTATTCTACAATTAGTCCTACACATGGCCTCTTTGAGCCACACTAGCTCATAAATTATTCATCTGATAAGAAATTGAAAAATTATTTGGATCAGTTATTTGAGAAAACCATGCCTGCCCACGGGCTTCCCGGGTGGCGCTAGTGGTCAAAAAAATCTGCCTGCCAGTGTAGGAGGTGCAAGAGACGTGGGTTTGATCCCTAGGTCAGGAAGATCCCCTGGAGGAGAAAATGGCAACCCATGCCAGTATTCTTGCCTGGAAAATTCCATGGGCAGAGGAGCCCCATGGGCTATAGTTTGTGGGATCCCAAAGAGTCAGACAAGACTGAATGAAACACAATGCTCACCCAGAGTCAAAAATAACTTGCCCAAGACCACAGAGCTAGTTACCAACAGAGTCTCAGTCTCGTGACAAACGTGAGATATCTCTTTCCTGATATGGATACTTTTTTCCTCTCATCTTTATCTCAAGTGTCTTGTATTTAAAAGTCACTCTTTAGGAAAAAAAAAAAAAACCTGCTTGTTTGTCCATTTATTTATTTATTTATTTGGCTGCTCTGGGTCTTACTTGAGGCAAGTGGGATCTAGTTCCCTGAGCAGGGACCAAACCTGGACCCCTGCACTGGAAGCATGAAGTCTTAGCCCCTGGACCACCAGGGAAGTCCCTAAAAGTAACTCTTAATTCTCATCTTTCTGCCAACTCAAAAGTTAGGGATGGACAGATAAAAAGTGCCTGATAATATTTATTAAATGAGTCTATGAATGAGAACAGGGAACCACTGTGCCTTTAAGGATAAACTTTTCAGCTGAATAACCAGGTGGTCTTTTGACTTACCAACCTCTCCATCTCCAGGGAAAGATCCAAGAAGCTCCTTTTCTTTCTTCTGAGTTGGGAGGTGGGTTACACTCCTTCTGGGAAAACTCTCCATCTCTTCTCTCAGATTTTCCTTTGATTTAAATCTGTAGATAAAATATGGCTGTTTGTCTTGTTGTAGAAGAAATGGAAGCCTCTCTGTATATGGCTCCATGGCTGGAGGTTACATTCACTTCCAGATGCCCCAGTCGAGGCCCCTGTGAGACTGCGCCCTGCTCAGCAGTCTCCTTCAGAAATAATCCTTCTATCAGTCTTCTTCCCACCACTACAAACATCCTTAATGATCATAGGCTAAGTTTTTTGTTCACAGAGTTCCCCAAACCTGATGATTAGAATCTGGTCCTTCACATTTGAATACTAACTTCAGTCAAGAAAATAATCTGAATTTAAGATGGTTGCCAGGTAATCCTTAACAGAATGAATATTTTTAACATATAAAGAAAAATCTCCCTTAAGGGAGGCCTTTATTAAAACGTGAGAGAAAAAGTCAACGTTGCAGAATCCCACCAAGAAAGGTAGGGGTGCCTGCTATATGGGCTTAACTAGTGGCTCAGTGGTAAGGAATCTGCCTACCGATGCAGAAGACGCACGTTCGATTCCTGGGTCCAGAAGAGCCCCTGGAGAAGAAAATGGCAACCCACTCCTGCCTGGGAAATCACGTGGACAGAGGAGCCTGGCAGGCTGCCATTCCATGAGGTCACAAGAAAGTCAGGCACAACTTAGCAACTAAACAACAAACCTGCTATATACAAAGTTGTGAGGCTGTACTTCCCTCTTCTTCATTTTCCTAGGTATTAATATCTCTAGAATATGCGATATTGTACTATAGTTTTGCAAGATGTTACCACTGGGGGATATTGTGTAAAGGGCACAAGGATTTCTCTGTGCTATTTCTGTGCTATTTCTTGCTACTGCATGTGAATCTAAAATCAGTGCAAAAATAATAATAATAATAAATCAAATCACTGCAAAGAGGGAGGGGATATATGTATAAGTGTGGCTGATTCATGTTGCTGCATGGCAGAAATCAATACAATATTGTAAAGCAATTATCCTCCAATAAAATATAAATTTAAAAATTTCAATGAATAAAACCAGTGCAAAATAAGAAGTTAACTGTCAAAAATCTCTAGACTAATGGAATCAGCAAACACATTGGTAGAATGTTCACAGTTGCTACTGAATTCAAGTACTTAATGACCCTTCCAGTTCACTGATGGAGTCGCCAATACAATCATGCTGAATGACATTTGTCATTCGAATGGATTCCATACTTTTGGGTACCAAAAGCAGTACACTTCTCCTTTACTATCAAAACCGGCTTCCTAGTTGAATTCTTAAATACCACCACCACCCAGCCCTGCCCCCCCACCTTGAATGACTTCTTAAATCAGTAAACCAACCTGAATAATTGATGGGCTGAAGACGAATCTTTCCAAGGAGGGGGACTGGTATTGTGTTCATCTTTGTATCCAGCATCTAACACAGAGCCTAACAGGTAACAACTGAATAGTAAGTGTCGCTGAAAGACTAAGTGAATGATTGAATAATGAATGATGAACAGTGACTATTGTTGCCTTAATGTTCTAGTTAGTTGGAGGTAGGAGGTTATTCCAAATAACTTGGCAATTTCTTGCAAATCAAAAGCTCCAGTTGGGAGTTTAATATAAAATTTTTCACACTATTTCTGATAACAATATACACATTCACTCCAGAAAATTTGAAAAGTATACAGAGAAGAAAATTTAAATGACTCACAATTTCACCATCCAGAAATGATTCTGATTGTTCTTTTGCTATTTATCATTCCAGATGAATGTAATTATTCATTCCTTCAACAGTCTTTTCTTAAACTGGAATTATAGAATACACATTTTTATAATCTACTTCTATCCTACATTTCATTATATGCTGAAAAACACTTTTCTGTAATTTGCCACTGTCAAAACAGAGAGCTGAAAAGAAAGCTGAAAAAAAGCTGAAAGCTTCACTCCATCAAAACCACATTAGTCATACTAAAAACACAGCAGTCACAGAGAGTGATGGTTAGGGAAGGGGGCGGGGAAGGGCATTGTGCTTAGAATGTTCATGCATCTGATTGTAAAAACAATTCATGTGTGGACCAAAGAGAGTGGAGACTCTTTTGCACTTGCAAAAAGCATAGCATGCGAAGTGTCCAAGAAATAAACTCATCATGAAGACCAAAACTTAAAAAAAAAAATGTGTTATACATTATCATCAGAATTTAAATCTTAGTGGGCTGGAAACTGCATATCAGAATGCAAGATGCAAAAGTTTGAAGTGAAAATAAGAATATCACATGAGACATTTTATGTCATGAAATATCTCATAACACTAATATCATAAGATTTCTGTTAAACGTTCATTGTTAGCTATTGTAATTAAAAATAATTATATTAATCACACCACAGTTGTAAAGGAGAGAGAATATGAAAGTATCTCAGAGGAGAGGGAAACATGGTTTAACTGTATAAACCTTTCCGGAGTAATAAGTTTTATTTGATTTAATGATGTTTGATTCCACATTTCAATTATGAGAAATTTCTTTTTAAATCTAGTTATACATAATTTGGGCTTCTCAGGTGGTGCAGTGGTAAAAACCTGCCTGCCAATGCAGGGGACCTAAGGTAAGAGAGGTGGGTTTGATCCCTGGGTCGGGAAGATCCCTGGAGGACGGCATGGCAGCTCACTCAAGTATTCTTGACTGGAGAATCCCATGGACAGAGGAGCCTGGTGGGCTACAATCCATGGGATCGCAAAGAGTTGGACATGACTGAATCGACAAAGCATGCATACATAATTTACTATGGCACCTCCTCTAAATTCACACAACGATTACTCTGCAAGGCAAAGAGAATCTATTGTAGAAAAGTCAGACAACCAGCTCTTCTCAGATAGAACAGTATACTGCACGCTTCGGAGCACTGCCAGCTGACGCGTCTCCAAGCCTCTCTCATCCCCGTTCACCTCCGTCGTCAGCATTCACTTTATCTTCAGTGACATGTTGCTGTTTCCCAACTCTATCTTTTGATCTTCTTCTGAACTCCCTTAAGTGCAATCCAGATGAATCAACTTGGAGCTTAAGAGGTGTGTTCTGTACAAGTTGTCTTTGGAACGGATTCTGGCATGTCATCAACATTCCCACCCATCTCAGAGATCTTACAGTGGCAGGTACAGACCTTGTCAATCTTCTTCAAGTATGGACTGGTTGAAAGGTACAGGACTGGGATGCGCTAAGGCATAGAAGTGAAGGAGAGAAGATATTTATGTGTGTTATGTTTTGGACTTGGTATGCCAAGCATCCCTTTACCTGCCAAAGCATTAAGATTAAACACTGTGTGAAATCAAAACAGAACCAAAGACCTACTGCTCCCTATGATTGCTAAGAGATTTCTAAAGGTCATCAGTTCAGTGGAACGACTGACTGTACACCAGCCAAACCATCTCAGGATGGTTTCCCAACAATCCCAGATCACCGTGATACCAAGAGTCCTGGGACAGCCAGCCAGACTTCAAAACCCCCATGCCAAATGCTGGCATGCTGGCATGCTGTTTGCCAAAACTCAGGTGGACCCTTCAGATTATAGTTAGGGCTGGATTCCCAAATTTTACAAATAAAAATTCCCAAGCTGCCTGGGAATAATTCCAACTTGCAAAGGTGTTAGAAGATCTGATTAAGAAAGAAGAAAAAAACCAAAGTTAGGCCAGCCCCCCGGAAAATCATCGTGCATGAGAAAGATCTCAAGAAAGGAACGAACTGGGCCTTCACATCGCTGCATTTTTCTTTCAATCACATGTTTCCTTCTGAATACCCTTCTAACAAAATGCTTCCTAAGTAATTTTCTCCTTTCTATACCCATCTTCTCCCTTGGTGATGTGTGAAGAGAAATGGCAGATCCAAACATAACTAAAGCTGAAGTTCATTACAGCCTGTCACAAGACAGCAAAACAACCTCAATGGATAAGCCAGGGAAAGGCAAGGAATACCTATCTGCTTTCTTAAAGTCCAGCAGAACTTCGTCCTATATCTTGGTCACACTTTATGTTTAGTTCTTCACTCATTTATTCCGTCAGCTAACACTTACAGAGAGTCTGGTACGTGCCAGGTACCATGATGGGTCTGATGAGAGAGAAAAACATTTGACAGTACAAAGTGGGACAGCAAGATCCTAAAAATGAAGGACCTGGGGAGGGCTATGGGAGCCCAGGGGAAGAGGGAACAACCCCCATGTTTTGCTATTTCCCCCAACCCCATCTCTACCTCCGATTAGTGGCATTAAGTTTCGCTTGAAACAGCCAGTCAGAAATGAATATTGAATCAGGAAAATTCAGGGGAAATGCTTATTTACCCTCATAGCAAGCAGATATCTTAGGCTAACTTTAGAATTAAACCACCATTTACAAGGTTCAGTCCCAGGGATGGGGGAGCCTGGTGGGTAGCCGTCTATGGGGTCGCACAGAGTCGGACACGACTGAAGCGACTTCGCAGCAGCAGCAGCAGTGCTTGTGTGGGTGGAGAAAGCAATGGCACCCCACTCCAGTACTCTTGCCTGGAAAATCCCATGGATGGAGGAGCCTGGTGGGCTGCAGTCCACGGGGTCGCTAAGAGTCGGACACGACTGAGCGCCTTCACTTCTCAGGCACACTTTGTTTCAGTGCATTTCATAGGCATTGTGTTCTACAAATTGAAGGTTTGTGGCAACCCCGCTTGTCAGATGATGGTTAACATTTTTTAGCAATAAAGTGTTTTTATTAAAAACTTAGCTATATTCATTAGCTGTATAGTATATCCCTGTAGCTTATTTACTATACACATAGTAGTTTGGTCCTCTTAATCCCTATTCCTGTCTTGCCCTCACCTCTTCCCTCTTCCTGTTGGTAACAACTAGCTTGTCATTAAAAGTCTGCTTCTGATTGTTAGATTCATTTATTTTAATTTTTAGATTTCATATATAAGTGAAAATATACAGTGCTTTGTCTTTCTCTGTTTGACTTATTTCACTAAGCGTAATACCTTCTAGGTCCATCCATGTTACTGCAAATGGCAAAATTTCATTTTTTTAATAAGTGAGTAATATTCCATTGTATGTATGGATGTGTGTATATATATACACACACATATATATATACACACACATACCATATCTTCTTTATCCACTCATTTGTTGATAAATAAGTAGGTTGGTCCATATCTCAGCTAAAAATGCTGCAGTGTGAACATTGGGTGCACGTATCATTTCAAATTAGTGTGTTTGTTTTCTTCAGATATATATATATACATATCTCCAGGAATTACTGGATCATGTGGGAGCTCTATGGGCTTCCCTGGTGGCTCAGATGGTAAAGAATCTATCTGCAATTCAGGAGATCCAGGTTTGATCCCTAGTCTGGAAGATCCCCTGGAGAAGGGAATGGCTACTTATTCCAGTTCTTTCCTGGAAAATTCCAAGGACAGAGGAGCCTGGTGAGCTACAATCCATGGGGTCACAAAGAGTCAGATATGACTGAGCGATTAACACTTTAACTTTTCATAGTAACTCTATTTTATGTTTTCTGAAGAAGTTTCATACTGTTTTCCATAGTGGCTTTATCAATTTACATTCCCACCGATAGTGTACGAAGGTTCCCTTTTCTCCAAATCCTCAACATTTCTTATTTGTGGTCTTTTGACAATAGCCATTCTGACAGGTGTGAGGTGATACCTCCTTGTGGTTTTGATTTGCATTTTTCTGATGATTATCAATGTTGAGCATATTTTCAGGAGCCTGCTAGCCATCCGTATATCCTCTTTGGCAAAATATCTATTCAGGTCTTCTGCCCATTTTTAAAAATTTTTTTTGTTTTCTTTTTCAATTTTGTTAGTTTCTTGATACTGAGTTGTTTGAACTGTTTATAGATTTTGGATATTAACCCCTTACAGGTCATGTCATTTGCAAACATTTTCTCCCATTCTTTTCCTTTTGTCAGTGGTTTCTTATGCTGTGCAAAGGCAATAAAGTATTTTAATTAAGATGTTACATGGTTTTTAGAGACATAATGCTATGTAGAAAACATTTTCCATGTGCCGGAAACCAAAAAATGCGTGTGGCTGGCTTTACTGCAGTTATTCACTGTATTGCCATGGTCTGGAACCACACTTGCAGTAGAGTCTCTGAGCTACGCCTGTAGTTTGCTTTTCCACACCCAGTCGATGAAATCCATTGAGCTCTACCTTTATGAAGTACAACGTGTTCTTCTGCAAAAACTATGGGCTTAGCTTTTGATGCACGTTGTGTGGCATATTTCTAAGTAGATCAGATAATACACCAGTAGTTTCCCAGATAATATCCCAGTCTTGCGATCCATCTAGCCCTCAATGAACAACGTATATCTCTTTCCTGGGATACATGTATCTCCCTCATACATTAGGCATTCAGTTATTACAGACACACTGTTTTCTCAGAGCAGGCTGAGGTGGCACTTTTAGTCTCTGAGTTTATGATACTGAGATTATCCATAGTGAAAGAGGGCTTCCCTAAGTAGCTCAGCTGGTAAAGAACTCATCTGAAATGCGGGAGACCTGGATTTGATCCCTGGGTCAGAAAGATCCCCTGGAGAAGTCATGGCAACCCACTCCAGTATTCTTGCCTGGAGAATTCTCCATGGACAGAGGAGCCTGGCAGGCTGCAGTCCAGGGGGTCACAAAGACTTGGACACGACTAAGCATACATGCACAAGCAATCTTTGGGCTATCCCGGGAAAATATTTAACCCCTAGGGCTGAGGACCAGCTTCTGAGTCTTCGCTTCCTTCAATTTTGTGAGACTATGAGTTGGCTTCCCTGCAGAAACTTGAGGCAAACGCTGCTTCCTTCAGACAGTGAAACACAGAGAAACACAAATAAATCAGAGCCGAACAGAAAAGCTTTGAAGGCTGTACCTTTATTCTTCTCAATAAAATTTAGCATAAAGAACACTAAAAAGCATAAAGACATTTGTTCTTATTCCAGAAGCAAAGAAGAGGATTGAGAAAGGATTTTTTTCCCCTCTGAAGTACAAAACATCGGCTGTTGATGGCAATATAAGAGAGAGAATACTGTTCTCTTCAGGATGTTCCAAAGCAAAATTGGCTGCATGAATTAAAGTGCTTAACAGAACATCTCCAGTTCTTCTTGGATAAATAAGCAAAATGTATCATCAGTGGCTAAATTCCATTCCAATTTTACACTGTAAACAAAAATGAAGTTAGAAATCATTTGATTCTGGGATCTAACTCCCAGCTCCAAGACATGCAGAATATTCTCCCCTTACGACTCTGACCCATCCTGTGTTTCAGACTCTCACTCATTCCGTAGGGGGTGATTAGACCCCTCTGTGCCACAGTCCAAACACAGCCAGTCTTCACTCTTTAAATATATTTTTGTTTTAAAAACCATTCAGATAAACAAGAAGAACAAAACAGAAGAGCACTATCCACCACTCAGAAATAACCCCAGTAACATGCGGTGGCTATCTTTCCCAACTTTTATACTGTGGCCATCCTTGCACAAGATATTTTTAGCTTCTTTATTTCTAAGTAATTGTTCCAGAAAGATTTTAAAGCAGTTGAGCATGTACATCTCTCTGAACCTCTATTTTCACCATCTATAGAAGGGAGCTGCTGTTAATAAGACCTAGCTGATCGGGTTGTTGGAAAAACTAAATAAGCATGCCTACTTGACCTTCCTACCCTCCATCTGTCCTTCCTTGCTTCTTTCCTTCCTTGTTGGGGGCCAGCGTGAGGAACTCCGCCCATGGCAAAGGTCATGAGGAAGGGGGCTTCGGAATAGGCAAAGGCGTGACCAAGTCTCAGGAATTTCCCCTGCTCCCAAGCATCTAACCCCAAAACCAGAGTCTGTCTTGTATTCTCACTTATGGGGGGCTCTCCTCCATAACCGTTTCTCTCGGAGAAGGAGTTAACGTCCAGCTCCAAGGCAGTAAAAATTCCTGGATGTGACTATAGTGTTTCAACTTACGGGACTCCTCTGAAGGTTATCTAGCCTGCCTGTATAGGTTCCTCCAGCCACAACAGCCCTCCAACCTTGAGAGGCATGAGATGTTTTGACTTACTAAAGGCAAATTCTAGTGGGTTGGTTGGGAATTATATTGATAAAGGGTTTTTTTCATTTGTTGTGTCAATTGCTGCTAATTCCCTGCCCTGGGTGGGACAAGGGTGTCTCAGGTCAAACCTCTCTGCTGACAGACTAGCTGTGTGACAACCTCTTAACCATAAATAGCACAGAGAGTTTTGGAGTATTTTGAGAGTCTTAATTAACATAGGGCTTTTTCTTGTTGTTGAGTCAATGATTGCCACCAGGCCTCCATATCCTTAGACACCTGGGAATATATTAATCAATGTATTTGGAATATAGAAAAGGAAATATAGTAGTTTTTGATGTTAGCAATATTAGACTTTTTGAGTTAATGAATTTTCTCTTTTGTTACAGATCACTGTACTTTGTTATAAATCACTGTGTCCTTGCTATATAAAAATGTAACTTTATCACTATCTTAAGACTAAGTAGATCTTAACAGGAACATTGGTGAAAGGATTTTCACTTGTTGGACTGATGTTTGCTGCTAAATCTCCATATTCCCTGCCCTTATAACTAGCATATAGGAGAAATAAGTACTAACCTTTAAGATTAATCATGTTAACCTTGGGTTAAATAAATTCCTTTATTGATTGTAACTCACTACACCCTCACCCTATAGGAATGCAACTTTATTTGGAGGGTGGTGCCTGGTTTAAGAAAAAAACACCCTTGGAAATATAAGTTTTTTGGTTATCAGAAAGGAAGGGTTGTAAATGTCAGCAGGCAGAAATGGCCTAAAGATGATGTAAAACCCCTAAGACTTTTTTTTTATGTAAAGCACCTGATTTTGATAAAGGTCAGGACTGCTGACCCCCGCGTGACTCTGTATTCATCCCTATATGTAACAAAAGGTATATAAGAAAATCGATAAAAGAAATGGGATCAGTTCCTGGAAAGACTGACTCCCCATGTCGTTCATTCTTGCTCCCAATTTTACGGCTGAATTCCCATCTGGAACATGGATGCTATTCCATGTAACCCAAGTTATTCAGCCTCTTTTTCTCCACTAATTTTCCTACTACACTATCCGTTTCTAAGCTCTCTCTCTATCTGTAATTCAATAGTTTTTTTCTAGGATGCCTACTCCGTCCCCACCTTCGAATCACCCTGGATCCACCAGGGCTGGACCCCGGCACTTCCTTATTAATCTATTCATTGAAAAACTTGTTCGCTAGGGCACCAGCTATGTGCCAGGCACTGCACTGGGCTCTGGAGGCAGAGCATAACAGTAATGAGCAAGAAAAGAGTCACAGCGCCTACGCTCACGGCACATGCGCACATTGAGACAGAGAAAAGGCAAGACTGGGGGAATATCAGTTCAGTTCAGTTCAGTTGCTCAGTCTTGCCCGACTCTCTGCGACCCCATGAATCGCAGCACGCCAGGCCTCCCTGTCCATCACCATCTCCCGGAGTTCAATCAGACTCACATTCATCGAGTCCGTGATGCCATCCAGCCATCTCATCCTCAGTCGTCCCCTTCTCCTCCTGCCCTCAATCCTTCCCAGCATCAAAGTCTTTTCCAATGAGTCAACTCTTCACATGAAATGGCCAGAGTACTGGAGTTTCAGCTTTAGCATCATTCCTTCCAAAGAAATCCCAGGGCTGATCTTCAGAATGGGCTGGCTGGATCGCCTTACAGTCCAAGGGACTCTCAAGAGTCTTCTCCAACACCACAGTTCAAAAGCATCAATTCTTCGGCGCTCAGCCTTCTTCACAGTCCAACTCTCACATCCATACATGACCGCTGGAAAAACCACAGCCTTGACTAGACGGAAACCAAACCAAAATGGAGGATAAAGAGGGAGGAGGAGTGTGCCAGCCATAGGGAAGTGAAAAGTGAAAGTGTTCATCGCTCTGTCATGTAGTCGTGTCTGACTCCCTGAGACCCCATGGACTGTAGCCCACCATGCTCCTCTGTCCATGAGATTTTCCAGCCAATAATACTGGATGGGGTGGCCATTCCCTTCTCCAGGGGATCTTCCCAACCCAAGGATTGAACCTGGGTCTCCTGCATTGTGGCGGCAGGGAAGCCCAAGTATTCCCAAGGGAACAACAGCATTATAAAAGCCCTGAGACAAACTGTCAGAAGGCGGCTGATGCACTTAGCTCCAGAAGGAAACAGTTTGTGAGGACGAAGGTGCAGCCACCAGAAGCTGAAAGAGATGAGGAGGGACTCGCCCCTGGAGCCTCTGGAAGGAGTGCAGTGTGCTACACTTTGATTTCAGACTGCTAGCCACCGCAACTATAACAAAATAGATTTCTGTTGTTACAAGCCACCCAGTTTGTGGTCATTTGTTATGGCAGCCCTAAGAAACAAATACAGGTACATATCCATTTTTTCTCTTTTTTTAAACTGTTTGTACAATTGTAGATTAGAGACCCTGGTTTTCATAACCACTAGAGTTACTGATGAGCTACACATTTGTCTCTTCTCTGTAAAATGAGTGGTGTCGGTTACGCATAAGTGACATAAATATTTTCTTTCCATCTTGTTTGTATGGTCTTTATTGATGAGCTCATTTATCAGAGTGAAAGTGAAAAATAAAACATTAGGCTATCCTAATCTAAGCCCAATTTACAAGCTGCAGAATCAAAAGATGCTACTGTAAAATGGTGTGATCTTTGCAACTTTCATAGAATATGACACTCGTATTTGGTTAATGTAATTAATTGTCAGCCAAAATCATCTGTTCTAGTTTTACACTCTATTGTCAATGCTTCAGACTGTTTGGAAAGGACTATTTTATTTCTGTTCACTTCTCAGAGTGAGCTTAGAAGCTTTACTGCAGGTGGGCACCCAAGTAGCATTCTTAGGAAAATAGTGGATTCCAGGGTCGGGGCAGAAAAAAACAGAAGCAGAGCCTGAAACATTTTGTGGTGCCAGAAAGTGCTCAAAAAATGATGTGGTATGTCAAAAGGACATAAGAAACAGATAAAAGGAGCCCCCAGGGTCAAAATCAGAACAAGTTAAGCAAGACAATAAATTATAATATAATGCATTATAACCCACAGAGTAAATAAATATTCATGAGTCCAAATAAATAAATAGCATGAGAGAGACCATAGAGTTTGATTCATAAATGTAGAAAGAATGATGTAAATAGAAAGCAACTATTAGACAAATCCATAGCATTTCAATGCAGACTTCCAAACAATAGCAAGGAGAGATAAGAAAGCCTTCTTCAGCAATCAATGCAAAGAAATAGAAGAAAACAATAGAATGGGAAAGACTAAAGATCTCTTCAAGAAAATTAGAGATACCAAGGAAACATTTCATGCAAAGATGGGTTCAATAAAGGACAGAAATGGTAGGGACCTAACAGAAGCAGAAGATATTAAGAACAGGTGGCAAGAATACACAGACCGTACAAAAAGGTCTTCATGACCCAGATAATCATGATGGTATGATCACTCACCTAGAGCCAGACACCCTGGAATGTGAAGTCAAGTGGGCCTTAGGAAGCATCACTACGAACAAAGCTAGGGGAGGTGATGGAATTCCAGTGGAGCTGTTTCAAATCCTGAAAGATGATGCTGTGAAAGTGCTGCACTCAATATGCCAGCAAATTTGGAAAACTCAGCAGTGGCCACAGGACTGGAAAAGGTCAGTTTTCATTGTAATCCCAAAGAAGGCAATGCCAAAGAATGCCCAAACTACTGCACAGTTGCACTCATCTCACATTCTAGTAAAGTAATGCTCAAAATTCTCCAAGCCAGGCTTCAGCAATATGTGAACCGTGAACTTCCAAATGTTCAAGTTGGTTTTAGAAAGGCAGAGGAACCAGAGATCAAATTGCCAACATCTGCTGGATCATGGAAAAAGCAAGAGAGTTCAAGAAATACATCTATTTCTGCTTTATTGACTAGGCCAAAGCCTTTGACTGTGTGGATCACAATCAACTGTGGAAAATTCTGAAAGAGATGGGAATACCAGACCACCTGACCTGCCTCTTCAGAAATCTGTATGCAGGTCAGGAAGCAACAGTTAGAACTGGACATGGAACAACAGACTGGTTCCAAATAGGAAAAGGATTAAGTCAAGGCTGTATATTGTCACCCTGCTTATTTAACTTTTATGCAGAGTACATCATGAGAAATGCTGGGCTGGAAGAAGCACAAGCTGGAATCAAGACTGCTGGGAGAAATATCAATAACCTCAGACATGCAGAGGACACCACTCTTATGGCAGAAAGTGAAGAAGAACTAAAGAGCCTCTTGATGAAAGTGAAAAAGTTGGCTTAAAGCTCAACGTTCAGAAAACGAAGATCATGGCATCTGGTCCCATCACTTCTTGGAAAATAGATGGGGAAACAGTGGAAACAGTGGCAGACTCTATTTTTCTGGGCTCCAAAATCACTGCAGATGGTGATTGCAGCCATTAAATTAAAAGTGCTTACTCCTTGGAAGAAAAATTATGACCAACCTAGATAGCATATTAAAAACAGAGGTGGGGGGGTTCAGGATTGGGAGCTCATATACACCCGTGGCAGATTCATGTCAATGTATGGCAAAACCAATACAGTATTGTAAAGTAAAATAAGGTAAAAATAAAATTAAAACAAAAAGAAAGAACAGAATGGAAAAAAAAAAAAACCAGAGACATTACTTTGTCAACAAAGGTCCGTCTAGTCAAGGCTATGGTTTTTCCAGTAGTCATGTATGGATGTGAGAGCTGGACTATAAAGAAGGCTGAGAGCTGAAGAACTGATGCTTTTGAACTGTGGTGTTGGAGAAGACTCTTGAGAGTCCCTTGGTCTGCAAGGAAATCCAACCAGTCCATCATAAAGGAGATCAGTCCTGGGTTTTCATTGGAAGGACTGATGTTGAAGCTGAAACTCCAATCCTTTGGCCACCTGATGTGAAGAGCTGACTCATGGGAAAAGACCCTGATGCTGGGAAAGATTGAGGGCAGGAGGAGAAGGGGACGACAGAGGATGAGACAGTTGGATGGTATCACCGACTCAATGGACATGGGTTTGGGTGGACTCAGGGAGTTGGTGATGGACAGGGAGGCCTGGCGTGCTGCAGTTCATAGGGTAGCAAAGAGTCAAACATGACTGAGTGAACTGAACTGATAGCAGTTTTTGCATGATGAAAGGTAGTATATTTGCATAAACTCAAAATAGCTTCCTAGAAGGTATTTATTTATTGCAAAGGAGAAAACAAACTTGAGACACGCATAAGCTACTGAATTAATTAAGTGATCAAATTTATTAAATAGCTTCACCAGTGATAAGAATAAAACATACCAATGTCTTGTACCTCCTGATATCATGCACTGAGAAGGGTACAGGATTAAAATTCTTGCCTAACTTTAATCTCTTTATGAAAAGGAAAATAAGGCAGATATACATCGAGAGTTTTTACTATTACCTTACTGAATGGTGCTCTCTGGGTCTTGGATTCTGTATCTTGAGAATAGCATTCTTCAAAAATGTCAAAGTCATGAAGGACAAAGACAGACTGAGGGTTGTCACAGCTGAGACTAAAGAGACAAGACAACTAAATGTCCTGTGGGATCAGTCAGTAGAGGGAATACTGGTAAATTTCAGATAAGGTCTCTAGACTTGTTAATATCGTATCAATGTAAATTCCCTAGTTTTGATCATTCTCCTATGGCTATATAAGATAGGCACATAAGGATAAGCCACTCCAGAAGTCTACTCTTTTTGCAACTTTTATGCAAATCTAAAGTTATTTCTAAGGACTTCCTCAGTGGTCCAGTAGTTGATAATCCACCTGCCAATACAGGGGACATACGTTCGATCCCTGGCCCGGGAAGATCCCACACATCAAGGAACAACTGGGCCCATGTGCCACAACTTACTGAAGCCCAAGGGCTTAGAGCCTGTGCTCCACAACAAGAGACACCACCAAAATGAGAAGCCCAAGAACCACAGTGAAGAGTAGCCACCGCTCGCCACAACTAAAGAAAGCTCCGGTGCAGCAATGAAGACCCAGTGAAGCCAAAAATTAAAAAAGTTATTTCAAAATTAAAAGTTTAAAAATAAAAACCCTACTTGGCATTCTAAGATTGGACCTTGTGGTCTTTCAACCTCCCACCAACAATTTAACATATGCAGGACTCTTGATCTAAGCTATAAAAGAGTCTCTTCTTATTGTTATATCTCCTCCCCATACCAAGGATACCATGCTTTTGAACAGCAGGTGGAGTTTGCATATTTCTGCTATATTGACTATTTTTATTCAAGCCCTTAGAAGATATTAGCTCAGTTTTAATTAGCCTCTTCTAAGTTTACAGTCAAGAGTCTACAGGTTTAGTCTCTGTCTTTGTCACCATTCATGATTGAAGGAACTAACAAAAGAAAAAGTGTGCACATCAAGGTTCCTATATTCTACTCTTCAGTCACTTTACATGTTTTTCACATAACTTACATAGTGAGCTCTCAGTGAGTGTCCAGAATGTACACAGCATGCTACATTTCACAATGATATGAGGAAAAATAATGACCAGTAGTTGTTATGTATCATGCTGGTGGTAGAAGCTGTCTCTGTTGTTGTTTATTTGCTAAGTCATGTTCAACTCTTCATGACCCCATGGACCATAGCCCACCAGGCTCCTCGCTCCATGGAATTCTCCAGGCAAGAATACTGGAGTGGGTAGCCATTTCCTTCTCCAGGGATCTTCCTGACCCAGGGATCAAACCCGGGTCTCCTGTGGCTCCTGAGAAGATAATATTATCCTAATTACTAGTAACAACTAACATTTTGTTCTTAAGACATATCAGGCACTGAGCCTACTACTTAATGAATTATTTCCTTTAATCTTTCAATAGCCCAGTGAGTTGACACAGATGAGGCAGCAATCATACATTGGCTCATAATATCTGGCCAACCAACCCTAACCCATCCACACGATGGAAGAATAGCAGCCCCCACCTCATGCAGGTTGCTATCGGAATCATGTGAGCGGGTAAATGAACAGGAAGTTCTTAAGCAATGCCAAGTTTCTAAATAAGTGCTCAAAAATATCTTCTACTATGATCATTACACTGTATGCTCCACTGAGTCAGGAACCACATGGCCTGGCACATTGCAGGCACTCAATACAAACCTGTTGAAAAAGTAAATTAAAGCTTTTCTTGACAAAGACATCAGTGATGCAATCCGACCTGGTGCTAATCCACTGAACAGCATTACTCATGACAACTTCCTCCCTGAAGGACTTTGCTTTCTAAAATAACACTCTTCACTGATTCCCTCCTCTTTTGGCCTTTCTACAGTCTCTTTTCCAGTTTGCCTTTCCACTACTCCCTTACTCTCCATACCATCCTCCAGGGTTATGTCTTTGACCCTCTTCATATTGGAATTAATAAGTAGCTTGTAAAAATGTACTAATGCCTGGGTCCCACTTCAAATATCCTGATGTAATTGGATTGAGTGCATCTGGGCATCAGGATATTTAAAATCTGTCAAGTGATTATATTATGCAGCCAAAATGGAGTCATGCTCTCCACCTGCCCTGTCCAATACAGTGGCCATCTGCCACACATGACTACTGAGCACTTAAAACATGATGAGTCCAAAATGGGATGTACTATAGGTATAAAGTGGATTCCCTGATGGTTCTGCAGGTTAAGAATCCACCTGCAATGCAGGAGATCCAGGAGACACAAGAGATGTGGGTTGGGCCCTTGAGTCTGGAAGATCCCCTGGAGAAGGAAATGGCAACCCACTCTGGTATTCTTGCTTGAAAAATCCCGTGACAGAGGAGCTTGGCGGGCTATAGTCCAAAGGGTCACAAAGAATTGCACACGACTGAGCGACTAAGCACTCACACACAGGTAGAAAGAAAAGCAAGTGAAGAAACTCATTAATAATCTTTCTATTGAACACACATTGAAATGATGATATTTTGGATAATAAGTTAAATAAAACATTAAAATTAATGTGGCCCATTCATTTTTACTTTTCACTGCAGCTACTAGAAAAATCTTAATCACATATGTGACCTACACTATATTCCTACTCGATAGAGCTGCTCTGGGCACTAGATAGATGATTCTTATTTTTCTGATTTTATTTATTTACTTATTTTTACTTTTTAATTTTAAAAAGTGTTTTTCTGATTCTGATTTTTACACTGATGATGCTCAAATATGTTTCACCATATGCATCTGTTTCTTTTTCAAACTTGAGCTTCACACGTCCAGCGTAAACACATCTTCTTCACAAAATCGGTTCTTGCTCTTCATGAGGCTGCCAGTGTAGCATCAGCCTTTATTAGCAAAGCAGACCAGCAGCCTGTAGCCTCTCCCTTACTCCTCCCACCCTCACCTCCTCCCCAAACCCTATGGACCAACCCCTATCCCTTCTACTTCTTCAATGTCTCTCAAAACTCCCACTGTTCCATTTCCATGCATCGCCGTCTTTGTCATCTTTTAATAGGCTCCTAACAGTCTCCCTGTTGTTGTTGTTTAGTCGCTAACTCATGTCCAACTCTTTGCAGCCCCATGGACTGCAGCCCTCCAGGCTCCTCTGTTCATGGGATTTCTGAGGCAAGAATACTAGAGGGAGTTGCCATTTCCTCTTTCACGGGATCTTACTGACCCAGGGATAGAATCGGAGTCTCTTGCATCTCCGGCATTGGCAAGTGGATTCTTTACCATTGAGCCTCCATGGAAGCCCTGAATACAAGGAACTAGAGGCTTATGAGATGTCAAGAATGGCTAGCAGTGATGCTAGGAAGCTCTAGAGCTGCTACCCAGAAGAGAAGCTACTACGATTCTCAAGAACTTCAGGAAAGCCTGGGCTCAGCCTGCAGGGGCGCCTGAGAAGTGGCCTGCAGCTACATAGACAGCCTGGTAACCGGTGCTCACCTGGGAAACTGGCTGGGGAAGGAAAGCTGAGTCAAGGTGTGCTGTGTGACCTTCTGGTGGGATGTTTGGCCTATGCATCCAGACCACAAGACGGAGCTCTGAGCGAACGGACAGATGTGAGACTCATGGGCCTGAAACAATGACCTTTCTGAGAGACACTGTAGAGAGGAAAATGAGAAACAGTAGAGTCCCATCCATGGTGGCTTGGAAATAAGACAGTGATTTACAGCGACCCAGGGCTTCCCTTATAGCTCAGATGGTAAAGAATCTGCCTGCAATGCAGGAGACCTGGATTCGATCCCTGGGTTGGGAAGATCCCCTGGAGAAGGCAATGGCAACCCACTGCAGTATTCTTGCCTGGAGAATTCCGTAGACAGACCACGGGATCACAAAAATCAGACACGACAAAGCAACTAACACACACACAGCGACCTGAGTTCCTGGATGCTGGCCACCCGCTGTAACCATGCGAACACCCTCATCTCTCAGGCCAGGACTTGGAGACCAGATTCCACTGGCCCCAGCAGCTCCCAAGCCTCCTATTAACCAGGCCTATGTATGGAAAGGGATGTGCTGATTTAGTGTCCTTGGCAGGTACTGTGAGCCCGGATTAGCCCAAAGGAGGAAGAGATGGTGGTCGAGTGTGGGTGGGTAGAGAGGAAAACTGACAGAACTGGGCTTGAGTTACAAACCGAGTCGACTGTTTTCCACATTAAATTTGAACCCTCTTATGACTGCCCCCAGAAGAGAAATATGCCTGATGAAAAGAAAAAAAAAAAAAAAAAGGAAAAAAAAAAAAATTTTTTTTATAAAAAAATAAGGTTGGGATAATTATAATAAAAGGAGAACAAAAACCCCAGAAGAAACCTTCAAAAGCAACCATGTTAACCGATTAACAGAGTGAAGTAACCAGAAAGAAAAACACCAACAGTATACTGACACTATGGATTTAGAAGACAGTATGATGACCCATATGTGAGACAACAAGAGACACAGAGGCATAGAGTGGACTTTGTGGACTCTGAGGGGGGGGGAAGGGGGGAGGTTTGGGGAATGGGGGCATGTGCCTGGTAAGAAACCGGGGCTAATCATGTTTGGTGTAGAATGCAGATGCATGGGGCCGATGAACAAAAAACTGTTTCAGGAAGAATACTGCATGTAAAAACAAATCCAGTATTGTTTTAAAAATAGATAAATTTAAATCAAAAAAAAAAAAAAAAAACCAAGTTGGATACCAACCCATTTATGAGATCATTCAAAGAAAGACAAAATAAACCAATATCAAAAGTGTGTGCTAAAAAACAAAGTTTATACAAAGATTAACTGTCACAAATAAATGTCAAGGCATACTAATTATGTAGCTTCTAATGTTTCTGCCCAAAATGTGATCATTTGCAAAATCACAAGAGGATAAGTGCTGAAATAGGGGATTGAAGAGAATGATGTATGTTGGAAATAGCTTCCAGACAATTTCTCTTCTGCTCTTTGAGTTTTATTCCACACTCCAATATCTCCTCATGTTCTTACTTTTCTGACTTACAATTGCATTTCCTAATTCTCTGTGGACCTGAAACTAACCACTGCCTTTCCAGCCATCATCCAAAGTGAAAACATGTAAATAACCAACTCTGTGACCATAGCTTCCCATTCTTCCTAATTCCTTGTGGAAGTACTCTGTAGCAGGCTGAATAATGCCCCCAAGATAACAGGTTCTAAGCCCTGGAACCTGTAAACATCATGTTACTATGTTTGTTACCACTATTTGTCACCTGATGCTATATTAGTCTTATGGGACCACCAGATCCTCAGCTCACTGGCTTTCCCCGTTCCCTCTCCACTTTCCTTTTTGTCTTCTCTTCCCTCCCTATCCACTCTAAATTCCATTTTCCATCTGTATAATATTGAAAATACCCCAAATCCCCTTGCTTTTCTCTCTGTCCAGAGCTAGCTGACTTACTCTTCACCCTAAATTATGGATGAAGCACAAGCTGGAATAAAGATTGCTGGGAGAGAAATATCAGTAACCTCAGATATGCAGATGACACCACCCTTATGGCAGAAAGTAAAGAGGAACTAAAGAGCCTCTTGATGAAAAAAACTCAACATTCAAAAAATGAAGATCTCAAAAAAAAAAAAAAAGATCATGGCATCCAGTTCCATCACTTCATGGCAAGTAGATGGGAAAAGAATGGAAACAGTTGACAGAGTTTATTTTCTTAGGCTCCAAAATCACTGTACATGGTGACTGCAGCCATGAAATTAAAAGACGCTTGCTCCTTGGAAGAAAAGCTATGATGAACCTAGACAGCACATTAAAAGCAGAGACATTACTTTGCCAAGGTCTGTCTAGTCAAAGCTATGGTTTTTGCTATGGACATCCCTAATGGCTGCCTGCAATGCAGGAGACCAGAGTTTGATTCTTGAGTTGGGAAGATCCCCTGGAGAAGGCAATCCAGTCCAGTATTCTTGCCTGGAGAATTCCATGGACAGAGGAGCCTGACAGCCTACAGTTCATGAGGTTGCAAAGAGCTGGACATGACTGAGTAGTGAACATTTTCACTTCCTTCATATATGGATATGAAAGTTGGACCATAAAGAAAGCTGAGCACCAAAGAATTGATGCTTTTGAACTGTGGTGCTGGACAAGACTCTTGAGAGTCCCTTGGAGTGCGAAGATCAAACCAGTGAATCCTAAAGGAAATCAATCCTGAATATTCACTGGAAGGACTGATGTTGAAGCTGAAACTCCAATACTTTGGCCACCTGATTCAAAGAACTGACTCATTAGAAAAGACCCTGATGCTGGGAAAGATTTAGGGCAGGAGGAGAAGGGGACAACAGAGGATGAGATGGTTGGATGGCATCACCAACTCAATGGACATGGGTTTGAGCAAGCTCTGGGAGACAGTGAAGGAGAAGGAAGCCTGGCATGCTGCAGGCCATGGGGTTGCAAAGAGTCAGACATGACTGAGTGACTGAACAACTACATTAACCTAACCATTAACCATCTCTGCATCAGAACCTGAGAAACCAAGTGTTATTGCAGAAAAATCACTCCGCCAGGCAGACTGATACCACTAAAAATTGTTGGTGTGAGCCCCAACTGGGTCTTCCATGCTACTTCCCCTCAGTCACGTGCCAGAGCGTATGTATCTATTAATAACTGCCAACTCGACCTGGAAGACACATAGGCACTTTAAATCCAATGCATCCAAAACTGACAGCAGGATCTCACTCTCCAAACCCACGTCCCAGGGTTCCACAGCTCAGGACATTGGCACTCATACGCTCCAGCGTCTCATGCTGGAAACTCGGGAGTCATCCTCGGCACTTTTCTCCTCTCGTGCCTTGGTCAATCCATCACCAAGTACTGTTGATTTTAGCTTCTCAGCTTTCTCAAAACTGTTTGCTTTTCCCTACTTCCCACCAATGCCCACGTTCCACTCACTATGATCTGTTGCCTGAACTGGAGCCTCTGCATGGATCTCCTACAGCCGCTCCTGCTCCCCTCCAGTGGTTCATCTTTCATGATCAGAGTTATTGCTTAGGAGAAAAGTTTGACCATCTCATGTCTATGCTTAAAACTGAATTATCAGGATGGATTCCAGTTCCTTGTAGGATAAAGTTCCAAATACTTAGCAGGGACTCAAAGGCTCCCGCCCCCCACCCCCATCATGATTTGTCCGCCTCCCTCTCCCTGCAGTTTCTTCTTGCCCTATGGTTCTCCTTAATCTCTAAGTTTCCATCTTATTTCAATTCCTCAGTTCAGTTCAGTTCAGTCGCTCAGTCATGTCCAACTCTTTGCGACCCCATGGAGTGCAGCACACCAGGCCTCCTTGTCCATCGCCAACTCCTGGAGTTTACTCAAATTCATCTCCATTGAGTCAGTGATGCCATCCAACCATCTTATCCTCTGTCATCCCCTTCTCCTCCTGCCTTCAGTCTTTCCCAGCATCAGGGTCTTTTCAAATGAGTCAGCTCTTCACATCAGGTAGCCAAAGTATTGGAATTTCAGCTTCAGCATCAGTTCTTGCAATGAATATTCAGGACTGATTTTCTTTAGGATGGACTGGTTGGCTCTCCTTGCAGTCGAAGGGACTCTCAGTTCCTAGAATGCACCGAATTCCTTTGAGCTTCAGGGTCTTTCCACGTGCCTCCGATTAGATGGAAAGTTCTTTCTCCTTTGCCCCCTCAAGATTCTATCTGGTGATTTCTTAGCCCTGGTAGCTGTGTGTTTAACTTGCAAGAAGGAAAAACTAGGAGATTCAAGATATGAAAACTGAACACAGCCTGGTTTTGCATCTAAGGAGTTCTTATTTAGACACTTTTTCAGTCTCATCTAATCTGATCCCATCATAGAAATTATTTTACATCAAGAAGCATATTGTGACACGCGGTTAAGGAATTTAAGAAACAGTCATTTGAATCACGGCCACTGTAATCTGTTGCATGGTTTCTGCCCTGCTCAAAGAAACATATTCAGGAGGGGGCTAGGAACTAAAAATCACCCACACTTGACTTTCCAAGCTATATCGGTGGGAACAGTATCTGTGGTGACTGCATCCACGGAAACCTTGTCTAGTTTGCACAAAGTAGGGTAGGGACTGCACTTCCCAGGTGGTGCAAAGACCCAGGTTCCATTTCTGGGTTGGAAAGATCACCCAGAGTAGAAACTGACAACTCACTCCAGTATTCTTGCTGGAAAAATCCCATGGACGGAGGAGCCTGGAGGGCTACAGTCCACAGGATCGCAAAGAGTTGGACACAACTGAGCAACACGTGTACACACAGGGTAGCGGCAAGCAGCTTCCTTGATTCACATCCCAAAAGACGTGAGTTGCAGTGATGTCAGTGGTATTCAAACAAATGGAATAGCCTGAAAGCCAACCAGGTAGCAAAGGAACCAAGAAAAATCCGATGCTTGTGGCAGATTCATTAATCAGCCAAAGAGCAACTCAAACAGTTAACTATGAGGGAGAACAGAAGAGATCTAAATTCCTATTGAGTTCTGAGATGGCAATTACGGACATCTAATAGAATCTGTAAGTGGTTCCTATCTGACTTTAAGATGTCTCTCAGAAGTCAAGAAGGGTCACATGGAGCCTCCAAACACAAATCCTGCTGCTTAACATGCCCAACAATCTCAGTGTTCACCCCTCAACAGCTTTCTGATGCTGCACCACTCACCGCAAAATTAAAATTAGAATCAATACAATGAATACTCAGTGTGTAAAACAATTCAGGGCTCTATTTCAGCCTGAAGTTTCATTTAAGCTGTCGGAATAAAAAGAAAAGACAACCCTTTGTTCTCTCCATTTCACAATCCTGCAAAAGGCCTCTTAGCCAAAATAGCTCCTCTAATCTTTAAGTTTTAATTAGCTGCCCACAATTCATAAAATATCAGGAATTAAAATGCTGATACCTCATTCTCCTGAGAAATGGCACACAATTAACCTTTTTTTTTCTGGTCAAAGGCAGAAATTGAGAAAGGGTAATGACAAAATTAATCTATTCTGGTGGAAAGGCCTGCCACCGTGCTGGAAACTGCCTTGACCCAGCGTCAAAGGGGAATGTAATCTGGAGAGTCAGGAACGGTAGATGCCTTGAGGAATGCCTTCCGTATTCACAACTGGTTACATCACAAAACCACATTGGGCCCCCAAATCTTCCTAAAGTGTTAAATGATTCCCCAGTTAATAGACCTAACAGACTCCCTTTTTTCCCCACTGAAAACAGATACACATGTAGGCTTTTAAAAATATAACTGTAGTGATTTATTTTTGGCTGTGCTGGGTCTTCATCGCTGCGCAGGCTTTTCTCGAGTTGTGGGGAGTGGGGTTCTCACTGCAGCGGCTTCTCTTGCTGCAGACCGTGGGCCCTGGGGCACAGGCTTCAGCAGCTGCAGCACGTGGGCACAGTAGTTGCGGCTCATGGGCTCTAGAGCACAGGCTCTTGAGAGTTGTGGCCCATGGACTTAGTCTCTCCTCGGCATGAGGGATCTTTCCCGACCAGGGATCAAACCCATGTCCCTAACACTGGTAGGCAAATTCTTTACCACTGAGCCATCAGGGAAGCCCCCATATGCTTTTAATAATATCTGTAACTCTGGCTTTCTAGGAAGGGGAAGAAAAGACTCAGAAATGGGCACCTTCCTGGAATGATCTCAAGGTCAAATATGAGTCCAGCAGCGAAGTCAGATGGAGGTGCTGCTGCTGAGTTTATGCCTTCTTCAAATAACAGTTCCTTGAAAGAGTTAGACTCTGCTTCTTTTCCTCCATGATGGCATATTACATGGTATACATTTCAGTAGGACTAGCCATAGCCATCTAAATTTAGTGGAAAGCCCACAGAGGCAAAATAGAGTCCCAAACCTTGCAACATATGCTCTCAAGGAAGACGAGAGGAGGTGAAGGGTAGGATGGCGACTCCACCTTCCTTTAAACTCCAACATGGTGACTCACTAGCTCTGTAACGTAGGGCCAGTTGCTTAACCTCTCTGGGCTTTACTTGTCCCCATATCTCTAAACTGGGGACCAAAACTTGTAGTGAGGATGAAACAGACAGCCTGGCATTTCACGCAAGTGCCTATCAAGGTTAGCTGCTATATGGTCAACAGAAGAACCCAGATACCTTTTAATGAGTACAAAAGAGACAGATACTGTTTCACATTCAGAACACTTGGGTAATTCCAACTGCCGCTGTTTGTTTTTCAGGTAACAAATTTATTGAGATATAATTCCCATGCCATTCAGTGAACTCATTGAAAGTGTCCAACTTTCCATTTTTAGTATATTCACCGAGTTGTGTGACCAATGCCACAATCAACTTTAGGATATTTTCTTTACTATACAAACTCTCATACCACTAGCTATCACCCTCCTTTCTGCCCAGCCTTAAGCAAACACTAATCTACTTTCTGTCTCTATAGAGTTGCCTATTTTGGACGTGTCATATGAACTGAATCACATAATAAGTAGTCTTTTGGTAAGCGATCACTTTCATTTAGTATAATGTTTTTCAGGCTCATTCACACTATAGTATATATCAGGACTTATTTCTTTTTATGGCTGAATAATACTCTGTTGCATGGATATATGACATTTTGCTTATCCACTGCTATTATTTCTTGATCAACCCATTGTAAATTCAGTGCTAAATAATAAAACCATAATAACACACAGTGCCAGCTGTCACCTATATAGAGGTGCTTCCTAGCTGGCAGGGTGTGTCAACACATGCAATTTCATTTGCACATGAGCGATTTTATCTGCAGCTCACAACAACCCTGGGTGGCAAGCGTTGTCTTACTTTTCATAGATGAGTTCAAAGAAATTAGACTTCTTAGCAAAGATTACATCACCATGCAGCCACCAGCAGAGCTGGGACTCAACTCTGACCTTCTAAACAGAGTCCCTGTTTTTTCTGATTAAGGCCGAGCTTCAGTCAGCTGGTCAACCTGCCCCATGGTGCAGGGTGTGTGAAGGTGCACAGTCCAGGATACATGTTCTGTGCCTTGGAAGGAGCAGAGAGGAGATACAAGATCTTGCCCATGACCTCTATTTGTCCCCCATGTGCAGTCACCTGTGACCACATAGCCAGGAGTGGAGGGTCTTAGCTTTCCAACTTCAAAGTGAATGTATTCATATTACCACTGCTACAAGGGCTGGCTAATTCCTTGAGGAAGCAAAACAACAGCTCCTTTGCTAAAGGTTCCATCGTCACACCCACCCCCTCCAACATATACACCGGCCAGGCCCCATTTGAGGTTTTACAACTAGGCCATTTCCAAGCAGCCTCCTTGTGAGCAGACACACATTCACCCCTGGCCTCAGAAAAGGGATCAGTTCCTTCTTCTGAATTGGCCCTCCCCAACAGTGGAACCCCCTTGGCTCTGCCACAAATAGATACAGTAGCCCATTCCCTCTTCTTCTGTAGATATTCCTGCTCCTTTAGCTGGGCAGAAATGACCCCACCTTATTTTACTTTTCCTGAAAAGTGTTCTAAAAACTTCAGTTTTAAAAATCATTTTTCATTTCCTTCAAGCCCAAATCAGAGTGATTTGATAACACTAATGTCTCATGGATATAGCTCTAGTGTGTACAAGATACAATACAAGATACAATAGCTGGAAATCACTTGGGAAGAAGGGGAGAAGGAAAAAGAAAAGGAGGTGGGAATCCATCTATGGATTTAAATTCAGTAAAATGGCATGCTGCAGTCCATGGGGTCGCAAAAAGTCGGACACAACTTAGCGACCAGACAACAACAAGAACAGAATGAGCTGACCCCTCCCCCCTTTATATGAGGACAAGATGATCTCCTTCCAGACTGTACTATCCAGGAAAGACCTTCCAGAGAAAAACTCAAAACCAGCTGTGACTGGGGCTTAGGCAGTTGGAACCTGTAACCAAGAACTACTGGCAGCTCACTTCTCTCAGAAGCTGTGGTGAACCCAGCAAAGCTCCTCAGAGGCTCTGGAAGTTCAGTGGGTGGCAGCACTTTCAGAGGGCTCAGCAAGGAAAAGCATCACTGCACAAAGCATGGCGGGATGCCAGTGAGCCTCTGTGGGCATGGCTTCTGTCTGCTCCACATGAGAAGGGTATGAGGCTGCAGGGAATCTGGGACAGGGGCCAGCTGTCAGCCTCCACCAGCTCTCAGCCAACCTGGGTCAGTCAGACCATTGCCGGGTACGTTCGCCAGTGGCCTTGGGACCCTCCAACATGTGGGGTAGGAGTCCTGAGCGCTGAGGTGAGATAAGACAAGCTAAGCCAGCATCACTCCACTGGCTGCATGGTCCTATCTATCACCTTCCACGATAAAAGGAAGATTCTGCTCCAATTTAAGCTCCTGGGCAGAGCTGGTTCCTTTCTCCCTACCAAAGAAATAATAAAATCTTCTCTTGGTCCATCCTCAGTGGCTGTTTCCAGAAAATGCCAGCAGGGTTTCGTTAAGGGTTGAGTTGTATTCCCCAAAAGTAAAGTCCTAACCCCAGTATCTCAGAATGTGTTCCTATTTGGAAATATGGTTGTTGCAGATGTAATTTTTGTTGTCTGTTGTTTAGTCACTAAGTCGTGTCCAATTCTTTCTGACCCCATGGACTGTAGCCCTCCAGGCTCCTCTTTCCATGGGAATTTCAAAGCAAGAACACAGAAGTGAGTTGCCATTCCCTTCTCCAGGAGATCTTCCTGGAGACAACGCGTGTCTCTTGCATCAGAGGAGGATTCTTTCCCACTGAGCCACCTGGGAAGATGTAACAGTTAAGTGAGAATGAGGTCATTCAAGTGGGCCTTCAGCCAGTATGACTGGTGTCCTTATAAAAGGGGACATTTGGACAGAGACACACACAGGGAGAATCCTGTGTGAAGATCACAGAGATCAAGGTACTGCTTCTACACACAGAAGCGCCCACAAACCACCCGAACAAGGCAAGAGGCACTGACCACATTCACCCTCAGGGCCCTTAGAAAGAGCCAGCGCTGCCGACACCATGATCTTGGACTTTCAGCCTTCAGAACCATCAGATGATAATCACCAGGACTGGGGGACATTGGTGTGACAGCCCCAGAAAACTAACACAGGTTCCTTTCCTCGGCTTTTGCCATTACTTTCCATCTCACCCTAGATCCTCCCCTCGCATCACAGGGAGACCTACTCCAGCCTCATTGCCAGGGGAGGGAATGTTCCCTTCACCTTTGCAGGACTTGATGCCAAACTGAAATGTATTATGTTAAACACAACTTCAGAGACCTCCAGATGGCTGGGAACATGAAAAACACATTTCCTTTTAATAAATGCATCCCATTTATTTCTCTGTGCTAAATTATTGAGACGATGAGAAAATATTACTCAGCCATAAAAAGGAACTCATCTGAGTTAGTTTTAATGAGGTGGATGAAATTAGAGCTTATTGTACAGAGTGAAGTAAGTCAGAAAGAGAAATATAAACATCGTATACTGATGCATATATATGGAATCTAGAAAGATGGTACTGATGAAATTATTTGCAGGACAGCAGTGGAGGAACAGACATAGAGAACAGACTTATGGACAAGGGGGGCAGGGGAAGGTGGGCAGCGGGAAGGAGAGGGTGAAAGGTACGGAAAGAGTAATACGGAGATTTACGTTACCATATGCAAAATAGGCAGCCAATGGGAATTTGCTGTACGACTCAAACAGGGGCTCTATAACAATCTAGAGGGGTGGGATGGGGAGGGAGATGGGAGTGAGGGGACACAGGTACACAGATGTACCTATGGCTGATCCTTGTTGATATTTGACAGAAAACAAGAAAATTCTTGTAAAGCGATTATCCTTCAGTTAATCAATAAACTGGTGGCTCAGAGGTTAAAGCATCTGCCTCCAATGCGGAAGACCCAGGTTCGATCCCTGGGTCAGGAAGACCCCTGGAGAAGGAAATGGCAATCCACTCCAGTACTCTTGCCTGGAGAATCCCATGGACGGAGAAGCCTAGTAGGTTACAGTCCACGGGGTCGCAAAGAGTGACTTCACTTCACCTCAATCAGTAAACTATAAAAGATGAGAATATTTATATATGACAAACACTTGACAAAGTCATATAACAAATACCATTTTAGAGCTTAGCATGTACCAGCTTCTGTTTCGTTTTTTATTTACATTTTTAATTGGAAATAATGTTATTTTTAACTGGGGGATAGTTGTGCCAGTTCAGTTTAGTTCAGTCTTCAGTCATGTCCGACTCTCTGTAACCCCATAGACTGCAGCACGCCAGGCCTCCCTGTCCATTGCCAACTCCCGGAGTTCAAGTTTCTGCCATATAACAATATAAATCAGTCATAAGTATACACATATCCCCTGTCTCTTGAACCTCCTTCGCACCCCCACATCTCACCCCTCTAAGTCATCACAGAGCACTAGAGTGAGCTCTCTGTGTTATACAACAACTTCCCACTAGCTACCTATTTTACACATGGTCATGCATATATCTGTTACATATATTGGCAATTAAGTGATCACAACAATCCTGTTAGGGAAATACTATTATCATCCCCATTTTATGGTGAGGAAACTGAGATTTAATGATTTCCACAGGGTCAGTGGCAAGGCCAGAGGTCTATGGCACCAGAATTTATGCTCTGAACCATGGTGTCAGACCACATCTCACAGTCAGGATTTAATAGCATCCAGGTGGGATTTTGAAAAGGCCCATCATTCTGAGTGTCAGTAATCCCTGCCATCAGGGGATCCAGCCCAGTCCTAAATGTGAGATGATGGTGCACTTCCATTCTACTCCCAGGGGGTATTTTATACCAAAGCACCAGCAGATCTGGAATCCACCAGCAGGTCTCCCCCATAGAACACAGAAATGCTCAGCACCCTGACAACTCAAATGCATCCATGTCCGGGCCCCATGGAACTATGGCAGAACCCATGAGGCCAAGCAGGAGATGAGAGAAGCCTCATAGACCAGAGTTCCAATGGTGGCGTCCAGCAATCCAAGATTTTTTTTTTCTGAAAATATATGAAACACGCCCAGGCAGCTAGGCAAGATTCTTTCTGATTGCTGAGGTCTTCAATAAATAGTTGGGGCAAAAGACTTTGAACTCGGGTAAAAACTTTGAGTTATTACCAATACAATGACCTTATCTGTACCTGCAGGTTGGTTAGGCAGGATGAATTGTGTGTGTGTGTGTGTGTGTGTGTGTGTGTGTGTGTGTGTGTGTTAGTCACATAGTCATGTCCAACTCTTTGAGACCCCATGAACTCAAGCCTCTCAGGCTCCTCTGTCCATGGAATTCTCCAAGCAAGAATACTGGAGTGGGTTGCCATGCCCTCCTCCAATCTTCCTAACCCAGGGATTGAACCCACATTTCCTGCATTGCAGGTGGATTCTTTACCATCTGAACCACCAGAGAAGCCCAGGTGAACTGTAAATAAGCACTAATAATATATCAGTACTTTTCGATGGCACAGGCCAGCTTAGATTTCCCTCTTCGATGGAAAATACCTTCCATGGAGCAGAAAATACCTTTCCAGAGCCTCTATGGAAAACTGAAGTCAATTCAGCTCCTCAACAGGCAGCCCAAAGAGGTGTTAGCTAGAAACAATATAACTCTCAACCCAGGAAAAGTTGGGCTATGCTTGCAAAATGGTATTAAGAACCAACTCAGAAGCTAGTAAGTAACACAAAAGCCTTCTGCAGCTATAGAAGTGAAGTCGCTCAGTCACGCCCTACTCTTTGCGATCCCATGGACTGTAGCCTACAAGGCTCCTCTGTCCATGGAATTTTCCAGGCAAGAGTACTGGAGTGGGTTGCCATTTCCTTCTCCAAATGAACCTTTTATTTAAGGCCCAGTAGGTCAAAGTATGTGCACAGATATATGGCAGCTACCAAGGATCAATGGCAGCTACAAGGCAGATACAACGACAGATATAATGTCTAGGATCCAAGGCTGATAGGTCTAATCCTGAAAACAGCCGAGAACCAAAAGGCCTGGACTGAATGATTTCACATTGACACTGGACAGAATCAAGTCCTGGGAGCTGCCAGGGCCTGTGATGTCCAAGAGCTGCTTTTCAAAGGGGACCTCTCAAGCACATCTACTGAAGGCCAACATCTGCGAAGCCTCATAACTGGTAAGAATGAATGAGCTCGTCATTAGTGGATTAAGCAAAACGTTTTCATTATGGGGCTTCCCTGATGGCTCAGAGGTTAAAGCATTTGCCTGCAAGGCGGGAGACCTGGGTTCAATCCCTGGGCCAGGAAGATCCCTTGGAGAAGGAAATGGCAACCCATTCCAGTATTCTCACCTGGAAAATCCCATGGACGGAGGAGCCTGATAGGTTACAGTCCACGGGGTTGCAAAGAGTCGGACACAACTGAGCGACTTCACTTCATCACTTCACTTTCATTATTAAGGCATGTTTCTATGGTGCTGGATTGTTTGCTTTCTTTATATTTTTTGGGTCACAAAACCTTTATTTAGCTCTTAATCTCCATTACATCTGGAAAGTTTTCTAAAACCTGTTTATCTAGTGGTTTTTCAGTCACTCAGTCATGTCCTACTCTTTGTGACTCCATGGACTGCAGCATGCCAGGCTTCCCTGTCCTTCACCACCTCCTGGGGCTTCTTCAGACTCATGTCCATTGAGTCAGTGATGCCATCCAACCATCTCACCCTCTGTTGATGAAGATTTACATTGTTTTCTATTTATCTAGAAAGCTATGTAAATCTTCCTCTTAAAAATAGCAGTCAGTATATCTTAAAGAACTTGAAAGATGGAAAGTTACTGTCGTTGTTAAGACATTTGTTGAACGGCAACCATGTAATTTGTGACTGTGACTCTCCCTCATGGGTTTATGACCTGCATTAATGCAGGTTAGTGCCCTGGCAGATCCTGGTCCCAAAATGCCTCAACTAGTCTGTTAGGCCAAGACAACCCCATGCTCTTTCTGGACACTAACACAGAGATCCAGTTTCCTGCTTTTCCCATGTTGAAGAAGGTTTAGTGTTAGTTGCTCAGTCGTGTCCGACTCTTTGCGATCTCATGGACCATAGCCCATCAGATCCCTCCATCCATGGAATTCTGAAGAAGGTTTCTTTTCCTTCCTTTCCTAAAATAATACAGGTGAAAAAAAAATATTTAATACATAAACCAAAAGAAAAGCACTAAAAATTATCCATAATTTTAAATCAACCACAAAACCTTTCTAGTCTGTCTGAAAGAGTTACCTATTGTCAAATCAATAAATGTCAAGAAGCATTGCTTGAGAACCTAGAACATTTCTGGCACAAGACTGGGTGATCTAAGGCACAGAAAAACAATAGGGAGACTTCCCAGGTGATCTAGTAGCTAAGACTCCATGCTTTCAATGCAGGGACCCTGGGTTCCATCCTTGGTAAAGGAACTAGGTCCTGTATGCCGAAACTAAAGACCCCTTATACCCCAAGGAAGAGCGAGGACCCCAAGAGCTGCAACTAAGACCCAGCACAGCCAAATAATTAATAAGCAAATAAACACTGAAAAAAGAAAGAAAAAAAAGGAATAGGAATCTCCGCCCAGACCTTCAAAAGAGTTTGATCTCTTGTTGCTGCTGCTGCTAAGTCGCTTCAGTCGTGTCCGACTCTGTGGGACCCCATAGACGGCAGCCCACCAGGCTCCCCTGTCCCTGGGATTCCCCAGGCAAGAACACTGGAGTGGGTTGCCATTTCCTTCTCCAATGCATGAAAGTGGAAAGTGAAAACTGAAAGTGAAGTCGCTCTTGGCGACCCCATGGACTGGAGACTACCAGGCTCCTCCATCCATGGGATTTTCCAGGCAAGAGTACTGGAGTGGGGTGCCATTGCCTTCTCCGTGATCTCTTGTTAGAGAACATAATAAAAACAAGTACAGTCAGAAGCCATAACATGCTGATGAGCCACCATCACCGCTGCCAGGAGGATGAAAAGGGAAATGTATTCATTCATTGGACAAATCTGCATTGAGCACCGACTGCGCGCTCTCTGCTTTGCACATGGATGGACATCTGAAGGAGATGATAGCAGCCAGTCAGGAAATATTATCTAGATGGATAAGGTGCAGGAAATACAAAGCGGGAAAACCCCGAAGATTTCCTGGGAAAACCGGCAGGAGCTGACGCCTAAATCCATCCCTGAAGGAAGAGAGCGGCCAGCAGGGGGCGCCAACTGAGCGCTAAGTGTGCCCGGTGCCACAGGAGGAGCACTTACTGGATCATTTCATTTAATTCGCTCAAGAGCCCTATAAATAAGTTTTTATTTTTCCTTCTGTTTTACAGGTGGGCCAGCCGAAACTGAGAAGGACTCCAGAACCTATGAACATTTCACAGCCAATAGGTGAGGTCAGAGCTCAGGCCCAGGCAGCTCCCAACACGTGTATCCACAGAGCTGTAGCATCCACCTGTGGTTTCAGCCTTCTCCTCTGCCTCTTGCTGGACTGCATTCCTCCACTTCATCCACTGCTGTCGAAAATACACATAACTTTGATGGATCGTCTATTTTTACAATGTGAGAGTTCAAGGCGATGAACCATAAATTGTTGCAGTGACTCGCAATCCAGATCCTTCAGCCAGGTTGGTTGAAGCACTCCAGTGTTACCATGAGTGCAACTGAGAACTCAGATTTAAAAGGAATAAAGTTGCTTTCTGGCTCTCCTGAAGTTTCTCTCGAGGTCTGAGATAACCACCCTCTTCTAAGGATTCCCTGCTTTTAGGGGTGAGATCAACTGTCCCAACATCTGTCTCTCCATCCCCATCTCTGCTAGGGAGAGGATTTGACATGAGAGTTGGACTGTGAAGAAGGCAGAGTGCTGAAGAATTGATACTTTTGAACTGTGGTGTTGGAGAAGACTCTTGAGTGTCCCTTGGACTGCAAGGAGATCCAACCAGTCCATTCTGAAGGAGATTAACCCTGGAATTTCTTTGGAAGGAATGATGCTAAAGCTGAAACCCCAGTACTCTGGCCACCTCATGCGAAGAGCTGACTCATTGGAAAAGACTCTGATGCTGGGAAGAATTGGGGGCAGGAAGAGAAGGGGACGACAGAGGATGAGATGGCTGGATGGCATCACTGACTCAATGGACGTGAGTCTGAGTGAACTCCGGAGTTGGTGATGGACAGGGAGGCCTGGCGTGCTGCGATTCATGGGGTCGCAAAGAGACGGACACGACTGAGCGACTGAACTGGGTGATGGACAGGGAGGCCTGGCGTGCTGCGATTCATGGGGTCGCAAAGAGACGGACACGACTGAGCGACTGAACTGAACTGAACTGAACTGCAGAACTTCCATGGACAGAGGAGCCTACAGTCCAAGGGGCCACATAAAGCTGGACACGACTGAGCGACTACACCACCACCACCACCCCTCAGCCTGCCAGATTTTTTTCTGTTGTCTTTGCCCTTTTCTTTTCCTTCTTCAGTCTCAGCACTCCTCCAACCTCTTAGGGAATAAGCTCACATCCTTCCAGCCATTCCCGGTCAGATGACTTCTTTCGGCGATCACGCATCCATAATCCTCACATTTTCCCACTAGAACATAGAGACTCTCAAGTATCCTGATGTCCAAACCACCTTTTCTGAGGAGGTGGCATTTTGCCATAGGAAATGAGCACATATTTGAAACAGAAAATGACAGATGGGACAGAATCACATGCCCGGTGCAGAGTGCAGAGGGCATAGCGCCCTGGGAGATTAAAATGGGAGCAATCCATTGCAGCTTAATCTATGGCGAATGGGCTTCATGAGAGGCAAAACGTGAGCGAGAACTTGAAAGATGGACACTAATTGAGGAGACGCTAACAGAATCAGATGTGGAATAAACAGGCACCTGACTACATTTTTCTAGGAGCAGTTTGCCATCCTGACATAAGACAATGCTCACAACGGAGAGGTTTCTATGCACCCTCTACCAGTATGCCATTCCTGCCTTCTCAACAGCTAAATAAATCAGGCCTTCATTTTGTAAAAAAAAAAAAAAAAGAAAAGAAACAAACCAAACTTTTCTGTTAATAATTATTCCTAGCATAAGAGATCAGATCGTTCAATCTAGATATAGTTTATGGATTTAATATTAAAATCCCTTAGCATTGCTATTGGGTGAGATTATCTCCAATACTTTATGGGATACTAAATATGGTTTAAAAGTTCAGCACAGGGGTTTTGCAGGTGGCTCAGTGGTAAAGAATCTGCCTACCAATGCAGGAGACATGGGATCAGTTCCCTGGTCCAGGTAGATCCCACATGCTGAGGAGCAGAAAATCCGTTTCAATTTGCCTGAAACGCTATTGATTTTTTTTTTTTTTTTTTTTTTACTTTTCTAATACTGAGTCCATTTTTAAGGAGACATTCGCTCTAAGAAAAGCATTTAGAAGGAAAAAAAAAGTGATCTACTTGCTAAGAGGTTAGATAGGGCAATCCAAGTTTTAAAAAGACTGGCTTTGGGACGTCCCTGGTGGTCTAGTGGCTGAAACGCCGCCTTTCAATGCAGCATCAGGGTTAGGTTCCGTCTGGTCAGGGAACTCAGTCCCATGTGCTGCAACTAAGGCATGGTGCAGCCAAATAATAAATAAAAAAATAATGTGTTTTTTAAAAAGACTGACTTATAAAGAAAACAAACAAGAAACTCTTAAATAAATCCAAAAAAAGTCCAATAAGCCACATCTATGCTTAAGATGAGCTGTGTTATCAAATTTATAGTTAGTTTGTTCGTGGTGGAAAGAAGTGATTTTGTCACAGTATTTTTATCTACAAAGGTTGCTACCTGTCTTCAGATAACAACATTGAGGCGGTTGTGAATGAAATTATCTTTAATACAGAGTTAATAACTTTCAAGAAAGGCTCATAGTTTCATTTATTATGGGGACTCCAACCAGTCAGAGAGATCCCCTGGGGGGCTGTCTTGGTCTATCTTAGGATGCAAAGTGCTTTTTAAAATTCTGAGGCTTTTTACAATTCAGGTATACTGGTATACTCGTATTGCTTCTAGACATACCTAAGATTAAGAGACAACAGGATCCACGCCACTGAGACCACCACACTTTTCACGCTCTCTGCCAGCAAAGTCCACACCTCACTCTACTCCACCCTCTTCCTTCCTGAACTCCCAGCAACAGCAAAAACAAGAAGAAATCACATCTCAGTAGATATTTTTGAAGGGTAGCAGATTCTGCCTCAAGGGTAGCAGAATATGCCACTCCAAACATGCCGCCCCAAACATGCCGCCCTAAACCTGCCACTTCGGCAGATTATTATTTTGTGCTAAAGGCAAATGAGAAGAGAAGCAGCAGATACAAGCAAAGCTCTCTGACCTCCCTCATTTGCTTAAAAACAGGACATAAACTTGTAAGGATGTTCCCCGTTCCCTCTCTACCAGAGAGGACAGAAGTTAATCCCTGGACACAACTATCCACCCTACTCGGCCCACAAATGGCACCTGAAAAACCTCTGTAATAAACTTTAGTAACTAGTCTTATCTGCCATTTATCGCCATTTAGGTGCTAAGTGGGGTCCAACTCTTTGTGACCCCATGGACTGTAGCCCGCCAGGCTTCTCTGTCCCTGGGATTTTCCAGGCAAGAATGCTGGAATGGGTTGCCATTTCCTTCTCCAGGGGCTCTTCCCAACCCAGGATTCGAACTCCCATCTTAGAATGCCTGGCACATGGACAGCACTCTGGAAATGGCAATTGTGGTCATTCTTTGCTTCTCTGGACTAGAAGGCCAGTGGAGTATGTAATGGCACGGTTGCCCCAAATGCACTGTACAATATATTTAGGTAGTAACAGTCAAATATTTGCACACCCCTATTTTAAGACAACTCATTATATGAAATTTTCAGTTTTTTTGAACTCACATGAGACCTGGGCATCTTTTATGAAGAGCCTTGCTCCTCATCAAACTGTCCTGCTTCATTCCCCAGGCTGTCTGCTGGCCCTCTCTCAAACACTACTCTGCAAACAACCCTCCAAGATTTCCAGTGAGATAAATGAGCTATCCTTAAACAAAGCAGTCCTTTCTGACATCACCTATTAAGGATGATTGTGCAGGACTCATGTATTCTCAGAACTGAAGGCCAATCCCAGCAGGAGTTGTATTTCTGACCAACGTCAGATTTCAACATGAGATAAGTCTGAGATGGACAAATACTATAACAGGAAACTAAACGATAAACCACTCTACATTTAAATGAGTAGAAATAGGACCCAAGACTAATAAAATGGGCATTAAGGCATGTACACACTGATTACATGAAAAGCCTCAATGAATTATTAAATGCTCATCTAGTTTTATATTGTGCGTAACAGTTGTAACAGTTTCATTATATCCTAGTTCTGACCTAAAATGAATATAGCATCTGGGATAATTAAGAGTCATTTAGCAATGCTTGCATGTCACCTTAGAAATTTATCAGATGACCCAGAGGGCCCAGATTTTTTCCAAAAGCTCACCAAGGAAACAGGAGAAAAAGCCTTCCCCCTGGCCACCCAAGATAAAGGCCTTGAAGCTAGAGGAGATATTCACAACCTTTCTGCTAACAATAAAGACCTGGGTTGAGCATTAAGTTTTATAAATCTTTAATGTGATGGTGTTCTTTCCATTGAAAGCATTTCTTTTCTGGAATAAGGGCTGACTCCACACTTTACTTTCACCCTTTACACCCCCTCTCCATTTATAAAGAGCTACACACCACCCCTGATCTGCTATCTAGAGCCAGGAGATACCTGGTATCAGAGGGTCCCTAGGAGACAACGCATGTTCAGTATTTCTCAGCCTTCACCACTGGAAACTGACGGTGTTTGACATCTATTAGAGCAGGTCACATGGCAGTGAAAGGCAATAAAAATAATCAGATTACATCTGTAGACTTTACATATTACGGTTAAAAATTACATGGTATGAACATATATGCACGTGTGTGTATTCTCAGTCACTCAGTCGTGTGTGACTCTTTGAGGCCCCATGGACTGCAGCCCACCAGGCTCCTCTGCCCATGGAATTTTCCAGGCAAGAATGCTGGAGTGGGTTGTCATTTCCTACTTCAGGGGATCTTCCTGATCCAGGGATCAAACCCAGGTGTCCCAAATTGCAGGCGATTCTTTTCCACTAGCTCCACCTGAGAAGCCCCAATATGTATATGTATACATGTGTAATATTTTTAAAATAAAAATATATGCATATGCAGTTATTTTTAATAAAATACATATTTAATTTTTTTTAAGGTTGCCTACCTTCTTCCTAATCATTCTTGCCTCCCACCAAGTCAGCAAAACCTTTTAGGAAAACAGATCCAGTGGAGGCCTACCCAAATATCTTCTTAACTGTTCCCTTGTTTAAAAAAAAAAAGAGCTATCATAGTTTCTGTATGAAGTAGACTGAAATATTTTGATGAACTGCTTAATTTTTTAATTTTATTTTTAAGTTGCATACTTTATTTTCTTGCAAAATAAAAATGTAATATAAAAGAAAAAAAAATTAGCTATCAGGCCCAAAATGTAGCCACTTATGCTAAGCCCAAGATCCCCAAATCGAAACTTAATACCTAACTTGTCTATGGTTAAACCCCTGAATGCACCCCATCTTGTCTGATCTTGGAATCTAAGCAGGCTTGGACCTGGTTAGTACTGGGATGAAGAATTAATATCTAACCAAATGGCAGCTTCCTCCTCTCCCAAGAACGTGATCTTCTAGCCAGTCTGGCATTACCTGGTCAGCACTAGTGAGGTGCCAGTGCCCAGGGTAGGTCACCCCAAAATGTGCCTCAATGGCATATTGATTATTTTGAATCACAGCTATTTACGAAATGGCCTGGGACTTTCCCAGGTGGTCCAGTGGTTAAGAATCCACCTGCCAAAGCAGGGGACATGGGTTCAGTCCCTGGTCGAGGAAGATCCCACATGCCAAGGAGCAATTAAGACCCTGCGGCAAGAGAAGCCACAATAAGAAGTCACATATCGCAGCTAGACAGTAGCCCCCGATCTCCACAACTAGAGAAAGCCCAGGCACAGCAACAAAGATCCAGTGTAGTCAAAAGTAATTAAATCTTTTTAATGGCCAATGCTAGAGGGAACCTGAATCCTCCTAAATCTCCCTGAAAGCAGGAAAATATTTCCCCTGTACATGATGCTCTCCCTGCCTCAGGGGGTAGAGGACACCCTTATCACCAGAGAAGGGGAATTCAGAAGTCTGTATGAACAAACCTGGCTACTATTTCAAGTTACCACCCCAAGCCCAAACTCTGCTTAGATTCTTCACTAATTAAGCACACAAAGCCTTAGTTTCTTCTCCCTGTCAATTCCTCCCAGACTGTTTCTTTGTCTAAATACTAAAAAGCTGCCTGGTTTGTCCATTTCTTTCGTCTCATTTCTCTGAGACTTCCATGAGCATGTATTAAAACTTGTCTCTTTTTCTCTTGTTGATCTGTCTTGGGTCAATGTTATTATTAGTCTAGCCACAAGAACTCAGGAGGGGTAGAAGGGAAATTCTCCATCTCCAACAGAGGTGAAGTGAAGTGAAAGTCACTCAGTCATGTCTCCAGACCTGAATACTGGAGCATTCTCCAGGGGATCTTCCCAACCCAGGGATCAAACCCAGGTCTCCCGCATTGCAGGCAGATTCATCAGCTGAGCCAACAAGTTCAGTTCAGTTCAGTCACTCAGTCATGTCTGACTCTTTGCAACCCCATGAATAACAGCATGCCAGGCCTCCCTGTCCATCACCATCTCCCTGAGTTCACTCAGACTCGCGTCCATCGAGTCAGTGATGCCATCCAGCCATCTCATCCTCAGTCATCCCCTTCTCCTCCTGCCCCCAATCCCTCCCAGCATCAGAGTCTTTTCCAATGAGTCAACTCTTCGCATGAGGTGGCCAAAGTACTGGAGTTTCAGCTTTAGCATCATTCCTTCCAAAGAAATCTCAGAGTTGATCTCCTTCAGAATGGACTGGTTGGATCTCCTTGCAGTCCAAGGGACTCTCAAGAGTCTTCTCCAACACCACAGTTCAAAAGCATCAATTCTTCAGCGTTCTTCACAGTCCAACTCTCACATCCATACATGACTACTGGAAAAACCATAGCCTTGACTAGACAGACCTTAGTGGGCAAAGTAATGTCTCTGCTTTTGAATATGCTATCTAGGTTGGTCATAACTTTTCTTCCAAGGAGTAAGCATCTTTTAATTTCATGGCTGCAATCACCATCTGCAGTGATTTGGGAGCCAAAAATAAAGTCTGACACTCTTTCCACTGTTTCCCCATCTATTTCCTGTGGAGTGATGGGACCAGATGCTGTGATCTTCGTTTTCTGAATGTTGAGCTTTAAGCCAACTTTTTCACTCTCCTCTTTTATTTTCATCAAGAGGCTTTTCAGTTCCTCTTCACTTTCTGCCATAAGGATGGTGTCATCTGCATATCTGAGGTGACTGATATTTCTCCTGGCAATCTTGATTCCAGCTTGTGTTTCTTCCAGCCCAGCATTTCTCATGATGTACTCTGCATAAAAGTTAAATAAGCAGGGTGACAATATACAGCCTTGACAGACTCCTTTTCGTATTTGGAACCACTCTGTTGTTTCATGTCCAGTTCTAACTGTTGCTTCCTGACCTGCATACAGATTTCTCAAGAGGCAGGTTAGGTGGTCTGGTATTCCCATCTCTTTCAGAATTTTCCACAGTTTATTGTGGTCCACACAGTCAAAGGCTTTGGCATAGTCAATAAAGCAGAAATAGATGTTTTTCTGGAACTCTCTTGCTTTTTCCATGATCCAGCCGATGTTGGCAATTTGATGTCTGGTTCCTCTGCCTTTTCTAAAATCAGCTTGAACATCAGGAAGTTCACGGTTCACGTATTGCTGAAGCCTGGCTTGGAGAATTTTGAGCATTACTTTACTAGTGTGTGAGATGAGTGCAATTGTGCAGTAGTTTGAGCATTCTTTGGCATTGCCTTTCTTTGGGATTGGAACGAAAGCTGACCTTTTCCAGTCCTGTGGCCACTGCTGAGTTTTCCAAATTTGCTGGCATATTGAGTGCAGCACTTTCACAGCATCATACTTCAGCATTTGAAATAGTTCTACTGGAATTCCATCACCTCCACTAGCTTTGTTCATAGTGATGCTTTCTAAGGCCCACTTGACTTCACATTCCAAGATGTCTGGTTCTAGATGAGTGATCACACCATCGTGATTATCCGGGTCATGAAGATCCTTTTTGTACAGTTCTTCTATGTATTCTTGCCATCTCTTCTTAATATCTTCTGCTTCTGTTAGGTCCATACCATTTCTGTCCTTTATCGAGCCCATCTTTGAATGAAATGTTCCCCTGATATCTCTAATTTTCTTGAGCCAACAAGGGAAGCCCTCAATTCATCAGATAGACCCCTGTTGGCCCTCCCAAAGGAAGGTGGCCTTGTCTGAAACAATCAGATCTCTGCTAGAATAACTTCCTGTCCTGCCTTCTTCTGCATTCTGAACAGCTTCTCAGACCCCTTTTTATTTCCTAGCAGGGACGCTCTTGGTTCCTGAATTGCTGAAGAAAGTCAATGTGATCTTAAGTTACTCAGTTAAAATGTGTTTTCCAACACCTCTTCAGACTTCTAACCCAGTGTGTGCCTCAAGCCCACCTCCCATAGAAAAGTCTGTGTTCCTGCAGTCTTACTGTGTCTGCCCACAAGGTAATCGGGCCTCAGGCTGCCTGAAATGAATAGTCATTTCACTGCCTGGCACCCACACCATTCTCCTCCCATCTGAACAGGTGGATGTCTGGGTGCACTCCAGTTTGGGGTTTCCCTAACCAAGAAACCTTCCTCTGAGGGCCCAATCAAGACCTACTTGCCCAGAGAACCATTCCCGATTAATCAGCAAAGCTGTTAGTTTATTCCTGCAACTGTTCTTCCCTGGATGTCCCTTGCGGTTCAGATGGTAAAGAATCTGCCTGAAGTGCAGAAGACAGTCCATGGGGTCCCAAAGAGTCGGACACGACTGAGCGACTTTCACTTCACAATAGACTGAAATTTCTTCTTCCTTCAATTAAAATCTGCATCCTTACAACTTCTACCTTCGGATCCTGGCTCAGCTCCCAGGAGCCTACACAATATGTATCAGGCCCCCGGGTTCCCTTTTTTTACTCAGAAGCACCTACATTAGCCTTAGAGTGGGTCCCATGGGTCCATGCCCCCAGCACATCCCACCACCAACACATGCATTCACCATGAAAGGAAAAACTCTCAGAAAAATTAATTCCGAGCAGATGTCAAAGCTTTATTTCAAATTTGCAGGGGGAAAGCACAAGGGAAAAGTCTGTCCACAAAAACAGTCTTAGGAAAGGGCTGTTTTAAAAGCTGAAAGGTATGTCTAGATAAGCGGCTCTCAAACTCTAGCTGCTTCAGAATCCCCTGTGCTGGGTTGCTTCAGTCGTTTCGGACTCTTTGGGACCCCATGAACTGTAGCCCGCCAGGCTCCACTGTCCATGGGGATTCGCCAGGCAAGAATACTGGAGTGGGTTGCCATGCCCTCCTCCAGGGGATCTTCCTGGCCCACGAATAGAACCCGCGATTTTTATATCCCCTGAATACTTGTTAAAAGAACCAGCGATGGGCCCACCCCAGTTTCCCATTCACCTGGTGTCAAGCGCGGCTGAGAACTTGTGAGGTTGTGACTGCTAGCCCCGGGATCACTTTGCGAACTTCTGACCGAGACTGTAAATAAAGTTGTTGCAACGTAAAACTGATTAATTTCGCGGAGATGTAAAGGTGCAACGCTTTTACCTATTGGACAACTAGCCCTGACCGTGGCATCCCAGAGCCGCGTTTGGTGTATTTTCACCAGAAATAGCCAGCCGTCCGGCTCCCTCCCTGGGCAAGATCAGAGGAATGCCGTTTGATTCAACAGTAGAGATTTTGCTTTCAAATTGGAAAGCTTTGCGGATGAAATTTGAAGAAGGGCACAGCAACCCCCTCCAGTATTCTTGCCTGGAGAATCCCACGGACAGAAGAGCCTGACGGGCTACAGTCCCCAGGGTCGCACAGACTCGGACGCGACTGAAGCAGCTTAGCACGCACGCACGCACGCGTATGAAATTTAGGACTAGCTTTTCTTTTGGCCGCGCCCCGCCCCGGCAGAAAAATCTAGTTTTCTCACGGCGACCAGCACACATCCGCCTCTCACCACCCGGGGGCGCTGCGGTCACCGGATCGCTGCACATCCGGCTCTCCGCTGGAGCAGGGCGGCGGCAGCCCCCCACGCGCCGCATTGCGCACGCGCAGCAGCGCCTCCGACGCCAGACGGGGAGACGCTCCGGAAGTGGCCGGGAGGAGAAGCCACCGAGGGGTGGCTCAGAACGGCTGTTTCTGCTTCTCGCTCGCCCTTCAAGTCTCAGGCTTTACCTGGGCCGGAATTAATGAGCCAGGCTACTCTACAGAAGGGAATTTACGAAATTCGAATGTCTGGGTAGAAAAAGGGAAACTCTGCCGAAACCCGGGATCGAACCAGGGACCTTTAGATCTTCAGTCTAACGCTCTCCCAACTGAGCTATTTCGGCGCCCCTTTTGTTGGCCTCAGAGTAAACTATCACTGAACTCCTGGCGTTGGCTTCTTCCGTCTCTTAGTAATCACTTGAAAGTGTTTCTTCCTTGTCAAATTAAATGGTTTTTTTTTAATATCTATTCCTAGAAGTCTGCCTTTTTATGAGCCATGACTAAATAGCTAAGTATACGTTACTTAACTTTTTCCAGTATAATCTGAACCTCTGGTTTAATCGTCGACAGCCGGCAGCGTAAACTAGCGGGTGTCTCGGCTGCAGGATTCTGGGGTCGGGCTGGCCCGCAGCCCGGCGGAGCGGGGTCAAAAGCAGCGATAGCTGCTCGCCCCCCCACCCCCAGGGCTCCACGGCGCCTCGGCACGCGGGCTCAGTCCGCCCACACCTGCTTCCAGCTTTCCCGATGGAGGGTGGTCCCTTTGGCAAGCCCCCTGCCCCGGGAGTAGCCCCTTCCAGCTGTGACCGCACACTTTTCACTATTGGTATAGACAAGAAATGAAGATAGGGCTGCAGTCTCCGCGATCCTGGGTCTTCGCCCTGCTGCGTTTACCTGCCACCAAGCTGCGCGGAATCAGCCAGGTACATCTTAAGAGCTTAGCGAGCTCATTGACCACGGTCACCCAATATCAATACTAAATGTTTCTGAAGCACCAGCTACGTGTCAAGCACCGACATTCTGCATCCCCCATATGCCCTGTTTGTTTTGTTTTGCTTTTTCCCCTCTCCAATAAAACTGTAATTCTCCAAAGGCGGGGTCGATTATCACCGCCGTTTTACCCACTTCACAGCCAATTTTGAGGGATAGATGTATGTATGCATACAAATACGAAAGAAAAAAATGTTTGAATATGGGGAATGATAGCTATCTCTAAGGTCACTTTCTGAGTTCCTTTGTTGTAAATCCAAACAGAAGAGCTTGGGTTTTATCAGAAGTCATTGGTTAAGGAAGGGAAGAGACCAAAGCGAGCTTGGGGATGGATAGAGTTCTGTGCACGCTTAGGAGAGGTTGGAGTGGAAGACGGATAAATTTGGAGCAGCTTCCTTGCGCAGGTCAAACATAAAGAGGCGGGGAAAGAGGGTTTTTCTTGAATGTCATGAATGTGGCTACCTTTCACATTCTCCTCCAAAGACTGTAGGGAAGGCTTGAACCTGGGTGACTAGGAAAGTGACAGGTAAGTTTTAATGGGATTTGGAGTGGGTGTAGGGATGAGGGAAAAGTCGGAGTTCATCACCTACCTCTGTCTTTGCATCAGGGCCAAGCCTTTCCCTGGGGAGATGGTAAACATACCCTATTCCACACCCTCATGTAAATCCACTTCCAACTGGCTCTGAAGACGAATGAAGAGAATCTGGACCACTACCCAGTGGAGACCGTAGCGCCGATTTCGACCATTATTCGGCACACATGGACCAGGAAAGTGTGTATTAGGGACCTTAAGCTCACCTTCTTGTGTCTAGTGATGACGTTTATGCTGATCTTCAATTTCTTTGTTTATGGCAGGAGATGGCTTACATGAAAAACTTCGTTATGAAAATATATATATATACCTTTTTCAATTTGTTATCATTTTTTCCAAACAAAGATGTTGAACAAATAATAAATTGTTTGGGCCTGAGTACTTCATGAAAGGAACCGTTTGGTATTTCTTTTGGCCTGGGGGCATTGGAAAAATTCGCTGAGACAGAAGGAGCATTATATACAAAGAAGGTTTGGAAGCCTCTAGCTTAATGCCTTGATGTTGATAGCAGTGTTGAATGAAAATTACTACTGAGTTTGGGAGAAAAATCTGCTTTGTTCTCAAGATTATAGAAGCGAGAAGAACCATCAGGCTTCTGCAGAGACCAAATGCCAAGGGCTAACGTGAAGGGAAAAGTCTATGGACACGCTCACAGTCAGAAGGGACTGATTATAAAGAAGTTGGCATCTAAATCAGTGAAAGGACTCCATGTTGAAAAGAAGCTTTGGCTACAGTCTTGTCTCCAAATTAGTCCAAGGATTCTGGCCAACTCCAGTCTAATTACCTATGATAACCATGAAGACTAATTATGGGAACTAACTAGAAGATCTAAAAAAAAAAAAAAAAACTGAAGAGAATATGTTGTATATATTTATAGTGTTTAATAGATTTTTGAACAACTATCGATTGATAATCTGTCCTGAACTTTGCTCCTGGGACCTCATAGTCCAAAAAAGTAGCACTTATTTTTATTTGCCTCTGATTTTAGTCAATATTTCTCAAAAATGTTAGAAAGAAGGGAGTATATCAAAAGGACATAAGATCAGTTTGAAGGGGCTCTTACTGGCCAAATCTGGGGAAATCTAGGCTTCAAAATAAATAAGGAAGGTGATAGACTACCCCTTGAATAAAATAAGAATCCATGAGTATAATAATGCAGAGAGAATGAGAATGAGGGTTCTGACCAACAGGTAAATAATTTGCATTGACTGAAAAATGGCTCAGAGGGTAAAGCATCTGCCTGAAAGGTGGAAGACCTGGGTTCGGTCGCTGCACTCCAGTACTCTTGCCTGGAAAATCCCATGGATGGAGAAGCCTGCAGGCTACAGTCCATGGGGTCACAAAGAGTCAGACACAACTCAGCGACTTCACTTTCACTTTTGACTGAAAAATATGGATGGAGTGGTGACATTGAAAATCGCCCTTTTCCAAGCATGATAGTAAAGAGTGGCTGGGTCAAGAATCATCAGTGGACGCTATGTCTTCAGGGAAAGTTATACGATGAGCAAGATCATGGCATGGTCTCAACGTGTCTCTTTGTAGATTCCTTAATAGTTGCAAAGGGAAAACTGAAAGTATACAGTGGGGAAACTGGACAATCCCTTGATCTTGTCATCAAGATGAACCTCACCAGTGAAGGACACTGAAACATCATGTGCCTGCTAATGTGAGTCCTTCACAAGGACACAGCTTGCCACTTAAATCATGGTCCAGTCAGGGATGCATAACCTGAATGGAATCATGAAGTAACATTAAACAAATCGCGATATAAAGGCAATCAAGTAAATGACTGGCCTATATTCTTCAGAACTGTTAAGGTGATGAAAGCAAAGAAGAGCTGGGCCACTGTTCCAGATGGAAGGAGGCAACAGAGACATGACAACTAAACGTAATATGTGATGCCAGACTGGTTTCTGTTCAGGAGGGAAAATGCTTTAAGGATCATAGTAGAGCAATTAAAGAAATTAGAACATGGGTTGTAGATTACATAAAAGTGTCATGTCAATGTTAAAAAACCATAGCTAGGTGAGAAAATATCCTTGTTTTAGAAAATACATACCAGTGTATTCAGGTATAAAGAAATATCATAGCTGCAGCTTACCCTCAAATGGTTCAAAAAAATAGAATGATGTGTGGGCAAACAGAGACAGAGACACACACAGACAGAGAAAGAATATGAAAATGTAAATAAGGGAAAATATTGAAAGTTGGTGAACATGGGTAAAAGATACTTGGGACTTCTCTGTACCATTTTGTAACTTTTATGAAAATTGAAACTCAGAATTAAAAAGAATTTTTAAGATTGCTGCTCTTCTGGAGCCAAAAATTTCCATTAGAATTGTGGTAATGCGAAATATGGCAGAGACCATGGAGTTTATTTAGCCTGATCCACAAATTTACATATCAGGAAACAGAGACCCAGAGATGCTATAGACAGCTTGCTTAAGGATACCGTCTTAGTTGGTCTCAGTTGCCAGAACAAAGTACCATAGACGTTGGGAGTGTGGAGTGAGGCACTTTAAGAGCAGAAATTTATTTTCTCAAGGTTTGGAGGCTGGGAAGTCTAAGATCAAGGTGATAACAGAGTAGGTTCCTCTTGAGGGCGCTCTTTCTGGCTTGCAGATGGCTGTCTTCTCACTGTGTGCTCACACGACTTTCCTTGGTATGTGTTCATGGAGATCTTCTCTCTCTCTCTCTCTCTCTCTCTCTCTCTGTGTCTCTTTGTTTCTTCTGTCTCTGTCTCATTATCTTCCTCTTCTTCTAAAACCACTAAACCTATCTGGTTAGGTCCCTACTTTTAGGACCTCATTAACCTTAAGTACCTCCTAAAAGTTGCCTCTCCAAATACAGCCTCAGTGACAGCCAGGCTTCAATATGAACTGGAAGAGAAGAACAGTTCAGGCCAGTTACACAGTTAATTTGGTGCAGAACTGACGACTGATCCACAAAGCATATTCTACAGCCTCTACCAAATGCTCTTAATTTAAAAAAAAAAAAAAAAGACCCCATTTCAGTGAAAAATTGGCATGAGTCTAAATCTGTATCTGGAGTCTGGGGGTTAGGGCTCAGCTTTTCTTGTAGATGCTTTTTTTTTTTTTTTAATGGGCATCTCTATACCTTTTGAAATTCTCTATCTGTAGAAAGAATTTTTTTCTTGACGGATAGAAAGTGATTTCTCCAAAACTTATATATTAAAGTTGTAACTTAGAGGAGAAGCATAAAAAAGTTAGTAGATTGCAGATATCATCAGTGTGCTGAATTGATCCAAAAGAAGTTAATTTATTTAAAGCCATTAAACCACAAGACTATACAGACATTATTGGTTTTTTTGTTTTGTTTTTGTTGAATCACAGACATCAATATTAAGCCTTGGGGTATACTTACAAGGCCAGAAACAATTAAGTAAACTATACTTAAGAACAACCAACTGAGCTTTTTCTATGCTCTAATCTAATCCTCCCACATCCATCAAGCAAACACTTAACTAGCCATGTGGATTTTGCCCAATGCCTTAAAGGCCAGAGAACTTGGACTCCAGAGCTTGAGTTTCAGAGGCCTGGCCATGCTTTAAATAATTGTCGGCTTGTCTTGTCTCCTTTCTTGATGAACTGGGCCAGCCTCCCACCTGTGTCCCTGCTCCATCTCCCTACTCCACCCTATCCAGTGATTAAGGAGTAAGACCTGGTTATTCACCCAAAGAAATAAGGCAGAATAAACTTAAGTCAGGACTTCCCTAAATCCCTTGTTAATTTAAAAAAAAAAAAAGCCAGAAACAAGAAATAAATCTGTCTCTTCCTTTGCCCCACTGAAGATGCACAAAGTGAAAGTGTTTGTTGCTCATACATGGAGGGTAGCAAACCAGGCTCCTCAGTCTATGGTATTCTCTAGGCACAATACTGGAGTAGGTTTTCATTCCCTTTAAGGGATCTTCCTGGCCCGGGGATTGAACCAGATCTCCTGAATGGCAGGCAGATTCTTTACCATCTGAGCCACGAGGGAAGCTAAAGATGCACAAGGCAGTGTTAAATGACCAGAGGCTCAGAAAAGGAGGACACAGAAGCACCTGTGCAATTTGGTCCTGATGCTTCTCCAGCCTCCCAGGTGCCCAGCACTCTGGACTCTCTCCTCTGCTTTCATCCACCACTCTAGCTCTGTCTCTTGTATCCTTACACCCTCAACTCTGTGTCCCTCCACTGGCCACTTCCTGACCCACCTCACTTTTCCTCGGGACTCTTGGCGACAAGTCAGTGCTTCTCTACCCTTCCTCCCTGTCCTCCTGGCACACAAAGGCCAGAGTTCCTCTGGAGGACATTTCTGGTTGGAGGGATGGGGTGGGACGGACTGCGGAGCGAGCTTGCTGCCCGCTGTGCCTGGGACCTGCAGCAGTGAGAGGCAGAAGCCTCCTGGAGCGTGGTCTCCTCCGTCCTGCAGGGGGAGCTGTCGGGGCAGGCATCTTGGGCGCTTCTAGGCTACTCAGAAGGTAAAGATCTGCCTGCGCTGCAAGAGACCGGAGATCCCTGGGTCAGGAAGATCCCTTGGAGAAGGGAATGGCTACCCACTCCAGTATTCGTGCCTGGAGAATGCCATGGACAGAAGAGCCTGGAGGGCCACAGTCCACGGGATCTCGAAGAGTGAGACACGATTGAGCGACTAACATTTTCACTTTTTTCGGGTTACAGGGACAGTAAGCAGGGCCCTGATCCCAGACTCTCCCACCCGGCTATCCAGCACCTTACCATCATTAGCAGTTCGGAAGCATTACACTCAGTTTTCTCCAGCCACCGAAGGCTGCATAGGGTTCAGAAAGGGCTGGCAGCTCCAGGCGTTTTCCCATAGATGGTGGGGTGTCCAGAGCTTCCTCGAGGGACAGGAAGAAGCCATCATCACATCACAGACGGAAGTGTTCAGACGGTTGAATTATTGCCCTCTTGATCCCGTGGTTGGAAAAAGGAGAATGCTTCAACTTGGGAATGACTGAGGCTTCCCTGCTGCCCCATAAGGAATGGGAGGCGTAAAATCAAAGTGTTTTTTCCTGTCTCCGTGAGAAGTAAACACTGACATGCATTCACACCGGTGCTTGTGTAATAAATGCAGGCGATCTCACATTGATCATCTGGGACAGTGGCCTCTACTTTGTGAGTTAGTCAATAAGAGCCCCAGAGGTTGATTCCCTGAGTCATACAGTCTTTTGGTGGCAGAGCTGGGACCAGAACTCAGTTCTAACCCCCAGGCCAGGGCGGTCACACTGCATAATGCCTGTCTCTGTATTAGACCAGCTTTACTGAAATATAGCAGTGGATTTTGGTCCACAGGCACTTTGGGGGCGTTAGGTTTTGAGGCAAGTGGTCTTAGCAAGGTATCTTGCTGTTTACACAAACCGGGCTCATTTCCCCAAGCACAGGAGCAAAGTTTATGCCAGTGTTGCTCTGAGAATCTTGAGGCCTAATTGCTTTCGATTCACAGTCCTCTGATGAAACTCTGGACTCAGAAAAGGACCTGCCAGGAATCATTTATACCTCAGTGTAAATGGAAGTCCTTCAGCCCATTTTTATCGGCTTCCTAATCCTGCAAAGGCTGGACTGGAAGAAACACAAGCTGGAATCAAGATTGCTGGAGGAAATATCAATCACCTCAGATATGCAGATGACACCACCCTTATGGCAGAAAGTGAAGAGGAACTAAAAAGCCTCTTGATGAAAGTGAAAGAGGAGAGTGAAAAAAGTTGGCTTAAAGCTCAACATTCAGAAAACGAAGATCATGGCATCCGGGCCCATCACTTCATGGGAAATAGATGGGGAAACAGTGGAAACAGTGTCAGACTTTATTTTTGGGGCTCCAAAATCACTGCAGATGGTGACTGCAGCCATGAAATTAAAAGATACTTACTCCTTGAAAGAAAAGTTATGACCAACCTAGACAGCATATTAAAAAGCAGAGACATTACTTTGCCGACTAAGGTCTGTCTAGTCAAGGCTATGGTTTTTCCTGTGGTCATGTATGGATGTGAGAGTTGGACTGTGAAGAAGGCTGAGGGCCAAAGAATTGATGCTTTTGAACTGTGGTGTTGGAGAAGACTCTTGAGAGTCCCTTGGACTGCAAGGAGATCCAACCAGTTCATTCTGAACGAGATCAGCCCTGGGATTCCTTTGGAAGGAATGATACTAAAGCTGAAAGTCCAGTACTTTGGCCACCTCACGCGAAGAGTTGACTCACTGGAAAAGACTCTGATGCTGGGAGGGATTGGGGACAGGAGGAAAAGTGGACGACCGAGGATGAGATGGCTGGATGGCATCACTGACTCGATGGACGCGAGTCTGAGTGAACTCTGGGAGTTGGTGATGGACAGGGAGGCCTGGTGTGCTGCGATTCATGGGGGTCACAAAGAGTCGGACATGACTAAGTGACTGAACTGAACTGAATCCTGCAATATAATTGTGCCTAGGCATCATTTATGAAGTTCAGTTCAATTCAGTCTTGTCCAACGCTTTGCGATCCCATGGATGGCCTATGAAGGCTTCTTGCCGAAAAATATTTGACCAGAAACTACTCAGGTCTCTAGGTAGACCTAACTTCCAGTTTATAAGAAATTCAGAAAATGGGGAAATAAGTAAGATGACACATGAAAAAATAACTAGACAAATCCGGAGAATAAGACATTCTCTAAGACTTCTGGTTTGCTATCTTCAAGATACCAGCGTTATGAAAAAACAAAACATCAAAAGATGGGGATAGAGCTCTATCAGTTCAGTTCAGTAGCTCAGTCATGTCCGACTCTTTGCGACCCCGTGAATCGCAGCACGCCAGGCCTCCCTGTTCATCACCATCTCTCGGAGTTCACTCAGACTCACATCCATTGAGTCCGAGATGCCATCCAGCCATCTCATCCTCAGTCATCCCCTTCTCCTCCTGCCCCCCAATCCCTTCCAGCATCAGAGTCTTTTCCAATGAGTCAACTCTTCGCATGAGGTGACCAAAGTACTGGACTTTCAGCTTTAGTATCATTCCTTCCAAAGAAATCCCAGGGCTGATCTCCTTCAGAATGGACTGGTTGGATCTCCCTGCAGTCCAAGGGACTCTCAAGAGTCTTCTCCAACACCACAGTTCAAAAGCATCAATTCTTTGGCCCTCAGCCTTCTTCACAGTCCAACTCTCACATCCATACATGACCACAGGAAAAACCATAGCCTTGACTAGATGGACCTTAATCGGCAAAGTAACGTCTTTGCTTTTTAATATGCTGTCTAGATTGGTCATAACTTTTCTTTCAAGGAGTAAGTGTCTTCTAATTTCATGGCTGCAGTCACCATCTGCAGTGATTTTGGAGCCCCCAAAATAAAGTCTAACACTGTTTCCACTGTTTCCCCATCTATTTCCCATGAAGTGGTGGGACCAGATGCCATGATCTTCGTTTTCTGAATGTTGAGCTTTAAGCCAACTTTTTCACTCTCCTCTTTCACTTTCATCAAGAGGCTCTTTAGTTCCTCTTCACTTTCTGCCATAAGGGTGGTGTCATCTGTATATCTGAGGTGATTGATATTTCCTCCAGCAATCTTGATTCCAGCTTGTGTTTCTTCCAGTCCAGGGTTTCTCATGATGTACTCTGCATAGAAGTGAAACAAGCAGGGTGACAGTATACAGCCTTGACATACTCCTTTTCCTATTTGGAACCAGTCTGTTGTTCCATGTCCTGTTCAAACTGTTGCTTCCTGACCTGCATACAGATTTATATGAGACTATTAATAAAAGGACATAACCAAAAGTAACATGTGGACTTTTTTGGAGCCTGGAACAGAATATATATATATATATATATATGATAGAAAGAGAGAGAGAGAGAGAGAGAGAGGAGAGAGAGAGAGAAATTTGGGGGATATAGAGAGAAAAAATGTTTTCTTTCTACTCATTTTAGGTTTCCTAGATGGAGTTCTGTAAATTTTTCTGACAAAGGGTAGATTAACAAGAGAAAAATTTTGTTTATTAGCCTGTGCATTGCACATACTCATGGAAGCCCCCAGTGATGAGTAACTTAAAAAAGTGATTAGAGGGACTTCCCTGGTGGTCCAGTGGCTAAGACTCTGCATGCCCAGCACAGGACGCCTGGGGTTTGATCCCTGGTCAGGGAACTAGATCCCACATGCCACAAGTAAAGATCCAATGTGCCACAACTAAAGCCAAATAAATAAATAAATATTTTAAAAAGAAAAGAGTGGTTAGAAAATGGTATTGTCATTATGCAGGAGAGTGCTATGGTTTTAGATTTATGCTGAGGTATTTAGGGTTGAAATATCACCGATGTCTATACCTTACTTTTATGTCTCAAAAATACACATATATAGATAAAATCAAATGGCAAAATGTTATTATTGTTGAATTCTAAGTGGAGAAATTTATCTCCCAATTTTTCTGTATGTTTTACATTTTCCATAGTGAAATTTTGAAAAAGATAAATATTAGTCTTATAGATCCTAGAAATTTCCAAATTCTAGTGCTATGTTTTACTAAAGATGTAAGAACTTATTAATGGAATCTTAGGCATCAGAATCAGGCATCAGACTGAGCAACTTCACTTTCACTTTTCACTTTCATGCATTGGAGAAAGAAATGGCAACCCACTCCAGTGTTCTTGCCTGGACAATCCCAGGGACGGGGGAGCCTGGCAGGCTGCCGTCTATGGGGTCGCACAGAGTCAGACACGACTGAAGCGACTTAGCAGCAGCAGCAGCAGCAGGCATCAGAATATAGCTAAAAATCTATTTTGCGAGAACAGAGAAGCCCTTTCCAAAATACATGGTTAGTCTAAGTAGCCCCTTAGTCAATCTGGTGCTTGTCCTATATATTTCAGGAGCATATTTTTAGAGTCACCAAATTGGGACATATGGTCTGACAAAGAATATTTCCCCCTACTTCTGCTTTTACACACATGAAAGCCTTGCTGCTGCTGCTGCTGCTGCTGCTGCTGCTGCTAAATCGCTTCAGTCATGTCCGAATCTGTGCAACTCCATAGACGGCAGCCCACCAGGCTCCTCCATCCATGGGATTTTCCAGGCAAGAGTACTGGAGTGGGTTGCCATTGCCTTCTCCAATGAAAGCCTTACAAATGTATAAAAATCAAAATATGTGTAGAAGTGATTTTATTGAATGTATAGTGAATTTCCTTTCTGGAAAAAGAAAAATAGCACAGTTAAGTGAAATTATGCTGTTTCAAGACTTGGAAAATAGTTGCATGCCTTGTTGTCAACTCCAATGTGATTTACAGCAAAATTTTTAACTTTACAAGGTCAACTTAATAATTTATCATGACATATGTTGGGGATTAAAATGTCTTCCTTGTCTTTTATTCTTAACTTTTAATTTCCTTTTTGAATCAGGCTTTCAGTTTTGACCTTCATAATTACTAAGGAAAATCAGATTGCAGTAATTAGAATATTGCAGAAACATCATCTAAAACTATGGTTTGATTAGTCCATTAACTTCTGCAACCATAATTTCAACTCCTGATAATTTTAAACTGATTTAATTTTAGCTATGTAGTATATTATTTTCTTTTTTTTTTTTTGATAGCTGAAATATTCGTAGAGTAAATCTGAGGTAGCATACTTACTTAGAAAGTTAGGAGGGCAAAGGAAAACCTGAAGAATAACTGATTAGGTAAAGGGAAATGTGTAGTTTCTAAACAGTAGTACATAAAATTTTTGCTTGATATCTAACACTCAAATAGCTCACATAATTTTACTTTGAAAGCTTTTTTCTGGACAAAGAAAAATTGTTTCACTTAGGTTTGTTCTTTTGAAAAATATGTGAAGGGCTGAGCTCCAGAGCCATTAATCAAAGTTTAAAAATTTGCTAGAAATAGGAAGATGCTTCTCAAGAGGCTTATTTGGCCTCTCTTATTTGAAAAAATTTCTTTTATCTGTACATTTTAGTCAGCATTTTACCCTGAAAGCGTGCTTTCTCTTCTGTTCTACCCCTATAGCAGCTAATTCTCACAACTGTTGCTAGAAAGGGCGCAGTGTTTTCATTCCAAGTCAATAGATGAGGGGCCAAGCAAAATATAGAACTGTTATTAGACTTTTTTTTTTTTTTGGCTGCCGCTTTGCATATGGTATCTTAGCTCCCTGACCAGGAGTGGAATCCATGACTCCTGCAATGGAAGCACAGTCCCAGAACTGTTGTTATCAGACTTTTGATTGGAGGGTTTTCCATCAGTTTGGAGTCAAGAAAGAGACCATAAATTAGAATTGCTTCCTTTGCCCCTCAAAATTGACCTAATTAAGTCAGGATGATGGAAAGGAACTTTCCTACTTTCTGCATGTAGGATAGAAGGATTCCATTGGTAAAGTAGAATATTTTCTGCCCTTGAGTAGAACTCATCTTTTTAGGAGTGTGTCAATTTGAACATAGTGAGTTTGGCTATAAACACAATATTAGCAAAACTGGCTAGTAAAGCTAAGAAGAAATCAAAGTAGAATTAGTCAAAGATGTTTCTACAGTGAAGGACCAAAGTGAGGATTAAAGAGCAGTCCTTCTAGACAACAACAGAGCATAAGTGAAATCTGTAGCAGCCGCAAGATGCAAAACTGGCTTACCACTTTCTTAAAGTGTGAGGTTTCAAGGAAAATGTGAGCTTTAGGTGGTAAGTGGCATATGAACAAAGCAAGGGGTTCTGAGTGGAGTGGAGATGTGTGTGTAGAGAGAGAGGCAGAGAGAATCCAAGAAAGACAGAGACAGCAATAAAGAGCCTGCTCTTTGAAAATGCCCACAATTGAATAGAGATGCTGCATGTCCAGGTCATGGAATACAGAAACAATTGCACCACCAGGAACCACAGATCTAGCAGGACACACAAACACAAACCTAGAAACAGATGAATCAACCAAGTAATGTGTGATGGTAATAGAGAGGGCAGAACCTCACCATCTGCAGGTGAGGCCAACCTTGGTGAGTGGCTGACATTTAAATGAGGTTTTCAGGGTTGACCAGAAGTCTTTCAGATGGAGCGGAAGTTGCATTCTGTCAGCATGGACAACTGTGTTAAGGCACAGGGCCTGAAAGGGCCTTGCATCCAAAGAAGACCAGCATGGCCAAGTGTGAGGCCCCCTGTGGATGGAGCTGAAAGGCAGGAGGCAGCCTGGGGATGGACCACTCTTTGGAGATTCGTGCATTGGGCAACAGGGAACCCAAACATATTTTCTGCATCAGGGACTGGTTCGATTGATAAAAATACAAGTCTGGGGAAGTGTGAAGGAAAGATCTGAGTGGACAGGGTCTGGAAGCCGGGAAACCAGCAAGGAGGGTGTCACCTAAATACTAAGGCAGTGGTGATGAGTAAGAGCTGAAGAGGAGATGCCAGATCTCAGAGCTGGTTAAGGGGGAATCTATAGGATTTAGTGACTAGACATGGGTGGTGAGAGCCAACAATGGCATCAAATTTGCCAGATTTGGAAAAGGTCATTGATGACACCTTCTTTCAAGACTGAGAATACAGGAAGTGCAATGTGGGGCTGTGGAGATGTTCTATAATGTAGCTATAAAAGCTGAGGCATCTTCTGAACTCCATTCGGGTAGGTCCAGGATGCAAGAGGCACTCTGAGCCTAGAAAACCCAAATGAAAACAAAGAGGTACTGGGAAATGAAATGTGGGAATCGTGGTCATCATGAGGACAAGGAAGCAGCAGAGACTAAGAGGATGTAAGGAGGTGGGAACACCATCCCTGGTGCAGTGCTTCTCAATTTGGGGTGTTTTTGATCCCTAGGGGACATTTGGCAGTTTGGAGGCTCTTTGGTTTTCACAGTTGGGGGCAGTGAGTAGAAGCCAGGAAGTTAATTCTCCTTCAGTCCACAGGGCAGCTGCACGATCAAGGGAACAGGCAGCAGAATAAGAGCACAGCAAGGAAAAGAGCGGAATCTAAACAGTGAGTGGGATGGGTCTGAGGGATGCTGCTGGAGGCAAAGGAAAAAAAGGTTTTGAACAATCAGGGTATGAATAGGGCCGCATGCTGCCGAGAACGAGGAAGACACCGGTCATTCTAAGTTAAGAGGTTATGAGTGACGATAGTCAAGTGCAAACAGACTTGATAAGGTGATGGAGCAAAAATCAGATTATAACAAGGGGCAGAGGTGATCAGGAGATGGGAACATGAGACACCCAGTGATGACTCTCTCTCCAGAGTGTTGGTTTACTGCACAGCCTCTACAGGAAACGGTATGGAGGATCCCCCAAAAATTAAAGACAGAACTGCCACTCAGCAGTTCTATTGGTGAAAGGCTCAGTCTCACAAGACCGCCCCCTACTCAGACATTAATTGCAAGTCCAGGAACCACCTGCTCCTCTGACCAATTGGCTATAAAAATCTGAGGGTCCTGTGACCCACCTTCTTGTGTTCAAGAATTTGCTAGAATGACACAACACTCAGGGAAACTCTTTACCTATGTTTACCAGTTTAGTATAAACGATATTACTCAGGAACCACCAGAAGGAAGAGAAGCCTAGAGAAAAGTATGGGGGAAGGGCCTGCCTTTGGCAGGTGTATCTTCCTCCCAACACCTCCGCCTGTTCACCCACCTGGAAGTTCAGCAAGTCTGGCTGATGAAGAGTTTTTATAGAGAAGGGGATGACAGAAGAATGAGATAATTGGATGACATCACTGATTCAATGGACATGAGTTTGAACGTACCCTGGGAGATGGTGAAGGACAGGGAAGCCTGGCATGCTGCAGTCCATAGGGTCACAAAAGAGTCAGACACGACTGCAAGACTGAGCAAGAACAATCTCCAGGCTCCCTCTATCCTCTTTTCCAGTAGGTCAGTGGGCAGGGCTGAAAGATCCCAGTCTCTAATCATGCATTTCTAGGGACCCGCCCCATCCCTGGACTAAAAGGACCACCCTGTCACTTAAGTAGCATAAACAACTGTAATCAAAAGTTGATCAAAAGCTCCTTAAGAAAAACAAAGACATTCCTGTCATTTAAGAAATACCAAGGGTTTTGGAGCCAGTGCCAAGAGCCTGGGACAAAGACCAGATATATTTCTTTATTTTTTTTTCCAAATATACTCCTTATTTTACCACTTAAGGCTTCCTGGACCTGGGTTATCCTTACGCAAGTATGTGAAAGTCACTCAGTCATATCCAACTCTTTGGGACCCATGGACTGTAGTCTGCCAGGGTCCTCCATCCATTGGATTTTTCTAGGCAAGAATACTGGAGTGGGGAGTCATTTCCTTCTTCAGAGGAGTCTTCCTGACCCAGAGATCGAACCCAGGTCTCCTGCATTGCAGGCAGACTTTTTATTATCTGAGACACCAGGGGCCCAGATCGTCCTTAGGGGTTGGCCCTAACCTGGCTTTACTCAGCTCCTAGGAAAACTGGTCTGGAATTCCATTTCTCTATATCCCCAAGCCTAATAACTACTCAATTCTTTATTATTCTCATGCTCTCATTCTCCCTCAACCCCAGTTCAGTCAGTTCAGTTTAGTCGCTCAGTCGTGTCCGACTCTTTGCAACCCCATGAATCGCAGCACACCAGGCCTCCCTGGCCATCACCAACACCTAGAGTTCAAGAGACTCATGTCCATCAAGTCAGTGATGCCATCCAGCCATCTCATCCTCTGTTGTCCCCTTCTCCTCCTGCCCCCAATACCTCCCAGCATCAGAGTCTTTTCCAGTGAGTCAACTCTTCGCATGAGGTGGCCAAGGTACTGGACTTTCAGCTTTAGCATCATTCCTTCCAAGGAAATCCCAGGGCTGATCTCCTTCAGAATGGACTAGTTGGATCTCCTTGCAGTCCAAGGGACTCTCAAGAGTCTTCTCCAACACAACTGTTCAAAGGCATCGATTCTTCGGCGCTCAGTCTTCTTTACAGTCCAACTCTCACATCCATACATGACTACTGGAAAAACCATCGCCTTGACTAGACAGACCTTTGTTGGCAAAGTAATGTCTCTGCTTTTGAATATGCTATCTAGGTTAGTCATAACTTTTCTTCCAAGGAGTAAGCATCTTTTAATTTCATGGCTGCAGTCACCATCTGCAGTGATTTTGGAGCCCCCAAAAATAAAGTCTGACACTGTTTCCCCATCTATTTCCCATGAAGTGGTGGGACCAGATGCCATGATCTTCGTTTTCTGAATGTTGAGCTTTAAGCCAACTTTTTCACTCTCCTCTTTCAGTTTCATCAAGAGGCTTTTTAGTTCCTCTTCACTTTCTGCCATAAGGGTGGTGTCATCTGCATATCTGAGGTTATTGATATTTCTCCCGGCAATCTTGATTCCAGCTTGTGTTTCTTACAGTCCAGCATTCTTATATAAGTTAAATAAGCAGGGTGACAATATACAGCCTTGACGTACTCCTTTTCCTATTTGGAACCAGTCTGTTGTTCCATGTCCAGTTCTATCTGTTGCTTCCTGACCTGCATACAGGTTTCTCAAGAGGCAGGTCAGGTGGTCTGGTATTCCCATCTCTTGAAGAATTTTCCACAGTTGATTGTGATCCACACAGTCAAAGGCTTTGGCATAGTCAATTAAGCAGAAATAGATGTTTTTCTGGAACTCTCTTGCTTTTTCCATGATCCAGCCGATGTTGGCAATTTGATGTCTGGTTCCTCTGCCTTTTCTAAAATCAGCTTGAACATCAGGAAGTTCACGGTTCATGTATTGCTGAAGCCTGGCTTGGAGAATTTTGAGCATTACTTTACTAGTGTGTGAGATGAGTGCAATTGTGCAGTAGTTTGAGCATTCTTTGGCATCGCCTTTCTTTGGGACTGGAATGAAAACTGAGCTTTTCCAGTCCTGTGGCCACTGCTGAGTTTTCCAAGTTTGCTGGCATATTGAGTGCAGCACTTTCACAGCATCATCTTCCAGGATTTGAAACAGTTCTACTGGAATTCCATCACCTCCACTAGCTTTGTTCGTGGTGATGCTTTCTAAGGCCCACTTGATTTCCATTCCAGAATGTCTGGCTCTAGATGAGTGATCATACCATTGTGATTATTTGGGTCATGAAGATCTTTTTTGTACAGTTCTTCTGTGTATTCTTGCCACCTCTTCTTAATATCTTCTGCTTCTGTTAGGCCCAGACCATTTCTGTCCTTTATCGAGCCCATCTTTGCCTGAAATATTCCCTTGGTATCTCTAATTTTCTTGAAGAGATCTCTAGTCTTTCCCATTCTGTTCTTTTCCTCTACTTCTTTGCATTGATCGCTGAAGAAGTTTTTCTTATCTCTTCTTGCTATTCTTTGGAACTCTGCATTCAGATGCTTATATCTTTCCTTTTCTCCTTTGCTTTTTGCTTCTCTTCTTTTCACAGCTATTTGTAAGGCCTCCCCAGACAGCCATTTTGCCTTTTCGTATTTCTTTTCCATGGGGATGGTCTTGATCTCTGTCTCCCGTACAATGTCACAAACCTCATTCCATAGTTCATCAGGCACTCTATCTATCAGATCTAGGCCCTTAAATCTATTTCTCACTTCTACTGTATAATCATAAGGGATTTGATTTAGGTCATACCTGAATGCTGTAGCGGTTTTCCCTACTTTCTTCAGTTTAAGTCTGAATTTGGTAATAAGGAGTTCATGATGTGAGCCACAGTCAGCTCCTGGTCTTGTTTTTGTTGACTGTATAGAGCTTCTCCATCTTTGGCTGCAAAGAATATAATCAATCTGATTTCAATGTTGACCATCTGGTGATGTCCATGTGTAGAGTCTTCTCTTGTGTTGTTGGAAGAGGATGTTTCCTATGACCAGTGCATTTTCTTGGCAAAACTCTATTAGTCTTTGCCCTGCTTCATTCTGCATTCCAAGGCCAAATTTGCCTTTTACTCCAGGTGTTTCTTGACTTCCTACTTTTGTATTCCAGTCCCCTATAATGAAAAGGACATCTTTTTTTGTGTGTGTTTGTTCTAAAAGGTCTTGTAGGTCTACTTCAGCTTCTTCAGCATTACTGGTTGGGGCATAGACTTGGATTACTGTGATACTGAGTGGTTTGCCTTGGAAACGAACAGAAATCATTCTGTCGTTTTTGAGATTGCATCCAAGTACTGCATTTCGGACTCTTTTGTTGACCATGATGGCTTCTCCATTTCTTCTGAGGGATTCCTGCTTGCAGTAGTAGATATAATGGTCATCTGAGTTAATTCACCCATTCCAGTCCATTTTAGTTCACTGATTCCTAGAATGTCAACGTTCACTCTTGCCATCTCTTGTTTGACCACTTCCAATTTGCCTTGATTCATGGAGCTGACATTGCAGGTTCCTATGCAATATTGCTCTTTACAGCATTGGACCTTGCTTCTATCACCAGACACATCCACAGCTGTGTATTGTTTTTTCTTTGGCTCCATCCCTTCATTCTTTCTGGAGTTATTTCTCCACTGATCTCCAGTAGCATATTGGGCACCTAATAACCTGGGGAGTTTCTCTTTCAGTATCTTATCATTTTGCCTTTTCATACTGTTCATGGGGTTCTCAAGGCAAGAATACTGAGTGGTTTGCCATTTCCTTCTCTAGTGGACCACATTCTGTCAGACCTCTCCACCATGACCTTCCCATCTTGGGTTTCCCTGCAGGCATGGCTGTTTCATTGAGTTAGACAAGGCTGTGGTCCTAGTGTGATTCAACTGACTAGTTTTCTGTGAGTATGGTTTCAGTGTGTCTGCCCTCTGATGCCCTCTTGCAACACCTACCATCTTACTTGGGTTTCTCTTACCTTGGGCGTGGAGTATCTCTTCACAGTTGCTCCAGGAAAGTGCAGCCTCTGCTCCTTACCTTGGATGAGGGGTATCTCTTCACCGTCGCCCCTCTTGACCTTCAATGTGGGATAGTTCCTCTAGGCCCTCCTGCACCCACACAGCCACCGCTCCTTGGACGTGGGCTGGTTCCTCCTGGCCACCACCCCTGACCTCGGATGCAGGGTAGCTCCTCTCAGCCGTTCCTGCGCTGTCGCAGCCTGGCACTCTCAGCCGCTGCCCCTGACGTTGGACGTGGGGTAACTCCTCTTGACCACTGCCCTTCGGGCATGGGGTCCTCCCAGCTTCTGCCCCTGACCTCAGACATAGGGTAACTCCTCTCAGCCACGCTTAGTGCACTGGTCGCAGCCGCTTGCGCTTAGTGCGTCCACTAAAATGACTCTAGAAAATTTGCCTGTATATGGCTGAAACCAGTAGGCTCTTTTTTTTCTTTGCCTTGCTAACTTCAAGTCACCACCTGCTTGTTATAATATATATGTCCCCTTGGTGTCTGTGGTATAATTTCCTCTTGTTCTCTTCCACTCTGTCATTTTTATTTATTTTTTTAAACACTCCTTCTTAATCTCCCTGGCTTTCCTGCCTGCAGTTAAAATCTTGGTATTTTTCATGGCTTGTCTGTGAATCAGCCATCAACTTTGTTATTTTGTATATTCTCCTTGTTGAGATTTACCATTTAACTCCTAAATATGTTTCTGTAGATCTCAAACCCTACCCACCAGTTTGAACATCAGGTTCATGTTTGACTGTTTGCTGCTGCTGCTAAGTCGCTTCAGTCGTGTCCGACTCTGTGCGACCCCATAAACGGAAGCCCACCAGGCTCCCCTGTCCCTGGGATTCTTCAGGCAAGAACACTGGAGTGGGTTGCCATTTCCTTCTCCAATGCATGAAAGTGAAAAGTGAAAGGGAAGTCGCTCAGTCGTGTCCAACTCTTAGCAACCCTGTGGACTACAGCCTACCAGGCTCCTCCATCGATGGGATTTTCCCTACTGGAGTAGGGTGCCATTGCCTTCTAGATATCCCCAACTCAGGGTGGCTCAGGCCATAAAGAATCTGCCTGCCATGCAGGAGACCTGGGTTTGATTCCTGGGTGGAGAAGATCCCCTGGAGAAGGGAATGGCTACCCACTCCTGTATTCTTGCCTGGAGAATTCCATGGACAGAGGAGCCTGGAGGACTGGAGTCCATGTCCTTGGATATCCCACAGATCCCTAAAACTCATGCACATGTGCTCAGTCATGTCCGACTCTCTTGCAACCCCATGGACTGTAGCCTTACAGGCTCCTCTGTCCATGAGATTCTTCAGTCAAAAATACTAGAGTGGGTAGCCATTTCCTCCTCCAGGGGATCTACCCGACCCAGGGATCAAACCCATGTCTCTTTCATCTCCTTCATTGCGGGGGATTCTTTACCTCTGAGTCACCGTGGCTTTCCTAAAGCTTACCATCTGCGAAATAGAATTTACCATTCTCCACTCTTTCCAATTCAACATTCAAAACCTTAAAATACCACCCAAGAAAGTGCAGCTCCCATGTATAATCAATCAATGAGTTTTTTAATCTAAAGAGTTCTCGCTGCTGTCACCGATGCAACATGTTTGGGGTGCGGTGCTTCAGGCCTTATCATCACTGGCCTGATTTACTGCCACGGCTTCATAACTTGCATCCCTGCAGGAGCTCAATCTTGCTTTCCTTTAAATTCATCTTTCATCCTGTTGCCAGAATGAGCTATCAAAAAAGTAATTTTGCAGTCAATAAAAATGTTCATGAAACATTGCTTAATGAAAAAAAAAAAAAAAAAAAACAACAGGCTCCCAAACAGTAGGTTCATTCTGATCCCATTTAGTCTTTTAAATTGTGTATATACGTTCCAAGAAATGAAATGGAAAACATACATCTGAATATTAGCCAGAGTCTTTGTCCAGTGGTAGACCTTGAGTGGTTTGCGTTTTTTATTGATTTAGTTTTCCGAGTGTTCTGCAACGAGCACGTATTATTTTGAAATTAAGAATTAGATAAATCTCACAATTCCAATGATGTTGATTTCTTCCTTAAAATCCTGAATTAACTCTCTGCTGGTACTGGAATAATGAGGTATGAATGAGTGCTCAGTCATATCTGATTCTTTGCGATCCCATAGAATGTAGCCCACGAGGCTCCTCTGTCCATGGAATTGTCCAGGCAAGAATACTGGAATGAGTTGTCATTTCCTTCTCCAGGGAATCTTCCTTTCCAGGATTGAACCTCCATCTCCTGAGAGGTCTCCTGCATTGCATGCAGATCCTTCACTGCTGAGCCACCAGGGAAACCCGGAAAAATGAGGTAAAAGCACTTTTTTCATGGCAGACGAGCCCCTCCACGGCCCAATCATGTTGCTCTCTGGCCTCCTCTCCCCGTTGTCTCACATCATAGAGAAGAGGTTCTGAAACATTAGTGATCAGAACCACTGGGCCCCATCCCCAAAGCTTCAGATTCTGTAAGTCTGGGATGGAGCCCAGGAATTTGCAGGTCTAACAACAGATAAAAATGCTGTTGGTCTGGGTACATATTAAAAAGATTTTTATTATTGTGCTAAAATTTACATAGCAAAAGATTTACCATGTTAATTATTGTTAAGAGTACAATTCAGTGGCATTAAGTACATTCAGGATGCAACCATCATCCACATTTAGAACTTTTTCATTATACCAAATAGTAACTCCGTACCCATTAAGCAATAATTCCCCTCTTCTCTCAGCCTCTGCTCAATCTCTGCTATACTTTCTATGTCTATTAATTTGCCTACTTTAGGTACTTCGATTAAGTGGAATCATACCATTCCATTGTTTGTACTGACCACATGTTTTAATTCATTTGTAGATGTACATTTGTGTAGGTTCCAGCTTCTGGAATGTTCATTAGAACATTGGTATACAAGCACCTGTTTAAAATCCTGTTTTCAATTCTTTGGGAAATATACCTAAACTGCTGCATCATATGGTAATTCTATGTTTAAGTTTTTGAGCCCTTAATCAAATTTATTTCAAACTGGAGATCAGTTCAGTTCAGTCACTCAGTCATGTCCAACTCTTTGTGACCTCATGGACTGCAGCATGCCAGGCCTCCCTGGCCATCACTAGCTCCCAGAGTTTACCCAAACCCACATCCATTGAGTCAGTGATGACATCCAACCATCTCATCCTCTGTCATCTCTGCCTTCAATCTTTCCCAGCATCAAGGTCTTTTCAAATGTGTTGACTTTTCGCATCAGCTGGCCAAAGTATTGGAGCTTCAGCTTCAACATCAGTCTTTCCAATGAATATTCAGGTCTGATCTCCCTTAGGATGAACTGGTTGGATCTCCTTGCAGTCCAAGGGAATCCCAAGAGTATTCTCCAAAACCACAGTTCAAAAGCATCAATTTTTCAGTCCTCTGCTTTCTTTATAGTCCAACTCTCACATCCATATATGACTACTGGAAAAACCATAGCCTTGACTAGACGGACATTTGTTGGCAAAGTAATGTTTCTGCTTTTTAATATGCTGTGTAGGTTGGTCATAACTTTCCTTCCAAGGAGCAAGTGTCTTTTAATTTCATGGCTGCAGTCACCATCTGCAGTGATTTTGGAGCCCCAAAAATAAAGTCTGACATTGTTTCCACTGTTTCCCCATCTATTTGCCATGAAGTGATGGGACCGGATGCCATGATCTTCATTTTCTGAATATTGAGCTTTAAGCCAACTTTTTCACTCTCCTCTTTCACTTTCTGCCGTAAGGGTGGTGTCATCTGCATATCTGAGGTTATTGATATTTCTCCCGGCAATCCTGATTCCAGCTTGTGCTTTATCCAGCCAAGCATTTCTCATGATGTACTCCTCATCTCATATAAGTTAAATAAGCAGAGTGACAATATACAGCCTTGATGTACTCCTTTTCCTATTTGGAACCAGTCTGTTGTTCCATGTCCAGTTCTAACTGTTGCTTCCTGACCTGCATATAGGTTTCTCAAGAGGCAGGTCAGGTGGTCTGGTATTCCCATCTCTTTCAGAATTTTTCACAGTTTATTGTGATCCACACAGTCAAAGACTTTGGGAAATAGATATTTTTCTGGAACTCTCTTGCTTTTTCGATAATCCAACAGATGTTGGCAATTTGATCTCTGGTTCCTCTGCCTTTTATAAAACCAACTTGAACACCTGGAAGTTCATGGTTCATGTTGAAGCCTGGCTTGGAGAATTTGGAGCATTACTTTACTAGCGTGTGAGATGAGTGCAATTGTGCAGTCGTTTGAGCATTCTTTGGCATTGCCTTTCTTTGGGATTGGAATGAAAACTGACCTTTTCCAATCCTGTGGCCACTGCTGAGTTTTCCAAATTTGCTGGCATATTGAGTGCAGCACTTTCACAGCATCATCTTTTAGGTTTTGAAATAGCTCGACTGGAATCCCATCACCTCCACTAGCTTTTTTGCTAGTGTTGCTTCCTAAGGCCCACTTGATTTCACATTCCAGGATGTCTGGCTCTAGGTAATGAGATCAGAAACTCAGAAGAGATCTTGGGTAGAGATAAGGAACTGAAAAAAAAAAAAAGATAGTAATTAAAGCAATGAGAGTAGATGGTATTTCCCAGGATTTTTAAAGAATTTCTGTTTACTGGCTACATTACATGGCATCTAGGACCTTAGTTCCCCACCCCAGGGATTGAACCTGTGCCCCCTTCATTCTTGGATGTGCAGTCTTAACCAGCTGACCACCAGGGAAGTCTCTTTTAGGAAGGTTTTTGAGGCTGATGACCCAAAGGAGAATTCCTGCCATGGAGGCAGAGTGAAAGTCAGCAGTAAGTTGAATACACAGCAGGGAGAAAAGGGAGGCAGTTTTTAAAGGGCTCTTGGAGACAAAAAGTTTTCAACGTCGATCCTTTTCTAAAGTTGTTCTTTTTGTTTGCTTTTGAATATTTTACTTATCTAGGTTGCTGCTGGGTCTTCATTGCAAGGCACAGGCTTCTATCGTGGTGGCTTCTCTTGTTGCAGAGCACAGGCTCTAGGGCATGGGGGCTTAGTTGCCCCGTGGCAAGTGGGATCTCCCTGATCCGGGATTGAACCCAGGCCTCCTGCATTGGCAGGCAGATTACGTAACGATCGGACCACCAGAGAACTTCCGAAGTTTTTTTGTTTTGTTTTGTTTTAAGATGATTTTTTAGAGCAGTTTTTGGTTTACCACTAAACTGAAAGGGAGGAACAAAGATTTCTCATATACTCGCTGAGCCTACATATGTATAGCTCCCTTATTATCAACATGATTCATCAGAATGGTGCTTCTATTTTTTTTTTTAACCAAGGATGAATCCAAATCGATAGTAATCACCCTAAGTACATAGTTTATCTTAAGGTTCACTCTGGCTCTTATACATTCTCTGGCTTTGAAAGTGAAAGTCGATCTGTCGAGTCCAACTCTGTGTGACCCCAGGGACTATACAGTCCATGGAATTCTCCTGGAATTCTGGAGTGGGTAGCCTTTCCCTTCTCCAGGGGATCTTCCCAACCCAGGGATCGAACCCAGGTCTCCTGCACTGCAGGCAGATTCTTTACCAACTGAGCTATGAGGGAAGCCCTTGAATAAATTGACATATGGACATGATACTATCATACACGGTATTTTCACTGAATGAAATGATCATAAGCATACGTGCAAGAACAAATGACACAGAATAAAGGACACAGAGTAAGTGTTTTTATTTTGTCATCCACCCTTAATGATCCAACTCCACTGAAGACAATTTGCTCACAATTTGTTCTGTTTTCTGCCTGCCACTTCCTACAGCCACTTCCCTGAGCTCTTACCCCAAATCCATTTTCTCCAGAGCTCCAAGAAGCACTCCTTCCCTACATAACTAAGACCAGAGGACCATCATGTCGGTTGTTCTCACTCTAGTCCTTGTGTGTAGTCCTTGTGCCTCACACTCTGCCCAACTCACTCAGTCTATTCTTACAGCTATAAGAATTCTGAAATGACAGTGTTTTAACTTCAGTTTTTTATGTTTCCTTCTTGTTTGGCAAGTGAAAGTGAAAGTCATTCAGTAGTGTCTGACTCTTTGCAACCCCATGGGCTTAGTCCATGGAATTCTCCAGGCCAGAATACTGGAGTGGGTAGCCTTTCCTTCTGCAGTGGATCTTCCCAACCTAGGGATTGAACCCAGGTGTCCTGAATTGCAGGCGGATTCTTTACTTGCTGAGCCACAAGGGAAGCTATTTGGCAAGTCCCCTTACTAATTTTGGATCTGCTTACTACTCTTTTCCCAAGCTTCATGTTCTCCACTCCTATCACCCATCCTTGACCACTTCTGAGTTAATAACCTCACTTTCTACTCCACAGAGGAAACAAGCCACCACTCATACACTGAAGCCAGAAAGTTGGGCATAGCCTTTGACTCTTTTCCTTTTCTCGATGTGATATTCAATCAGTTACCTTTTCCAATCAAGACTTTAGGGGAGAGAGGAATTAAAAATACATGATAATCAAGTACTTTTAAAAATTCTGTACAGCAAAACAAAGACATACTTTTTAAAAAGCCACATGATACATTAAATACATGAAAATATTGATAATTTTATAAATAGAATCATCGTAAACAGTAAATACATGATAAAATTTCTTTGATACAAGATGACTTATATAGTTCCATGATCAATTTTGAAAATATAAAAACTACCTCTTTTATAACTTAATTTTATAAAAATTATCAAAAGTTAAAAAGTGCTAGATATGCTTCCATTTGTTCCATTTTTAAAGCAATTGTAGCACAACATCTGATCTTAAAAAGATAAATTAGGGCATAAGGTTCATCCTATATTGCCTAAAAGACTTTAGAGACTTTCTAGGCAGTGGGAAAAGCTAGAGAGTTCAATGTCAGCGAAGGCTGTCATCTGCCCAGAGCTACCTGTCCTTGTTCTCAGAAACAGGAGATTCATCCTTCCCGACCCACATCTACCAAGAAGTCGTTCTATGCATACTGGTTCCTAATTTTTTAAAATGTTTCTGAGAGAATTATAATTGTATAAATCCTATGCTGATACTGAACCTCTTCTAAAGATTGAGGCATTTTACATTTGAATTTTATACACAAAGTCATAATCTAATTCCAAATGAAAAAGAAGATGCTTCATTTGGTCACTTGATTTCATATCACTTGTCGAGGTAGGTAGGATAATTTTCTTCTTTCTCTGAAAACTGTCCCGGCTATACAAACGGTGGTTGTACCGGAAAGGGTTCTAATGCTTTTTCTGCATTCTTCCAGTTGTGAAAATTCTCTCTGTACCACTCAACTGATAAGACAAAAAAATAAATAAATAAATAAAGAAGACTAAACATCAGTTAACCAATATTTACTGAGTTCCTACTAAACAAGAAAAGTCTTGCCCATCAGCTAATGTGTAGGCAAAGATTACCTAATGATGAAAACAATTTGATTTTGAACCAATGATGTTAATCAGGAGATCTTTTGTCACCTGAAAACTTAGATTTAAATATCAACAATTTTGTGGGGAGAATGGATACATGAATATGTATGGCTGAGTCCCTTCGCTGTTCACCTGAAACTTTTACAACATGGTCAATTGGCTGTACCATACAAAACAAAAAGTCTAAATAAAAGAAAAATAAAGAATCAACATTTCTTTTTCTCTTTAACTTCAAAAGTCCTTCAATACTGAATTTTCTGGTATAAGTGTTAAAACATTCTGATTTTAGACAATTCAGGGGAAGAGGTAGCTAAGTCACTTGTGCTTGTTTTAAAGTCAAAGGAGAAATGCATAATGTTTTGTTCATGTAAATAAATGTCACAATATTGCATGATAGGCATAGTGAGATGATGTGAACTTCCTTCTATTAATATGTAAAATTACTTTATGCTGCTATCTATAACTTCATTAATAAAGTTTTCAGTTGAAAAAATGATAAATTATCTTTGAATTTGCTTTTTAGAACTCAATATAAGTATTTTCTATGTCCAGTTCTGAACCAAGACTTTTTTCCTACACTTGGGTATCTTTTCTCATGAGTACATTTCTAAATAGAATTTAACAGATATACATACATATACACAGATTTTATATAGATTTATTTTAATATATTTCTGCTGCACATATTAAATTTGTTTCCTATTTGGTTGTTTCAGTATAAAAAGACTCAAGAGACTCAAAGACTGCAACTGTCTCTATTTTACCAAATCTCAGATGCCTAATCTTAAGATGAATCATTACTTTACAGATTAGTAAGAAAGAAAATAAGTTGAGACAAGAATTATCAGACACCAGTGACTGTAAAACACATACCTCTGAAGGAGGTAAAAAGAGTGAAAAATGTGCATCTGAGAATCAATGAAATAGGTATCTGACAAATGCTAAGAAGAAGCAGCCTGATCAGAAGTTAGTTTATGAAGTTCACGACACTTAATTGACACTTAATTACCGTTAGATATACATTAAATGCAAAAATTTAAAAAGCGAAAGTGATTTACCATAACATTCTGCCAAATTTGTAGTGTCCTAAAAACAAATTATTGTGCCTTAAAATTTTTCGAATTTCCCCCTACCCTCAAGGGATCAATTCATAACATACTTGTTTTTTAATTCCTTCTTTCCAAGGTACTTTAGGTCTCCATCCCAAGCCATGTATTTTTTCTGACTTCATTGGATATCTCATGTCATTGGTAGGTCTTAGAAAACAAAACAGATGTAAAATGACACTGTGGATATATATTTACAAATTTAAATTCTTAAGAGAAATAATAAGTCCATAATTCAAATTTTTTTCTCTAAAAGTTTTCCCCTGATGATCCCATTATAGAAAATTTATAAAATATAGTATATGTTAAAACCCATCTATAATTCAGATGCCTAACCCTCTGTGGCTTATCCTTTACTTATTTCAACCACATACAAAATTGTTAGGACTCTATGTTATATGTCCTGGGTCTGGTAGTTTATAGACATTAGAAATTATATTTTAAAATACTTCCATAGCAAGATGTTATTATCCCTATGTCACACTCAAGGAAATCTCAGACTTGGAAAGGGTCAATAAACTGTCCTTAAGTCATACCAGTAGTAAGTAATAATGTTATACTTTATTCTTATTACATTTATAATTAGGAAAAAATATTTTAGTACACAACTGAAGAGAAAAACTTTTCTGGGTAAGGACATACATTTATAATCTTATAAGTACCTAAGACTTCAAAATTTTTCCCCAATTTTTTAACTTGTTACTCACCTATCATCAACATAATCAACCCAGTTTTCCATTTCAGACTCTGAATTGGTCTCTTTGATCTGTCAAAAGGAGAAAACATATAAGTCAAATTATAAAATGAGATCAGTGAATAACAATGGTATTCAACTGATTCAAACGACAAGAAAAACAGCCTTCCTCCAAGTGGGGAAGGCAGCTAAGAAAAGAATAACATTTTTATTAACACTTCTTATACTTTATAATCTAAATTCTAGCTGAAGCTCAGAAAGATTACACATTATAAAAACTATAGGAAAAAATGAATTTTTTGGCTTTTGATTATTACTGAGTATGATATTATGATTTAAAATCAGAAACATCTATTTGATGTTCATCCCGGTTCCTGGCACAGAGCTCCTAAAATTACCTAAGTGATGAGAGATAAAGGTAGTGTTTGCTATTTATAACAAGCCCCTTTCAACTACATCACAGTTTATGCTAATGAGTGATTTTGGAAAACCCCTAAGAATGAAGACTGGTTGCCAAGGGAACCAACCCAGCAATTAGAGGGTGGAACTCAGCCTCCCTGCTCTCACCTCTGGGGAGGGAGGAAACTAGAAGTTGAACTAATAAGTGGCCATGATTTAATCCATCTTGCCTACTTAAGGAAGCCTCCATAAAGACCCCAAGAGGAAAGCTTCCAGGTGCTGAGAGGGGCGCACACGGAGAGGGCAAGAAGCTCCCTCTCCTTTCCCTGGTATTGTGTGCCCTAAAGGTCTCCTCTATTCTTTGTGATAAACCTGTAATCTAGTGGGCAAACTCTTTTCCTGCATTCTGGGACTTCCTCTAGCAGATTATCTCAGACTTATACCTGGCTGATCAGAAGCACAGGTGACAGGTCTCGGGACTGACGTGTGAAGTGAGGGCAGTCTTGTGGGACTGAACCCTTAACCTATGGGATCTGACACTATCTCCAGGTAGATATGTCAGAACTGAGTTAAACTGGAGGACCCTACTAAGCTGGTGACTGAGAATTGCTGGGTGTGGAAAACCCACACATTTGGAGTATAGAAATGTTCTGTGAGTCGTGCGAAGGAAAACACACTTTACTATTTGCTCAATCACTCTTTCTACTGCATCCTGAGATTTATAATCAATGCTCACTAATATATGCAGAACTCTTATTTATATATCATTGTTTCTTGATCCGAGGGCACACGATTTAACATTTGATTTCTTGAACTTGATTATGACTTATAATGGGTATGTACATTTAATATAGTGGGATTTTTTTTTCCTGGAGAGCTCTGAGTAAGTGATATACTTACCAAAAATGATACATCTCAGCACATAATTATGAAGTTCTTCCTCTTACCAGTTCACTTTTCCAGTGAGTAAATGGTAAATTGCTGATTTTGACAAAATTTGTGATTACTGTCACTAATTCAGTGACTATTTTGAAAATATTACCCTTTTACAATATATACATACCAGGTGTATTAGTTCTTTGGCAAGCTGGAGAACTGACATTTCAAAATTGGTTCCAATGTTATAAATTTCACCTGGTTTTCCCTTTTTGAGGACAGTGAGAAATGCTTCTACTACATCAGTAGCATAAAGGAAATTTCTTGTTTGAAGCCCTGACCCATGAATGCAGCTAAAAGATGAAATGAAAGAGAGAATCATAAAGTGTAAAAAGTAAGCTCTCCCAAATCTGGGTAATGCAATGACAGTACAATTGCAGAGAAGCCAATTCCCATAAAGATCCTAGATATCTCTTACTGAAAATACAAATTCTCATGACTTCTGAATTTTATCCATAATTCTTAACACATCTCCAAACCGTCTGTGGGTACTCATTAGGAAAGTGGCAAACACCTAAGTGACTCTTGCAGAAATAGTTATTCATCAATTCTATACCTTAAGTTCATTTTGAAGACTATCTATAGTTCTAGGAATTAAATACATCTTTTGCAAAAATAAAATTACATAAAAATAGATGACAAATTGTAATGCCATAACTCAAAAGTTTTAAGGTAGATTATTTAAGGATTAAAATTATCTTGCTGCTGCTGCTGCTAAGTCATTTCAGTCGTGTCCGACTCTGTGTGACCCCATAGATGGCAGCCCACCAGGCTCCGCCATCCCTGGGACTCTCCAGCAAGAACACTGGAGTGGGTTGCCATTTCCTTCTCCAATGCATGAAAGTGAAAAGTGAAAGTGAATTTGCTCAGTCGTGTCCGACTCCTAGCGACCCCATGGACTGCAGCCTACCAGGCTCCTCTACCATGGGATTTTCCAGGCAACAGTACTGGAGTGGGGTGCCATTGTAATCAAATTATAAAGATGAATTAACCATTATAATTATTTTTAAAACTGTTACTAGTAATCGTAGCAGGCATTCTTAAATTTGTTGTGACACTACACTCTAAGGCCTCCAACTCTACCACTTTATGCTTTTCAAGAAAGACTGACACTAAATACTCTAACATACCAGAAAAATATGCATATAAAGGTAAATAACATACCATTTCCTGTTGTGTTGTAGTAAAGATATAAATTTTGGAATAACCTAAAAGAATATTTAAAGATCATTTCAGACTTTGGAAATTCATTCATAACTATAAACTTGAACTCATCACAACATTAAAAGATTATTATTAAGAAACACATGTAAAGATAAATTTTAATTCTTATCAGTTCACAAAATACCTATTGTAATTTTGATAAGTAAAAGAACTCTAAGATCATTTCCTATTTCATAAAACCAGTTATCGCTAGGTTAAAATGAAGATAAAATGATATAAATAGTGAAAAAGAGTTCAGGTAAAATCTTCATGAACAATTTATTCTCACTGTAAGATTGTCAGGAAGCATTTAACAGGAGGCTTCCTGTGTGCTGTTTTGGATCTGTCAGGAATTCTCTGTTCCTTACTAATTCCATTCAGGAATTAAGAGGAGAGGCAAGCCTCTCCTGGGGGCTGAAGAATCCAGGCATTTCCTTCGTTAGTTTCTCTATACAGTGATAAGTGCCCTCTTCCTTCTTGTGAACCATGTGGTAAAAGAGATTGTTTACAACTCTCTCTTTAATATGGATCGCCTATGTTTTGTAAGTCTGGAATTATAATCTTTATCTTTGCTGAGAATAACTACCTTGTAAGACAGTATATATGCCCACACCATGTTGATTCAAACACTTTTGCTCCATCAGAGCTCTGGTCCCCGTGTTTCTCGTTCTCTCTCTCTCTCCCTCTCTCTCTTTTTAGGCTGATCCCCTGGAGTGCAGAGGCCTTCTGAGTTCACTTTCCTGCCCAGGCTTCTAAGACCCTCTCGAGAAGGCGCTTTGTGTCTTCACCCCATCGAGAGGCCTCCGTAAACAGAGCAAGCCCTGTGGCAGGGGCTTTCTGCATAAACCAAGGAATATCAGCCTCTTTCTCTCTCCTTTACTTTCTTATCGTCGACTCCGGGCCACCAGGTTTCGGTCCATTAAAGGACCTCAACATAAGATCACTTTTGTGTTGGTTTTCTATCGGCACGAATCATAGCTTACTTCTTACTTTATATACAGTATCTATACAATAAGTTATTGTGAAATTAATATAAAGAATTCCAGTGCCACTGTATTCAAAGAAAATTCATGTTAAACATGGTGAGACAAGAAATTATTAAATATATAATAAAGATGTTAAGAATATTCTAAAAATTAGGCCAATTATATATTAATATCAGGAGATCATGATACGGCCCTTTTCTTTCGGTAGACAGATCAATGCAATAGCTAATAAGTAAGAAAACCCAGTTCAAAAGTTCAGCAGTGAGACTAGTAGTTACTTAACAATGGGCTTTATGGTACAGAATCAACCGTACACACATTTTCAGCCTTTTAACAACACGTCGTATTTGCTAAACTACTTTCTGGAAGACACTCAGGCCTGCATAATACAGAGGAGTTGCTGCTGCTGCTAAGTCGCTTCAGTCATGTCTGACGCTGTGTGACCCCATAGACAGCAGCCCACTAGGCTCCTCTGTCCCTGGGATTCTCCAAGCGAGAATACTAGAGTGGGTTGCCATTTCCTTCTCCAACGCATGAAAGTGAAAAGTGAAATGGAAGTCGCTCAGTCATGCCTGACTCTTAGTGACCCCATGGACTGCAGCCTACCAGGCTCCTCTGTCCATGGAATTTTCCAGGCAAAAGTACTGTTGGGGAACAATCAGTGGAGTGTAAGACAAATTTATGTACAAGCTTCCTGCATCACTCTCTAACTAGTGTCTACCTTTCTTTACAGCCTGATATATGGCCTGACTGCAAACTTGGAAGGAGTCTTCACCGGCAAGATATTAATGATGGGAGTATTCTATAGTGCTTTAGAATCCTGCAACGTACAAGGCATCTTCACATACATCATCTCACTGAATCTTTCGAAACTCTTCCTAAATATTATCATTACTCATCAAGTTAAAAATGATGCTCAAAGGGCCTAACTAAGGCCATTCCAGCTTGTAAGTATTAAGCTGAGACTTAAATCAAGTTGTCAAACTCCATGCCTATCGAGATTTGCATGTGGCCTATATAGCATTTATAATCATGGTTAATTACAACATAAATTATTTTGTACAAATAACTGAAGTGAGATTATTTTAAGTCATGAGAAGTTACAATCACTAAAACACAACGTGAATTCAAAGTAAAATGTACCTTTTCTGGATATTGATGCGGTCCATAAACATTACTGCTTCGTGTGATGACAGCTGGAAACTTAAAGAGTATTTGACATTAAGGTCATGGAAAGGTCCAAAAATTGATTATCTGAAGATAAGCAGTTTTAAAATATGGTTACTTTTGGCTAAATAATTCCACACACCTTTAGGACAGAAGCGAAGGGATTTTTTTTCTAATATAAGGTTCCTGAAAAGACAGGAGAGGATGAGATTCAGAAACAGACAGAGGCTCCAAGAGAAAGAAGAAGAGTCTTTACTGGGACAAGGGAAGGATGAAAATAGATGGAGGCAGGTTTGTAGGTCTGATTGCAGGAAACTAATCCACCCGATTATTTCAAAGACCATCTGAGATATTAAACTTTCAAGCTGGCTTTCTCTGTTGAACCAACCTTACAAATGAAAAGAGCTACAAGATCAATGCTACTGGACCATAAGAGGCTAGAGAACCTGAAGTAATTCCTTGCTTCTCCTGTCTGTCCCAGTCCCAAAAAACTGGAAGATCAGTGGGAAGTGAAGTGCAGGGATTCGAGCTGTTGATTCACAGTGGGCCAGGCTCCCGCAGGGACACTGCCACAGCCACGGGGACAAATCCAGCTCCACTCATGAGGGACCAAGAGGAGCAGCGGCAGGTAAGCGAATCTCCTCTCCCTCTGTCTCCGTTCACTTTGAGGACTCCTTGGAATCAGGATTTTCCAACAGGGCTTTTCTCCCTAGCTGTCACACTCTACCTATTAGCGAAGTAGAAATAACATATATCCAAATTCCTCCTTTATTTTTTAATTTACTGTTTTGGCCATACTGTGTGGCTTGCAGGATCTTGGTTCCCAGGGCAGGGACTGAACCAAAGCCCATGGCAGTGAAAGCACCAAGTCCTAATCACTGGACTGCCAGGGACATCCTCAGAAATTGTTCCTTTAAATGACAGACTGGGTAAGAAGAAAGGTCAATGCTTTGTCCACAAAGTGTTGAAAATCAGTTTTTCAGATTCCTTAATATATAACTTCTCAGTCTATGTCTTCTACTCTAAAAATAAAATGCTGGCTAATGATAACCTGGGGTTTTAACACCTAAATCCAAAAAAAGATGATTCCAGTTTCTGCAGCCAATTCTTACCTTATACTGTTCCCAATAAGACTGTACAAAACACTCAGCAGCTGCTTTAGATGATGCATAAGGATTTGTAGGTTGTTTAGGTGAAGATTCATCAAATTCCTAATTTTAGAGATATATTTAAAAAGTAAGTATTATGTACACTTCCTAAGTTGAAAAATCAGAGAACATATTACAAACTTGAAGTGTCAACCACTTACATTTAAAAGACATTTACTGAAAACCAGCTATGTGCCTGGCACTTTGCTAAGCACTTTCTTTACATGTAGTAACTTCTTTATAGTTCACAACAACCCTACAAGGAAGGCAGGACAGCAAGTGCAAAGTCCCTGAGACAGAACTGTGTCCAGTGGAACTACAAGGAGCCTGGTGTGAGGGAAGAAACATGTGAGATGAGGTTGGAAAGCTAGAGGCCAGAGCATGTGGAACGTTGAAGGCCTGTCAAAACACTGACGGGTTTTTGATCAGAATAACACCAAGATCTGACTTAGGTTTTAAAAAACATCCTGGCTACTGTGTCAGATCTGATGCAGCTCGACAAGAGGATAAGAAGGAAGAGGCTTGCTTGATAAAAACTGCAGAGAGATTTTGCAAACGGTTGATTCTCCAGAAGTCGGATGGGGCATTAAAGAGAAACGGTCAGGTCTGCTTTTTCTCACTATAAATCTTTTCAAGCTACTTTTTTTTCCATTCTATATGTGTTTTGGTAAATAAACATTTTAAAAAATAAAATGAGGTCACTGTAAACACTATGAAAAGTAAAGACTGAATAATGGAGCCACTTTTTGTGTAAAAGTATGATGTTTACAAATGATTAACAAAGGAGAACAGATTCCTGCTTCTATAACAATTTCACACTCACTCCTTGACAGTGTAATGTGCTTTTCTGAGCAGAACATAACAGAGACAGGCCTTACACCGCAGCCTAACTTATACATGCGTTGGCCCATGGGAATGACATTCATGATGTAAGACTGGGTGGTCAGTAAGAGCTCACTTTCAAAATACTGTCAGTCAAATTATATAAAATCTGTACCAGACTAGGCTGTTGTTTCCTATGTGGGGTGGTATTACTTGATTTAAACAATGGCATAACAGTCTGAATCAGAGGATTAAAAAAAGTCTAGAGTATTTTCATCTAACAAGTCTGTATGGTGGTACAGGGTAAGTAGTTGAAACAGACATTTTCTAAGCTCACCTTATCAAGACTGCCTCCATAGACCTCATCTGTGCTGACGTAAATAAATTTCTCCACTCTGGCTTCATGAGCAGCACTTACCAATACATGAGTACCGTAAACATTAACGTAGGTAAACTCAAAGGCACGGACAAATGAAAGGTCTAAAAAAAAGAAGAAAAATCCAGAACAGTTCCTTTCAAAGGACAAAGGGAAAAGCAACCAGTAGACACTGGTGTGGGCTTCCCCTGGTGGCTCAGACGGTAAAGAATCTACCTGTCATGCGGGAGACTTGGGTTCAATCCCTGGGTTGGGAAGATCCCCTAGAGGAGGGCATGGCAACCCACTCCAGTATTCTTGCCTGGAGAATCCCATAGAAAGAGGAGCCTGGGGGGCTATAGTCCATGGGGTCTCAAAGAAGAGCCCTATTTACGTTTGTTCATTTACCACAACTGCAACAGTGTTAAAACTAACATAAAGGTGAAATGCTATTTATGATTTCTTCAAGCTCAAATTACATACTACATGTACATTCTTAGAACCTAGAAAACTATCTGTGCTATATTTACAGGAAACACTTTTTGTTTTTAATTCTAAAAAGAAAAAGAAGAAATGATACAGCTAAAATTTTAAGTGCTCTTAAATTTTAAAAGTTGTGGAACTAAAAGGTAGGAGGGTTTGCTTTGACGGTATCAAGAATTATTATAAAGTTACAGTAATTAGAGTGTGGTAATGGCATAAGGATAGACAAAAGACCAGTGAAGCAGAACAGGAGCCCAGAAACAGAACCATGCGTATATGGGTACTCAAAGCTGGTTTTAGAAAAGGCAGAGGAACCAGACATCAAATTGCCAACATCCGCTGGATCATCGAAAAAGCAAGAGTTCCAGAAAAACATCTATTTCTGCTTTATTGACTATGCCAAAGCCTTTGACTGTGTGGATCACAATCAACTGTGGAAAATTCTGAAAGAGATGGGAATACCAAACCACCTGACCTGTCTCTTGAGAAATCTGTATGCAGGTCAGGAAGCAACAGTTAGAACTGGTCATGGAACAACACACTGGTTCCAAATAGGAAAAGGAGTGTGTCAAGGCTGTATATTGTCACCCTGCTTATTTAACTTATATGCAGAGTACATCATGAGAAACGCTGGGCTGGAAGAAGCACAAGCTGGAATCAAGATTGCTGGGAGAAATATCAATCACCTCAGATATACAGATGACACCACCCTTATGGCAGAAAGTGAAGAACTAAAGAGCCTCTTGATGAAAGTGAAAAAGTTGGCTTAAAGCTCAACATTCAGAAAATGAAGATCATGGCATCTGGCCCTATCACTTCATGGCAAATGAATGGAGAAACAGTGGAAATAGTGCCTGACTATATTTTGGGGGCTCCAAATCACTGCAGATGGTGATTGCAGCCATAAAATTAAAAGACCCTTACTCCTTGGAAGGAAAATTATGACCAACCTAGACATATTATAAAACAGAGACATTACTTTGCCAACAAAGGTCTATCTAGTTAAGGCTATGGTTTTTCCAGTGGTCATGCATGGATATGAAAGTTGGACTATAAAGAAAGCTGAGCACTGAAGAATTGATGCTTTTGAACTGTGGTGTTGGAGAAAACTCTTGAGAGTCCCTTGGACTGCAAGGAGATCCAACCAGTCCATCCTAAAGATCAGTCCTGGGTTTTCACTGGAAGGACTGATGTTGAAGCTGAAACTCCAATAATCTGGCCACCTGATGCAAAGAGATGACTCATTTGAAAAGACCTGATGCTGGGAAAGATTGAGGGCAGGAGGAGGAAGAGACGACAGAGGATGAGATGGTTGGATGGCATCACCGACTCAATGGACATGGGTTTGGGTGGACTCCGGGAGTTGGTGATGGACAGGGAGGCCTGGTGTGCTGCGGTTCATGGGGTCACAAAGAGTCAGACACAATGGACCGATTGAACTGAACTGATCTCCAATATAGGGGCAGTGGGAAAAGGCTGAGTCTTTTCAATAAACTGTGTTCAGTTAAACCGATATTGACATGTGGAAAAAAATCTGAATGTAGAAGGCAAAACAATAACTTTTATGAAAAGAATATAAGACAATATCTCCATGACCTTGGAGGTATGAAAAGAATTCTTACACAGATAACAAAGAGAACTAACCCCATAGGAAAAGGTAGACAAATGGACTATACTGAAGTGAAGAATTTCAACTGGTCAAAAGACATCTTTAAGAAAGTGAAAAGGCCAATCACAGATTGAAAAACAGTAATGGCAAAAGGCTTGAATTCAGAGTATATGAAGGACTTACAGAGGAATTCCCTGGTGGTACAGTGGTTAGCACTAGATATTTTCACTTCTGTGGACCCAGGATTCAATCCCTGGTCAGGGAACGAAGATTCCATAAGCCATGTGGTGAGGTCAAAAGTAAATAAATAAATAAATGACTAATAAAAATCTGTAATGAAAAAAACTGACAATCCTTTAGAAAATGGTAAGCGACTTACACAGAAACTTTCTAAAGACATACACGAATAGGAAAGGGAGAAGAATACTCCAATAAACAAATGAAAAGGTTTTAACCTCATTCATAATCAGGGAAACATATAATAAAGTCACCAAAGGCTGACAACAGGAAGTAATGGTAAGCTTCTCATAAACTGCTGGAAGGAAAACTGCTTTGTCATTAATCAAGTAAAAGAATTTGTTCTAACAGATATGAAAGATTAGTCAATATATTGTGTAATCAGCACAGGCACAGACAAATAGACAAATGGGGAATTGAGAAACAGTTCCTTATATAAAGATACTTGATATATGACAGGGCAGTGAAAACTGATGAGCTTTCCCATAAACAGAAGAGGTTCAATTAGTATTCAAAAATAAAACTGGATTCTCATCTTATACTGCATATAAAAATCTATTTCAGATGGATCACAAATTGAAATGTGAAAGGCGAAACTGCAAACCTTTTCAAAAATAATATAGGAGAATATTTTCAAGCCCTTGGGGTAAAAGAATATCTTAAGACCCCCAAAATATTAACAATAACATAAAAGATACATAAATTAAGAATTTATGTAAGAACATCTGTTCATCAAAACACATGAACAAAAACATAGAAAGATAAGCCACAAAGTGAGGAAAGAAGATATCTGTAATACATCCGATAAAGGACTAGTATCCCATCTATACATATGTGTGTGTGTGTATACAAATCAGTGAGAAAAAGCAACTAACCTAATTTAAAAAGAGGCAAAAGATTTCAATAGGATTTCACAAAACAAGAAATTTAAATTATTAAGAAACCTATAAAAGGTACACCGCTTCATTAGTAATCAGGGAAATACAAATTAATACCATAATGAGATACCACTCTACACATTACTCAGATTGACAAAAATGGAAACAACTAAGATTTGGTGACATCTGGAAAAACAGGAGGTTTCCTACACTCCTGAAGGAGAAGAAATTCATACAGTTGCTTTGGGAACTAATTGGAAATTATCTCTATATTGAAGTGTGCAGGTCTTATGATGCCAGTGCTATACTGAGAGACATGTGTATTAATGTGTATCCAGTGTATGATGTAAGAATGTTTTAATGGCAGTACTGTTCAAAATTCCCCCAAGTGCAAATAATCCAAATGACCAACAAGAGTAAAACAGACAGAGGAAGTGTTATACACTTAAAGAGATGAATACTCTATGTCCCTGACAATGAAGAAATTATACCTCCACCCAACTGTATGGATGAATCCACCAGCATGGAATATCAAGACCAAACACATCTACATGTTATGTTATGTATGTATTTTTATAAAATCTAAAAACAGGCAAAACTAACCTAAACTCTTTAGAGATAAATACAGAGCTATTTAGAGATAAACAGAGACAGTAAAGCTGTAGAGAACACCAAGGGAAATTATAACTTAAAAATCAAGTACTAAGGCAGTAGGGATACTACTTCCAAAGCGGGTTCACTACATTCTACCTTTTGTTTAGGTGATGGCTACCTGGGTATTTTATTATCATCATTTATTTAACCTTACTTCTAAATTCTTCTGAATATATGCTATATTTCATAATATAAAATGCTAGACAAATTATTAGAAGATATCTCAGGACAAAATAGTATGGATAATAATATAAGGTTTAACTGTGTATCAACCATCCACCTTAAGAAAAATAATGTAAAAATACAGCTGAAGGCCCTTTTCCCCAGAAGGAATCACTATTCTGGATTTGGTTAAACTCAGTTTTCAGATAATGTTCAAGGTTACATTTTACTCTACACTAACACAAGTAATCTGGAAAGCACCAAGTATCCTGATGACAGAGTGACCACGGGCTTTGCTGATAAAACATGGTATATGTTCTTTCCCGTACGTTAAGTACCTATTTGTTCGACCCCATTACTGGACCTAGATTTTAGCTAGACACTGGGAAAAAACTTTGCCTATCATAGCTGCGACATAAAACAATGCTTACCTACATGTGTTTGTGCGGCGAAATGTAGTACTATATCTATTTTCTCTGTTTCAAAGAGTAGTTTCACGAAGTGAGAATCACATATGTCACCCTATATTAAAAAGCAAACATGAAAAAACTAAGTCTCATCGAGCACTCTTAATCATAATAACCATTTTATTTCATGAACAAAAAAAAATGATAAGAAAAAAGTTAATCCCCACCCCAGGTACAGAAGAGAATATCTTGAAAATTCAATTGAGGGGTGAAGTACAGTAATGGGGTATTTCTCCTGCATTCTAGTATATAAGATATTCAATTCAAAATACGCTTTTGTAAATAAGTATCTAAAACAGTATTTTTTTGAGCACCAACTACTACTATGGATTGTGCTAGTTTTTTTCCCTTAATATTCTTGCCAACCTGAGATAACTATATGTTAGCAGGAAAAAATTTAAACATATTTTTAAAAGTTTGAGATAACCATTATTGAAGTATATTTAAAGTAAGTGTAACAATGGAATTATGGATTTCACTACAACTAAGTAAATATTTTTAATGTTATATGTATATACTAGTTCTTCTAAAAATATGTATTCTTAATAATTCTTCAATAACTGAAGCAAACACTTTCACACAGAAGAAAAAAATTACGAAATGTTTGCCTAGTATAATCTTTATGATATGCTGTTAAAAAGAGTTTTTACAATTACTTAAAAAACATAAATCACAAGGTACTTCCATTTGACATTAAAATTTCCCTTTCTGAATTAGTGACGTGGTTTATTTTTTAGACTCTTCGAAGAGCGGCTAATAAGAATCAGCCTTCCAGGGCCAATTCATCAACTTCATGGGAAAAAACTACCATGGGCTGTAAGCTGGGCTTTTGATGACTGACTGGCCTGAGTAACACCCTACTTTGTTTCAATCTCTTTAAATCCTAGCAAGGCCTTATTTAGAAGGCTAGTGAGGACCTAAAATTTACATACCATGGAAGTTCAATCAGCTACTCACAGATCTGACAAGGCACCAAAAATCAAATGTAACTATAATGCAGTATCAATCTACAAGTATCAGTAATATTCTCTATAGCACATGTGCTTCTGAAATTAAAAAGGTTATTAATAAGCATGCTTTCCAAGCCTATATCACACAGGTTTATAAAGTAGAAAGCTATAATAAAGTCTGAATGCCTAAGAGGCACAGTACAAATAATTATATAATTATAAGAATATTTTCATACCTGTATAAATTTATAATTTTGTTTATTAGAAATGGTTTCAAGATTCTTCAAGCTTGCACAGTAATCCAACTTAAAATAAGTCAGAGGGGCAAAAACAACACAAAAAGTTATAATAAATAGCTTTTCTTATAAAATATCAATTTATTTTAAATACTATATATCTTCTAACCATAACATTATTAGCAAATCAGTGTATACCAATGGGGGAAAACTTACTGTCTGTGGTTGGCAGGCAAAAATAATTAAGACTTAAAGATAATTTTTTGTCTATATATTTTTTTACTATTTTGCTTTATGAAATGATGGTAACTAATTGTATCTTGTGCTTAAAGTCAACAATGCAATGATTATGAATCATGGCTTTCAGAATCTTCAGGGAGATTACAGAAATATTCTCAAAACTAATTTAACTACACTTTAGTTTTCAAAATAAATATACAATTTTCGGGAGGTGGCAGTTATAAAACCATATAATAAAATAATCAGAATACCTCAATGCCAAAAAAGGTTAACAATCAGAAGATTACACTAAATATTACACCAAATATTGAATTTAGAGTGAAGACTTTCTTACAGTAAAAATACCATACTTAAAACCTTTACATTATGGGCTATTGTAACAAATTTAAAAGTATCAACACTTTATGTAAGATTAAAAACTTGTATGATCACATGACTAGGTAGGCTCCTAAGTTGCTAAAAATGACTAAATACAAAACTAAAATATCAGCATGACAAGATTCTAATACTTTTTAAAAATATAAATAAGTTTCAGTACACACAGAGTTCATTTTCTTTTTACATGGAGCTCATTTTTGTCAAACTTACCTTGTCTAGATTTATGATCATATAATTTGGATAATCTTCTACTAAAGAGACAATCATATGTGATGCTCTAGAGAAAAAAGCATATCTTGTTAGTAGAAATTTAACCTTTTCCTTAAATTTTCAAATGTTACCCTAAGCTATTGAGTATTAGGAAACTATTCAAAGATGCCATCAAATTATTGCAAGATAACAGAAAGAATAATAATGCTGAATATATGATCCATACTTTTCATTAATCTTCTCAACAGTATTGATATACAAAGTCTTACCTTCCTTTTTACACTATGGTGAAGAGAGAATTCATTGGTCCTGGATATAAGAAAATAATTAGCCAAAAGATGCTATCCATGCATGCTTTGAGTATAGGAGTAAAGCAATATCATAAATAGAACAGGTGATGGTCAGTACAAATGGACTTAGAACTATAATGTGCTTTTGCAGAGACCACAGGCATAACTATGTAAAAATTAAGCACTTATGAGCATGGGAATTGTCCATCTTTACTGTAATCTTATTGCAATTTCTGCATGTCTACAGAAACCCTATTCCTTGATATAAGAATTTGGTGGTGTAAAGTAGAATTCTGGGGGGGGGGAGAGGAAGGTCCTAGAGAAGTTCTAGGGTAAACCTTGGTTTCAAGGCTAAGAACTGCTGAAATCATCCTGAGGTGAATATCCATAGTGACATCATGGGTATCAAAGGACTCTGAAGTGGAGGCAGAGGCATCTCTCTGTGAGATAATCCACCAGATTTTATCATATGCACCAAAACGTTGGGCCCCTAGGAACAAATTATGAATCCAGAGTTTGTACCCGACAGCTCTTTCACAGAATTTTCTAGGATGTACCTTTCCTGGGCCAGCACTTTACAACCCTTCTATGCCCATGCTTCCCTTTCACTAAAGAAAACTTGCCTAGTACCCTCCTCCAAGTCACTGTCCCATTAGAAGAGGTGATCTAATGTACTAATGGGGTGGGAGCATTCCGCCAGGTGTGGAGAGAACCATAGTCTCTGCCCTCACCAGTTTACATCCTAGGGTGTGAATGCAGACACTAAGCAAGTAAACACAAATATGCAATATTATTTCAGGTAGTGGTAAGTGTGTTAGTTGGGAGAGGGGCTACTTATGGTGGGCCAGGTGGAGGTGATGTCTGAGCAAACATCTGAACTGAGTGATGCAAAAACAAAGAGCATCAGCAAAGAGGAAGCAAGGACCAAGGCCTCAATAGAGGAGGAGCTAGCCTCCCATGTTTCAGGGAGTTAGGGTGGCAGGCACAGAAAAGCAAGAGGAAGAAAGACAGGAGATCAGGTTCCAGCTTGAGCCCCTGAGAGTCTGCTAGATGTGACCACGAGTCTGGATATTATTTTAAGCCTGAAAGAAACCTTTGGAGTGAAATAAGACACCTGTTTACTTAACAAACACAGAGTCTGCGCGTGAGAACAAACTCTAAGGGAACAAGGGTGAAAGCGGTATGACTAATCAGGAGGTTACAGTAGTAGTCTAGGCAAAAGCAGACAGTAACAGGATTTAGGGTCAATTGGGAGGAAGGTAAGATGTAGTCGCTTAGGAAGTAGAGCGAGGGCTTGCTGATTAAATGCGGGTGTGAGAGGGAAAGAGGCTTTCAGACGACTAGTATAGGTCAAAACACCCGCAGAGGATTTTTTTTTTTTTAAGTCGGCTGCATAAATGAAACCGCTCTCATAATCCAAGAACAGATTCATGAAGCCTATACGTACAAGGCCTGTGTTTCGAGAGGGTGAAGGTGGGGTGGGAACCGGACCAGGTTTGGAGCAGTTGATGAGAAACTTTCTGCAAAGCGGGCGTGCTAAAAGAGTGACAGGTACATGTTGGGCCAGGTAGAAAGAGAAACTTTCTGCAAAGCGGGCGTGCTCAAAAGAGTGACAGGTACATGTTGGGCCAGGTAGAAAGAGGAACAGTACCACGGCACTTCTGCTTTGATTGAAGTGAAGTGAAGTCGCTCAGTCGTTTCCGACTCTTTGCGACCCCGTGGACTGTAGCCCACCAGGCTCTTCCGTCCATGGGATTCTCCAGGCAAGAATACTGGAATGGGTTGCCATCGAACCCGGGTCTCCCGCATTGCGGGCAGACGCTTTAACCTCTGAGCTACCTTTGACTGGGGGACGTTTAAAAGAAGTCGTAGTTTCAAAGGAGCCACGTCTTCGCAGGCCAGAAAAGGAGGAGAAGGTGGAACGATCCAGGTCGTGCGTTAAGACCCTCCCCCTGTCAATCAGATCCCCAAAGCTGTTCCCAGGTTGCCAAGGGCAAGCAGAGGCGCAGGAAAAGGCTGGGGTTTGGGGGAGCCACTACTCGGCCAGCGGCGCCGTTACCTACATGAAACCAGCACCCCCGGTCACCAGGACCCGCTTCGCAAAGCTGTCAGGAGGACCCAAGGACTCGGCGCGGCCCGCAGCCGACATCTCCCAGCTCAGCCGGGCTTGGCACCGTAAAGTGCCAGGTCTGTAGATCGTAGGGAAGTTCCACCGCGACTTTTTGCGACGCGTCCCACTCCCCGCGACACGTTAAAGGAGCAGACAGATGCCGCTTCCGGAGCTTAGACCGACTTGTCCCCGCCCACCGAGGGCTGGGCGGGGCCCTCCTGTGTGCGTGCCCAGGAACAGCCGAGAATCTTAGTAACAACCGAGAATCTTAGAAACACAGGAACCTGGCAGTCTGCAGTCCATAGGGTCGCAGAGTCGGACAGGACTGAAGCGACTTAGCACGCATGCGAGAAGAATGGGAATACTCAGTATACGTGGAGATGTCTTTTTGTTACAGCCTTTTGGGGGAAACAAGTAGTAACATATATGAAAATTCCAAACGCAGAGACCACTCTCAGTTCAGTTCAGTCACTCGGTCGTGTCCGACTCTTTGCTGCTGGATTGCAGCACGCCAGGCTTCCTGCCTGTCCATCACCAACTCCCGGAGCTTACTCAAACTCATGTCCATCCAGTCGGTGATGCCATCCAACCATCTCATCCTCCGTCGTCCCCTCCTCCGCCCGCCTTAAGTCTTGCTCAGCATCAGGGTCTTTTCCAATGAGTCAGTTCTTCACATCAGGTGGCCAAAGTATTGGAGTTTCAGCTTCAGCATCAGTCCTTCCAATTAATATTCTGGACTGACTTCCTTTATGATGGACTGGTTGGATCTCCTTGCAGTCCAAGGGACTCTCAAGAGTCTTCTCCAACACCACAGTTCAAAAGCATCAGTTCTTCGGCACTCAGCCTTTACAGTTCAACTCTCACATCCAAACATGACTACTGGAAAAACCGTAGCTTTGACAGACCACTCTATGATCCCAAAATTTCATGATGTATAATGTAGATATTGAAAAAAAAATATGTTCATTTTATATTGCTTACAATAATGAAAATCTGGATACAACGTACATGCCTACTAGTATTGTCATTTTTTAAATGTAATGGGCTGATAAAATTTAATGCAATGGGCTCATAAAATTTAATTTAATGCAATTGAATGATAATGGCCTTTAAAAACGATGTTCCAACATGGAATGAAGGCCAAAATATATTGCAGTGAATACGTATGGCTTTATCTGGCCAGACTTCCCTACCTTTTATCATCTTCCCAAGTTACTCACCCAGGAGGACCATAGAATGTGCATCTGACTCACCATAGGCTAACTGAATCCTCTTACTGGGATTTGGAATTGGGCTAAGGTTTCAGCATAGTTTGGTTGCTCTTATTGAACTCTGAGGACCTATAAAAATTTGCGACTTGTTAGCTATACTCATTCAAATGAAATTAGGAAGCAAGAAGCCTGTCTTCAATGAGAGAGAAATGAAGTTGACCATGAAGATTAGAAAAAGAAATCTTCACAGTATTCAAGGCCCATGTTCAGATTTTTTTTTTTCAGGACCAATTTTATTCCTGTCCTTGGTTTACGAACACCAGCAATTGTAAGTCTCAAAGGATCCACCCTGAACTATTAACAAGGAGTTACATTTGGTATCAGTATGAGCAGGGAAATGAGAACTTCCATTTTTATCTTATACTTTTTGACTAAATTTTTCTAAGCTGCATGAATTACTTTTATAATTAAAAATAATGTTATTTTTTAAAACCTCATAATATTAATATCTTCAGTTTATACCTAGTCAGCCAGAGTTATAGAAAATGCTGGATACATGATATGAAGTTTTCCCTCAAGGTTTCCTTTTCTAAATTATGAGATCTGTTGTGAGAACTTGCTTATATGTAATAAAAGCTTGCAGTCAAATGAAAATAATTTATATACCTTTATTCAGGAAATGATTTTGAGCTTCTCTTCTCAAGATATCGTCTCTGACCAGCTGGAGCTTACAATATATTAAGGTATTCAGATAAATCAGTAGATATTTACAATATAGTGTGGTTAAGTATCCAGGTAGGGTAGTAAGAGATTCTGATTCTTGGGGTATCAAATACAGATCTGAAGGCTTGAGAATGGCTTCTTAACGTGCCTTGGGAAAGTAGAGTAGGAAAATGAGATGAAGTAGGAGTTAAATAGAATATGTGAAGTATTGCAGCCAGAGGGATCTGCAAAGCTATAGGCCCAGAGGGGAGCATTTGTGGAGTGTGTCTGGCAAACTGACAATGGCTCCGTGTAAGGATGGATCTCAAACACTGAGAGGTGGAAATATGAGTGGCTTGAAAGTCATATTTTGAAGAGTTTGTGTGCTAAGGAGAGAGCCTCTGAAGGCAAGTGATGCAGTCGTACAGAGTTTCACAAAGCTTTCTGTGGTTCTAGGGTAGAGATGGACTGTGTGTAACCACTTGAAGAAAACTGACTGTTGTCAGATCAGTTGTCATAGGCCAAGTAAATGATGGTAAGGTAGTGGCCTGGGTAGTACAGTGGCTAGTACTTCTTAACCTAATCGTCCAGAAGAGGCGCTAATAAACTGTTTCTTTGAACTGATTGGATGTAGGGAGCTTAGGGGTGGAGGTTAGGGTGGGGGTGAGGGATTGTTACAATTCTCAGCTGTCTGGCCTGCTAGATAATGGCATAACACAAGAAGACAGGAAACCTAAAAGGGAAAAGTCGGTTGGAGCTGCCGAGTGGCCAGGCGTTAAGCTGTGGACAGGGACAGTTTCCTGCCTTTGAGAGATCAAATTGGGCACATAGAACTTTCTTGGGTGGAGCATTCCTCATCTCACCAGAAGTGGTCTGTTGTGTGTTTCTTCTTTCTGAAAGCCACACATCACGGGAAAACCTTTCGGGCCGATGCCACGCGCAGGCGCATGCGCAGTGGCACCATGCGCGCGGCAGAGAGGAGGGCAATAATTTTTCCGTAACCAGAAGCAACATCCTCCTGAGTCTCCATAAAAAGGCGGGAACTAGCCAACAGGCCGGGGAGTGATGGGACTCCCGTATCTGCAGTCCCGCCCATGTCAGCCTCTGACTAGTGAATATCCTTGGCTCGTGGCGGAAGGGCCCAGCTCATTGGCTGCTAGTCTCCTGGGGGCGGGGCCTCTATGCCGGTCCTGCTCCCATCATCCCCCTCCCCCCATCTCGAGCTGTCGACGTGGGGCCGCGGCCGCGGGCGGTTAGGGGTTGGGGTGTGGGTACCGAGCAGGAGGCGGGGATGGGGGGCTGCGGTTGCTGGCCGTGGCCCTCACCTGCTGCTGGTGGCCACCAGGCAGCCAGGGTAAGACGCTGCGGGGCAGCTTCAGTAGCGCCGCAGCCCGAGACGCTCAGGGCCAGAGCATCGGCCACTTCGAGTTCCACGGTAGGTTCGGGTCCGGGGAGAGGGATGAAGGCGCGTGGGCCCATCCCGCGGGCCCTTCTCTCCCCCGCCTCCCTTGGGGAGCCTGGAGCTGGCAGCGGCAAGGCTGGGGACTGCAGCCAGCTTACCTGCGCTTCCCCTGTCGCCGGTTGTCTCCCCTACCGCGGCTTCCCGGAATCGTGGGATGCGTTTATGGCCACCCCTCTGTTGCAGCTCCCCAGATCCTCGTCAGCTCCCTCCCCCATGAGGGATTGTATCCTGCACCTAAAAGACCGTTTCCCCAGTCCTCTCGTGCTGACGAATGTGCTGTTCTCTATCCTGCTGCAAGTTTCGAGATTCTTCGCTCAAAGAAGCATCGTTTATTCACTCCTGTCAGCTTGACTGTGTACACTAAGACACCGTAATTACATGTGAACATAAGTTTTAGAACTGAGATTTTCTAGGTTTTGTCCTTTTTGTTTTAGTATCAATTTGCTAAAACCTGCTTGCAGCACAGAAATTGAGGATTCCCCTCCTCACCACGTCTTATAATTGTCACAACTGTGGGAATAGTTTGGTTACTCCCTAGCTTTACTGTGGACCACGAGGCCTAGAATGAACTTGACGGAGATGCACGCAAGTGCGTCCTGGAAGCTTCTTAATTTGTATCCTGTGTGACCCTTCTAAAATGAGATTGCATTTGATCTTCACTTCTGGTCTCCCTCAAAAATCCATAATTATTAAATGAATGAATCTGCTTTCATTCTAATTTTTGCTTCAATTGCACACTCAAAGTTTGAGTGTTTTTCTTGATACTTACTCTTAGTACTCTTAATTTGACTACTACTATATTTAAAATAATTATTTGCTTTGATGAGGTTAGGACCCTTATTTTATTTACTTTTTTTTTTTTTTGGCTGTGCCGTGTGCGGCATACGCAAGTGATAGTAATGTCACTAGGATAAGTGGCACAATCTGGACAGTGTCAGAAAATCTGGCATGTATGGAAGCTATGACAAGGCTTATTCAAGATTTGCAAACAGGCTTAGACAGCCCAGATATTTCACTGATGTTTACCTGATAGATATAGAGGAGAAACAAGTAATAAATCCAGATTTCTGAGGAAAGATTGAGGAATAGAGTGTTCCAAATATATTAACATATACACTTTCTCTTTTTGTGTGTGTTTTTACCATTATCAGTTTTCAATGAATTCAAATTCAGTAAAATAATAGTACCAAGACCATACTTAGGAATCAGTATATGATTCAAAATGTTAATAGGGGATAGAATCACTTTTAAGGCTGTTGAGTTTATGTCAGACTTAAATGATTTTTTGATACACACTATGCATATAAATTTGTTTAAAATGTTTTCTCAAAGTGATAATAGTATAAATAACGAGAGAATTAAAAGATCTTAAGATGAAAAAACTGTCCCTTGTTTCGCTTTTCCTTACTCAGAGTCCCTTTCCCTAGAGGGACCTACTTTTGCCATTTCTCTTCTAGGCCTTAAATGTAGTTGCGGTGTGCAACAAGGCTCATTGTATAGTTGTCTTACAACATATATTGTTCCGAAAATTCCTATGTAAAAGTCGCAGATGTCAAATGTATCTGAAATTCATTTATTTAAACTTTCTTGCTATATTATACATGTTTGCTTTTTATAGTAAAAGAATAATTAAATATTAGCATCCATGTTATATTAAAAACCAAAAGAAACTGACAAGACATTTCTGTAGATAATTTATAAACAAGTGTTAAAGATTTGGAGTGGTTGTAAAATGAGGCGAAATTCTATCACAATGCATGTCTACCTACAGCAGATGTGGCTGTTTATTCAATGAAAAGCAATTAGTTATCAGCTGAAGTATAAGGAAACACAGCATATTGTTTTGCATAATTAATGTGAATAATCACTTGACTTGTGTCTGAATGGGATGGTCATTCTAATATAAAGTGCCTGGTTAAAATGAGATTTAAGAAAAATTGTTCTCTTTCAATTCCCATTTTGATAAATAGCGTTATTGAATTGTCCTACCATTTCAGTTCCATATAAGATCAAACAAGTTAATAATTTTTGTTTTAATGTCCCAGGTGACCACGCTCTTTTGTGTGTCAGAATCAACAACATAGCAGTAGCTGTTGGAAAGGAAGCGAAACTCTACCTGTTCCAAGCCCAGGAATGGCTAAGGCTGCAGGAAGGTGGTCCTGAGTATAGCTGTAGTGAAAAATTATCCAAAGCTCAGTTGACAAGTGAGTATTTCCCTTTTCTTTGATCATTATGTGTTTTTTTTCCTCCTTAATGTTAGGAGTATAGTATTTACATAGCAAGATGTTTCATGGCACAGCATACACCACACTCTGCCTAATACATTTTAAGCTAAATTTTAAGGAAACTAATCTTCTCCTTGGTCAAAAGATAGAATGACTTTTTCCCTCCTATTCAAAATCTTTGAAAAAAATATGCAGGTAATTTATAAAGGTATACTTTCCTTCATTCAGACTTCTTATAGGCCACATAATTCCTACCAATATGGCTGATGTATTTTGACCCAGTGGCAGCATGGAGTGAATGATTATAAATTTGTTGAATGCTTATTATCTGGTAGCACTGAGCTAAACACTAAGCATGCATTATCTTAGTTAATTGTATCATTTACCCCAAGTGATACTGTTTTGCAGTATGCTGTTGGTACACTTGGGACCCAGTCACACGGTGCCACAGTGTGTCATTTTGGACTATCCCAGGACCACATCATTTGTAAACTGCTAGGTTCACCTCTGGAGAGGCTTTGCTTTTATTTTTCCAGTTGCCTGAATCTTTGATCTCTTCTGTTGTCATCAACATTGTCCCGTGCATTAGGGTGTTTGCCATCCAGAGTGAGTGCAGGTGTTTAAGGCAGAAATGAAGAGCCTATGCCATTCTACCCATCCCACCCCTTGGAAGTTAACTGGTTATTAATTAGAAATGTGAAATATCCAAGAGAAAAACTGGGAATTATCTTTATCCCCTTTTGCCCTGTATTTCCACTACCATGTTCTACATATTCATGAGTCTTTGAGTCTTCTTTTAGTCTAGTCAGTCAAACACTGCTATTTCTAAACATCTGTTCTTTGTTTATTAGATAACAAGATCTTATTACAAGTTACTAACAGTGATTCTCAGCTTATCGGTCAGTCAGCAGATGTCTGGTTCCCTTATAGCCTGAGTAGGGATGAGAGTACAAGTCCCATATCATCGCTGCCTATTGTGGGGATCTCTTGTGTTTCTGAGATGACATTGATAGTCTGCTGAAGAAGCCTGAATGACTAGATTCAGATATCAAAGAGACAGTTACTTATTTACCCCAATCCTGAATTATAGAACTTATCTGGGAAATTCATACAAAGGTCATTGTCAGTTTTCTTTGCCTTTCTACACCAATTTGCTCAGCTAAGTGTTCCACACAAGTATAAGAAGTTCTGACCGTCAGTTCCCAGTTCTCATAATGTCCGCCACCATGCCATCCAGACCTGGTCCTCTTCCAGTGTTCCCTGTTTGAGACACTGGCAACACCATCTATCCAGTGAATTAGCTAGAGAAACCAAGGAATCTTCCAACACTCCTCTCTTTAACCTCTCTATCCCCTTCCCGTCTAGTAAGTTTCCCTAAATATCTCTTGAATTCATCTACTTTTCTTCATCTTACCCCCATCATGTTATTCCAGGAGGCCATAGTCTCTTGCCTGGCCTCTGTAACCAGAGTTACAGAAAAGCAAATTTCATCGTCTCACTTTTACACCCTCACCATACCCTGAAATACTGCAGTGGGTTCCTACTGTCAAGGAGAGATGACCCTCCTAACCTGATCAGGAAAGGCATCCGAGTTTGGCTGATAGTAACCCCGCTGCCCCCCAGCTTCATTTCACAGTATTGCCCACTTTGGCCTCATTTTGTTTGTAGTGCTGGTTTTGTTTTAGAGCTCGCCTGGGCCTTTGCCCGGCTTTTGCTCTGTTTGCTCTTCCTCTTTGACTCTTCCATCCACTAAGTTAACACTTGAGGTTTTATAGCCTGTTTTCTTCCACAGCACTTGTTATAGTTACAAGTTTATATTTATTTCGTATAAAATCAATCAGAGCAGAAGGGCTCTTTTGACCTATTCATTCATTTATTCACAATACTTCACATACTGTGCTAGGCACTAGTGATAAATCAAGGAACCAAAATCCTGACACTCTCCACAGTGCATAAGGCTGCCAAGGGTATGGATCAATCAGGTCACTGTGAGTAAATGCGAAACTGAGGTTGTGATAAGAAGTATGAGTGTTAGTTACATTTATGATTGAGAGAGAGTGAGAATTTATAATCAGCATCAGTTGTCAGTTCAGTCGCTTGGTCATGTCCGATTCTTTGTAACCCCATGAATTTTAGCACGCCAGGCCTCCCTGTCCATCACCAACTCCCGGAGTTCACTCAGACTAACGTCCATCGAGTCGGTATTGCCATCTAGCCATCTCATCCTCTGTCGTCCCCTTTTCCTCCTGCCCCCAATCCCTCCCTCCTAGCATCAGTCTTTTGCAGTGAGTCAACTCTTCGCATGAGGTAGCCAAAGTACTGGAGTTTCAGCTTTAGCATCATTCCTTCCAAAGAAATCCCAGAGCTGATCTCCTTTAGAATGGACTGATTGGATCTCCTTGCAGTCCAAGGGACTCTCAAGAGTCTTCTCCAACACCACCGTTCAAAGGCATCAAATCTTTGGCGCTCAGCCTTCTTCATAGTCCCACTCTCCCATCCATACATGACTTCTGGAAAAATCATAGCCTTGACTAGACGGACGTTTGTTAGCAAAGTAATGTCTCTGCTTTTGAATATGCTATCTAGGTTGGTCATAACTTTTCTTCCAAGGAGTAAGCGTCTTTTAATTTCATGGCTGCAGTCACCATCTGCAGTGATTTTGGAACCCCCAAAATAAAGTCAGCCCATGTTTCCACTGTTTCCCCATCTATTTCCCATGAAGTGATGGGCCCGGATGCCATGATCTTTGTTCTCTGAATGTTGAGCTTTAAGCCAACTTTTTCACTCTCCACTTCCACTTTCATCAAGAGGCTTTTAGTTCCTCTTCATTTCTGCCATAAGGGTGGTGTCATCTGCATATCTAAGGTGACTGATATTTCTCCCGGCAATCTTGATTCCAGCCTGTGCTTCTTCCAGCCCAGCATTTCTCATGATGTACTCTGCACAGAAGTTAAATAAGCAGGGTGACAGTATACAGCTTTGACATACTCCTTTTCTTATTTGGAACCAGTCTGTTGTTCATGTCCAGTTCTAACTGTTGCTTCCTGACCTGCATACAGATTTCCCAAGAGGCAGGTAAGGTGGTCTGGTATTCCCATCTCTTTCAGAATTTTCCACAGTTTATTGTGATCCACACAGTCAAAGGCTTTGGCATAGTCAATAAAGCAGAAATAGATGTTTTTCTGGAACTCTCTTGCTTTTTCCATGATCCAGCTGATTTTGGCAATTTGATGTCTGGTTCCTCTGCCTTTTCTAAAATGAGCTTGAACATCTGGAAGTTCATGTATTGCTGAAGCCTGGCTTGGAGAATTTTGAGCATTACTTTATTATAGTGCTCAGTTAAGCATTGGCTAAGTATTTGTAGGGTAAATTGTCATGCAGCTTAGTGCTGGAGGGTTTTTTGGTTAGCAGGTCATTTCCTTTGTATTTGGCACTTTAAAGTCTTTTTGCTTGTCTGTTAAAAATTGATCGGACAGTTTAAAGCTTTCAGCTATAGGAATCGATTTTATTTTCTTATATTACGTGGTCAGTGTTATACCATATTGTATGTACACTTGCAAAAACATAATTTTTATATCAGTCAAATACCTTCAGTCACAGAACTTATGTGGATAGAAAGACTTGGTGCACTGGAGAAAGACTGCTAAACTGAGAATCACTGTTAGTAACTTGTAATAAGATCTTGTTATCTTTCACCTGCACTTTACCTATCTGTGCAACAAGGAAGTTGGACTAGTTTTCTACAAGGTTCCTAAAAGTCTAAAATGCTATGATTCTAATTATGAATCTTTAGGTGAAGTTGCATGTATAGAGAGCTATAATTTATAAAACCTCTTGGTGTTGTTTCTTTTTCTATTCTCCCTTCCTCTTCCTTCTCTGTTATGTGAAGGGTATTCTTTTAGATTGGTGGAACGGAAGATCTCAGGAAACAGGAATTTTTGAGGAATGAAGATTGTTTTGTTAAATTTGAAGGTCTGAAATAAATTAAGTACTGATGGCATATATATTCCTTTCTATATATTTAATCAGTTCTTTTTCCAGTAACGAAAGCCAAGTCTTAACAAAATCTGTATTCTCTAACTTTCGCATATTATTTTCATATTTATAGTATATTGTTATCTAGAAGCTTTGAGATATTGAAACAAAAAGCATATCCTTAAATTCATGACAGTGTAGTAGTATCACATATTTGAAGATAATTCCTTGTAAAAAATTATCATTTCCTGACCATTAATGAGACTTTTAAGTATTAATAGCCTTTCACCTGCTTGGTGATGAGCTCATTAACTGTGCCTGATTCCTATGTAAAACTTTATTGCTGCCATGAACTATGAAAAGATTAGTAGATTTGAAAAATCTCAGTGTTGAATGTTGCTTTGATTATACGTTCTCCCCAAATTAATGTTTGAAGAATTATTTTTCAGTCTTCCTTTTTTCTCTTTCAGTAATGACATAAACCATCAGATTTTTTTAAATGGTGAAAAGTATTTTGTAGGGTTTTTCTTTTTAGAGCAAACAAAGAAGATATTTAAAGCATAGAAAATGAGTTTTAATGCAAAAGAAATTTGCTGTCAGATAACAAGAATTAAATGTAATTTTGTATATAAAACATTTTCAGTATTGTCTTTTTAGATCATATGCATATATTTCCTTTTGTACGTTTGGTATATTTTATTAATTGCTTAAAAGTGTTAGTATCTCATTATTTTGAGTAATTTTGTTGACAGTATTCATTTCATTTTATAATTCTATTGGGCAATTAGCCATTCAGCACCGTTCTCTGCAATTCAAGTTTTGTTAATACTTGAGGTACTAATTGCATCAGCGTACAATGAGCATGCTGTGCTGTAGTCTTTTGTTTCAAAACAATGAACATGCAGTTTTGTCAAGAGGCTTATTTCCTAGGCTTAGTGAAAAAGGCAGCAAGACAAAAACTCAAGCCAGCGTCTGTTTATGATGTGGTAATTTAAAATGAACACATAATTTAAAATGAAGCATCAAAAAGTATACTGATGAAAATATAATGGTTAAATTCTTATTTTATCTAAGAGAAAAATGGAAGTGATAAAACCTCAACACAGCAGAGCTTTTATATAATAAGCCCAGATTATATAATTGTAAGCTGCACATTTCAGAAGCCTTATTTCTGAACTGCTTATTGATCATATATTGATCATCAAATATTTAACAGAAACTTGAGTCCTTGCTGCTTTCCCCCAGAAGCTGTGCCTTAAGAAAAACGGTATAAATGTCAGCTAAATTAAGACAGCAAAAAAAAAGAAAAAAAAATGCTGTGGTATTCTTAACAAAATCATCTTGTCCCTTTTAACTACTATTAATGAAATTCACAAATGTAAAGTTTTAAGTCCTCCAAATTTGAATCCTGTCTAGAAAAGTCCCTGTCTCAGTGATAAAGACAACTTACAAACAATGTTTTTCCAACTTTTTATTAGGAAAATTTTCAGTTACACATACAAGTTGAAAGCAGAGTGCAACCAGCATCTGAATATTCTTGGCTTAGGTTTAATAATGTTAATATTTTGTTACATTTGTTTTATGTTTGTGTGTGTGTGTGATTTGAGTTTTGAACCAAAATGAAAATAAGCTATGGGTGTGTTGAGCAATTCATATTTCAGCAGACATCTCATAACAGTAAGGACATTCTTCTCCATAAATATTACCGTAACAATACCATCACTGCATCTAAGAAAATGAACGATTTCATAGTATCCTCTAAAATCTTTTCCATATGCAAATTTCCACAGTTATCTCAAAAAATGTCTTTTATTTATTAAAAAGTTTTGTGTTTTCACTTGAGGAAAAAGTCAAGACTAGCTGGCATGCAGTGGGGGCAGTCTGGACTTGGGAATTGGGCCCATCATAATCCTATATTTTAAGAACACTTTGTGTAGAATCAGACTCTTCACTTAGGATTTTCATATACCGTCTCCTTTGCTCCTCACAAGGGTTCTGATTCAGACAGGGCAAGTGTCTTAAGTTTTCTACTGAAGAAACACTTGTAGAGAGGTTAAGTGCTGTATTTGTACGATGAGTCCCAAGGTTGTAAGACTTGCCCCTCTAATTCTTCTATTGTCTTTATTACACATGGTGTTTGAGACTTCACTCTCCTACCACACTTACGGTGGTAGTGAGTTTCTCTTAGGTCAGAATCATAGTTTTAGATCGAGAAGGGATCTCAGACATCATTTAGTGTTTCTCAAAGGGAGTGCTGTTGGCATTTTGGGTAGGAACAGGTCTTTATCGTGGGAGACTATGTTGGGTTGCATGAGGTTTAGCACTGCCCCGCTTCAAGTATGTTCTCAACTGCTGTGGCAGCAAAACTGTCCCTATACATTGTCAAATGCTCTGCAAGAGAGTGCAGGAGTTAGACACTCAGTCGTGTCTGACTCGTTCCGACCCCATGGACTGTAGCCCTCCAGGCTCCTCTGCCCGTGGGATTCTCCAGGCAAGAACACTGGAGTGCGCTGTCATTCCCTTCTCCACAAATGCTCTACAGGGGAATAGAATGACCCTGGATTGAGAACCATTGATTAATGTAATCACTTTATTTTAAAGAAAGGAAAAGGACAACTTGTATTCAGCAACCATGCTGAGTGTGTAACTTAGTGCTTGCATTGGCTCTGCTCTACGTATTATCTTCATTGTTTGGATGGAGAAAGTGAGTGTCATCGCTTATGTAACTTGCCCAAAGTCATATAGAAGGTAAATATTGGAGCCAAGATTCAAGCACAGGTCTGTGTGAAGCCAACAGTTTCCACCCCCAACACATTATGTAGATCTGACCCAATGTAACAACTCTAACATTCCTGTAATTTCTGTTTTTCTGCTTTGAGTACCTTTTGAAGGAATAACCAAACAGGAAGAGATTTTGGACAATCTTTTGAAGGTGTTTGTCAGCCATGATTTTTCAATATAATAGTTTCCAAAGTTGAATGCTCTATATTTAAATATAACTCAAATAAGTAATTTTCAGAAATGTCACCATGATGGTTCATACAGCATTATGAATGTACGTAATACAGAGCTGTACACCTAAAAATGATTAAAATGATAATTTTTGTGTTCTACACATTTTACCACTGCAACAAAAAATTTTTAGTGTTGCTCTCTTACTTGAAAACTTTGGAAACAGTTAATTGAAATTCAGGATTTCAGTGAAACCTTTCTAGTCATTTGTGGTATTTCATAGAACTTTTCTTATATTGGAGTATAACCGATTAACAATGTTGTGATAGTTTCAGGTGCACAGCAGAATGACTCAGTGTACATATTTTCATAGAACTTTTATAGTGATTCCTTTGGTTGGTTAAGTACAATATTTTTACCTGCTTTTTGACTTAGAAAACTTACTCCAATATACATCAGGGTTTGGATTGCTGAGGCAATAAGAACTAAACAAAAGAATTCTAATTTCAAATTGATTGTGTGACTAAAACAGTGAATACATTTGAGAGTTTTGCTTTGAAAGTGCTGTTTTTTTTTTTTCCTTTGAAGTGGCCATGAATCAGACGGAACATAACCTGACAGTGTCCCAGATTCCTTATCCACAAAAGTGGCACGTGTTCTATGCAGATAAGTACACATGCAGAGAGGGCAATGAGGATTCGCAGGTGGAAGATATCCCATTTGAAATGATGTTACTAAACCCGGATGCTGAAGGGAACCCATTTGATCATTTCAGTGCTGGAGAATCTGGTAAGACTGTGTATTTAGATATCCTAAGTGTAGAAAAAGAGTTATGCCCAAGAGTCTTCATGTTGTATTATTTGAATACTGAAAAATTAAAAACAACTTGTGTCCAACAGTAGAGAAATGGTTAAATAAACCTTCTTATAGAATTGTAACAGCTGTACTATTAAGTTTAAAAGCAGAACTGGAAATTTTATGTTGTATGATTTCAGTTATGTTACAAAATGCAAAGAATCAACAGAAAGAAGTACAAAAATATGAACAGATTGTTTCCATACTTTGGCTGGTGGGATTATGGATAGTTTATAGTTTCTGCATTCTAAAATCTGTTTTTATGATAAGCTAGCTTAATTTTTATGAACAGAAGAATTTTGATAAGCTGAGCAGTCTAAATTGGCAACCCAGTGATTAAGTAGGATAGAAACTCTATTACTTCATATAGCTGTCCTTCACTAGGGTATTTGAATATTTTTAGGAGTTGCCTTCATTGGAGCTTGCATCCATTTTAGGAATGATCAAAATCGATGAAGTTTTCTGAAACCAAATCTACTCCCATAAAATATTTCATCAGAATTTTAGGTTGACAGAATTTGAAGTTCTGACTCAGTTGTTAGTCCTGACTCCTTCTGATCTATCTTCTCCTATGACTGATTTTGATTTCATACTTACAGTGTGTTTAAAATCTTTCTTTTGCTCAAGTGGGGTATGTTACTTTGGTCATGTCCCCAAGAGTATTTAAATGAAGGGGAAAAAAATCTCACTATAATATGGATTTCGATTAAGCATGGGATTCTCTGCAAGGCTATTATGTGGGGATTGATTTTTAAAAGGTGCCTTAAGTACTCAAAAGTATTCATTGCTAGGTAGCTGGTGTAACTTCCAAGGATCTCATCATTTCTTTCTTTAAATATCTAGATACCTTAAAATCTGAATAATTCTACATTGAGGGATTAATTCATTAATTCTCAGCCCACCGCTGTGGGTTGTATCTGGAGAGCTTAGGGAAAAATATAGATGTCCGCCCCCCAGAGACTGAGATAGACTTGATTTTGGAGTGGAAGTGAGGCATTTAGCTAATTCTACTGTGTAAACTCACTTATCTAGAAGTCCATAGTCCATGTTGTTTTAGAAATGTGTTGGTTTTAACGTAAAGCCTGCAGAAGGATTCTTCCTAGTCTGTAGCCTCAGGTATAGAATTTGTTTCCAGGGAATAATTCCCAATTAGTTCAGTTTAGAAACTTTTTGTCATTTGACTAATTTTCTGCCCTGAGTAGAGAAAATTGATTTGCTATGCTTTTACTCAGAATAGACTTTTAAACCATGTATCTTAGAGGTTCAAATTAGAATAACCTGGTGCAAAAAGCTGCAATTAATGTTACATGTTACTCTGATTAAATTTTATAGTTTCCTTTCAAACCAATTAGGTATTTTATATATCTACCAGACTTCAGTTACTCCTGTATTTTACAGACATAGGAACTTAGGGGTTTTTTGAATATTGACTAAGGCAAGTTTGAATGTATTTGACAAAACACTACATAGGAATATCATGCCTCAAGGTAGAATAAAATAAAATCGCCTCTTAAAAATTAGAATCCTTGTTAATTACTTGTAGTTGGTAGAGACCAAAAGAAGTGCACAGAATCCTGAGAGTTAAAGCATCATTGTCTAAAGTAGACTGGATTTTTCTTGGAATAATATTACAGGCTCTTCCACAACTGCCGTCTCACTGTCTTTAAGACTTCAGATATGTTTATTATTTTCTCTTGTTCCCTTTTTTCCTCTCTGTTATCGATCTTACTTTTAGCTCTGTAACTTTAATGGAAAACTCTACTGCAAATAGCATAGACAGTAAGGAAATTCTCTTGTATAACGATAACATCTGAGATTTCTTCAAGGCAGTTTATTTAGCATTTCTCTACCCTCATATCCTCTGACTGTCAGCTTTGTCAGCTCCCTCATATTCACGGTTAACTGCAGTTATCTGGTCCTTGTATCTGGACAATGGCCACATTCAGTGTCTCTTTGTTAAGAGCAAGGAAACTTTTCCCAGAAGGTTCCTCATCACATTTCATTGGCCAGAACTTTACACATGTTATCTAACATGCTAAGAGAAATGTTAAGTGAAGGTATCAGAAAGGAGATAAAGGTAAACTAACAAGTCAAAGTAAAGGGTTAGGGTTAGGCATACATCTTTGGGCAAAGAGAGTATTGGAATTTCTCTAATTGGTTTAGACTCATCAGGAGGTATCTTGAGACACCTGCGGGTGGGATGGACCTTTGTTCTGAGACCGCAGACATCACTGGTAGGCCAGACTGTTCCAGGGGCTGCCCCATGACCTGTTGACTCTCTCCCTCTCACCCTCCTTTCTCCCATCTGCCATCATTTAGCCAGAGGTAAATTTTTTTTAAAGCTGTCCTAAAAGTTTTCTTCCCACTGAATTTCACTAATGCTTCTTCCCATTAAGTTTGCCTTAAAATCTACTCATTCCCTTATAAGTCTTTGTCACCCATTGCATGGTGATTTAAGAGTGTTTTTCTTCTTTGTGTATAGGCAAGACTTAATACCTAGTATCCACCTGTTTTAAAATTAGATTTTAGTTTCAAGGTGAACATAGATTGCTCTCCTCTGAGGGATGTTGGCAGAACAAAGTAAAGTTGAAGAGGAAAGAAACAGACTTTTTCCTAGAGTGGTTTGTTTAAAAGAACTCTGAGTGCAAAAGCAGAGTTTTATCTTTAAAGAATCAGAGTCAAGGTAAATAACTTATGCAGAATGCAGTGAGCAAAGTATAGGACAAATGTCCTTGTTCAAGTTACTTAATATATTATCTCAGTGAAGTAATTTGTTGGTTACAGTGTTAGCTTTTTATGGAAAATACATTTAGTCTTTTCTGAATAATCGGAAAACATTTTTTGCTAGTGACATATGTCTTATTTTTAAAAGTCCTTTCCTCTATTATTCTGGTCGTGGTTGTTTAGTCTGAGTCATGTCCAACTCTTGTGACTCCATGGACTGTAGCACACCAGTCCACGTTTTCAGGCAAGATTTCCCATTCTTGCCTGGGAAACCCCACAGGATTCTCCAGGCAAGACTGCTGGAGTGGGGTGCCATTTCCTTCTCCAGGCATCTTCCTGACCCAGGGATTGAACTTGTGTCTCCTGCTTGGCAGGCAGATTCTTTGCCAGTGAGCCACCCGGGAGGCTCACTATTCTGGTTACTCAATAAATAGTCTGAGAATGTTCTTTTTCTAGTGCATTTCTAACCTAACAGAGCCTGGAACCTTAACTTGTAATGAATATTCTGTAAAGTATTATAAATAAATAAAAATTTAAGTAGAATACCATGTTTCTTTATACTAAGAAGGAAAAACAAAAACAGATTCAGAACACGGGATAGCATCAAGACTTTTACTGACCCACAGTTATAATGATGTGCTTAGTTGCTCAGTCGTGTCTGACTAAACCCCATGGACTGTAGCCCACCAGGCTCCTCTGTCCATGGGGATTCTCTAGGCAAGAATACTGGATGGGTTGTCATGCCCTCCAGGGGTTCATCCCAACCCAGGGATCGAACCCAGGTCTCCCGAATTGCAAGTGGATTCTGTACCAACTGAGCTACCAGGGAAGCCCACAGTTATATGTTTAGCTTATTTTCTGCCTTTTCTATTGCTCTAACAATCGCAGGCTTATGGTCCTATTATTTCTAAAACTAGAATACTCTACTTCTCTGTCAGGAATTTTAAAAGAACATACACCCATTCTGTTATTTGATAATCTCTTCCTGAAGTCTGAACGTGCTTTCTCACCTGTACTAGCTAAGTGGATGATCAGCATTTACGAAGAGCAGGAGAGACACCCAGTGGCTGAAAGACTTTCTGTTTTCTCCTAACCATGGCTAAAACATGACTGAAATTGAACTGTTTATTGAGTATTTTTCCTACTATTTGTATCTCCTGAATTACTTTTCCAAAATGATTTTCCATATAATGGAAACATTTCCTTCTGTTGTTTGAAGTTTATCCCACATGGGAGATTGGAGCATGTTCAGGGGTCACAGCTGGATGAAAGGGAGTGCAGTTTAGACTGTTCATTCACAGATTCAGTAGAGACAGCTGTCTTCATAGCCACTGTCACGGTGTCCAGTGTTATTTAGATAGACTATAAAAGCCCTAATGTTAGGGACTAATTTTCAGTGTAACCAAGTATATGTAAACTGTTAAACTCAGAGCTTGCCCTGGTTTGTTATAAAAATTTTCTGAAAGTTCTGAAAAATGAAGACAGTCAAAAGATTCCACTTAATGCAGAAAAGGGGGCGTTTATCTTGAGAATGCGTGAAGACCATCCTGAAAAGTTGCTGATAGAAACTAGAGGTCGCTAAATGCCTAGCACTATTTAAAAAATTCTGCACGTTGACTTTGTTCTTGTCTTTACCAGCCAACTCCCTTTGCGCATTCAAAATCTCTGCTCACTCAGAATTTTTGTTTCAGTATGGCCTGGCTTGACTCCTGTGACCTGCCTAGCATCAGTTCTTTCCAACTTCAGTTTTTCTTGCTTCATCCTTTCTATGTTTTAGCCTCTCATCTTTGAGAACCAAGTGATGCTATTGGCCAGTGACTGGTCTTTGGATTGGTAGCCATTTGGTCAGGTGTTTAGTTTCAGTCGCCTGTGGAGTGGAATCACGTGGTCCCCATAGGCTTTCCTCTTGGACAGGACGAAAGCCCTTCCCTTCAGAAGGAGGCTCTGGTCATGACACATATTGTGACACTTTGTCCTAGTGGGAATTTAAGGCTTCCATCCATCCCAGAGCTGTGGCTCTCAGGCTTTAGAGACCCTAGATGCAGGATGAGTCCCAAATGTGCATTTCCAACTAGGTCCCTAGTGCTGGTGCTGCTGCTGGCCCAGGGCTCACACTTCAAGAAGCATTGTCAGGGTATGTAAACTATTATTGACTGACTAAGTCTATGTTTAAGCATCTTATAGAAGAAACCCATTTTGGGGGTAAGAAACATATGTAACTGAATGTTGAAATCATTGTTTTTTTGAACAAAACTATGATTTTGTGGTTAGTCTGTGGGCTTATTTCCTGACCAGTATTTTTTTTTTTTTTTAGTAGATTGACCTTAGTTTAAGCTGTGCTCTTACACTTAAGGCTTTATTCCAGAGTAGAAGATTATTTAAGTTTCAACGGGTTTTCCTTTTTTTTCTCTTGCAAAAGTAAATAAAGGCTATGATTCCAATTAAAAGACAAGTTCTGAAAATATATTAATGGGAAGATTTGAAAGCAGCCCAACACTGTAACTGGCTTGTTCCTTTCTTCTCTTCACAGGGTTACATGAGTTCTTTTTCCTCCTAGTCCTAGTGTACTTTGTGATTGCTTGCATTTATGCTCAATCATTGTGGCAGGCTATTAAGAAAGGAGGACCCATGCACATGGTTTTAAAGGTTCTGACAACTGCATTGCTGTTACAAGCTGGTTCAGCTTTCGCTAATTACATTCATTTCTCCAGGTAACTCAAAACCATTAAAACTGTGTTCATCATTGTATCTAATTAATCATAATTAGTCCACCAAAGTTATGTTTGCTTTGATTATGAATAATTTTGTTCACATTTGTAATTTATGCTAATATTCTCCTCTTCAATTCCTTAGTTACTCCAAAGATGGAATAGGGGTACCTTTTATGGGAAGTTTGGCAGAATGTGAGTATCTTACTAAGCATTTCGTTAAAACATAAACTTGCTATTTGCTTCTTGTATGTTTTCCTTTTTCATTACTTATTTTCTGTCATCATACAGGGTTTTTTTTTTTTTAATCTGAGGTTGATTAGATTTGGCTCAACTGGAAATAAGATTACAGATTTAGTTTCCATATATCCTGCTTAGTTTCTGTAGGGATAGATAATGTGTCTAGCTATTCATTGTCCTTAGAGCATATTTATGCCCTTTCTGTTATATTTATCCTCAATAAAGACTCAGTGAAGTAGGAATGCTTATCCCTATTTTGCAGATAAAGAATCTGGGCTCAGTGACAGAAAATACATTTCCAAATGTCAGTCATCTAGTAGATGGTAGAGCCAAGACTTAGATGTAATTTTCTGACCACAAAGCTAAAGATTTTTTTTCCCTTTTATCATCCCTTTTTGACTTTTTCTCTCTATTTCTAACCTGGAGCCATAGAATAAACCTATAATTGAGCTGACTTCTCAGCTTTGTTCTTTGATTTATAAGAGGAACTCTTATGAGGTAATTTTCAATTAAGCATGATGGTGAAAAATAAGATTTCCTATAATCATAACTTTTAAAAGAGAACTTCAGAAGTACATCAGGTCATATGCCATTCTCAGTTCTGAAAAACAAGTTAAGATTTGCTCTAAAAAAGCAGGTCCTGAATATGCAACCATTCTAGGATTTACTTTCCTTATATTTTCCATGTTTCTCTTCTAGTCTCCTCACTCTTTAATAGAGTGTCTTACAGTAATCTCTGTAATCATCTCAGGACCCGCTTATCCTGATGCTGCCTATTTGAAGATTCTAAAACTTCTATAACTTCTCCTTTTCCTTGTAAAGAGGATGTATATACTCTTCAACTCTTGGGCATGAGCAAAAGTTGATTCTCTTTCTTTTGAAGTTACCAGAACCCTTCTTTGTCCCCCTGTTTTCTCTTAGATGACTCAGGATGTTTATAATAGAGTCCTAGAGTTTTAAAGCTGGACAGAACATAGAAATAACTCAGCTCATGCATTTTAGAAGAGGAAATTGTGGTCCAGAGAGGCAAAACATACAGAGGCCCATCAGTAGCAAAGCTATTACTAAAATCAAGGACTACAGAACAGTTTCAGGCTATCTGGCATCTTCATGGTAGGTTAAAAACAAAAGTCTTTTTAAAAAAACTGTAGTAAATCAACATTGGTCATTTTTGGTAGTTCTGACAACAGGTTTATTAAATGATAAAATTTCTTAAAAAAAAATTTTTGGCTGCACCACATGGCATGTGGGATCTTATTAATAGTTCCCAGACCAGGGATCAAACTTCTGCCCCCTGCAGTGGAAGTGCAGAATCTTAGAGCACCAGAGCAGCCCCTAAAATTTCAAGATTTTTAATTAAATTCAACAGGATGGGATTTTTGTGTGATCTGTGTAGTTTGTCTATAATTGGTTACTTTTCCAAGAACAGATACGCCGTGTTCTGCCTGTCGTCACAGTTACAGTATGTCAATATATGCATTAGTTAGTACAGATAGAAATGAACCAGAAAATCAGTGTACCTCCCACACCCTGTATTTGTAAAAACAAATAGCAAAAGCTAAGTAGCAACTTATGTAGGTATATTCCTTTGGCTGACTTCTTTAAGTAACTGAATATGTATTTGTAAAATGCTTAATAAAAATAATTAACATCACAAGTCATTTAAAATATCTGGTGAAAGTAAATTATCCTTGATCTGAAAGGCCATGATGTTTCTCATATCATTGAATTGTGGTGACGGTTCATTATTAGAATTCACTATTACAGATAAATAAGCCTAAATGTAAAGTATCTAGTTCTAATTGTGGTTAGGGTTAGAAAAATATGTCAAAATAAATCTGAGATCTATTATTAATAGGTTTTTAGCTTGTGACTTTTAATATAAGTATTATACTACAACTTACTACAACTACTTTTATCTGTTTATCTAAGAATATCTTTGTATAAAAGAAGTAAAAGTTGTAGACATTAAAGTCATAAATGTCAATTTGAAGAAAGTTTTATTTTGTTAAATTGTGATCAAATGTTTATTCCAAAATCCACATCAAAATACACTTTGATGAAAGGTTATAATTTTTTTAAAAATCAATAAATAGAACTTCCGAAATAAATACACGTGTAAGTGGAGGTAAAGGACTGATGGTTGTTTGCCAGTGGCGCTGAACTGGACGCAGGCGGTTTTGTGGCGTCCTTTCCACAGCGGCAGACTGCCCTGAAGTGTGAGTGATGGCCGCCGGGTGGCGCTCCACACTAACGCATGGAGCTCTTCATCTGTCTGCAGGACTCAGACACTAAGGCCAGCATAGTTGGATGTCACAGAAGCTCTGCGTTGCTTGATCGTCATGCTATTTCTTACTAATAGTTTTAGAAACTACTCTTCACATTGTGATTCAGCCATCACAATGTTAAAAATGTTAATGTTAAAAAACATTAACAACCCAGAAATATGTAGTGTTCTCCACACTGCAGAAGTTATATTTAAAATGTGTTTTCATAAGTAATGAGTTATAGATTGTAGTTAGAAAAACTAAGAAAAATAAGGAACACAAACAGATTTAAAGCTGGCCTTAAAAATATGTACAGGTACATATGTATTTTTAAAAATAGGAGTTTTTCCATTGTGTTAACTATTTTCATACAAATTTAATGGCAGAATTTTAATTCTTTAGATTTATTATTGGATTTCAGTAGTTTCTTTTTGAAAGTGCCTGTCTTTTATGCGCAATAAAATAATTGTGTTCTCAATGCAAAAAGGATAAAATTTGGGAACTCCCTGGCTGTCCTGTGGTTAGGACTCTGAGCTTTCACTGCCCAGAGTGTGGGTTCATTCTTCAGTTGGGGAACTAAGATCCCACAAACTGTGCGGCATGGCCACACAAAAAAAAGGAGATTTGTTGTATTGCAAAGCGCAGCTGACTTTGGTTTTCATTTCCCGTTAGTTTTTGACATCGCTTCCCAAATTCAAATGCTGTACCTGCTTCTGAGTCTGTGTATGGGGTGGACAATAGTCAGAATGAAGAAGTCTCAGAGCAGACCTCTCCAGTGGGACTCCACTCCTGCATCCACTGGCATTGCCGTATTCATGGTCATAACACAGGTGAGTAGTGAAACCAAGTATTTCTGGTCTATACTGTTCGAAAATGCAGACTTGAACACATCACCTGTTAAAATTGAACCCGGGACCCATGAGAAATTTGTGTCATTTTAAACTATGAGTTTAAAGTGTGATAGATCATAAGTAAAGTAAGTCAGAAAGAGAAAGACAGATACTATACGGTATCACTTACATGTGGAATATAAAATATGATATAAGTGAAATTATCTGTGAAGCAGAGCTTGTTCTCAGACATAGAAGAAAAATTTATGGTTACCAAAGGGAAAAGAGGGTGGAGGAGGGATAAATTAGGAGCTTGGGATTAGCAGATACACACTGTTATGTATTAAATAGATAAACAGCAAGGTCCTACTGTGTAGCACTGGGAACTATATTCACAATCCTGTAATAAACCACAATGGAAAAGAATATGAGAAAGAGTATGTATACATGTGTAACTGAATCACTTTGTTGTACATCAGAAACTAAGACAACACTGTAAATCACTTATAGTTCAATCTTTTAAAAACTTGGAAAAAAGAGTGATGGATCAAATAACCTGTTAATTTTCTGAGTGCTAGTATATGTAGATTGTAAAATTTCATTGTAATTTTCCTGAATCTGAGCTTCCTATCAGCGTATTTAAGCACAGTATGTTTAATATTCAGTTAGATTCTCATTTTCTAATTAAGAGCTTTCTTTCATATTTTAACAGTTTGTAAGTAGTCAGTATTAAATCAGTCAATTAATGAATCTTGGATTCATTCATTGGCAGGAATCTACTTTATACATGAAAGAATTCAAGTGAATATCAGATTAAAGAAAAAACCAAAATGTAGAATAATAAAGAAGAGGATCTTGTTTTTGAAAGCAAATACACCCAAAACAAATTTGGTCTTTTAGAAGGGTCCTCTCTGCTTTTGTTTTGTTTTCCTTTGTTGTGATACGTAGACATTCTAGGATCTCTGTATGCTTATATGCAATGGATTTATAAAAATTTAGATGAAAGATATAAACATAAAAATTTATACTGGATTTGTGACCAGTATAAGTTACAGATGAAAATGAAATATACACTTGGGTTCTATATAGGACATCATAATTTGTTTTAATGCATTAAATAGATTGAAAAACTCAGTAGTGGAGGGTAAAGCCTGTGCTTTATTCATCGCTATACCTCTAGTACTGTAAGTGCCAAGTGCCGGTCTATTGAATTTACATGATTGATTTAGAAAGGGACCATATCATAGGTATTTATATTTAAAAAAGAAGATAATGCCAGGAAGAGAGAGCTAATGAGAAAGAACTGAATTGGAGGTGATTAAAATAAGGACAAGATCCTACCAACTTAACATTTCTGATCCAGAGTTTATGTAGAGTAATGTTACATCAAGTTCAAGTCTCATTTCTCAGTAGCCTTTTTAAAAACTGAATTTTCATTATTTCATTGTAATTTAAATTCATTATCATAAACATACAAATTGAGATTATAACTCTACATTAGACTTCTGTGAACATTGTGAAGACTGTGTCAGACATGCCACTGGTCCTCAACAGCAACCAGACTAGAAGGACGAGACAAGCAAACAGAGATCATGTAAATATGTACTCCATATTCCACAGGCCACACATCAGCATATGTATGTGAAAATATGGGAGTGCTGAACTTAGTTGCTTCAGTTGTGTCTGACTCTTTGTGCCCCCATGGACTGTAGCCCACCAGGCTTCTCTGTCTATGGGGATTCCAGGCAAGAATACTGGAGTGGGTTGCTATGCCCTCCTCCAGAGGATCTTCGCAACTCAGAGATTGAACTCAGGTCTCCCACATTGCAGGTGGATTCTTTACTGCCTAAGCCACCAGGAAAGCATCTGTGAACAATGTGTTAGACGTGGCACTAATCCTCAACAACAGCCAGACTAGGTGGACGAGACAGGCAAAGAGAGATCACGTAAATATGTACACTGTATTTTACAGATCAAGCCTTAGCATACATATGTGAAAATATGGGCGTATGAATATGTAAAAGTGTAAATCATGGGAAATGGTTATTTTTTTCAAACCAGAAATTGTATAGATTTAAGCTACATGAGTTGATGTTTTGATATATATTCACTTTTAAATGGTCACCAAAACCTAGCCAGTTAATATCCATCACCTCATGTAGCAGGAGATAATAGTTCTATGATAGCACTTTTTGTAGTAAAAGTCAAGTTTAGAAATGCATGTTGAGGAATCAGATGGGTATAATTTGGTGGGGTAGAGGAGTAACTCAGTGAAAAAAGATGAAAAAAAGATTGAATATTTGGTCCAAGAGGGAAATTCCTCTGTGCAAGAGGAGAAAGGAGTTCAGCTAGCAAGAATGTAGCAGGAGTAAAATTAGGGTGGAAGATTCAAGAATGAGGAAAGGAGGTGGTTGCTGGTAAACCCATAAAGCCTAAAATTAGATTTAGTAATGGAGTTTTCATCTAAATCCTTTGGAAGCCACTGAAGACTCAATTCTGAGGGCTGAGTTGGTAAATGAAGGGAGCAAAGAGGACCAATGACTTGTGTGATGGTAAAAATTATCATAATTTAAGTGATTGATGTTTAGTAAAGATGGAGGGAATGTGGGCGCTGATTTCTACTGAATAGCAATAAACAGAACAGCTTAATCAGGAACTTGCTGAGCTTTTCACTGGCGTAGTAACCACAGGGGAGAAAAGGTGAACAAACACATGAGAAAAGTAGCTCTGCCCTGGGCGCCATAATGAATATTAAAAACCCCCTCTCCTTGGGACTTCTTGGTGGCCCAGTGGCTAGCACTTAGCTTCCAGTGCAAGGAGTGCCGCCTTCAGTCCCCGGCCACACAGCTAAGATCCCACGTGCCTCTCGGCAGAAAAATCAAGTATAGAACAGAAACAATATTGTAACAAATTCAGTAAAGACTTTAAAAATGGTCCGCATCAAAAAGAAAAAAACGAAAATCTTTTAAAAAAATCTACACTTCTTTAACCAGAGAGGTTAACATGGAAAAAAAGAGTGAAATCAACAATTCAGCCTTGCTAGTTTGTGGATTATAAAAGATACTGAGATATCTGAAACTTTATCCTGAGATAACAGGCTTGAATGCAGAACAGTTTGATTCATAATAAGGTGTTAAAGTAAGAAAGAGATTGATTTAGAAGAAATTTTGTGCTTAATCTGTTCCTCTTTTCAACTTATTTTCATCATAAGAGATGTGTTGCTTGAATCGTGCTAGCAGTAGTATTTTTTATCTCTGATACATGGTCTCATTTGATAACAAGCCCCTTCCTCCAGCTTAGGGGTGTCAGTGAGGAAAAACTGCCCATACTTTATCAACACCTTATATAGTTTGATAAATCTTAAAACCTCTTAGGAATGAATGTACTGTTTCGGGGGATATATGAAAGAGTTGAATAAAGTACTTTATTGTAAGTAGATAAGACTTTTTTCTCTAAAAATATGTATTTATTATTATATATATATTTTTTTTTTTGCAGAGTATTTTGCTACTTTGGGAACAGTTTGAAGAAACCAGTTCTCACAGCCACCATTCGCACCACAGCTTAGCAGGGATCCTTCTTATCGTTCTAAGAATTTGCCTAGCGTTGTCCTTAGGCTGTGGGCTCTACCAAATCATCACAGTGGAGAGAAGTTCACTCAAAAGGGAGTTCTACATCACCTTTGCCAAAGTATGGGTTTGCTTAGAAAATGACTTCTTTGCTTTGTCGACTTCATTCTGCATCACTGGGAAGTTAGTGTGCAACCCTGCACTAATACTTCAGTAAACTGCTATTATGTGCCGGGCGCCACTCTTAAGCCCTTTATGTGCTTCAGCTCATTTAATCTTCACAGTTTATGAGCTGCAGATGATACTGTCCCCATGCTACAGAACTCATGAAACAGTAGTTTCCATGTAATCTTTGGCAGGACAGTTTTGCTTGAATTGTAATTTCTCGATAATAGGGATTTTACATTCTTTTCTATAGTATCAGAACTTTTTAATAAAAAAATAGATTGCTGTTTGCATTTCTCAAAAAAGCAGTTTTTAATTGACTATGAACTGTTTACTCCCAGAATTATGCAATGTTTTATAACGAACCATGAAGAGCCATCCTTCAGCATAAGCAGAAGGATGCCAGGAGCCTGAGTACACGCTACACTTCAGCCATTCCGTGGCATCCGTACGAGATCATGTTGACTTCATCCCCCTTTCCATGTCCTTCCTATGCCAGGGAGAGCTAAAGGCAGATGGATTTTTTTTTTTTTTCTGTACCCATTTAATAAAGGAAAAGATCAGAAGAGAGGTTGGGGCAGTCATGTTACAGAAACCTCCCTCCCTGGAAGGTAATGCTTTTGGTATACAGATGGAGAGAATCCATAACCCATCCTTTCGGCAACTCTAAGCCGCATTCTGACAAGCTGTTTGGTCACCCACCGTAGTCCACAGTCTCAGAAGAGTGAGGCTGCTATGGACAGAGGGCCAGGATTCCTTCTTTATTCCTGATGTAGAGCTTTGTCAAGCTGCTGCCGCAGGCCTCTTGTGTATCCAACAGGCAAGGATATGCCTTTCACTTTGGAATTCTTCACAGATACAGTAGTGCCTGTTGTCTGAAATGTTAGTATATACTTCAGCTGTATAAAAACTAAAATTTTTATTTTCAGTGTTTTAAACTACCAAAATTTTTCTTAAACTGAAATTTTTATTTTTATATGTTTTCATATAACTATTTGAATAGGTTCAGACATCCAGAAGCATTTAAAGAGTAGCAAACACATTCTCACCTCTCTCCCATCTATGCAGTTATCACCTCCTTACATAATCATGACTATTAATTCCTAATTTATTTTTCAGAGAATTAAAAATATATATTATTAAATATTTTATATTTCCCTTTGCATTTATACAGATAGTAACATACTAAACACATATTTAAACATCTTGTTTATTTTTCTTACAACATCAAGGTACTAACCATGTCAAGAGCTAGTAGTATTAACTTATTTTATTTCAAATTTAATTTTGGAAAAGGATATTTTGCCATGTTCTAGGAAAATAGAAAATAGATATTTGAAAATAAAAGTGTTAAAAAGTTTCCTATTCCTACTTTCCTAATTCCATTGTCTTTTGTACTAAATCTCAAACAAGTAGCCACTGTTAATCAGTTTTTTGTGTTATTCTTACAGAATTTCTTTCTGTATGTGTATGAAACTATGAATGAATATTCTTATGTCTTTTACAGAAATATTGCACATATGTACCTCACTTTTCTCAATTATTGATTTGTTACTTGTTTAAACATGTTCATAGTATATCAAAATGTGCATTTGTGAAAGATGGAAGATTTTAAATGCTCCTAAAAAAGTCCATTTGATTAAAAACAAAGTATTATTGTCACAACAATAGCAAACTTATTTCTATCTGTTGTTGCAGTTTCTACTGTACAAGCCAATTGGGATCAAGCAAGACCTCCTAAATAGGCTAGTAATGTTTTCTGTCTGGTACATTATGAAAACAGAGGCACAGCTGCGCTTATTCAACGCATTTTTCGTTTGTTTCAGGGCTGCATCTTGTGGTTTTTGTGCCATCCAGGTCTTGCATGCATTTCTATCATTTTTGATGACTACCAAAGAGATAAGGTAAATAATATATGTGATCAAATAGTTTTATTTCTAGTCTTCATTGGGAAATTAAGTAGGAAAAACCTATTTATCCACTCAGTAGTTTCTTTGGATTCTGTGAAATAAAACTTGGAAACAAAATATTAAACCAGTGAGTATTTCAATTTAGTTTATAAGCAAAATGATGGAAAAATAGCTTTTGTTATTCCTATTTTAACCTATCTCATAGTACTATTTTGTAAATTAACTTGTAGAATGTATAAGCACAGCTTTGTTAAGAAAAATGATTAAAAATGTTCACTGCATAATTTTAAATATCAAGATTGCTTTTTTAAAAATCAGTCTAGCTGCTTTAACACCCTGCAGACTGGAGTGCCATGCTCAAGTATGTCACATTTTGGTTGCGTTGATACCTAACATCTTAGGTGAATGACTCCACCATTTCAAAGTGGAGTTCTGCCAGGAGCTCTTTACAAGCAATGCCATATGTGCTTGAACACAGAAGTGTTTCTTGAACCTGAGGTATTTACAGAGGGTAAATAGGTAGGAAGGTAGTCTCCAAAGACAGAGAAGCAACCTGAGACTTTCTGAAAGGGCGTTTAGAGTACTCACCAAGATGCAGGTAGGGGCATCCTTTATTCCTGTTACTGCATTAGCCAGGAGCCTGGTTTTTCTTATACTTTCTTATTACTTGTTACTTCTTTCAGTGCATGCACCCTGAGAAGAGAATGGTTTCATAAATTATTCTTTTGTGTCTTACTGTGACATCTATAAACTGCTAAAAGAATTTTACTTTTGAACAATTACAATCCTGAACATTAGTTGTATTTTTCTATTGAAAATTTCTTTTAAAAATTTACCCTCAGTAAAGATGGGGAAGATATAATTTTTCATTTATATATATTTACTTAAAGTATATATAAGTTTATGTATGATGTTTATGTATGTATAAAGTATATATAGGTTCATGATAAATTGGATACAATGTCTCTGTATTTGCATGCAGTAAAGCATTCCCTTTCTTTTCTTTTCAGGTCATTACAATAGGTGTTATCCTTTGCCAGTCCGTTGCCATGGTTATTCTCTACAGACTCTTTCTGTCCCACAGTCTGTTCTGGGAAGTTTCTTCACTTTCCTCAGTAACACTACCACTGACCATACCATCTGGACACAAAACTCGACCTCACTTCTGATACTTGCTTTTCTCTAAGGAAAAGTGAATTGATTCACCAGAGTGCAATAAGGATCCAAATACAGTGACTTTTTTTTCATACTTGTGTTATGAAAACTTGAACAGAGAAAGCAGAGCATGTTATATATATATAACTGCATTTAAGCAGTACCAAACTGAAAAAAAGGTAACAAATGTTTTGACATATACTTAATAAACTTTCAAGAAAGAGTGTTGTTATAAGGTGATTTATGCAATTTCCATATGGAAATAAAGCTGAAAAGAATTGTTTGATATTTCTATAAGAGATTCACCACTTACAATGCCTCATCCTACATCGGTAGTTAACTCAGGTTTGATAGCCCAAAACAGTGATCAGTTAAATGATTACTTATATGTAACTAAACTAAGTCCAGTTATGAAATCAGTGTAGTACACTGGTTAAAAACTGCTTCTTTTTATGCTTTAAGAAAAATGCATTTCATATTGGAGTTTAAAGATATTGAAAATTAAGTTACTTCAGAAAATTAATATAAAATATATTTGTAGTTAAGTGAATAAGCTTTTGTTTATTTATGGATGGGGTTATTCTCCATTTTCTTCTATTACTTTTGGCTCTCTAGTTAGGATTTAGCTTGATTAGCAAAGGGGTTTTGGCAGATAATTTATGAAAACTGAGATACATTGCAGCGGTTATACAAAGGATTTTAAAATCTGAGCACTTAGGTGAAGGGACAAGCAGGTTAACATGTTTAAAAAGAAAGAAGGAAAAAGTACTCTATGATATGGTTACTAAAATTTTAATCCTGATATAATTCATTTCTCTTACATTGAATCCCCAATCATAATTAAGCTGTATACACAGATTAAATTAACAGAAGCATTTCACATAAATGTTGGTTTCAGTCATCAACTACCCATGAATTCTTGCCCATGGATACTTAATCAGGATTAAATTTTCTATGAATAATTGAAAAACAAAATACTCACTGGATTTGTTATAATCCGTGTTGGCACTGGATTCTAAGTGGTTGCCATCTTGAATCCTTTGTAATAAAGCCATATTTTTTGCGAATGATGCCCTGGTATTGAGTATACAAATACTCTATCAAGTGCCTGTTAAAAAAATTGCTAAATGGTTGTTAGTACTTGCAGTATAAAATGACTATTCCCATTAAGATTCATTGATCAGAAATTATTCTGTCTTGCAAGTCCTTCAGGCCTTTTCATTTTTACCTCTGGCTTATTTTAAAGATTTTTTTTTTTAATCTACTTTCAAAAGTGTTATGTTTTTAAGCAAGAAATAGTACACTGATCTGGTAATTAATCTCTTTTAATTAAATAGTTAAAGTAACATAGCAGAACTTAAAAATGTCTATGATTTTGTCTTTGTTTTTCCTTTTGCATCTAGCCTCATTGAAAGTGAATAGTATTCTGCTTCATTTAAAGGCAAAATACATGTGTTCGTGACTAGCAAAATGGCAGAGTGACAAAGTTCAACCTGCTCATTAAATCATCAGCAGCTCTTTGTAAATTATTTAATAAATGAGAGCTACATGTTGAGACTAGAAAGTCCACAGTATATTTTAGGTTTATGTGATCTTCTCAGTGGTCATGACCTTTTCTTTTACCACATCTCACTAATAACCCTAGTTATTATCTGTTGTAGTCAACTGAAGTGCAGTTAATTGAGCTGAAAAATAAAAAGACTGAAGCCTTTTCAAAAGTTTTGTTAACTTGCAACAATGGGAAGAGAATAATCTTTGTGTTACCTACACAAAGAACATGGAAACTGTAATCAACATGTATGAAATATATTACTGTGCTTGCATTTATGACGCTTGAGCAATTTATTTTTACTTTTATTTTTTAATTTATGGTTGAATTTACTGATAATTTATTTTGTTACTCAAGAGCCATTGTTAAATGAAGGAAGACAGTTTGTTAATAAATGTATAAAACAGCTGTGAATAAAGTTTAGTAATCCGAGTTCAGAATTCTTAGTTCATAAGTTATGACATGGTATCCCCTGTTTTTTCTCTTCCTAAATGTTTACATGGAGATTTGTTACCACAGATTACAGAAAGAAGTGTATCCTGCAAACTAATTAAAGATCAGAACTTTGCTACTTTTATTTGTCAGATAATGCTTTTTTTTTAAATCCATGTTTACATTTTTTTCTTGGAGAAATTGAATGGTCTTTCCAACAGCTTTTTTTTCCCAGAAGCATTTTCTTTCTTCATGTAGGAAGGTATGTGTGCTCAGATGCTCAGTTGTACCTGACTCTTTGTGACCCTGTGGACTGTAGCCCACCAGGCTTCTCTGTCCATGGGGATTCTCCAGGCAAGAATAGTGGAGTGGATGCCATTTCCTTCTCCTGGGGCTCTTCCTGACTTAGGGATCCAGCCTGTGTCTCCAGTCTCCTGCGTTGGCAGGCAAATTCATTTCATCTAGCACCACCTGGGAAGTGCTATATAGGAAGGTACATGAAGGTGTTTTTATTGATATGTATAATCAGTACATATCACCCTAAGCACTAGTGTGATAATCATGCTCCCCTGTGACTGAGTATGAAACAGAGAATAAATGATTCCCCATAGTCACCTGACTTCTCTCTATCACTTTTATACTTTACCCTCATGATTTAATGAGCACCTATTAGATATTGTGTTAAATTTTAGTGGGAAAGAATGGCTAGCCATAGTTAACTTTTGCTGTTAGTTTCTAACAGTAAACTTGAAATTGTGCTGAAAGTTAGAAATGAACTTGAATATCTCTGTGTACCACAGCTCACTTCAGAATTTGAACCTTGGCTTTCAGCCAGATGGTGGTGTGCTAGCAGGGAGAGATAATCCAGGCAGAAGAACTTGCTTTAGGAAAAAAATTTTCATGATCTCAAGTAAAGTAAGCCATGTCTGATGAAAATGGGAGATATACGAGTCTAAGGCCAATTCTAACGTAAGGAAACTAGAATCTAAATATCAGCATGAACATTGGCCCCTTCAACATGTTTCCCTCACGAGGCTGTGCACGTTCTCTGAAATTTCTTTGGAAATCTGGAATTATTTGTGAAACATTTATTTTAAATAGCTTCAGTGGTATCAAATCTTTGAGGTTCTTTGTTTTTGAGAAGTGATATGATACAGCCAATCAGTTTGAGACTTGATCTGAAGGGGTAGCACCAATTTTTGTTTCAACATGTATTTCTAAATTGAGACTAAAATAATGGCATTTTCCCATGAGATCTGGAAATTAGTGCATGAGCTCATGCAGTGGATTTCTAATAGTGCTGCTTCCACACTTGGGCCCCTTCTCTGCACAACTCCAAGGGCACTGTGCTCTAGGAGTGATATGAGTGGGTCCTAAGTCCCCTCAGTTGTGTTTGGCTCTGTGCAACCCTATGGACCATAGCCCGCCAGGCTCCTCTGTCCATGGGATTCTCCAGGCAAGAATACTGGAGTGAGTTGCCATGCCCTCCAGGGGATCTTCTCAACCCAGGAATCGAACCTGCATCTCAGGACTCCTGCATTGGCAGGCGGGTTCTTTACCACTATAGCCACCTGGAAAGTACCCTAGGAGTGACAGTTACATAAGAATAGCAGGAAGCCTGGAGTTGTGGAAGGAGTGGTCCTGCTCTCTACAGCCCGGTTTCCACACAGCAAAAGGAAATCAGCTGGATGATGGAATTCTTCATGCTAACTGTATGCCTTTCATATATTTGAAATTATTTTAAAATTTAGAAATGTAAATGAGCTCAAAGTGACTGTCTTATTAAAACTCTCTATTTTCTTCCCATTGCACTTGGGGAGAAGTGACTCATGCTCATGACTGTGTTCTACAAGGCCCCACGTGATCAGGGCCCTTTCTCTATGTCTAATCTCATTTCATACCACTCTTCTCACAGTGCCCCAGCCTTATCCTCCCAAAATACCTCATTTATGTCACTGCCTCAGAGCCTTTGCATTAGCTATTTCTTCTGCCTGGAATATTCTCTCCCAAATCTTGATGTGGTTCATGGTTGAATTCTCATCCTTCAAGTTCTCAGCTAAAATATCTTTCAGAGACCTCTGACCATCTGTGGTGAATTTATATGGGGCCAATATAGCTAAGCTGCTCGTAGGTTCCTCTGAATTACGTCTGCATAATTCCAGAATAGTGTGGGTCAAAGAGATGTTTGGCATGAGACTTAGAGGACTAAGGGAAAGTAACGAGATCCAGATTCTTTTGATAATTGAAAGGTGCAAGCAAAGCATGCACTGTTGCTGCTCACCCAGTTTATTGCTTATGTGCTGGTTCACCTTGGTTTGAGGACCAACAACCAGGCCCACAGAACACCAGATCCAGCTGGGTCCCCTCCTTCAGCTTCTTTAACTCCTGGGCCAGATGTGTGTATTGCTCTGTGACAAAGGGTGCTGGGTTCTGCAGGACAACCCCGTCATCGAGGTTGGAGACCTGAAAGCAATGAGGCTGGCCTGGGTTCCAGTGCACCCTCATGAGTTCCACTCACTTCTTGTGAGTGGAACCTGCCTCATCCTGGCAGATCCCAGTGCATCCTTGCTTTCCCCACTTCACATCCATCTTCCCTTCTCAGTTCAGTTGCTCAGTTGTGTCCGACTTTTTGTGACCCCATGTACTGCAGTATACCAGGCCTCCCTGTCCTTTACTATCTCCCAGAGTTTGCTCAAACTCATGTCTATTGAGTCAGTGATGCCATCCAACCATCTCATCCTCTGTCATCCCCTTCCCCTCCCACCTTCAATCTTTCCCAGCATCAGGGTCTTTTCAAATAAGTCAGTTCTTCGCATCAGGTTGCCAAAGTATTGGAGTTTCAGCTTCAGCATCAGTCCTTCCAATAAATATTCAGGACTGATTTCATTTAGGATGGACTGGTTGGATCTCCTTGCAGTCCAAAGGACTCTCAAGAGTCTTCTCCAACACCACAGTTCAAAAGCATCAATTCTTCTGCACTGAGCTTTCTTTATAGTCCAACTCTCACATCCATACATGACTACTGGAAAAACCACAGCCTTGACTAGACGGACCTTTGTTGGCACACTAATGTCTCTACTTTTTAATATGCTGTCTAGGTTGTTAATAACTTTTCTTCCAAGGAGTAACTGTCTTTTAATTTCATGGCTGCAGTCACCATCTGCAGTGATTTTTGAAGCCCCCAAAATAAGTCTCTCACTGTTTCCAGTTTCCTCATCTGTTTGCCATGAAGTGATGGGACAAGGTGCCATGGTCTTCATTTTCTGAATGTTGAGTTTTAAGCCAACTTTTCACTCTCTTCTTTCATTTTCATCAAGAGGCTCTTTAGTTCTTCTTCACTTTCTGCCATAAGGGTTGTGTTATCTGCATATCTGAGGTTATTGATATTTCTCCCGGCAGTCTGGATTCCAGCTTGTGCTTCATTCAGCCCAGTATTTCTCATGATGTACTCTGCATATAAGTTAAATAAGCTGGGTGACAATATACAGCCTTGACATACTCCTTTTCCTATTTGGAACAAGTCTGTTTTTCTATGTCCAGTTCTAACTATTTCTTCCTGACCTGCATACAGATTTCTCAAGAAGCAGGTCAGGTGGTCTGGTATTCCCATCTCTTGAAGAATTTTCCACAGTTTATTGTGATCCACACAGTCAAAGGCTTTGGCCTAGTCAATAAAGCAGAAATAGATGTTTTTCTGGAACTCTCTTGCTTTTTCCATGATCCAGTGGATGTTGGCAATTTGATCTCTGGTTCCTCTGCCTTTTCTAAAACCAACTTGAACATCTGGAAGTTCACAGTTCACGTACTGTTGAAGCCTGGCTTGGAGAATTTTGAGCATTACTTTGCTAGCATGTGAGATGTGTATAATTGTGTGGTAGTTTGAACATTCTTTGGCATAGCCTTTCTTTGGAATTGGAATGGCCTCCTATAAGAAAATCCCTAAAATAAATACCTTATTTTGTATATTAAAAATGGAATGTGTGTGTTGGGGGGGATGTCCTAGTGGTATTCCTTTTGTGATCAGACCCTACAGATACACCATCCTATTTAATGCTGTTCCCCATCCTAATCTCTATTACATTATTTTTTCTTTTATAATACTGCTTTCTCTTTACCATTGCCTTTCTCCTCAGTTAGACTGTAAATTCTGAGGGATTTTGGCCCATTGTATTGTTTATTGCTGTATCCCTAGGACCTAGAACATTCTCTGGTGTACTCTAGATGCTCAAAAATACTTTTGAATCAATGGATAAAAGAAATTCTGAAAAAGTTTTAAACATATATTTAGCAATATCTCCTATATAGTGACTTCAACAATGCTGTGCTATTCTTTGAACGTGAAAGTGAAAGCCCCTCAGTTGTGTCCAATTCTGTGACCCTATGGGCTATACAGTCTATAGGATTCTGTAGGCCAGAATACCAGAGTGGGTCGCCTATCCCTTCTCCAGCAGATCTTCCCGACCCAGGAACCGAACCAGGCTCTTCTGCATTGCAGGCAGATTCTTCACCAGCTGAGCTGCCAGGGAAGCCAACATGCTATTCTTTATTAAGTTATTAAAATATGGAACTGAGAATGTGTAAAAATCTTGAGTAGTCACAGTTATTAATAAAGCCCAATCTCTAAAATTCATCAATTATAAAAGGATTTTTCAAGTTATCAGAGAACCAGTTTCTCCCTCTTTTAAACAGAGATACCATGTGACCAGCATCTTAGTCCACCACAACTAAAATAATCCATTTAAAAGATGTTTAAGTTAGCTAGAGGAAGGAATGTTGACAGTAGTCTGAAGCATCTGGGAGAAGACAGAAAAAGTATAAATGACCCTAACACTCAAATTCCAGCAGCTTGTGGTCATTTAGTGTGGGTAAAAACAGCCCTGCATGCTTTGATAGACACTTAGAGCTTTGTGGTTCAATATAGCTCATGACAGGAATTCCCTGGTGGTCCAGTGGTTAGGACTCTGTGCTGTTACTGCCAAGGGCCTTCACTTGATCCCTGGTGAAGGAGCTAAGATGCCACTAGTTGTACAGCCTGGCCTATGTATAAATATATATATATATATATATAAATACATACACATGTATATTATGGTAATAATCCTTAATGTTCAAAGATTAAATAATGTTCAGTATCCTCATAGACATGTTCAAGTACACTGCTAATGTTTTATCCTTGTAAAATTGGTAATACATGTACACTGATTGTACAAAAACTAGAAGTTTGAAAAGAGTAAAAATTAAAAACTTAAGTCCCTATGGCCACTTATTTCTCTCCCCGGGATTCAGCCTCTTCTAGCAGTTTCTTGTGTATTTTTCTAGAGATGGCCCCGTGTATATGTAAACATATGTGAAACGTAAATTGGAGCATCCCATACAGATTGTTATGCACATTCAGCAGTTTGTTTTGTATCCCTACTTACTGCATCACCCCATCTTTTCACTGATTGCTTAGAATTTCATTATATGAATGAGTCTTTTTAAATTAGTGATTCAATTAGTGATTTTAAATTACATTGAATGAATTTTTAAAAATAGTCCTCTGTTACTGGACATTGTTGGTTTCAAGCCTTTTGCTATTACAGGTAGCCCCATAAACTCTTGGAATAAAAAAGTTGCCTGGCCCTCTTCCCCTATTCCAAGACCCTCCCTGCCCTCCCTGTCTCATTTTCCAGGATCTAAATCATTGAAATTTCCAGAGTGATAGAAGTGTTTTTGTTATTCATGGTGGAAACTAATATTTCGTGCTAATGAGATGACTCAGTATGAGGGTTGACCACACCAGAAAGGCCAAACATGTGATTAGAGGGTTGGGGCTTTGAGTCACGAAATTTTCAGCCTGATCTCCAAGGAGGGAAGAGGCAATGAGGATTAAGTTCAGCCTTGTGGCCAGTGAGCCAATCTATCATGCCCATGTAATGAAATCCCAATAAAAACTTTGCACACTGAAGCTCAGATGAGCTTATAGATTTTTTTTAAATACAAGTAGAATTAAAAGCATTTGTTTAATGATCACTGTCCTACCTGTGTTATAGGTAGAAAAGCCTACCTCTTGAAGATTATGTTTAAAACCCCATATTTTCCTCTAGCAGTCTTATTTTTTTATGTTTAAATTTTTGATCCATTTGAAATTAATTTTGCTGTAAAATATGAACTAGGGATACAACTTAATTTTTTTCAGATGGTTGCCCACTTATTGCAACATCATTTATTGTATAATCCACCTTTTATTTATTGATTTGTAGCTAGTCTATTTTGAAACTTTTAGGCCTTTCAGTAAACTCGATTCATGGTTTAATACCACACTGATTTAATTATTGTAGCTTTAAAATATGCCTTACAGTATGGTTGGGATAATTTCTTGCTAATACTCTCATTTTTCATGATTTTTTATTATTCTTGCCATTTTTTTTCATATGAGTTCTAGAATCAATTTTTTTTTCAGAAGAAAAATCAGCTTTCTGTTTTTAGTGGAGTGAATTAAATTTCCATATTAATTTAGGGAGATTTGACTTACTTAACATGTTGGATGTTGATTTCACAGATGGTAGCTTGTCCTTTTGGCTCCTTAGCCAAGCATGTCATCAACTGTCTGAATTGTGGTGCTTCCATAGTGATCCAAGAAACTAGTATGAAATACCTTTCTATTTCTTTCTAATGTGAGCATTATTTGTCATCCTTTTAAAAGCCTTTTTATATAGAACTTGAACGTTTCTTAATAATGTCTAGATATTTTAATGTTTTCTTTGTACACCCATGGTAGATTCATGTCAATGTATGCCAAAACCAATACTGTACTGTAAAGTAAAATAAAGAAATAATAATAATAATCTCTAGATATTTTAATGTTTTCTTTCACTTTATATTGCATATGACTGTTGTTTTACAAGTGAAGACTGTTGGTTTCTATATTTTAATTTTGCTTTCAATCACCCAACTGAAATCTCCCAACAGTTGTAATAACTTTTTAGTTGGCTCTCTGGTACTTTCTAGATAAACAACCATGACATCTGCAAAGAATGATCATTTAAATTCTCTTTCCCCTTTGTACCACTCATTTTCATTCCTTATTACTAGTATCTCCAGAACAAGAGTAATTAGTTTTAGTAACATGGGGTTACTATTCCTACATTCCACATTAGGTGGTTCAAAGAGACTTTGAAAAATTAAATATGTATACTCTAATGCCTAGAATAACTAAGAAAAAAACCAAGTTATATATTTTGTCAAAATGCAATAGGAAGATTGAAGTAAAATAATAAAAAGTGTTCAAAAAGAGAGAGAGAGGAAAGAGGAAACAAAGAAATTAAAGACAGGGAAAAAGAGAAAAGCAGAAAACAACAAAATGATAGACCTAAATATAGACACATCAATAATTAGTTAAATGTAAATATTTAGAATACAACAATGAAAAGAGAAAGAATAGGTTTTTAAAAAATGTTCCAACTATATGCTATCTATCAGAAACACACTTTAAGTATGATATAGGTGTGTGTATGTGTGTGTGTGTGTGTGTGTGTGTGTACATGCTCAGTCACTTCAGTCACGTCCAACTCTTTGCAATCCCATGGATATCACCCACCAGTCTCCTCTCTCCATGGACTTTTCCAGGCCAGAATACTGGTGTGGGTTGTCATGCCCAGTAATGGGAAAGATATACACATGGAAACAACAGTCAACTGAAGATTGTTACTATGTTGTTTGGTCACTAAGTTGTGTCTGATTCTTTGTGATTCCATGGACTACAGCATGTCAAGCTCCCCTGAGCATGGAATTTTCTAGGCAAGAATACTGGAGTGGGTTGCCATGCACAATAATGGGAAAGTTACATACATGCAAGCAGCAATCAATTGCAAACTGTAATTGCTATTGTTGTTGTTCAGTCGCTAAGTTGTCTCTTTGTGACCCTAAAGACTGTATTGGACTTCCTGGTGGCTCAGATGGGCCTCTGCCTACAATGCGGGAGACCTAGGTTCAATCCCTGGGTCAGGAAGATCTCCTAGAGAAGGAAATGGCAACCCACTCCAGTATTCTTGTCTGGAAAATCACATGAATGGAGGAGCCTGGTAGGCTAAAGTCCATGGGGTTGCAAAGCATCAGGCATGACTAAGCGACTTCACTTTACTTCAGACTGTATGCAGCTTGTCTGGCTCCCCTGTCCTCCACTATCTCCCCAAGTTTGCTCAAATTCATTCAAGTCCATTGAATTACTATATTAAGATCAAAGTAGACTTCAGAGTAATGAAAATTACCAGGGATAAAGAAAGGATGAAAAGATAAAAGGGTCAATTCACTAAGACAACATTGCGGTCTTAAATGTATATATCAAACAATAGATCTTCAAAATACATATTTCAAAAACTAGCAGAACTGAAAGGAGAAATAGGCAAGCTCAATTCAGAGACTTCAACACTCTTCTCTCAGTGATCAACAGAACTAGTAAAAATAATAATAATAATCAGCTAGAATACAGAAATGAACACCACCACCAATCAAGCAGATCTAGTTGATATTTATAGATCACTCAACCCAACAGCAGAAAAATATACATTCTTTTCAGGTGCACGTGGACCATTCATTAAGATAGACTATATTCTGGTTCATAAACCATAACAAATCTAAAAGAATTGAGTTTATACAAAATATACTCTCTGATCATAATCAGGAACAGACAGATAACTGGAAAATCTACAAACACTTGAAAACTAAACACTTTTAAATGAACCATGGCTTACCAAATATATTTTGAATTGACAGAAAATGAAAATACAGCATATGAAAATTTGTGGGAAGAAGCAAGTGTGTTTCTTAGAAGAAAGTTTATAAAATCTTGTGCATAAAAGAAGAAAAGTCGAATTAATAACTTCCACTTCCAACTGAAGAAAATAAAAAGAAGTGAAAAATAACCCCTCTTTTGACCCTATGGACTGTAGCCTGCCAGGCTCCTCTATCCAAGGGATTCTCCAGGCAAGAATACTGGAGTGGGCTGCCATGCCCTCCTCCAGGGGATCTTCCTGACCCAGGGATCTAATTCATGGTCTCCTAGGTCTCCTGCATTGGCAGGCGGTTTCTTTACCCCTAATGCCACGTGGGAAACCCGTTTAGCCATTTGGGAAATATAAAGGGCTCAGCGATCAAAGAATCTGCCTGCCAGTGCAGGAGAAGTGGGTTTGATCCCTGGGTCAGGAAGATCCCCTGTCCATGGGCATGGACAGAGGAGCCTGATAGGCTGCAGTCCATGGGATAACAGAGTCGGACACACCTGAGCATGAGCCTGCACACCACATATGCAAATTAAAATTGTGGTGAGAAATACCACTAGATACCTATTAGAATGCTACAATAAAAATAATGAAAATAACAAGTCCTACCAGGGATGTGGAGTGTCTGTAACTCTCCTATATTGCTGGGGGAACTGCAAAAGGGCACAGCCGTTCTATTGCAGTTCCTTATAATGTTAAATGAATTACCGTATCACACAGCAGTCCTACCTCTGAGTATTAACCCTAGAGAAGGGAAAACTCATACTCGCCTAAACATCTGTGCACAGACTTCCCTGGCAGTCCCGTGGCTGAAACTCCACTCTTCCACTGCAGGCAGCACAGGCTCCGTCCCTGGTGAGGGGACTAAGATCCCACACGCTATACAGCACAGCCACAGCCAAACGAAAAGTCTGGACGCAAATGTTGGTAGCAGCTCTACTCGCAATCATAAAAACTGGAAACAACCCACATGCCCTGAATTTACAAAGTAGGATATATCCATGCAAAGGAATACTGCTGGTTATAAAAAGAAGCAAACTGTTGATTCACACAGCTTGGATGAGTCACAAAAGCATTCCAGTCTTAAAAGGTTATATACTATATGATCCCATTTAGATGGCATTTTCAAATAGGGATTCCCTAGTGGCTCAGTTGGTAAAGAATCCGCTTATAGTCACGGAGAAAAGATCAGTGGTTGCCAGGAGTTACAGGTGGGAGAAGGGTATGACTGTGAAGGGGTGACACGACGGAGTTATTTGGACGTGATGGACCCTTTCTGTATCCCAGTTTTGGTTGTGACTACATCAATCTGTACATGTGTTAAAATTTGAAGAGCTGCACACTGAAAAGGTCAATTTTATTGGGTCATAATTTAGAGACAAAAATAAACATTACAAAGTGGATGTTGGATGTTGTCTAATGCCTTTCAGCACTTAAGAATATGATATGATTTTCTCTTTTGTTCTATTAAATAGTGAGTAGTATTAATAGATTTCCTGAAGAAGAACCGTCATTCAGTACATTTTTAAAGTTTTACCATCCCAAACCAATGAGATTTTTAAAACTGGAATAATCAACAGGGTATAAACTTGAGCAGTTTGAAGAAGGAAAATATTCAGATTCTCTTATTCTTTGAGGACATCTTTGAAAGACAAGACTCATATGTGTTTGTTCTGAAAAGTGCATTTAAAATCAGTTAATTTATTTTGATTTTTGCTTTATGCATCACTTATATTTCAGGGGTTTTGCTACTAGATGCTTTATAGAGCTGGTTAGTTGTAAAGGTGCCAAAATCTGTCATATTTAGAAAGTATGATTATCTACTAGGAAGAACAGAGACTTTTTGACAAGACAGTCTGATTTCAAATCTTGGCTCTGCCATTTTTCAATCATTTTCTCATATGTAATCTTGTTTTGGAATGAACAGTGATTCCTTTAGCATGGCAAAGGGGTCATACTGGACAAAGCGAGGAGCGTTCAGATGTGAGATGGGTTCTGATGTTACCGACTCGTGGGACTGGTGTAAAGATTATGTATGGTGCTTGTGTCTGCACAGTGCAGTGTTATTTATAGGCTTGAAGGTTGTGTGCAAAACTTTCAGTGAACCAGAGGTTCCTCCTAATCTATCCACTCACAGAGATAATATTTAAATGTCCATGAGATGAAAGTATGTGTTTTAAATAATGCTACATATGTGGTTAGAAAAGAAAGTAGGTGTGATTGGAATATATTCAAGATTCTATCTAATTCACACACGACTACATTCCAACATACACCCACACAAAATAAACTTTTAAATCTCTTGCCTAGCCTGTGAGCCTTAAAGATCTTTCAGAAGATTAGCTTTTAAGACTTACCCAGAAGTTAAAGCATTTGTAAAAGATTTGGTGGTGGAGGGGGGTAGGCAAAGAGGTGTTGAAGTGCAAAGTGGTTTCTTCTCAGACACACCAATTTCTGTGACCAAAGTTCCTTATCAATTTAGTAAATTATAGTATTCTTTTGTTCCTTTTGTGAAGACATCAGGTTCTGTAGAAATAAATTATATTCCATAGTTTGTTAAAGTTTAGTATTTCCAAACTAACAATCTTCTTGAACTGAAATTGCTCAGTCGTGTCCAAGTCTTTGCAACCCCATGGACTGTAGCCTACCCGGCTCCTCAGTCCATGGGATTTTCCAGGCAAGAGTACTGGAGTAGGGTGCTATTTCCTTCTCTAGGGGTCTTTTCGACCCAGGGATCGAACCTGGATCTCCCCACATTGTAGACAAGCGCTTTATCGTCTGAGCCACCTTCTTAAACCCCTGTCAATTCTATCTTTGTTCCCAAATGCATAGAGAGTGGTTCATACGCTTAATTTGAGAATTCAGGATGGAAGGCCTTCTAGATGTAGTAGAGTTAGTTTTTACGAACAGTATCAAAAGTCACGAATTACAGCTGCTATGTAGATTTCAAGGTCATAGGTATCTCACCTTTTAAAATATAAATTCCTTTCCAGAGAGCAACATTTCACTGCCTGCCCTTCAGCTTCCAAGATCCTGTCTCTCTCACTCTATCCAGTAGGACCCCTTCCTTGTGCTAAAGAATCCCTTTGCTCCGAACCAGATGTTTTCCCCAGGGCTCTGCTCTAAATCGGTAAGGCAATATTTCCTGCCCTTTGTCTTCTCATTTCTCGTGCTTCTCACTCTTTATCATAATGTTGTTTTGGTGTTTCTAGTTCTTGATGATACACCACTGTCAGCTCAAGCGCACGCTATGAGTTTCAACAGCTGTGACATGTCTAAACTGCATTATCTTGAAAGTGTTGGCACCAGTGAAAAATAGAAAGGAGCCAAATTAATAAAACAAAACATTTCAAAGGGTTCCTATGGATACACCCTGAAACCGGGAAGTACCCACTGGGCTGAGTTGACTCATTCCTCCTGTAATCACCTCTCCTAGCCTTGCTGCATCATTTATGTCCACACCGTATAATGCTTGCTTGAAGAGAGTCGGAGCATCTGATGATTGCAATCACATCCCCAAAGGTGTGCCTCTTTGCCTATAAAATCCGTTCTTAAATGGGTTATTGTGTTTGAAGTGATTGATTACAGTCTTTAGAGATAAAATATGAATACTGTACAAGGGGTGTGGAAACCAAGGTACAAAAATGGTATGTTTTATGTAAAGGAGTAATCAGAAAATAATGAGCATGCATTCTAATGAAGGTAAAGTCACCGCAGCAGATTGAAAAGACTTCCTTTTATTGCGAGTAGAACCTGTGCAGAGCCAGGCTCAGGCAGTAATAACGCGGTGTTACGTTCCTTCACATCTGATTTTATGAGACCTTTAAGTGTCGGTGCCACTCTCCTCTTTATGGATTCGTATTTTAGTTTTAATATATTTGCTTAGAGTTTGATTTTTTTAATGAGGTGAAGCTTCAGGGTATAAATGTAAATGCCTCTGAGTTATGAGTGAGAGAAGAGGAGTCAGGAAAGGAAGAATATAGTCTGAAGCGAAGATCAGTTTATTTTTTCATTTAAAAGGAAATGCTCTTTGTCTCCATACGTGTAGTGACTTTTTTTTTTTGCTGAGTGATTTACCTATACCTGACCTTTTCTATTTAGTTCTTTATCATTCCCTTTATACTTTCTAAGAGCTTTGCCTATAAGCATATTGAAAATTTTTCCTTGTTTTACGGTTTGCTTTTCCATTTAGTTTGTGATTTTTTGGCATTCGAAAATGTAGTTTTCACATAGTTAAATATGTGAATATTTCCTTTGATGGTTTCTACCTTTAGTGTTCTTTAGTACCCTAAAGATTATATATACAATTATTTTTTATTCACTAATTCCATGGTTTGTTTTGCTGCAATCAATTTCTTATCTACTTGGAGTTTATCTTGATGTGAAACAATAGTTCTCATCCGGGGCTGTGCATTAGAATTATGTGAGAAAAACATTTGTGTGTCTAGCTAGATGCCGTCCAGACTAATTCATTTAGACTTTCTGAGGGTGGGGTCTGGCCATTGTATTTTTCTTAAAATTTCTGCAAGTGATTTGTGATTTATAACTAGGGTCAAGAAACACTGTTTAAGGAATCAGGTATGGATGCAACATTTTGTTTTCCATATTGTTTCAATACACATTACAAAGATGTTTTTAAACACTATTTGTGAATATGAAAACGGTGATGATAAAATGTGCGTAAGTGAAAAAATTGACATAAACTTTATACATGTGTGTCGAATACTAAACTGAATATATATAACATTATACAAAAAACTGAGAAAATACATTTAAATCTTTAAATACATCTAAATCAGAGATTTAAGTCTCTGATGTCTCAGAGTGGTGGATTCAAATGTTCTTACTTATTCTTTTCTGCATTTTCCAAATTCTCTACAAGGAGAATTATCATAAGAAAAATCAGTTGCAGAAGGACTTTACTTTTTTAAAAGATTAATTTCTAGTCGCTCTTTTTAAACAGTGCATTGAAGAGTAAGTATGGGAGACGTTTCGGCTGTGACAGCTTCCATTAGATTAGATCTGTGGCTTGCAATCGCACTTGCATACCTGGGTTTCACTATTTGCTGCTTTTATTTTATAAACAAAACATGTTTATTTCATAGACATATACTGATTTAAATTATAACCAATTTTAAGTTTATGAAATGTTTGCTTTTTAGCATTAAGTTATCTCTGAGAATAAAACACAATTTTGGAAAGACTGATAAAAATAATCCGTAGAGTTCAGCATCTGCTTTCTTTGGCCAGTAAGGAAATCACAGTGGCCAGTATGGTTTTATCTTAGCGTATGTTAGCACATTTCCTCATTCTACCGAAGAGATTCAGTTTAATACTAAGATCTTGCATTCATGTAGGACTTCTGTAGACATTAGAAACTAAGAACTTTAGACCATATTCAGTCCATTCTCCTGATGACAAAAACAATATTCTTAAAATTGAAGTGTAGTTGATTTGCAATATTGTGTTAGCTGCAAGTATACAGCAAAGTGATTCAGCTTTTCAGATTCTTTTCCATTATAGGTTATCACAAGATATGGAATAGACTTTCCTGTGCTATACAGAGGTCCTTGTTGTTTATATTGACAATTGAGAAGACTGTTTGAAGGCCATTTATTTCACTGGAGCCTTACAAAAGTTCTTGTATTCGGTTGGTGGGATTTTACTGTGTGTAATTGAGTCTAGGGTTTCATTCCTTTTAAGATTTACCATTAATTTTACCAAGAAGCAAATTATAACAAAATGTTTTCCAATCACATTGACTATTAAATGCATTCAATTTCAGGATCTTAAAATCTGAAACACATATGCACCTTAGAATCGAAACACAAGCATTTTTCTCTTTAAATGAGAATACAGGAAGATGAGATTTTCTTTTCCAATACATCCAGGATTTAAACTTTAACATTTGAATGTTCTATACCATACAGACAATTAATCTGTAGATTTTATAACAGATTAGTGAAGAAAGGACGTGTATGATCATTTTTTGAGATGTATTTAGTCCAAATGATAAAAGTATTATTGTGGGAAGTCAGCCTAAGAAGGATCAGAAGCCATATCTTCCTACCAATCCAAGTGACACTGGATTTCTGCCATATGAAGTGTGATATCTTATGGCTAGTGAGAGTTCTTCTACACAGGTTTTCTAATTAGCTAAATGACTCAGGCCCTACTTTGCTATAGTTTTGGCATCTTCCCTAAGCGCTAGAGGGGAATGAGGGGATGCATAAGTATTTAACTAGTTAGATCTGAGCAGAGGGGCAATTATATGACTCAGTCAAATTTTACAGTTACAGCTTTGAAAAGGAATCTTAGAGATTGTCCTAAAACGGTCCCCTCATTTTGAAGGCTCTGGGCAGAGGCGAGGGGGTATAAATAATTTGCTCAGGATCACATGGTCACATAGAGGCAGAGCCAAACCTGGAATCCAGGCCCCAGGCTCCCAGTCTGATATGCCCTTTCCACTGTTACATATTCAAGGATATGAAGATGGTGGGTTTTAGTAATTTTAAGCACACTGAATTTATAAATTATGTGCTGATTTTGGCATATCTGTTTTATAAGTGTTTGCTTCATCTACTTTGGGAAAATCCAGAAAGGAAACTGGCAGTGATGACTTATTTATCACTCACAGAGTTCAAGGCAGGGCCAAGTACTTTGTCTAATATGATCTTCTCAACAACCTTGAGAGGGAATGAGTTCAAACAGATAAAGTAATTTACCCAAAGTTACACAGTTAAGTGACAGAACTGAGAGTGTATCAGGCTCTAAAGCTTATTAAGTGCTACACTCAACTCCCTTCTTTTGATGAAGTCAAACTTCAAGTGAAGTATTTTATACTGCACAGAAGATGGATACCCTGAGCCTCTCATGTTTGCAGAGGATACTTTGACAGACTTGCCAGAACATTCATAGCCCCAGCTGGGAGAGGGGAGTAGGAAGGGCAGCTTCTGTTGGGAGGAAACTTTCACTGATGCTGTTGTGTTATATTTACATGGAGGGGAAAGAAAAGGCCTTCAGATCTCCCAGATCAATCAGACTGATAAGCTGATTTTTATTGGTAGCATACCATGTTTCTCATCAACCAGATTATCACTCATTTTTGCTAAATAATATGGATTTACTGAAGTGTGTTAGAGAAAATAAAAATCTTTTATATTTTTATTATAAGTTGTAAATTTGCTTATCCCATTATTAAGTGTAATTTTTAAGCATTTTTTATCCCTTTGCAAATATATGCCATAAAAAGTATTAAGCATGACCTCAAAAATAGGTGTGTCCTTGGTAAGAGCTGTAAAATGCTTTCTTCAGGAATAGTAGCATTAACACATTGCTCTCTCATCACAACTTTTCTTTAAAAAAATTTTTAATGAAATTGTAAACTTTGAGTCCAAGTTTGTTCTCTGCACACACATTCCTGAATGATTTTTTTCTTGGTTTATTGAGATATAATTGACATATAACACTGTATAAGCTTAAGGCGTACAACATAATAATTTGACTTACATATACTGTGAAATGATTATCATTACCATAATAAGTTTAATTAACCTCCATAGAAACAAAAGAAAAAAGCAAGATGGCAAATGAAAAAAATCATTTTTTGCTGATGGAAACAGCAAAATATTTAAGAGAGCTCTTAAGAGGTACTCTCTTAACAATTTTCAAATATAGTGTAGAGCAGTGTTAACAGTGCCCATCATGTTGTATGTTACATCCTCAATACTTACCTAGCTTAAAACTGCAAGTTTGTATCTTTTGACATCCAGTTCCCTGTCTCTCCACCCTCCACCTCTGATAACCACAAACCTGATCTCTTTTTTTGTGACTTTGGTTTTATTGTCATGTTATTGTTTTAGATTTCACATATAAATAAAATCATACAGTGTTTGTCTTTCTCTGATTTATTTCACTTAGCATTATGCCCTCAAGGTCAATCCTTGTTTTTTGCAAACAGCAAGATTTCCTTCTTTTTATAGCTGAATTATATATATATATATAATCGCCATTCATCTACTAATGAACACTTAGGCTGTCTCCATGTCTAGCTGTTGTAAATAAAGCTGCTGTGAGCATGGAGGCACAGAAGTGTCTCCTTGAATGATTTTATGTGAACATGTCAACACAGGATATAAGACCACCAATCTATTTAAGGGGCTTGAAGCTAGTGGTAAAGAGCCCGCCTGCCAATGCGGGAGATGTAAGAGATACAGGTTCGATCCCTGGGTCAGGCATATCCCCTGGAGGAAGGCATGGAAATCCACTCCAGTATTCTTGCCTATGGAATCCCGGGGACAGAGGAGCTTGGTGGGCTATAATCCATGGGGTTGCAAAGAATCAGACATGACTGAAGTGATTTAGCTGGCAATCTAAAGAGACTTGTGAAGACCCTCATGACAAAGAGGGACTGTGCTGGCTATTGTTTTGTTGGCCAAAAGCTCAGTCTTGAAATGTTTTGTTTTTTAAAAATTGACTTTTTCCAAAAGTTATATTTATTAATATTAAACAGTATATAATTTTAAAGGTATGGGGAGTTGGCATCCCACAGGCCTCATGGCCAAAAAGCCAAAACATAAAACAGAAGCAATATTGTAACAAATTTCAATGAAGATTTTTTAAATGGTACACATTAAAAATCTTAAAAAAAAAAAAAAAAAGGCAAAGAGGGCTTCCCTGGTGGTTCAGGGGCTAAGACTCCACAGTCCCAGTGCAGGGGACCTGGGTTGAGTACCCTGGTCAGGAAACTAGATGCCACAGCTAAAAGTTCACATGCCTCAACTACTCAACTAAAGGTCCCTTATACTGAAAGTAAAGGCTTCCCAGGTGGTGCTAATTGTAAAGAACTCACCTAAAGAATGCGGGAGACTCCAGGTACACAGGTTTGATCCCTAAGCTGGGAAGATCCCCTGGAGAAGGAAATGGCAACCCACTCCACTATTCTTGCCTGGGAAATCCCATGAACAGAGAAACCTGGTTGGCTATACTCCATGGGGTCACAAAGAGTCGGACATAACTGAGCATCTGAATACACACATGCTGAGACTAGACAGATCCTGTGTGCTACAGCTAAGCCCCAGAGCAGCCAAATAAATAGATAACTAAAATAAATATTTATAAAAATCACAAACAAAAAGGATGTAGTCAAAATATTCTTGAAAAATAAGAATAAAATTGAATTCATATGACTTGATTTTAAGACCTTCTATCTAGTGACAATAATCAAGATGAGATGGTTTTGTTGTGAAGATACAGATCAATGGAATAGAATATAGAACCCAAAATTGACCCACTTACATAATCAAATGTTTTACAACAGTCATGTCAAGGCAATTAAATGAGGAAAGGAAAGTCGTTGCAACAATAGATATCAAAATGACTGGATCGGTTCAGTTCCACTCAGTCGCTCAGTCGTGTCCGACGTTTTGCGACCCCATGAATCGCAGCACGCCAGGCCTCCCTGTCCATCACCAACTCCCGGAGTTCACTCAGACTTACGTTCAGCGAGTCCGTGATGCCATCCAGCCATCTCATCCTCTGTCGTCCCCTTCTCCTGCCCCCAATGCTTCCCAGCATCAGAGTCTTTTCCAATGAGTCAATTCTTGGCATGAGGTGGCCAAAGTACTGGAGTTTCAGCTTTAGCATCATTCCTTCCAAAGAAATCCCAGGGCTGATCTCCTTCAGAATGGACTGGTTGGATCTCCTTGCAGTCCAAGGGACTCTCAAGAGTCTTCACAGTTCAAAAGCATCAATTCTTCAGTGCTCAGCTTTCTTCACAGTCCATCTCTCACATCCATACATGACCACAGGAAAAACCATAGCCTTGACTAGACGGACCTTAGTCTCTGCTTTTGAATATGCTATCTAGGTTGGTCATAACTTTTCTTCCAAGGAGTAAGCATCCTTTAACTTCATGGCTGCAATCACCATCTGCAGTGATTTTGGAGCCCAAAAAATAAAGTCTGACACTGTTTCCACTGTTTCCCCATCTATTTCCCATGAAGTGATGGGACCAGATGCCATGATCTTCGTTTTCTGAATGTTAAGCTTCAAGCCAACTTTTTCGCTTTCCTCTTTCACTTTCATCAAGAGGCTTTTTAGTTCCTCTTCACTTTCTGCCATAAGGGTGATGTCATCTGCATATCTGAGGTTATTGATATTTCTCCGGGCAATCTTGATTCCAGCTTGTGTTTCTTCCAGTCCAACGTTTCTCATGATGTACTCTGCACAGAAGTTAAATAAGCAGGGTGACAGTATACAGCCTTGACATACTCCTTTTCCTATTTGGAACCAGTCTGTTGTTCTGTGTCTAGTTCTAACTTTTGTTTCCTGACCTGCATACAGATTTCTCAAGAGGCAGGTCAGGTGGTCTGGTATTCCCATCTCTTTCAGAATTTTCCACAGTTTATTGTGATCCACACAGTCAAAGGCTTTGGCATAATCAATAAAACAGAAATAGATGCCCCAACCAGTAACGCTGAAGAAGCTGAAGTTGAGCGGTTTTATGAAGACCTACAAGACCTTTTAGAACTAACACCCCCAAAAGATGTCCTTTTCATTATAGGGGACTGGAATGCTAAAGTAGGAAGTCAAGAAACACCTGGAGTAACAGGCAAATTTGGCCTTGGAATGCGGAATGAAGCAGGGCAAAGACTAATAGAATTTTGCCAAGAAAATGCTCTGGTCATAGCAAACACCCTCTTCCAACAACACAAGAGAAGACTCTACACATGGACAGCACCAGATGGTCAACACTGAAATCAGATGGATTATATTCTTTGCAGCCAAAGATGGAGAAGCTCTATACAGTCAACAAAAACAAGCCCAGGAGCTGACTGTGACTCAGATCATGAACTCCTTATTACTAAATTCAGTCTCAAATTGAAGAAAGTAGGGAAAACTGCTAGACCATTCAGGTATGACCTAAACCAAATCCCTTATGATTATACAGTGGAAGTGAGAAATAGATTTAAGGGCCTAGATCTGATAGATAGAGTGCCTGATGAACTATAGAATGAGGTTCGTGACATTGTACAGGAGACAGGGATCAAGACCGTCCGCATGGAAAAGAAATGCGAAAAAGCAAAATGGCTGTTGGGGGAAGCCTTACAAATAGCTGTGAAGAGAAGAGAGGCGAAAAGCAAAAGAGAAAAGGAAAGATATAAGCATCTGAATGCAGAGTTCCAAAGAATAGCAAGAAGAGATAAGAAAGCCTTCTTTAGCAATCAATGCAAAGAAATAGAGGAAAAGAACAGAATGGGAAAGACTAGAGATCTCTTCAAGAAAATTAGAGATACCAAGGGAATATTTCATGCAAAGATGGGCTCGATAAAGGACAGAAATGGTATGGACCTAACAGAAGCAGAAGATAGTAAGAAGAGTTGGCAAGAATACTCAGAAGAACTGTACAAAAAGATCTTCACGACCCAGATAATCATGATGATGTCATCACTAATCTAGAGCCAGACATCTTGGAATGTGAAGTCAAGTGGGCCTTAGAAAGCATCACTACGAACAAAGCTAGTGGAGGTGATGGAATTCCAGTTGAGCTGTTTCAAATCCTGAAAGATGATGCTGTGAAAGTGCTACACTCAACATGCCAGCAAACTTGGAAAACTCAGCAGTGGCCACAGGACTGGAAAAGGTCAGTTTTCATTCCAATTCCAAAGAAAGTCAATGCCAAAGAATGCTCAAATGACTGGATAGATATATGTAAATAATAATATGATATTATATATCATATATATAATAAATAATAATATGAACTAATGAAATTTGAACTCCCTACCCCATACCAAACCTCAAAAATTAATTTGAGAGGAATAATAGGTCTAAGATATGGAAATTAAAATTACAAAACTTCTAGAAGAAAACGTGACTTTGGGGGCAGGAAAAAATTTCTTAAGACACTAAAAGCACTAAGCATCAGAGAGAGTGACTTTGTCAAAATCAAAACTTTTGCATTTCAAAAGATATCATGAAAAAATGAGTGGCAAGACATAAATCAGTAGACAATATTCACAATGCATGCAGCCAGAAAAGGACTTTATCCAGACTAAAGAAGCCTTATAATCAACTAAGAAAAGCACAACCTAATTTGTAAAAATGGGCACAAATCTTGAATACAAAAATGATAAATGAATGATTAATAAGCCCATGGAAATATGTTCAACATCATTATTATCAGAGAAATATTAATGCAAATCAAACCTGAATACCACCACTTCACACCCACTAGAATGTCTGAAATTAATAAGGCTGTTTCCAAACAGTGAGGCTGTGGAGCAGTTCAAATTCATATATATTAAATTACTATTAGGAGTGTAAACTAATACACTCACTTTGGAACATTTATTGCCAGTTTCTTATGTGGTTAAACAAACATACATTGATTGTAGGACCCAGCAATTCCACTCCTAGGTCTTTATCTTGAAGAAAAATATGTGTCCACAAGACATTTGGTTTAAGTAAGAATGTTCAGAATGGCCAAATCCTGGGAACAACGCAAATATCTGTAAATAGGGGAATGAATTAATAAATAGTGCTAGATTCGTGTAATCAAATATCACACAGCAATAAAAGAGAATGAACTATGACATATGCAACAACATGAATGAATCACTAAAGCATTATGTTAAAAGAAGCCATACATGAAGGAGTATGCCCAAATTCATATGAAGTTTTAGAGCAGGCAAAGCTAATATATAGTGATAGAAACATAAACAGTGAGAACTGATTAGAAGGAGACAAAGAAAACTTTGTGGGGTACTAGACATAGCCTTGTACTTCCCAAGCAGTACAATAGTAAAGATTCCACCTGCCAATGCAGGAGACCCAGCTTCAATCCCTGGGTGAGAAAGATCCCCTGGAGAAGAAAATGGAAACCCACTCCAGTATTTTTGCCTGGAAAATCCCATGGACAGAGGAGCCTGGCAGGCTACAGTCCATGGGGTCGCAAAGAACTGGACATAACTTAGCAACTGAGCACAAGACATATCCTTATCTTGACTGGATGTTTGTTACATGGATATGCAGGTTTATCAAAATTCACCAAATTGTACACTTAAGAGCCATGCATTCTAGTCTATATAAATTTTACCAAAAGTGTTTTTAAAAGATGCCATTGTATTCATAGCTATGAAGGTAGCTAACAAAATTGTTTCTCATAAAATAGGGGCATAGTTAAGTATACACAGGGTATAGAAGAAAATTCTTATTGGACTGCTACTGAATATTGATCCAACCAGTCCATTCTGAAGGAGATCAGCCCTGGGATTTCTTTGAGGGAATGATGCTGAAGCTGCAACTCCAGAACTTTGGCCACCTCATGAGAAGAGTTGACTCATTGGAAAAGACTCTGATGCTGGGAGGGATTAGGGGCAGGAGGAGAAGGGGACAACAGAGGAGAGATGGCGAGATGGCATCACTGACTCGGTGGATGTGAGTCTGAGTGAACTCCAGGAGTTGGTGATGGACAGGGAGGCCTGGCATGCTGCGATTCATGGGGTCACAAAGAGTGGGACACGACTGAGTGACTGAACTGAACTGAATATTACTAAGCAATGGAGTATATTTTAATTTACAAAACCTATATGTACTAAATAGAAACATCACACGGAGGAGCTGGAAATGCGTTAATTTTTACTGAAACAAGTTTGATCCCATTGTAGTATTTTGAAAGGACTATAAAGATCAAGTTTAGTGTTGGAGAAGGGAATGGCAACCCACTCCAGTATTCTTTCCTGGAGAATCCCATGGACGGAGGAGCTTGGTGGGCTACAGTCCACGGGTCGCAAAGAGTCGGACACAACTGAGTGACTTCACTTTCACTTTTCACTTTTATGGATATACTGGGGCTTCCCAAGTGGCTCAGTGGTAAAGAATCTGCCTGCCAGTGTAGGAGACATAGGAAATGCAGGTTTAATCCCTGGATTGGGGAAGATACCCTGGAATAGGAAATGGCAACCCACTCCAGTATTCTTGCCTGGAGAATTCCATGATCAGAGGAGCCTGGTGGGACAGATCCTTGGAGTCACAAAGAGTTGGACACGAAATAAGCGACTGAGCAGCAGCATGGATGTATTGAAGAGTATAGAAGACAAAGCAAGGTGAAATAGATTCTATGAGAAAATGTGAAATGCGTGACAGTTACAGGATTCAAAAAATGGCAGAAAAGGCTCTTTAAAAAGCAAACAAAAATGTGAACATAAGAGCATGTGGAAGAAGTACCTCTTTTTATTTCACAGCTGACATTATATGTAATAATTCAGAACTATCATAAAAGCAATCTAGTTTAGACTTTCAGAAAGAAATTCATGATTGAACAAGCTCACACCGGCCAAAGGTCAGACACTGGAGCCTTGGAAATTCAGTGTTGGTACTGCCTCCGAGCTCATGGAGAACTACCGGCAAGTGGAGAGCCCCTCTTGACCCTGAACTGGAGAACTCAGGACATCTGGGCTCAGTCAAAGGAAACCCCTAAGCCAGTACACATCCTCATTCATTTCGGTTCTCATGAACTATGGAATAAAGGAAGATGTTTGTTAACATTTTTCATTAAGAATCCCCTGACTTTTGATCTTTGGGACTCAGCCAAAACGTCAGTTCCTATGATGTCAACTTCCCTACGGGAAGCCTCTCTGGTTCACCCTTCTCCCATGCTGTGTTAGATGTTCCCCTTTATGCTCATGCTTATGGGTTCTCACCATTGTATACTGTATCGAATTTTCCAGTTCTCACATTAGCATGAACTTACTGGCCTAAAAACAACATACATTTATCATGTCAGTTTCCGTGGGCTGGCAGACCAGGTGTGACTTAGCGGCGTCCTGTGCCCAGAATCTTATAAAAGCTACTGTTAGGAATCAGCTGGTTTGTCTTTCTTCCTGCAGCCCAAGGTCTTACAAGCTCATGTGGTTGCAGGCAGTCCCTTGCATCTGTCAGACTGACTTGCACCCCCACTCCCTTGCTGGTCAGGGGTCACTCTCATCTCCTAGAGGCCATCTGCATATGGTCCTCCTACAGGTCCTCTCCCCAAATAGGAACTTCCTTCTTCAGAGCTAGCAGGAGACCCTCTCTGACTTCTAGACCTCTTCTAGAGGGCTTGCCTGATTCAATCAGGTCCATTCAGTTTCATCTCTCTCTTTTTTTTTTCTTCCATCTCTTTTGATGAAGCCAAGGTAAGCCAATTAGGGGCTTTAATTACATCTGCAAAATTCCTTCACCTTTGCCACTCAGTGTGACATAGCCCTGGGAGGGGTGTCCTACCATCCTCATAGGTCTTGCCTACAGGGTGGGGGGGTTATTGGGGTGATCTTACGGTTCTGTCTACCACTGATAATGTGTCATGAGTTGAAATAGAAAATACATAAAGATGGGCAGTTTTTATTGGTGTTGAATATTGAGTTTAATATTGGAGGGGTTGAGTTTGAAATGCCTGTTACCTGGACGTAGAATACTGTATTCGGTGACTTTCCCCACAGTGCCTATGCACATTGGTAACCATTCCACTCCAGCACAAATACTGCAAAATCATCTTCTGAATAACTGTATCCATCCAATGGGACAGAAGGCTTCCCTGGTGGCTCAGATGGTAAAGAATCCGCCTGCAATGCAGGAGATGTAGGACCCTGCAGGTTCGACCCCTGGGTTGGGATGATTCCCTGGAGGAGGGCATGGCAACCCACTCCAGTATTCTTGCCTGGAGAATCCCCGTGGACAGAGGAGCCTGGTGGGCTACAGTCCACGAAGTTGCAAAGTCGGACACTACTGAGCAGTAAGCACAGTACACAGTAATGGGACAGAAATAGTACTTGCATGAATGATAAGAACACCTTAAAATTTCTTTTGACTGTGTCATTACAACCTTGATGTAAACTTTCAATTTTACACACTTTATAGTTTTGTGCACATGTGTTTGCACACACATATCTTGAAATAATATAAGTTCTTCCCCATGATACATGTGCTTCTATTCCTGTGAAAGATGGCTACACAAACCACCTGTTTCATGTACTCCATCAACAGTATACATTTATTTTCTAATATTTCCTAGGTTCTCTGGCTTTAGGATAGAAACCAAAACACATTCTCTCTTGAGCTTTGAATTCTGAGAAGCAGCATCCTTATAATGATATGTTATTATGTCCTTCTGCAGAGTGTGATCTCATGCAATAAAATGTAGTTTATGTGATACCTGCTATTGCACAGTTGATATCCATGGATATTGTTGTATTTTGCACTTACAGCGTGTGGGTTGGCATTTTATGGGAGAGTCTGTGTTACAGCTGCACAGTGGCCCCACAAAGGTTGAAACAGCTGCCAACTGAGAGTAGGCACCGCCCGAGGCCTTTCAGAGCTCCTTTTAACTACAAGCACAACATCAAACAAGATGGCGGATGGCTTCATTAGCAGCCTGTTTGAAAAGCGCTTTCTCACTTTGAGATAAAAATGTTCTGAAGAGTTTGTTTCGGTCTACTAATGACTATTTCATCCCCAGTGGAGGGAACACACCAGGGAGTGCAACTCAAACAACCCTACCATGAACTTACCCACACTTTGTGTTCAAGTGGTGTGGCTATCTGGAGAGGAGTGCTGACTCTTCCAGTGTGGTTTTCTTGCTGTTTGGTTTGATTCGCCATGTGAAACAACTGAATTCTCACTTGCAGTCTCCAAGTGTGGTACATACATGAGACATTAAATGAGAGCAATATTTGTTTAGTAAACATCTAATTTCAGGGTTTTAAAACCCTCCCTCCTGAAGATTTTTATTAGGGTGAAACTTCACATGGAATATAAAATCAAAATGTTTACCAATAAGCATGTTTTGCTGTGTTGCATGATGACTTTAATTTTTGAGTTAAAAAAAAATCTTTGAAGTGTATCAGCCCTTACATGTTCATGAGATCTGGAGGATGAGGCCCTTCATTTGCATTTTTGTATTTTCTTTAGCTCAAAATAGATTTGATTAAAAAACAAAATTTGGCACAAGATTAATCCATAACAGGATTTTATTGCTTCTGTTATTTAAAAGAAACAAACAAACAGTGTTACTCTTTGAGGTGTGATTAGCACATAAGTACAGCCGCTACTTTTTGGATATGTCTCATTTCATTTTATTCTGTATTCACTCACTGGATTCTGCATTTGTGGAATGCCATGTTGGAAGCATACAGTTTAGTTCACTTTCCTTACATCCACCAAGAGACACAAAATGTAATACCATTTGCTTTTCCCTGGTTGTAACAAATGAGTATTCACGTTTACTAGGTGTGAGGTCTAATTTATTGCAAAAACTAATAGGTTTGCCAGGGCTTCGCAGTTGGCGCTAGTGGTAAAACCTCGCCTGCCAATGTACAAGATAAAGAGACGCAGGTTCCAGCCCTCAGTTGGGAAGATCCTCTGGAGGAGGGCATGACAACCTACTCCAGTATTCTTGTCTGGAGAATCACATGGACAGAGGAGCCTGGTGGGCTATGGGCTATAGTCCACAGGGTTTCAAAGAGTCAGACACTCTGAATCAACTTAGCCCAGCACACACACAGCACAGTAGGTTTGCCTAGAAGTAGATTTTTTTTTAATTAAAAAAAAGTAGATTTTTGAATTCTGAGTAATTTAAAGTTATGGTTGAAAGGCTAAAATGAAATTGCCCCAGCCAGATTTTGCACCTAAACATCTGCATGGGTAAGGATTTCAGAAATCAGTACACTTCCTGTAGTGTAATCTACTTGGAGCATTGTTCTTTTTCTTATAGTCTATTTTGGTTAGGAAAGTTAAGATCACAATGACTGTTGCTTTTCCATAAATGGCCAGTTTAATTTTTTTCTAGACATGAACATGACCTTTGATTTTGAATTGTTCACTTTGTTTCCTGTAACATTATGATCATAACTTACTATTTCTTGAGCACAAGCTGAGAATTAAACAAGGTTCAAGACTGGAGGGTAAACTTGGTTCTTGGATTTATGATCTAACTTAGGCATATACTTCAAAGACAAGCTGTTAAAGTATGTAGTTAACATAAAAACTCATTACCTGAAGAGGTGACTCAGCTTGTGCTTCAGGTTGGCCCAATGACACTTGATCTCACAAGTTTTCCTGGCAGTTTGGGGGAGAAAGGAGTTTTACCATCGTTGTTCGTTTTTCTGTCTTGTTTTGTTTTTACTTTAGGGCTTCTGCGCAAATAGTGTATATGCTTAGAGGCGCTGAAGGCTAGTACATGGATTAGACCTGCCTGAGAGTGAATCCAACACAGAAGATAGCAGAAGCAGTGGAGGAAGAGATTCAGGTCCTGCCCACGCCAGAAACCAGTTAAATTCCCCCGGTTTCTTCAGTGATAAACCGATGAGTAACAGTCTTCACCCCTTCACCCCCAGTCCTGACTTACAAATGACTTAATCAAGAAATGCTGATTACCCACCCATGCTAGGTTTAAAGATGCAGCAATGAACATGCTTCATAAATGTTTGCTTATTTTGATTTTTATTTGAATGACCTTCGGATTGGAAAGTTACGATTTTAGCCTCTAATAATCTTTAATGTAGATACCTATAAATGAACAGTTGCCAGCTTCCTCAAAAACAGTCAAATATTCATTCAATAACGTTACAAATGGGCTTCCCTGGTGGCTCAGGGACGAGCCAGGGATCATAAAGAATCCACCTGCAATGCAGGAGACTAGGGTTCAATCTCTGGGTTGGGAAGATTCCCTGGAGGAGGGCATGGCAACCTACTCCAGTATTCTTGCCTGGAGAATCCCCATGGACAGAGGAGCCTGGTGGCCTACAGTCCATAGTGTTGCAAACAGTCAGACACGACTGAAGCAACTTCGCATGCATGCACACACATTATAAATAGTGAACCAATACATTGATATTCTGGTACAAAATGTAAAGAAGAGACTGTCTCTACTGTGGAGTGGTTCACTGGGTCATCTGATAGAAAAGAGAACATTATCACAGGGAAAGCCCTCAAGCTCCTAAAACTAACAATGTACACAAGCAAGATATGTAGTTCAGAGACAGGAGAGGCTGGTCTAGGTCATAAGAAGGTTCTGGACTAAGTGAATGCTCACATCCAGGTTCAGTGGTAAGAGACTGGGGGCAGATACCAATTTTGTGGAGCCTGAAACTTACCTAATTTGGTAGAGAGGGAGTCCTCTTTAAGAAACACAGGCAAAATTAGGTGTAAGTTCTTAGAAATGACCCATGAGATAGGTCCTGAGGTCTAGGCTCCATCAGATTGATGGTGAATTTGTCTGTGCAGGAGGGGTGTGTGTACATGTAAAAATCGAAGTCCTGGTTCAAGGAAGAGCAAACTGGTTTATCCAAGTATGGTCTAGCCGATAGAAGAATGTCACGGTTGCATTACTGAATGATTGAAAAGGCCACAGTACCTTTAAGGGGCCTCAAAGTTTAGGACATGAAATTTCAGGGTAATATCATTGAGAACTAGAGCCCACTTCTGAGAAGGGAAGTTGCATGTTTTGGTAGATCTTTCTTGCCACTGGAGTTAGGATGAATTAATTAATGAATAAATAAGGGCCCTGGGGCTCCCAGAGATGTTTCTGGCAAGAAATGATGATTTTGTAAACCAGGATGAAGACTGCAGAAACTGAAAGGAAGGAAATGAAGCCAAGTCCAAGTGTTGTTGAAAAAATAGTCTAGACATTTGGGAGAAACCCAGACTTAAAATAAGTCCAAGATTTCAAGGCTGAAGTGCAAGGAGGTTGGCAATGGGTTATCTGGTTTTTGGCCACGCTGTGTGGCATGCAGGGTCTTACTTCCCCCACCAGGGACTGAACCTGTGCCCCCTGCGTCAGGAGCACGGAGTCTTAGCCACAAGACCACCAGGTAAGTCCCAAAGGATTCATTTCGTGATGTCGCTATTTCCTAATGTCATAAGTATGTCATAAGTTTCCTGTGAGTCAAGCAAGCCTTAGGATTTAGAATTATTTTGCGCTGTTTATGGTAGATGTGTGTTTTGCAAAGATCTAAAATTCTTTTCTTCCACCTTCCACCGCTGTGCTCTGAATATTCGTGTGCCCCTCCTGCCAACCCCGACAAATTCATATGTTGAAATCCCAATGCCCCCCCCCTCCATGTGATGGTATTAGGAAATGGGGCCTTTGGGAGGGATCGGCTCTGTCCTCGTGAATGGGACTAGTTTCCTCAAATAGATTCGAGGCCTCCCTCCCCTTCCACCCTGTGAGGACACAGCCAGTCTGAGTCAGCAGTCTGAAGAGAGCCTTCGCCAGAACCCAACCATGAGGGATGACGAGTAAATTTCTGCGGTTTCTAGGACACCAGCCTGAAGTGCTTTGTTGTAGCAGCCTGAACAGGCTGGGACATCCGGTCATGTAAAAATCTTGATACTCTCCCCATCTAAGCCGCCAGGGCGATGCTAGAGGGCCTCTTCCATGATCAGCGGATGTGCAGGATTCCATTTCTATCTGGTCTGTAAAAGGAGCAGGACTAGGAACTCAGCTGAGGGAAGGGAACCGGCACTCAGGGGGTAGGGTGTCTCCTCAGTGTTCAAGGCTTGAAAGGCTCGGCTGGCCTCAGCTGAGGGAAAGCAGGCTTCCTGTGTAGGCAGAACCTACAAGGAAGCCGCGGAGGATGTTAGGCAGTTCATCTCACCTGCAAACGCTGAAGGAAGGAGGCTTCTTTGTGCAGAGTCAAGAAAAGATTGGACACCGGATGGCAACGGTGAGCAGGCGTTTGCTGAGTGGTTACACTTGAGAGACAGGGTTCTTTCATCATATAAAAGTAATTCTGTCCTAAAGGATTGAAATAATCCAGTTTGGGCCAAACCTTCTTGAAAGAAAGGTGCAGGCCATTTCCATGATTTACTCTTCTTCCCTTCAGAAACCCAAATCCAGTATTTTGAGTGCATCACACCCCTGGTCTATTCCTTGATTTCAGCGAGGGGAATTGTAAACACTGAGCTCTCAGGTTATTTGTCAGTTTTGAGGAAAGCCTTGAAAAAGAAAGCTGGCTTTATGGTTGGATTTAGTCTCATCAGTTTTTGAGAAATGAGGCTCTGTCTGAGCATAGGAAAGGAGGAATTCAGGGAAAGCTAAGTCAACTCTAAATAGTCTGACTTTTTTTCTCTCTCTCTTTCTTCCAGTTTCTTTCCTGTGAGCCTATAAACACACCAAGTGGGCAGTTTTGAGGAGAATGTTCATAAATCACAGGAACAGGAAACGGACCACTAGGGGGATTGTTAGGCCATTTTGTGCAAAAAGAATGACTCGTAACTTTTGAAAATGACTGCAGTTTCTTTCTTTTAAATTGTCTTTAGTCAACTTTAAGCAGGCGCTGCACACCAAAACTGGAATTCAATCTCAGGAAGCAAACTCATATCTCTCCCCACCCCACAACCTCACCCCCGAAAGCGATCGAATGCCTGTGAACATCCCTTTCTTGTTTAATTGCGAAAGGATTAATGCAGGCTTTGAAGAAATAGCTGTCCCCAGTACCTGCTTCCAGAAGCAGCTGTTCCCACAGCATCTCGGCAGGTGCAGCCCAGAAGCTGGCCCTGCCCTTATCATGTGGCGGAAGGTATATTTGCAGAGTCCAATGTGCATTCAGCTCTGAATTAGTCAACTTTGTTATCTAAATTCTCCTAAACCTGAAGCCTAACAAGAAAATAGCAGAGAGTAATTCCCCCACAATGATTACAGAGGAATGGGGATTGGGGGGTATGGACTGGAGAAAGCATTTTCAGACAAAGAGGCAAAACTCTAGATGAGAGAGAGAGAGATGGAGAGAGAAAGAGAGAGAGGCAAAAACACATGTGGGGATTGTTTATAGGAAATATTGTGTTTTTAGAATTGCTTTCCCATAGGATAAGATATCTTGCTTGCAGTGTGTTAATAATCGTTTTCAAATCGGTAGCTGGAAGTGGCTCTCAGCAGGTGGCAAGTCCCAGGTTTGGTCTCAGTGCAGACACTGGGAAGATATTTTGGAAGAGAGCGAATTAGGTAAAGGTGCCAGAAGGTGCCAAGGGACATGAGGGGGTACATGCAAAAGACTCACGATTGTTTCAGTCATTAAACACTGATATTTAATTTCAGTTTAGTAATCCAGGGCACTATTATTTGGACTCAAGCAAAAAAAAAAAAATGGGGGTGGGGAAGAGAAAAGAAAATTAAATAAGTATAAGAAAAGATTGAGGAGGGTCCAACCTGCTTTGGGCCAAGAAGGGCAATAAAGGAGTCTTTATAAATGCCGGATGGTGGAATACGCTTTTCTCCCCTCCACCCCACCAAGCAGAATGTCAAATTCTGTCCCTCTTTTTCCCCTCTCAAAGCATGCTAAAAGGAAAATTCTTCACAGAATCTTAAAGAACTTTTTTGACACAACAGCTGCAAAATCTATTTTCTAAACAAAGATTTATACATATTTATATGAGCTTAATCCAGATTTTTTTAATAAATCATCCTCAGAACTGCAGAGGTAAACTATATGTAAATACCTCAAGTAATAGGCTTGTAGTGTAAATCACATCATTTTATCTTCAATTTTGCATTCGTTTTTTCTGGCTTAAAGGTGCATCAGAGATATGCATTTTAGCATATTCAGAACACGGGGCGTGAAATTAAATGTTTGACAGAGTGAGAAAAATATACAGACTTTGGAGATGCCTTAAAAATAGTAATTTATGCAGATCTAGAGGAGTGAAATCATTTGCAATGGAGTGACCTCTCTCCAGGAATTTTGTGCTCAGTGTTCTTCCCTAATCTCCCGCTGTATCTTCATTTTTCATTGAACTAGCCAGTTTTCTGCGAAGCCGTCTTGTAGATAAGGGGAGTGCTAAAGAAGAAGAAAGAGGACGCTCAGTGGGTCCGTTTCCATTGCACTTTTACCCAAGGCAATGGGCAGAATTTAACGGATTCCTTCCAACATATGTTTTTGCCAGATAAGTAAACAGTGTGTGTCGGAAATGAAAAAGCATTTGCAATTTAATGACATTACAGCTCTCAGCTTAGGCTGGCGTGCTGCGAGGCGAAAAGCAGAAAAAGAGAGGAGAGTAGAAAGAGAAAAAGAACAAAGTTCATCTTCCCTTTTGTGCATTTTTATCAAGGAAAATATTACTTCTTTCCCCCTCTTGTTCTCTTTTTCTTTCTCGTCTTTTGGCTTTTTGTCTCACTCATTTACATTTTTTTCTTTTCTGCCTTTCTGTCCTCTGTTCACTTCTGCCTTTTTCTCATATTGCCATGGACTCATTTCTTTTTTTCCTCTCCATTGTGTGTCCTTATTCATCTATTTTGACCATTCAGTTTTACCTTCTAAGAAGCTGTTTATCCTACAATGTATCTTTTTTCCTGTGTTGTACTCCTAGCGCTATAGCTCATAGTCAACAGGATTGTCGGAGGGATTATAACGTTTCATTTCAAAGCACTACAAATCTGCTCTCTTGCCTTCAGTCTCTGCCCCTGTTTCTTCTGATACTTGTCATTTTATTTCGCATTCATTTCAGTCTTTAGTTTCACCCCCAGATGTCACAGCACCCCAATATCTAGCCACTGATGCTCATTGTCTTTGCACTGTATGTTAGTATTGCAAGGTTCTAGAACCTTCCTCTTGAAATGGCAGAGCCCTTCTCTCACTCCCTCACTCAGGTTCAGAAAGGTGCAGATGGTGAACGTGTGGTCAGAATGGGTCTTCCCAGAGGCTGGTGGCCAGGACAAGGCATCCCACGGTCTATGGTTGTAATGAGCCATCTTCCAATAGAAAATGAGTGCCACCAGGTCCTGCAGCTGCATTTGCTGCTACTTTTCCTTTGTGTGAGGGCAATTACTGAAATATGTGTAGATCTGAGTTCTGTGATTGCGTAATCAGGTTTGTACTTGTGTGTTCATATGTGTGTTTGAAGCATGTACAGATTGTTTAAGATAGTACACTGTAAGTCTTTGAATACAGACATATAGAAACACATGACTAACATTTCAGATCTGATTCTACCTTAAATTCCAGCAGTAAAAGTTGAGTGCAGAAAACAATATTTTCTCCCCACTCAGGTCCACAACACTTTTATTTCTAGGGTTATTTTGACTGCCCCTTTTACAAGGAGGAATAAGATTTGGCACCTGGGTTCATTTTTTCTAACAGACTAACAACTATTTAAAGGACCAAGCCAGCCTATTTAAGAGAAAGGAATGTGTCTGAGTCATTGTTGCCACTTTGAGTTGTCAGTCTGTCAGTCTAAGCAATTTCTGAAGAAACAACTTTTAACATGAAGATTAGTATTCAGGGCTGCTTTATATTTTTGCAAAACAAGTTCACATTATTTTAGATACTGTTATCACAGCCTTTGAATATTAGTACTCCCAATGTTTAACATAGATTCCATTCCAAGAATACACTTGAAAGTCACCGATTAACCTGCAGGTTGAGCGTAATTGAAAGACTCCGTAATCAAATTGTAAGCTCTATCACAGAAATACTCTACAGACTTTAAAAAGATGCTTAAATAAAATGCTCTTGTCTAAAGACATGTGCATGTTTTTACCATAAAATTACATCTTCAGCATCTTCCAGATCCAGCACTTGGTAAGTAAAAAGAAAATCTATTTGGACAGAAGGATGTAAAGTAGCTGGAGGTGGTAATTTAATCAACCAAGGATATATTTCAATGTTTTTCTGGTCTTCTAGGCATTAGCACTTTAAATTCATTATGTCGGTTTGACAGATATATGCAGCCTTAAGGATCTAAAAATGAAATCCTAGAAGTATAGCCTGCTAGAGGATATATATTGAACTTAAGAGATTAAAATGGTATAACCATTGCAACAGAATGGAACATATCACGTTTCTCATTTTTCCCCCACTAAGCATGAGCCTTTTGCAGATGTAAAATGCAGTCTTGTCTAATTATAAAACCTGGCTGAAGAGCTGCAGCTTTCTAACTTTTATACTGATGAAGTGGATATTAGAAAGAAAATGTTGGCTTCACATACAGTCTGAAGAAGTCCTCCGTTTGGGATTTTCCATATCAATAATTTATTAAGGAAAAATGACACAGGTAGTTACATGCAGCCTGCTGTTAAAGGCTCGCTTGCATGCTTTCCCTATTTAAGGCAAATAACAAAAGAGCCAAATTATCAAGCAGGTCTTAACGTAACTGGAACGTTAAATCTACTATGTCATTATGCCAATTTAGGAACATTAATGATCTGTAATATTAATTCATCATCCTGGAAAATAGGGAAGGTTTGCCATAATTAACTATATTAAGCCACAATTAAAAAGTCATCCAAGCTGTTGTAAAGATTCGAGTGATGATAAGGGTGTTCGTTATATTGCAAACCTTTTTGACCATGGACATTTTGAACATAAGACTTTGTTACCAGTAGCCCTCCCAACCCGGCTTCAAATTCAGATGCGTCAAAAGAGCAGCCACCCACGGAGGTGGTGGCAGCGACCAGAGGCCTTATCAGCCATTTCCATCGCTTTCTGTGGTTTAACACTTTCTTACAGGGAGAATCAGCTTTGAAAGAGGTACAACCTTTTAGCATATCTACTTTAATTCCTCACGGGGAGCAAAATGGGCTGTCTAGCGAAATTCACATCTGTGGGACAGACTACCTACTCCCCTGAGATTAGGGTCATCTTTAAAAGTCACGTTTCAAACTGCACAAAATGAACATTTTGATGTTTTAAAATGAAGATCCTGTAATGTCTAAGCCTAAATCTGAATTGCTTATCACCAGATGTCTACAAGCTCCTAATTCTCCTTCCCACCTATTTGAAGTCTTTATCGTGGATGGGAGTCTTTGAGTCACAGACAATATTGGGTGAAAGATAAATGGGACCAAGAAAGGGGTGAACTGCAGCCCAGACAATGACTGATGTAACCAGCCCAAAGGACCCCCTTTATTAGTGACCCCCAACATTTTTGGCACTGGTTTTGTGGAAGACAGTTTTTCAGGGACCGGGGATGGGCAGGGGTATGGTTCCAGGATGATTCAAGCACATCACATTTATTGTGCACTTTATTTCTATTATCATTACATCAGTTCCTCCTTCAGATCGTCAGGCGCTAGATCTTGGGGGTTGGGGGGCCCTTGATGGGGCAAACCAGAGGATGATAAAGGACTATTTCCTCCCACACCCCAACTTTTCTTCATACCCACTGTTATTAGCCTTATTAGTGGTCATGAATTCTTCCTCCCTAAAGCAACATTTAGGATGCTGCTATCTCTGTGTACGAACACCCCCTTCAATTGCATTTATAATCACTGTCACTGCTGTGGAAAGCTGAGGCAGGAAGGAAGTGTAAATGGTAACTTGCACACACGTGTAACTGAAAGTAATTTAGGACAACCAAAGGAGGAGACACATCGCCAACTTGGTCTGAGGTTGGTGTTTGCAGAGATTCATAAAGGACTCCTGTGTATCTCAGTGTGGCTGTTGCAGGACTGAGGTTGGGGGTTGCAGAGATTCATAAGGACCCCGTGTATCTCAGTGTGGCTGTTCTTTTGCCCGTGAAGCCTAGAGCCGCATCGCAAATCTGAAAGCCTGCCTGACAGAGGATTGCTCAACATCTAATCAAGATTTTCAAGAAGAAGAAACTGAACTGAGTCCCTACACCGTGTGCCTTTTTCCTTTTATTTTTTTGCACTGTTGCTGGAGGTACTGGAATACTAGGTCAATGCACGGAGTGGACAGAGCAAGCTTCTATTCCAACTCCCTGCTCCAAAAATCCATAGAGTACATTGTCATCAGATAGAAGACGTATCAGATATTAAACAAATAAGAACAGATACTACACTTGATCTTAGGCAAAAGACCAGGAAGTGATACACCATGTACCTATCCATCCGCGTTATGGTGTATGCTTTTGTGAAGATACAAGTATGCTCACCACTCTGATTTCTGCAAGTCTGATTTGTGTCATATGCTGGAGAAGTCCTGACAGTGGTGTTGATGCTCTGTCTCGGTGACAGGGGACAAGGCACTCAACAATCTTCGTCTTACTGGTTTGAGTAGTGATATTCCATTCTGGTGTTCTCACTCAGCAGGAACCAGTAACTCGTTCTCAGAAAGAAAAAAAAAATCTCTGCTCTATGCTTGTAAAACAAGAAGCCAGTCTAAACTTCCAGCCAAAGAAGATTCATATCCCTTCATGGAATGCTGGAATCTTTGTGACTGTTGGCTTAAAAGTGTGGTACTAGATAGGAAAACAGCAGCTACTGCTTCTGATATGAGAGAGCTCCAAAGAACCTGTCTTCCAGTGGACATTGCCAAATGGAAAGCAGGGCTCTCACATTACCTGTCTGAAAATTCCAAGAAATTCACCACACCAAACCTAACTTCACTCCTACTTCTCTGTAGTAATTGCCACCAAGAAGCCTCATTTGTCCTTCCTTGGCAAATAATGTTAAGGGATATAAAGGTGAAAAGACACAGTTTCCTGTGTCTTTTCCTGTTTTACAAAAACCCTAGCCACGATGTTGGAAAAACATTCATGCCAAGTCTTCATCCATAGATATTCCTGGTTTCCGTCCTCTTCTGTGTGTTTTAAAGAAGTGTTCAAAGATTCAAGTGGGAGCCAGATGTGCAGTACTTTTCTGAGGCTCTCAAGACACTTTCCAGTCAATATGAACTGGAGTCCTTGTGGAAACCAGTTGAAATGGTGCCTCAGCTAAGATTGCCAACAGTGTGTTCATGGTCACAAAAACATGCATGTGTTAACAAGTACTCTGTAGAATCCTGGTTCTGAAAAGACAAAAGTCAGTCTCTCAACCTCGCCATCAGGCGATTCTGAATCATCCTGGTGAAGGTGACTGGTGTCCCCAGACACGACCACTCTCTAGATCAGCTCTTCCTCTGCGCTTAGGTGGACAGTTCTTAATGTGTCCATGATCCTTTTAGCTCTCGGATATCTTTGCCTGTTAAGCCTTCTACATAGGTCAACCCACCCGCCACAGGCAAAGCCCTCAGCTCCCATTTCCTCCGTAGGACTGTCCACAGAGGAACTTCCAGTGCTGATAACTGGAGACGAAGCTACTAAGAGATGAGGGGAGCATCTTGCCATGCTGACAAGTGAGAGTTCCTCTAAATTTCTCATTTCCAGTGATCAGTGCCTCGATATTTCCAGGGCCCCATCCTTTCACTGTGTGGGGGAGTGAATGTAGCATTTATTGGCAGGTGAGAGTTGAATCAGTGGAGCATACAGTGTGCAGACAGCGTGAATTAGGGACTGAGGGTCTCACCTTGGAGCACTGGAAAGAGCTACTTCCTGTCCTGTCTCAGGAATGATGGGTGTATCTCAACAGGTCGTTCAGTGTGCAGTGGTGACAGATACATTAGTCTGGGGAGGAATTTAAGGATCATTTGCCCAACCCCTCTTGAGGATGCTGGGACTAATAAATGCTACAATCATCCTTCCATAGCCAAGGGAGATTGGTTCCAGCTCACCCTACCCCCACCCCCTTCAGATACCAATATCTGTGGATGCCCAAGTCCATTATAGAGCATGTACAGAGTTTGCTCATAACCTATGCACATCTTCCAATACCCTTTAAATCCTCTCTAGATTATTTATAAAACTGAATGCAATATAAACACTATGTAGATAGTTACTGGCTAGCGGCAAAGTCAAGTTTTTCTTTTTTTGGAACTTTTCTGAAATTTTTTTTCCCCTGCGAATTTTCTATCCGTGGTTGGTTGAACTCACAGATATAAGAGCCACTGTAGTTATCTTCATAAAGCTACCAGCCAGGGACTTCCTTCGTGGTCCAGTGGCCAAGACTCCACACTCCCAGTGCAGGGGCCCAAGTACCATCCCTGGTCACAGAACTAGATGCCGTGTGCTGCAACTGTGAGTTCACAGGGCACAGCCTAAGCTCCCACATGCTGCAGTGAGGACCAAGACCCTGACTGCCGCAACTGAGACCCAGCGCAGCCAAATACAAATAAATAAATATTTAAAATAGCAAAGCTACCAGCTGTCTGAGGAGACCATGACTGAAAACAGGACTCTGACTTGGCCTGGGTTTCTTTTCACCTGCTGACTAGGCAGTCTGTCTTTATGGGAGGGATTGGGGGCTGGAGGAGAAGGGGATGACCGAGGATGAGATGGCTGGATGGCATCACGGACTCGATGGACGTGAGTCTGAGTGAACTCCGGGAGATGGTGATGAACAAGGAGGCCTGAGGTGCTGCGATTCATGGGGTCGCAAAGAGTCAGACACGATGAGCAACTGAACTGAACTGAACTGATGACTTATCAACTGGCTTCCCTGGTGACTTAGACGGTAAAGCATCTGCCTACAATGTGGGAGATCCGGGTTGATCCCAGGGTCGGGAAGATCCCCTGGAAAAGGAAATGGCAACCCACTCTAGCACTCTTGCCTGGAAAATCCCATGGACTGAGAAGCCTGGTAGGCTCCAGCCCACGGGGTCACAAAGAGTCGGACACAACTGAGCGAGTTCACTTTCACTTTATGACTTATCAAAATCAGACCTTGCTAGTAGCTTTTAAATCAATCTTTCTGAAGCTTTTGATAATTTGTTTTTGGTCAGTGGGTCAGGAAAGTGAGTTGCAGTCCTCTCCCCGCCCAGCTCTCTGATCTAACAGCATCTTGTGGTGTGGCACTTGCCTTCCTGTCACTGTCTCGATTAAGGGGCTTTTGCATTCAAACATCCACTGTTCATGAATCAAAATTGAAGCTAAGGAAATCATTCCAGCTTATCATGGCTTCCTTTTTGAAACCCAAAAGTATTTGGATGGTTGTCCAGCACCCCTTAATCTGAGTTGAACTGTGTTCCCCAAAAGATGCTGAAGTCCTAGTCCCCAGAATCTGTGAATGTAGCCTTATTTGGAAATAGATTCTTTGCAGATAATCAAGATGAGGTCATTAGGGTGGGCTTTATTCCCCCTTTTTTTTTTTTTTGCTTCATGTACAACTATTCCCTATTGTTTAGCCACCAAGTCGTGTCCAACTCTTTTGTGACTGCATGGACTGTAGCCAGCCAGGTTTCTCTGTCCATGGGATTTTCCAGGCAAGAACACTGGAGTGTCTTTATAAAAGGGGGAACTTTAGGCAGGAAGAGGGTGTGAGGACACAAGAAGGATGCCAAGTGAAGACAGCGGATTGGCATGATGCATCTACAAGCCAAGGAAAGCCAGCGATGTCTGGCAAACCACCAGAAGTCAGCGGGTCAGGCCTGGGGCAGATTCTCCCTCAGAGCCTCTGAGGAATCAAACCTGCCGACACCTTGATCTCTTGGCTTCCAGCCTCCAGACTCTGAGACAATGTATTTCTATGGTTCGAGTCACCCAGTCTGTAACTCTATTGCTGCAGCTTTAGGAAGTTAATATATCTCCCAAAAGAAATATGAAATGCAGATTTCTCTTTGTGGGTTACTTCATATGTGTTTGGTCTTGTCTTTTGCTGAAGACAGTCTTGAGGTTACTGGCCTTAAACGTATTTGCAGAAAGGCACCTAGACACCCTTGGTGTGATGTGAAAGTATGGATGTGAGAGTTGGACCATGAAGAAGGCTGAGCACCAAAAAAATTGATGCTTTTGAGTTGTGGCACTAGAGAAGACTCATGAGAGTCATAGCAAGGAGATTAAACCAATCAATGCTAACGGAAATCAACCATGAATATTCATTGGAAGGACTGCTGCTGATTCTGGAGCTCCAACACTTTGGCCACCTGATTCGAAGACCTGACTCATTGGAAAGCACCCTGATGCTGGGGGAAATTGAAGACAAAAGAAGAAGGGGGTGGCAGAAGATGAGATGGTCAGATAGTATCACTGACTCAGTGAGGATGAATGTGCACAAACTCCTGGAGATAGTGAAGGACAGGGGAGCCTAGCATGGTGCAGTCCATGGGATGGAAAAGAGTCAGACATGACTTAGCTGCTGAACAACAATCCTTGGTGATCTTAAAAGGAAATGAGATTTGTGACCCTTAGTTTGTAACTATTTAAACTCTATTCTTCAGGGATTCTTTGACTTTCCAGTATTATTTCCCCTTTATTTCTAAATAGGATTCATTAAGTATCCCTAGGATTTGTCACTGTGCTTGGTTTTTAACTTGATTGACCCTCAATGCCTGATTTACTTAGTACACTTAATAAGGCTCTATTTGACCTTCTGTGTTAAAGTGCTAGAAGACACTTTGTGTAGCACACGGGAAGCTTGTCTAATACTAAGTGAGTGAATTACGGAAGAGGCATACATGCACACATAGGACAGGCCTGGAGACTTTGTGGCGGCTAGAGTTGACATCACTGAATTTCAGTTCTTCGCAGAGTAGAGACGGCGTTGTTCTTTGCAGAGTTTTCTGTTATTTTCTAGAATATTTCAGGGTTGGGGCAAAGACTTTGTGGTATTATTTATTTATATATGGAGAAAAGCTACCTACTAAATATTAATGAATTGGGAACATATGATCAACTTTTTGACACTCGTACATGCTTTTAGGGGAGTGAGGGAAAGATGGCAGTGGAGGTTGTATAGTGATGTAATTTCTAACACCAGGTAGAAAATTGTAAAACAGAAGCTAGCGTGTTTACTTGACTCAGAGATCTAAGAAGACCAAATTACATATGCTACTCAGAGAGGTTTATGGAAGACTACCCAAAGGGACTGAAATTGACAGCATGTAACAGGCAAGAGTTGAATCACGTGCCTCGATGGGACACCTCGCTGGCCAGTGCAATAGGTTTCCTGGAGAGCATCTTTCAGGACCCCCTGCATGTGCCATGACAGGCCTGGCCAATTCAGGCTGAAATAGCCAAGAGGAAAGTAGAGATTGAACATACACAGGCTTCGTCCGACAAAGCCTTATTAAAGCTTGTCTTTCAAAAAAATAAGCAAATCTTTCTGGAATTAACAGCTCATATATTTCCTGAGAATCTTTCTTGTTTTTTTTTTTAATAGTAATTGAAAAATGATATTACATTGAAATTTAGCCTCTGGTTAGTGTATTGCAAAGACTTTGCTTTAGGCAAGATAGAAGGCATGAAATATGATACCTACAGGTCATGCAGGGGCCTGGGGCTCTTGCATCGCCTCCTGTCAGCCACCTGACCTCCTCCTCCCAGGAGGTGACAGCCTGGCCCATCTCAAGGCCTTCCCACTGGCTTTGGGCTCAGGTGCCCACCTGGGATTGCCAGATAAGAGACTCAGGCAAATTCAGATTTCAGAGAAACAACAAATACTTTCTTTGTGGAAATCTGTTCCAAGTATTGCAAACTTCTACTTAAAAATTACTTGTTTATTGAAAGCCTAACCCACTTCATTCTCACCTGGCTGCCTCAGGTTCATCCTTCAGGTGATTTAAATGTCACTTCTTCAAAGATACCTGCTCCAGGCACCAGATAAGGTAGGTTATTCTATTATTCCCCTCCAGACCACCAAATTCACCCTCACCTCATCTACCTAGCTCCGTAACTAGATTTTTATTTTTGTGTTTATTTGATTCAAGTCTGTCTTCACTATGAAGGCAGGGATTTATGCCTCTTGTCTGCTGTAATAATGTCCAGTGCCTGGCCCTTATTAGACAATAAATATGGAATCATTGAATGGATGAATGAATAAATGAATGGGGAAGGGAAAGTTAAACTGAGACAATGCCCTTGTCTTGCCTTCCTTCTAATTTGTTTAATAGAATAGCTAATGGTTTAAACAGGTTTACAGAGAAAAATGAGATTCTTCAGGAAGTAAATGTAATTTTCAGAGTATGTTGAGAGTAGTGTTGAAGTACTTCAGATCATGTCATGTGTAATTACATGTGAAAGTAGATATTCAAAGTATTGTATATGAACCAGGGCTTCATCTCATTCAAATAATTTTGCTAATAGATCTGCTGTTTGTTCTAAGGTAGAATTCTGAATAGACAAGTTATTAGCTCCAATTCAGTTGTTAAAATGGTCAAATTGAAACCATCACCATTTCTATCCATTCACTGGAGAGTGAGCTGCAAATAGCTTGTTCAGTTGGACATGTAAATCCCTCTAGTAAGTGGCAAAATGTGTCTTATACAATAATTTTTGAGAAAGAAAATAGTCGTACTGTTTCATGGAAAATGTCAGCTTCTCCTCAGCTACAAGAACTAAGTAACCAAAATGGCTCATGCTTCTGGAGAAAATAGCTTCAAAATCACGTGTACAAAAAAACAGCAAAGATTTTCTCATACTGCTGATAGCTCTAGCAAGATGCATATTTTCTAATTAAGAGTCCAAGATCAAGTTCTGACTGTTTTGTGGGTTTTTTTCCTTCTTAATGACTCGTTACTAAATATTGGATTGCGGTTGTTGCTTGAAGAACAGTTTCAGAACTGACAGGTTAGGGTTGGATCAACTCAGAGGAAATGAAGAGAATGGTTGGACCAACAGTTTTGATGGGATATTGGCATGAGTTTAATTTACTGGAGGATGGTTCAATTTCACTTCTTCTTAGCTTTGTAGCCATGTGACTAGGACTGTAAATTGGATATCATTCAACAGTTGCCACTTACATATTCCCTCTTTTAAAAATAATACCACAACCAGCTGTCAGTTAAATAAAAATCTCTTATTGTAATCGATTTTTACAGGATAATGACTTCATCACTGACTCTACCCATTTTATAGTTTTTTGATAATATCACAAACTTATACAGTAAAAGATAGAAATGCATGTATCTAAAATTTCCAAACACATTTACTTTACTTTTTTAAAGCAATCAACCTCTATTCAGTGTAATTCTTGAAGGAAATAGGAGTAAGGAAAATTATGAACATATGTCACAAATAACTGCTGAATATTTTTATATAGTATTGTATATATACATATATATATATATACATACAACACACATATATATAAAAGATAGCACTTTATACTTGGCATACAACATATATGGTAAATGGCACATAAGGTATACCAAAAGTACTAATAAGATTGGATTATGAACTGATTCACTTTGCTGTACAGCAGAAACTAACATAACGTTGTAAATCAACTATATACCAATAAAAATTAATTTTAGAAAAGGAAAAAGTTAGATCATGTTTAAGCCACAATCTGTGATCCATCTAGTTAAAATATGCAGAATCCCAAACACGTATTTCTATTTTCTATTCAGTTCATTTCAGTTGCTCAGTCATGTCCGACTTTTCAACCCCATGGACTGCAGCACGCCAGGCCTCCCTGTCCATCACCAATTCCCGGAGTTTACTTATTTCCATGGAGTTGGTGATGCCATCCAACCATTTCATCCTCTGTCGTCCCCTTCTCCTCCTGACTTCAATCTTTCCTAGCATCAGGGTCTTTCGAATGAGTCCGCTCTTCACATCAGGTGGCCAAAGTATTAGAGTTTCAGCTTCAGCATCAGTCCTTCCAATGAATATTCAAGACTGATTTTCTTTAGGATTTTCTATTATTATGCTTTAAATAGGACAGAATTGCATTTTTTCCAAATATTCATCCAAAATGCATTGACATTGATATGGTGGTTCTGTGCTTTTTAATTCACTTGAACAAGCTGGTCCAAAATTCCAAAAAGAACTAAAAAAAAATTGTACCCACTTGCTTAGCAGAGGCTGTTGAGTTTGCTTATGTGTAATGCTTTGTTTCAATTTTGTGGAAACAATTGTGGAATCTCCAGGGCCTTTTACTTAATCACAAGGTGGCTCAGTGGTAAAGAATCCGCCTGCCAAGCATGAGACACAGGTTTGATCCCTAGGTGGGGAAGATCCCCTGGAGAAGGAAATGGCTACCCACTCTAGTATTCTTGCCTGGAGAATCCCATGGACAGAAGAGCCTGGTGGGCTACAGTCCATGGGGTCACAAAAGAATCAGACGTCACAACGAGCAAGCAACAGGAAAGTGGTCTGTAGACAAAAAAATTAAATCACACATAGAGGCAGAAAGTCTTTAGGACTACATGATATTTTTCACATTTTTAAAACCAGACAGTTCAACTGTTTATTAAATGACCTCAAAGCAAATCATCATGCTTTGAGGGATATGATGGAAGGCGTTATCCTGTCTGCCACCCAGAACACACTGATGTTGGCCTGGTATCACAGGAGCATTGACAAGGTCAGCCTGACATTTCTGGGTTCCCGTCTTTGTCACCACAGTAAGCGGCTTTGGGCTCAGGATTCCACATGTCTTTTCTCTCCGAGTTGCGGGAGATAAATGGAAGTCTTCTTTCAGCCATTGTGGCAACCTGAAGGACACGTTCTTTGAGCTTTGCTTTGTAACTTTTAACATCCATTTACTTTTTTAGTTAGTAAGTCCAAGGACCAAATTAGGTGAAGTACTTGGTAGTGCTTGTTCAAGGAAGTTGAGGACCATTGACATAAGTGTTTTCTAAAAAATCAATAGTTGAGATGTGTCTCCACATAAGATGTAAGCAACTCAGAGGAGGGGAGTGTGGAGTGTGTGTGTCTTTGTGATTGAGATGAAGCTTCTATGTATGTCATCTATGTTCAGCAGACAAGTACTTTCGCACAGAGAAAACTCTTTAGCTTCATAACGAGGACACATTTTTCTTTGCAAATTAGCAAATAAATTTAATGTGAAAAGTGTTACTGTTTTTGCTGAAATTACACAGCTGCTTGCAAAATGAATAGATGCTGACTTAAAAATCTTATTTAGTGATTAACAATACATTCATATGGTTTGAAAACAAACAACGTAGTATATAATGAAAGTCCTCCTTTCTGTCCCCTTGCACCCTATTCTCACCCACTCATCCATGCCTCTTTTGTTTTTCTTCCTGAGTTTTGAAAGTGTTCCTTATATTTGAAAAATATATCAGCACTTTCGAAAATACGTTAGTCTCTCAGTTGTATCCGACTGTTTGCGACCCCATAGACTGTAGCCTATCAAGCTGCTCTGTCCATGGGATTTTCCAGACAAGAATACTGAAGTGGGTTGCCATTCCCTCCTCCAGGGGATCTTCCCCACCCAGGGGATCGAACCCTGGTCTCCTGCATTGCAGGCTTTGAAAATATGTGAAATCTTAAATTGTGATACAAAGTATTGGTTGGATTTTTAAATTTCCTGACTCAGTCTTTTGACTTCTAAGTTCTAATTCTTTGTTAAAATATTTAAAATTATATACCTGTGTGAACTTAATCTTTTTCAAAGGAAGTGAAATAAATCAAGTTGGGCTTGTTTTATTTGAAAAGTATTGAAGTGAGATTTCCACTAGGTGGCACTCATGTGCCTGGAGGTCAGGGAGCAGTCACCCTCCCCACCACCATCTTCAGACACAGTCTGCTAATTAGCACAGTTGCTATGGAGACTTCCAAGGTCACACAGAGGGAAAGCCCTCCTTATTTTTTCCCCTCTAAAGAATGAGTGTCCTGCTCATATTTCTGCTCTATGCGCTATGGATGACCTTCCAAGTGGAGTAAAATTGTTGTGGTCTTCTCTTTACACTGGGAGGCTATGTTATATGAAGTTTGTGCACAGATGAGACAGGATCATGACGACTATTACTTTGATCTGGGAAAAAAACCTGGATGAGTTGAATTTTTTATAGAGAAATTCCTTATAGAACAAAAATGATCTGGAAAGTGACTGGTAGGTCTCTCAGGATCTTAATGTCTATCCAATAACCAAAAGCTTTTAAACACACTTTACCGATATTATCTCTCTTAAGCATTGGTATAGCCTCTCTGCTATGGAGGGATCAAAGTGCATGAGGCATTCTGATTTCACACCCTCCATGAGTCAAGTAGAGCATTATAGATGTATGTATAATAGTAATAGTAATCTGGGCATTTCATTTGCCACTCAACCCTGCCACAAAGTCAAAAGATGAGCAGCAGGCAATAGGGAGAGAAAAAAGAAACTTTTGCTAAGATAGAAGAAAGCTAGGAATACACTCATTAACTTTTTAAAAATATTTATTTATTTGGCTACCCTGGGTCTTAGTTCCAGTGTGTGGGATCTTTAGTTGGGACATGCAAGCTCTTAGTTGTGGCATGTGGGATCAGGTTCCCTGACCAGGAATCAAACCTGGGTCCTCAACAGTGGTAGCAGAGAGTCTTAGCCACTCGACCACCAGGGAAGTCCTACACTAGTTAGCTTTTTTATTAGATGTATTTGATTCTGCAATTAAGTAGTTTCTTGTGCATTAAGTTATCAGCCATTTGTTGCCCATTTATTGTGCCTGGCACTGTGCTGGTTGGCATGCACATAAAGATAGATTAGATTAAACCTGTGTTTCAAGCCTGATGAGAAAGTGAACTTTCATCCAGAATCCTTTCTTAATCAAACTCCTGTCTTCCTTACAGGAATTACTCTGGCTCAGCCATGTATCGTTTTATACACTGCTCTCTTTCACTTTCTCTCATCTGCATCAAAATCTCACTCAAATTTACCTCTTTTAAAACACCATCTAAGAAACCACCTGCAATTCAGGAGACGTGGGTTCCATTCCTGCATTGGGAAGATCTCTTGGAGGAGGGCATAGCAACCCACTCCAGTATTCTTGCCTGGAGAATCTCCATGGACAGAGAAACCTGGAGGGGTGGGCGGGGTGGCTAGAGTTCTTGGGGTCGCAGAGTTGGACATGACTGAGCAACTAAGCACAGCAGAGGACGCCTAACACAGATTGCTTCCTGAAGCCACATACTCTCTTGCATTTGTCATTTGTAGAAGTGTTTGTATGTCACCTTAACCTGGAGATAGGTCACGTGAGTGTCAGTTCACTCAGAATGATTTCAAGCTCTTGAAAACGATGTCTTCTGGGTCTCTTGCACACATAGTATGACCTCAAGTCTCATTGACTGAAATACCATTTTTGATGTTTTATTAGGAGAAACAAACAAAAGCCCACATGGTAAGACCCTTTGGGGAACATGAGACTAGTGAGTCAGAGGGCATCATCTCATCCTTGGGGGCTCCTTCAAGTGACAGCTGTCCAGTGGGACATGGATGACATAGCAAGGCTTCAGGCTAGTGCGCAGGTCATGCCAACTGTAGAGGTGATCATTTGCGCCTCTGGCTTTTAGAAGTAATGCTAATACCTAAGTGGCCCAGATTCTTGTTCCCCAGTGAAATGTGTTTAAAGAGAAGTAAGAAGGTTGGGGAGATAGAAAAAGGAAAAGAAAAAGAAGACCCAACATCCTCAACTATCTGGTACTGCTTTCCTTATGAAGTTGTTGGGGTTTTTTGTTCATTGGTTTGTTTGTTTGAAGGTTCTTCCCCCAAAGTGGGAGGAAAGTGAGAGAAGACAGGAAAGAGGCATTCTCTTCTCAAATGACTCTAAGGAAAATTTTCCCTCCCGTGATGCTGGCAGGTGAGATCTGAGTGCCCATTCTCGGAACTCCGCGGAATCAAGGAGAGCTCTTCATCCCTGAGGGATACCATGAGTCAAGGTGAAGCGTTGGAGGGAAAAGCCCTTGAGATGAAATGCACTCCTGGCTGCAGAAAGCAGGGAAGATACTATAGGGCTGTTTTCTTTAAAAGCACCAAAGCCTCTTCATACTGTTCATGGTGTTCTCAAGGTAAGAATATTCATTGGAAGGACTGATGCTGAAGCTGAAGCTCCAATACTTTGGTCACCTGATGTGAAGAGCCAACTCATTGGAAAAGATCCTGACGCTGGGAAAGACTGGAGGGGAAAAAGAGAAGGGAGAGACAGAGGATGAGATGGTTGGATGGCATCACTGACTCAATGGACATGAGTTTGAGCAAACCCTGGGAGATGGTGAAGGACAGGGAAGCCTGGCATGCTGCAATCCATGGGGTTGCAAAGACTCGGACATGACTTAGCTACTGAACAACAACAAAGCCTCTTCAGGACAAGCCATCAATATTGTGATCTGAGCTAAAATGCAATAGAAAATCCGAAGAACTACCTAATGCTTCTCCATGCCTGGTGCCTTCCTCGGGCAAGTGTAGCAAAGAAGGGCAGAGATACACAGTTCTGAACACGATTGTGCCTGCTCCCGCTTCAACCTCTTCCATTCTTCAACTATGCACGAGGGTCTCCTCCATTGTATTCTTTAGTCCTCATAGATGGAGAGGAGTGCAGTCTTTCCTTGCAAATGATTTCCCCAGCATTTCCCTTCCCTTATTATATCTCTCTGAGCTTGGTTGAATTTAACTGAGCACACATCCACACCAAGTGAATTCCTTTTATAATCGGATATGCCAGGCATGCATAGGGATTGATCACAATGGATACACTATAACAGTTATTTCCTTTGGCCATCAAACTGCAAATATCTTAAAACCAAATCCCATCATAATTGGTGTTCACTGGGGATGACAGGCAGTAAGTGGTGGTGTGATTGTAATGAATGAAGTGAAAGTCACTCAGTCGTGTCCGACTCTTTGTGAACTCATGGGCTATACAGACCATGGAATTTTCCAGGCCAGAATACTGGAGTGGGTAGCCGTTCCCTCCTCCAGGGGATCTTCCCAACCCTGGAATCAAACCCAGGTCTCTCGCACTGCAGGCAGATTCTTTACTAGCTGAGCCACAAGTGAAAGTAGTAGTGAAGTCGCTCAGTCATGTCCGACTCTTTGCGACCCCATGGACTATAGCCTACCAGGCTCCTCAGTCCATGGAATTTTCCAGGCAAGAGTACTGGAGTGGGGTGCCATTTCCTTCTCCATAAGTGAAGCCCAATTCTAATGAGAGGGAGATGTAAACATGTATCTGGAACTATTCCTGATCTTAAGACACATATTGTCAAAGTAGGGGCCTCCCAGATGGCTCAGCTTTAAAGAATCTGCCTGCCAGTATAGAAGATGCAGAGGATGCAGGTTTGATCCCTGAGTCAGGAAGATCCCCTGGAGAAGGAAATGGCAACCCACTCCAGTTTTCTTGCCTGGAAAACCCCATGGACAAAGGAGCCTGCCAAGCTACAGTCCATGGAGTCTCAAAGAGTTGAACACAACTGAGCATGTGTACAGTCAAAGTTGAACTAAATAATGCCTTGTGGTAGGCTGTGACACGAGACACTGTGTATTCTAGAAATTTTGAGGAAGACTTAGTTACCCAGGTAAGAAACCTCACAAAAGGCAGGAGAACTTGGCCTGAGCCTCAAAAAATGAACACAGATCTCAGTGACAGGCTGGAAAAAGTCATTCCAGGTGGATGAATGGTGTGACTAGGCTGGTTTTAGTGGCATCTACAAAGACTGTGGGGAAATAGTGGGCAAGAAACTGGAAACATGGATTGAGGCCAGATAGTGGAAGGAAACTAAGGCGCTTGGACTTTATCCTGGTGGTAATGAAGAGATAATGAAGATTTTTAATTAAGGGTTTGGCATGATTAAATGGTGTTTTAGGGAGATTACTGTGGCAGCGGTGAATTGAAGGGGGGAGAAACAAGTAGGCGATTAGTTAGGAGACTATTATAATCACCCAGGCTTGAAGCAGCAGGGGTCTGGAGGCAATGGGAATTGAAAGAAAGGGTGGAGTGTGAGAGATAGTGCAAGAGAATGTCCAACGCGCCTTGAAGACTTGTGAGTCTTCAGGACAAAAGGAAGGAAGGTGGCTGTGAGCACCAAATCAGGGAATCAGGAGGGGGAGCCATTTAGTAGAAGAGGGGAGGTTGGAGCACTGAATTAGCCGGGCCTGGCGGTGTCTACAAACGTCCAAATTCAGGTGTCCAGCTGGTGGGTGGAGCTGCAACATGGGGTGGCTCAGGAGAGCGGCCAGGCTAGGGACCTGACTTCTCTTTTATTGATTAAATCTGACTTCTTTCTCCAGAGAGCACTGAAATTCAATGCCTAAGCAATTAGAATAGACAGTGTGTCTTATAGGATGTGTGCCTACATATCAATAGGAAGGAAGAATTAGGTCATTCTTTGAATATTTTAAACTTCTGGGAAAGCACTTTTAAATAAATCACCCAAATATTTCAAATGAATTTTTTTTTAAAGCTAAATTTCCCAGATAATATTCCCAAATGTTCACAGTTCTTCCTTCAGGGAGGCTCAACCTTAGCATCTAATAGAGTTCAATTACGGAGTAATTTCCATGTTGAGCGTGGTGGTGATTGCGCTATCTGCGTGGAGCTGTGTAGCAGCTCTATGATGCCAGATGAACAAGGGGCCCGTAAGCCTCATAGGCCCTCTGCCTAATTCCTCTCATGCAAATTAGAGAGAAGAGAGGTTCCTTGCTTTCATTTATCAGGAAAGTGCATCCTTCTAGCAAAAGGAATCAGAGAGAAGAGGCACGCCTGTCCCCTAAGGTATGCTGTGCAGCCTGCGCAGCTGGCCGCCCAGAGTTCCAGCAGACTAAATGCCAGCCAGCCCTTTCCTTCAAAAAAGTAGGACATTCTGGATAAAAATGTGACCAGGGCGTGGTCCAGGGGTTACCAATACACCTGTTTGAGCAGGGGCCACAGGTTCGATCCCTGGTCTGGGATGATTCCATGTGCCTGCGGACAACTATGACTGTGCCCTGCTATTAAAGAAAGCCCACTCGCCACAACAAAGACCCAGGGCAGTCAAAAAATAAAAATTTTAAATTAAAAAAAAATGTGACCAGGGTGGAAATAAAACAGCTTTTGGACTTCATCCTCAGGTATGTGGACTCAGCTGCAAAAATCCTCCCTATGCAACTCAGACCTTAGTGGTCATTGTTTGAGTTTAAGTCAATCAAATCAGTCACTCTCTGTAAATCAAGGGAAAACCTTTTAAAATCTGATAAGTGGTAAACAATTGGCTTTCAAATCCAGAAGAATGGCTTCTCTTAGTTCACAAATGCATCTGAATAGCACTTGCATGAGACTTCATGAGACTCACAAGGGGTAATTTGAAGGCTCTGCTGCCATTTGTGAGCTCCATGATGTTTTTAAGATGGGGGCGCTGCTGAGCGGGATCCCTGAGTTGTAACTCCGTGGAGTTACAATCACCGTGTCTGGTTGTCATCTGGCCACAAAGAGCTTAACCTCCTGTCCACTGTCCTTGATTCCAACATCGGAGCTTCTTCCTGCCCTCTTGGAGAGGTGTGCTCCACTGATGTGCTGGGAGAATTTGCCAGCATTTTGAGTCATTTCTAGTTAGACCATGGCAGTGATGACATGAACTTTTAACTGAAGCCCAAGCAGCTGCCCAGGACCTGCCGGAAACCTGGCAAGGGATACTGAGATTTCTGAGATACTGAGATACTGAGATCACCATTTCCTCACCCCTACCCCTCCTTACTCAAGAAGCATCTGACTTTAACAGACACTCAGATTTCTCTGGCATCCCGTCCCATCACTTCATGGCAAATAGATGGGAAGAAAATGGAAACAGTGACAGATTTTATTTTCTTGGGCTCCAAAATCACTGCGGATGATGACTGCAGCCATGAAATTAAAAGATGCTTTCTCCATGGAAGATAAGCTATGACAAACCTAGACAGCATATTAAAAAGCAGAGACATCACTTTGCTGACAAAGGCCTGTATATTCAAACTATGGTTTTTCCTATAGTCATGTGCAGATGAGTGAGTGAGTGAGTGAGTGAAGTCGCTCAGTTGTGTCCGACTCTTTGGGACCCCATGGACTCTAGCCTACTGGGCTCCTCCGTGCATGGGATTTTCCAGGCAAGAATACTGGAGTGGGTTGCCATTTCCTTCTCCAACAGATGAGAGAGTCAGAGTATAAAGAAGGCTGAGTGCCGAAGAATTGATGCTTTCAAACTCTGGTGCTGGAGAAACTCTTGAGAGTCCCTTGGATAGCAAGAACATCAAAACAGTCAATCCTAAACAAAATCAGTCCTGAATATTCATTGCAAGGACTGATGCTAAAAGCTGAAGCTCCAATGCATTGGCCACCTGATGTGAAGAGCCAACTCATTGGAAAAGACCTTGATGCTGGAAAAGACCCTGATGATGAGGAGAAGGGAATGACAGAGGATGGGATGGTTGGATGGCATCAGCAACTCAATGGACCTGAGTCTGAGCAAACCTTGGCAGATAGTGAAGGACAGGGAAGCCTGGTGTGCTGCAGTCCATGTGGCTGCAAAGAGTCAGACATGACTGAGTGACCGGACAACAGATTTCTCAGTCTTAGGCGTTGTTCAGTTCAGTTCAGTCTCTCAGCAATTAACGAGGGATTACATCTAGGCATTTTGCTTTATTTGTGGTCAAACCTTTTCACTGGCAGATAATAGATAATATTAAGTAATTAAGAAGTTTACCACACACCCCAGACAGACTGGGTCAGTTCAAGAGGCACTCCTTCCTTCTCCACCCTCATAAGATAATGCATTATCAGTAAAGCCATGTTTTAAATACAAGGTGGTAAGATTAGATGACTTTAAGGGCCTTCTCAACTCTGAGATCTTCTGTTGTCTTTTGATTAAGATGAATATAGTTGAACGTTGTACATGATTCCATGGATCTCTACTCACCTGGACATTGCCTTTGACCTTCCTGGTAATGACCTCATTCCTTGATTTGGGGAAGCCCTTATCAGTAAATGTCTGCTGGATACTACAACTTTCAAACAAATAGGAGAGGCACATACACAAACACACACATTTATTTTAAATTTTAGCTCTGTTGATCCCAAATTTTCTGATTTCCCTAAGATTTATCTTTCTCCATATTTAAACAATGACTTTTATATTCCAGTATTAAAGTACATACACCTGTATATGTTTTTGCTTGCTAACAATCATTCCTAATCATTTCTAAGAAGACGTTATGTAAAGAAATCTAATCATGGTTAATTCAAGTTTGCCAAGGTTGATAGTTTGGTCCTAGTTCCCCTTCAGCAAAAAAAAAAAAAAAAAAAGACTAAGGTCAAAAGAATAATCTTTTTTTACAGTAACTCTTAGTTGTGTCAACTACAAATGAAAATAAATTCTGAATTTCTCTTTTATTAATATGTTGCCCTTTTTGTGTGTCAGAAATAGAAATGGGAGAGGGCTGGAATGTGATCTTGATATATGGGTTTACTGCTCTTTCTACCAACTGCTGAATTATTATCATTTCACAGAAATTACATCTGAAAGGGAGGCATGTGTCTTTAAATCGAAAGATTCCAAATGAATAACCTTTGCTAAAACGATTAGTAATTTCTCCAAGCAGTGGGATTATAAATACTCAGTTCCAAAGATCTGTATAACCCTTTCACTCTTTACTACTGTCAAACGCTGAACAGAAAACACAGGGGGAATGTCTACAATGCAGGAAACACATTGTGTTTTACTAAGGATCAAGAAAAGAAAAGGGGGGAAAAACCCAACCAACTAGTTACTGGGGGCTGAGGGGAGAAGAGTGGAGGGTGGGGTGGGATGGAGCTACTGTTAAGTACTTAAATTAACAAAAATGAATTCCCCAGTGGTGCCCCTATCCATTAACTCTATCAGAAAGCTGCTCCGCAGGCAAATTTTTAACTTCAGGAAGTGACTTAGGACTGGGAAGAATAGGCCACAATATTTCATCAAATGCAGCAAAAACAAATTACCTCAGACTCAGGAACCCTGAAACCACTCTCTGAGAGTGTGTGCTGCTTGAAGGGGAAGGAAACTGCTTTCTCAAGGAGCGGTGGCTGGCTTCCCGGCTCCCTCACACTCACCTTGGGAGGGGACCTCATAAATCCCAAACTGGCAGCCTCTGGGCGTGCCCCGCTGGCTCCCGAAGGCGACTCAGATACTCCTGCTGTGAAGTGGACCTGGCTTGCTTTGAGTCTGATGAAGATGAGGGTGATTTTCGTGTCTGCTCGGAATCCCTGGGGAGCCTTGATGAGCAGGTTCGTCAGAGTCAGCTGCAGGCTTGAAGGTTCCAGCAAGATAGGAATGGATTGCAAATGGCTCTGGAAGTTCCCCCACTGTTCCACTTTCTAGTATTTTAGGGGGATTCCCTTCTGGCTCAGACCATAAAGAGGTAAGAGAATATGCCTGCAATGCAGGAGACCCGTGTTCAATCCCTGGGTCGGGAAGATCTCCTGGAGAAGGGAATGGCTACCCACTCCAGTATTCAAGAGACTCCTCTAGGTTGTTTATATCACCTTGTGTTCCAGGAAGGGTCTCCCTTGGATCCAAGACAGAAGAGCCACCCTGCATCCTCCTGCCCTCCCAGTCTCTAATGATAACCAGGTCAGCCCCTAGTGGGTGGAGAAAAGCAGGATGTTACAGAGGTTAAGGTCATGGACCCTGAAGACTGCCTGTCTGGGCTCTAACCCCTGGCTCTGGGACTTAGAGTCATGGCACCTTGGCCTCAGGACTTAACCCTGTGCTTTGGTTTTCCCATCTGTAAAACAGATTCATTCATTCATTCATTTTTATACGTGTTTATTCAATATTCTTCCCTGGTGGCTCAGATGGTAGAGTCTTCCTGCAATGCAGGAGACCCAGGTTTGATTCCTGGATCAAGAAGATCCCCTAAAGGGGAATGGCTACCCATTCCAGTTTTCTTGTCTAGGAAATTCCATGGACAGATGAGCCTGGCAGGTTACAGTCCATGGAGTCGCAAAATGTCAGACACGACTGAGCAATTAACACTAACTATTCAATATTCTAGGCACAGGGGTAAATAAAACATATGAAGTCTCTGCTCTCATGGAGTCTACATTATCGTAGGGAGAAAGGCTGGAGAAGGAAATGGCAACCCACTCCAGTGTTCTTGCCTGGAGAATCCCAGGGATGGGGGAGCCTGGTGGGCTGCCATCTATGGGGTCGCACAGAGTCGGACACGACTGAAGTGACTTAGCAGCAGCAGCAGCAGGGAGAAAGGCAATAAACAAATAAATGAGGATGTATCAGATAGTAATAAGTGCATCAGAGAGAATTAAAATAGGTTTATGAGGTAGTGTCACATGACTGCTTAGCAAAGTCCTCTCTGAAGAGATGACCAGAGTGAGAAGGCAACCACGAGAAGATCATGGGGAAGAGCTCTCCAGGCACTGGAAACAGCAACCACTAACTGTGATGCAGGATGAGCTTGGTGTGTCCAAGTTAGAGAAGGGCCGCTACTCCTGGAGCATGTGGGCAAGCACGAGAGATGAGGAAGTCAGGCCAGAGAACAGGATGCTGGTGGCTGGCAGAGCAGGGCATTTGAATGAATATGCCATGATATTTTTATCTGAATATGGTAGAAACCATGATCTGATCTTCACTGACTGCGCTGTGTACAGGACAAGAGTGGAAGCAGAGAGCCTAGTCCGGACACTGCAGCAGCGACTTAGGTAAGATGGGAGAGGAGCTGGAGAGAAGTGAGGAGATGCTGGGTATGTTTAGGGAAAAGAGGCCGGAGAAGTTAGGGGATCTGTAGCTAGAGACCAAAAGACAGGGTGCCTTCTAGGATTGTGGGCTTGAGCAACCAGGGACTGTAGGTGGTAGTGTCCTTCATTGTGATGAGAAGGACTGGAGGGAAGAGCAGGTCAAGGTGAGAGAGGATCAAAAATTGGGATGGAACATGATGCTTGAGATGCCTATTAGATGTGCAAAGAGAGAGAAATATCGGGCAGAATGCTGGATAGACAAGTCTGAGTTCTGGGGACTCATCTGGGCTGGTGCCTTGAGGACCGCAGGAGTCTGTGTGGATTCCTGCAGCTTGGGACTGGACGAGGTCGTCTGAACAGGGACTGCAGAGGGAGACGATAAGAAGGTAGAGGTGGGAGCGAGGAGGAGAAGCAGCCTGGAGATGGATGGAAAGGGAGGGTGGGAAGAAAAAGAAGGGCCTGGAGTCTGAAAGCCCCGAGGAGAGAGTGGGCAATGGTGTAAAATGCCACCGAGGGCTGAGCAGCATGGGGACTGGGAGCTGACCTTTGCTTGGGTGTGCCACACTGAGGTTGTGGGTGATCCCTGGGGAAGCATCAGTGGAGGGGGAAGACAGCTGCTAGTGTGCAGTGGGCTGGGGCAGCAGAGGATTGGGTCTCATTATAAGCAAGTCTGTGGCCAGCGGGGAAAGGCAGACGTGGCGTTGGTAAAGATCACTGTGGGAACCGAGGCTCTACAACAGGGGGTTCTTTTCATGAAAAATCATACAGGGCTTCTCTGGTGGCTCAGTGGTAAAGAATCTGCCTGCCAATGCAGGAGACACAGGTTCAGTCCCTGATGCAGGAAGATCCCACATGCCAAAGGGCAGCTAAGCTCGTGTGTGCCACAACGGTGAGCCTGTGCTCTTGAGCCCCGGAACTGCAACTACTGAAGCCCGTGCACCTAGAGCCCATATTCTCACTGCAGTGAGAAGCCCAGGCCCTGCCATCAAGACGAGAGAAAGCTCACGCAACAGTGAAACCCAGAGCAGCCACAAACAAAAATCAATAAATCTTTTCAAAAAAAGAAAATCATACACAGTTAATACAAAGTAGGTGTGACTGTAAACATCTATTTAGAATGAGAAATCGTAAGTTATAAACTTGAAAAGTCTGACAAACACCACATACAACAAAATACAGAAAAATAACATTTTTATAAATACTAGATGCACCTCTGTGTTTTGCCTTCTTTTTTGGTCTAGATACACTTGTTTATATGAGAATGATTTTTATATAGAATATACACATACATGCACATACAAGTCAACCTCTTCACTTACCCTCTAGTGTCTATTAATACATATTTCATAGATGGCTAGAGTTCACTAAAGTCACTGGTGGATTATTTTTCTTTCTTTTAATTTTACTGGTGGGAATTTTTGAGTACTATTTGTTAATAGGAGTAAAAAATCTGTTCTCCACTATCACCTGGGGCCTCAACTACAGAAGTTGAGCCAAAGAGGTCAACCAAAGCCTTCGAAATACGCTGCAAATCAAAGCTCAGGAGAGTCCTCTTTGATATCCTATTACACCAGTGTTTCTCAGCCTTACACTCTTGACAGCAGGGGCCAGATAGTTCTTCAACGTCGGAAGCTGTCTTGTGCATTGTAGGATGTTCGGTGATTCCTGTTTTCTACCCACTAGATGCCAGTAGACAACCAAAAATGTCTCCGTACATTGTCAAAAGCTCCCTGGGGGAGCAGAGTTGTTCCAATTGAAAGCCACTGTGTCACACTAATTGTGTGTGGTCCTTAGCTGATCTTTCCCTGTTGTGAACGTGTGGCTCAGGATTATCTGGCTGAGGCTCGGCCTTTATCTCTAGAAGTTGTGTAGGGATGACAATGTCATGGCACCTCTCTGCCCTCTTGGCATCTCAGAAGATGCAAAGTCAGAGCACATAGCCTACTGAAAAACTCAGATTTCTTGGTAGACAAATCCTAGAGTGACATATATGATAGCCACAGAAACTTGACAAGTAAGGCGTTGAGTGTAAAAACCCTCAACTAATGGATGATTAGGACTAAGGCATAGCTGGTGAAAGCTGAACTAATTCTTTTTTTTTTTTTTTAATAACAGAAACAAACATTATTTTAGGCAGAGAGTACATTTAACAAACTTGTTACTCTAAGAAGTGTGTGCAAGTTGAAAATAAATTACTTTTAAGAACTGTTTAACAAATGTATGACTAGTGTTAAGATAAAGAGGTTGATATGGACATTTGAAGGGAGTATCTTAAAACTTCCTGACTTAGACAACCAAATCAAATGTCATACATACCATTTCACACTCACTAGAAGGCAATGGTACCCCACTCCAGTACTCTTGCCTGGAAAATCCCATGGACGGAGGAGCCTGGTGGGCTGCAGTCCATGGGGTCGCTAAAAGTTGGACATGACTGAGCGACTTCACTTTCACTTTTCACTTTCATGCATTGGAGAAGGAAATGGCAACCCACACCAGTGTTCTTGCCTGGAGAATCCCAGGGACAGTGAGCCTGATGGGTTGCCGTCTATGGGGTTGTACAAAGTCGGGCACGACTGAAGCAGACTGAAGTGAAGCAAAGCAAAGAACTGCAAGAGAGCTTTGGTGGTGGCTCAGACAGTAAAGAATCTGTCTGCAATGCAGGAAACCCAGGTTCTATCGCTGGGTCAGAAAGATCCCTTAGAGAGGGAAATGGCAACCCACTCTAGTATTCTTACCTGGGGAATCTTATTGACAGGGAAGCCTGGCGGGATACAGTCCGTGGGGCTGCAAAGAGACACAACTGAGCAAACTTTCACTTTTTTCAGCATAGCAAGAATCAAAGAAACTGAAAATAACAAAGTGTTGACAAGGCTGTGGAGAAACTGGAACCTTCATATATTGATGGCAAGAATGCAAAATGGCGCAGTCACTGCTGAAAGCAGTTTGGAAGTTCCTCAAATGGTTAAACATATCGTTACTCTAGCACTCATCAATTCCATTCTGGACACCCAAGATAATTGAAACATAAATTCATACAAAAACTTATACATACATGCTCATACAAGTATTATTCATCATAGCTTGAAAGTGGAAACAGCCCAAATGTCCATCAACAGATGAGTCTGTAGATAAAATCTATACATATGGTCGGTTATTATTGAGCCATAAAAAGGAAACCATGTGACAGGGATAAAGCTCGGAAGCATTATGCTGGATGAAGTAAGCCAGACACAAAAGGCTACATGTTGCATGATTTCATTTATATAAAATGGACATAAGAAACAAATCCAGAGAAACAGAAAGCAGATTAATGGTACCCAGGACACGGAAGGATGAGGGAATTGAGATTAGCTGCCAATAGGAATTTTCATGAGACGATGGTAATGTTCTGGAATTAGATAATGGTGATGGGTCCACAACTCTATGAATATACAAAATACCACTGAATTGTATGCTTTAATTGATGAATTCCATGTCATGGAGGTTATATTTCAATTTTTTAAAAAGAGGCAACAGCCAAAACCTAGAATTAGTAGTGTCCTTAAGAATCACGTTGTACAAATTTCATGTTTTCTAAGAAATTGAGAAATCTTGAGGGTATTGTCTAAGAAAGTGGATTTCTACTTACTTAGAACCCATTGAGACTTGAAAAGGACAAAAAAGTGTTAGTCACTCAGTTGTGTCCGATTTTCTGTGACTCCATGGGCTGTAGACCACCAGGTTCCTCTGGCCATGGAATTCTCCAGGCAAGAATACTGAAGTGGGTTGCCATTCACTTCTCCAGGGTATCTTCCTGCCCCAGGGATCAAACCTGGTTCTCCCGGATTACAGACAGATTCTTTACAATCTGAGCCACCAGGTAAAAGCAGAATAATGCTCAGAAAAGGGTCATAGAGGCCACCTCTGGAGATCCATCATTTAAATAAATAAATATTTATTGAGAGCCTACTATGTACCAGACACTTTCCCCGGTGCTGGGGCTGCATCATGAATTTAACAGGCAAAAGAGTCCTGCCTCCATGGAACTTAGCTTCTAATGTACGTCTTTCCTAGATAGCACATTTTAGAACCTATGTCGTCAAACCTGTGCACGTTTGGAAATCAGAAACAGTTTTCATAAGGAATGGTTGAATGAACTGAGCGTTTTCACCTTTAGAAAAGAGACGATTGAGGGAGAACATGATAACTGCTTCAAAAGCTGTTTGGAGGACAGAGCCGTTTCATTCTCCACTGCTCCCTGAAGCAGCACTCGGCTCAGAGGTAAATGTTACAGGGAGGTGGATTTGGGCTCTCAGAGAGGAAGGGAGAAAGCTCCCTTAGGTTCACCTCCTGAGCAGCAGGCATTCCGCTGGGTATTTCACCCGTGTTATCTCATTTAATCCCTACGGTATCCCTACAAGGTGCAGTGATTAGCACCACTTAAAGGAGTGGAAATGGAGGCTTAGCAAGGTTGTGTAAAGCACCACAAGGTCACACAGCTGGTCAATGGCCGAGGCCACGGCCAGACCTTTCTGCTGTCTCCACACTCTTGCCACTTGCCAGACTGTCTTTCCAACAGTTAATGCTTTTAAAAACATGCACACTTGTGGAGGGAGGCCTCCTATGATGCAGGGGTGAACTGAATGACCCCTCACAACATACTCTCGTACTGTTCCACTGGGCTCATTCTGTGAAGAGGGGTGGGCTTCCCAGGCGGCGCTAGTGGTAAAGAACCTGCCTGCCGATGCAGGAGACGTAACAGATGGGGGTTTGATCCCTGAGTCGGGAAGATACCCTAGAGATCGGAAAAGGCAACCCACTCCAGTATTCTTGCCTGAAGAATTCCATGAAAAGAGGAGCCTGGCAGGCCACAGTCCATGGCGTCACAGAGTCGTATACGACTGAAGTGACTTCGCCCGCAGCATGCATGAGGAGAGTTAAAGTGGTAAGATGAAATGAATAATAATCCACAGATGTGCGGGTCATTTGAAATAATGTACTTGCAGTCTAGCACAGCGACATCAACATTGTTGTTGTTCAGTTGCTAAGTCGTGTCCAACTCTTTTGCGACCCCATGGACTGTAGCCCCCCAGGCTCCTCGGTCCATGGGATTCTCCAGGCAAGAGTGCCAGAGTGGGTTGCCAGTTTCCTTCTCCAGGGAATCTTCCTGACCCAGAGATCGAACCCTGGCATCTTGTGTCTCCTGCACTGGCAGGCAGGTTCTTTACCACTGAGCCACCTGAGAAGCTGACGTTGACATGACGCACCCAGTATTTACTGAATCTGCTTTATGGCAAGCCCTCTGATGTGACATCAGTCTGATCTTCATGGAGATGACTGTTTTGTCTGAGAGAGGCACACCCTGGGATGTAAGATCCAAGCCCTTTTTCCTGGCCCCCAACCCTCTATGCAGGGCAGGCTGCTCTCATTTTATACTCCGGTATTCAGTCAACTGGAAAATTTTACTGGGTGGTTTCTGTGTGTCAGGCACTGTTGTAGGCATTGGAGATAAAGCAGTGAACAAAATGGACTAAAAAATAAAACCAAAACCTCTGTTTTATGGGGCTTGCTTTGGTGCGTACCACAAACAAATATAAATAAAATATGTACTACATTCAAAAGTGAAAAGTGCTATGAAAAAAAAAATAAAGCTTGGAAGGGGATTAAGGGAGTCCTGGGGAATTTGGAGGCTGCAGTTTGAAATAGGGGGTCAGGAGGCACTGACGTTCAGGAGAGAAAGGGTGAGCCACGCAGCTATTGCAGGAAAGAGAACTTGGGGCGGAGGAAGGCCCAGGGCAATTGTCTGTAACGGGGAGCCTGCTGGGTGTGGAGGAGACAGGTCAGGAAGGTAATGGGGATGCAAACTGTGTAGGGCAGGTGGGGCAGGTGAAAATGCGGATCTGCTCTCAGTGAGACGGACGTCCTGGCAGGTCTATCTGCTGGGCGGTAGACACGCTGGATGGGAACAAGGGTGTAACAGGCTGGATGGAAGCAAGGGTGTGAAGCAGGAAGCTGAGGAGCCAGGGCAGGTAGGAGGAGCCCGCCACATTCACGCTGTAATCCCTGGGACGTGAGAATCTGTTATATTACATAGCTGAAGGAACTCGGCAGATGCAATTAAGGTTACGGACTCTAAAATAGGAAGATTGTGGGACTTCCCTACCAGTCCTGTGATTAAGAATCCACCTTGCAATGCAGAGGACTCAGATTCAGTCCCTAGTCCGGATCCTGAGATCCTACAGGCCTTGGTGCAACTGCACTGCAACTCCTGAAACCTTGTGCCTCAAGAGTCCATGCACCTCAATGAAGGATGCTGCGCGATGCAACAAAGATTCCAAGCACCGCAACTAAGACCTGACACAGCCAAATAAAATAAATAAATAAGGAGATGGGTCCTGGATTGTCCAGATGGGTCCAGTCTAAACACATGAACCTTTAAAGCAGAGTTTTCTTAAGTGGGAGTCAGAGAAATGCAACAGAGAAGTCAGAGAGATACAGCACATGAGAGGGACTTGATCTGTTGCTGATGGGAAACCTGGGCTTCCCTCATAGCTCAGTTGGTAAAAAAAAAAATCTGCCTGCAGTGCTTGAGACCCAGGTTTGGTTCCTGGGTCAGGAAGATCCCCTGGAGAAGGAAATGCCACTCCAATATTCTTACCTGGAGAATCCCATGGACAGAGGAGCCTGGCTGGCTATGGTCCATGGGGTCGCAAGAGTCAGACATGACTGAGTGACTAAACCACCACCATGAGAAGCAACTGAATCCTACAAGGGTCTTCAGGAAGCTGGAAGATGAAAGCCCAAGCCAGGTGACACCTTGATTCCAGCCTCCTGGGACCCTAAACAGAGAACCCAGCGAAAACCTGAGAACTCTGACCTGCTAGACCTAGAACTGACTAGAATTCTGACCTAGAACTGTGAGATAGTAAATGCATGGTGTCTTTAGTTGTTACATTTGTGGTGATATGATAGGGAAGCACTAAGAAATTAAAGCAGGGGTTGTTGCCATAATTCACCTGAGATGCTGATGGCTTGGATCTTTTATGGGGGGGCAGAGTTTAAATATTTATTTATTTGACTGTGTCACACCTTAGTTGCAGGCCACTGCAGCATGTGGGATCCCAGTTCCCCGATCAGATATTGAACCTGTGTCCCCTGCATCGGAAGGTGGATTCTTAACCACTAGACCACCAGGGAAGTGCTTGGTTTGGACCTTTGCTAAAGCCAGGAGATTTCCCAACAGGTGAAATGAAGGGCACTAGAAAAAGGGAGGAATCAAACCCAGGCCCCTGCATTGGAGCTCAGAGTTTTAGCTGCTGAACCACAACATAAGTCCCCATCAATATTGTTTTTCTAAAAAAAATACTTTTGAATTGAATTGAGAGGCAAGATATTTGGGGTTCTGTTGGTTGATTTGTCAAGACAAATTTATAGACGTTTACTCCAGTATAAAACATTACAATGATCTGACTCTGGGTCTTAACTGACACTCCTTTCTCAAGTCTGAACAGTCGTTTTCAATCCTGGGTGTACACTGGATCACCAAGGGAAAATTTTAGAGATATACATGCCTGAGTTCTAGTTCTGGGAAGTTCTAACTCAGCAGATCTTCATGTATGGATGTGAGCATTGGACCACAAAGAAGGCTGAGCACCAAAGAATTGATGCTTTTGAATTGTGGTGCTGGAGAAGACCCTAGAGAATCCCTTGGACTGCAAGGAGATCAAACCAGTCAATCCTAAAGGAAACCAACCCTGAATATTTATCGAAAAGACTGATGCTGAAGCTGAAGCTACAATACTTTGGCCACCTGATGCGAAGAACCATTAAAACTCATTAGAAAAGAGCCTGATGCTGGGCAAGATTGGAAGCAGGGGAAGGGGATGACAGAGGATGAGATGGTTGGATGGCATCACCAACTCGATGGACATGAGTTTGAGGAAGCTCTAGGAGTTGGTGAAGGACAGGGAAGCCTGATGTGCTGCAGTCCATGGGGTTGCAAAGAGTCGGACATGACTGAGTGAGTGAACAACAAGATCTTCAGATAGCCTTGAGTGCCCCTAATGGTTCAAAAGCTCACATCAATTCTGATGCTCTGCAAGGACAGAGAGACATTCTTCTACAATATTTCTTGGTCGTGCAGTGGTAAAGAATCCATCTGCCAATGCCGAGACACAAGAGATGCAGTTTTGATCCTTGGGTCAGCAAGATCCCCTGAAGAAGGAAATGGCAACCTCACTCCAGTATTCTTGCCTGGGAAATCCCATGGACAGAGGAGACTTGAGACTTTGGGGCTATAGTCCATGAGGTCACAAAAGAGTCAGACACAACTAAGCAACCCCAACATTGGTCTCAAGGAGAAAAGACTAATATCAGATGGAAGAGACTCTCTACCTAGTTTTTTTTTTTTTTTTTCTGGAGAGTGAGTGAATTATGAGTTTTATAAGAAATAGACAGATGTAGGTATGTAGGTGCTCAGTTGTGTCTGACTCTTTGTGACCTCATGACTGTAGCCTGCCAGGCTCCACTGTCCATGCGATTTTCCAGGCAAGAACACTGGAGCGGGTTGTCATTTCTTCCTCCAGGGGATTTTTCCAATCCAGGGGTCAAATCTGTGTCTCCAGCATCTTCCACTCTGGCAGGTGGATTCTTTTCCACTGAGCCACCTGGGCAGCTCTAGGACTAATTGTGTGGGGGAACTCACCATACCTTCTGTGTATGGATTTGTATCTATGTGTTCAGAAAAGTGCTGGAGCAGTGTTTGGATATTGTAAAGTGAAGAAATGACTTCCTCCATCCTTTGAAAGAAACAAGTTAGATATTTACCAACCTTCTTTTCTTTGTTTTAGCACAGCAATAATTTATATACCCAAGCATTCTTCATAATCAGGTTAACACACTGGCTATGGAAATAGGGTCTAAGAATGGCCATTGGTCCCAGGAATGACTGTATATCCCCTGCAAGAGCCATGGTCTTTGGTTGTCAATCAGCTAAATGCAGAGAATCTAGAAGACTCTTAGGTGATGGTCCTGAGACATTACTTAGAGCAGGGCCCCACGTCTTGCCTTGGACTGTGACACATATGAAAAATAAACCTTTTTTTGTGTGTTAAGCCATTGAGATTTGGGGGTTGTTGGATATAACAGCTCACAATAAACTTCTGCTGTGGTAAGACATTGAGATGAAGGATTTATATGTTGTTTCAGCCTACTGTTGCTCATGTAGCACGCATGAGCAACTTAGCTAGTCGCTAAGTTGTATCTGCCTCTTTGCAATCCCATGGACTATATAGCCCACCAGGCTCCTTTGTCTGTGGAATTCTCCAGGCAAGAATACTGGAGTAAATAGCCATTTCCTTTTCTAGGGGATCTTCCCAACCTAGGGATCGAACCTGGGTGTCCTGCATTGCAGGCAGATTCTTTATCATCTGAGCCACCAGGGATAAATATACTCTTGCTCATAATGACTGATAAATCTATATTGTCAGTTAAGAAGATATATAATTGACATCATAATGGTCTCCTACTGAAACTATTATAGAATATCAGAAGATAATTGCAATTTGTTGGAAGACTGAAGAATGTCTTAATCAGGTGGAGTTGCCATAACAAAATATCATACCCTGGGTGGCTTATGAATAACAAACTTATTTCTCACAGATCTGGTGGCTGGGGACGTCCCTGGCAGTCCAGTTGTCAAAACTCTGCAATTCCAATGCAGGGGCATGGGTTCGATCCCTGGTTGGAGAACTAAGATCCTACACGTCACATGGCAAAAACAAAAACAAACAAACAAAAACAAGAGAAGTTCTGGAGTCTGCAAAGTCTAAGATCAAGGTGCCAGCAGATTCTGTATCTGCTGAGACTCCACTTCCTGATTCACCAAGAGCCAACTTCTGGCTGTGTCCTCACATGGCAGTAAGGGATCGCTTTGAAATCTCTTGGCACTTAATCACATTCATGGGACTCCACCCTCATGACCTAATCACTTCTCACTGGGCATTAGGATTTAACCTATGATCTGAAAGAAAAGTGAAAGTGAAAGGAGCTCAGTCATATCAGACTCTTTGCAACCCCATAGACTATACAGCCTATGGAACTCTCCAGGCCAGAATACTGGAGTGGGTAGCCTTTCCCTTCTCCAGGGCATCTTCCCAATCTAGGGATCCAACCCAGGTCTCCTGCATTGCAGGGAGATGTTTTTTTTTTTTACCAGCTAATCCACCAGGGAAGCCCAGATATGAAACTGGGAGGGACACAATATTCAGTCTACAACAGAGAATATGACTGTGTTCCGATCTTTCCTAACAAAACTTGATTAAGAGGAGAGATAGATGTAGAACCAAGGAGGGAAAATGGCAGCGCATCCAGTGAGGAAGTAGGAAACCAAAATGAGTGTGGTACCTTTGCGGCCAAGTAGCTTTTAGGAGGAGAGAGCGACCAGTTCTGTCAAACGCCGTAGATCAAGGTAGATGAGAACTGATCTTCAATTCAGGAAGCACTGGGGACCTGGATAAGAGCAGATTATGGTGGAGTGGTGTTGGCAGAGGGGGACAAACTCCCAAATAGAGGAGGTTTAAGAGAAAGAAGGAAACAGGAAATTAGAGATAAGGAAGAGAGACATCTGTTGTTTTTTTAAGGAATTCACTGTAAAGGGGAGCAGAGAAGTGGTAGCTGGAGGGAAAATGAAGCTTGTTTTTTTTTTTTAATGGGAGAATAGGATTTTTTTGTGTGTGTGTACTGACAAGAATGATTTAGTAAAGAAGGAAATTTTTGACAAGAGAAAAGGGGAGAGATTTTCTGGAGCCATATCTAGTGTTTTCATGTGGTGTGTTAGTTACTTCATGCTGCATAACAAATCATCCCCAAGCCTAATGCCTTAAAATAATATGAGCTGATTATCTCATGATTACTGTGGGTTAAGGTTCCAGGAGCACCTTGTTGAAAGTTTCTGGCTCAAGTGTCTCTCCCAAGGCTACAGTCACCCTGTCAATGGGGCTGCTGTCATCCCAAGGCTCAACTGAGTGAGGATCCATTTCCATGTCTTTTAACTCTACAGGCGGCAGATTTCAGGACCCCGTTGGGTTCTGGCCAGAGACATCAGTTCCGCCCCTACCCCCCAGCCTCTCCATGCAGCAGCTCACAAAATGGCAGCTGGCTTCCTAGAACAAGAACTGAGAGGAAGAAAGAGGGGGCAGTCATTGTTCTGTAACTTAACCAGGAAGTGCCATCCCATCGCTTTGCCATATTTTGTTAGGAGCTAGTCACTAGCTCTGGCCCGCTTCTAGAGGGAGAGGTTTACACAGAGGCATGAATTCCAGAAAGTGGGGACTGCCGGGGGCATTTGAGAGTCTGCCTACCAGAGAGGGGAGGGAATGTGTGTGAGTAGAGAAGCCGGCCCTAGTCGGAAATGGGGACTGTTCACCCCCAGTCACAAGAGAACAGGCAGCGTCCGAGGGCGCACAGAGGCTAGTTGAGTAAGCTGCTGTGGGAGGCTGGAGGTGGAAGCATTTGCGCATTAGCCCCAAGACCTTGGAGAATGGCAGGAGATAACCTGAGGAAACGGGGCTCATTCCCCTTGTTCTTCTGTTGGATCCTCCGGCAAAGCCAGAAGGATTCTAAATCCAGCACAACACAGCTCTCGTCCCTCTGACACCGTTAACAAGGAAGCATTTAAAGCATCACACCAGGACTTGAAGAGTTTTACTTACCTGAACTCAGAAAACCCACAAGGAACTATGAGCAGGAGAAGGAAACAAGAAATGGGGAGAAAAGAAAAGGTGAGGCATTGCCTGAGGAATCCGCCCCTCAGCTGGGTTTTCATGCATGGGTTTCTCTCACTTTTCAAAAGTCATATTAAGCCAGAAGTCTTTGCCATTGAACATTCGTGGTTCGAAGGAAAAGCCTTTTTGATGATTTGTTTTGTCAAAGCAGAAAAGTGAGACAAATATATTCTTTTCAGTAACAGCATCCCCAGACCCAGCTGTCTGCAGTCATGATAGAGTGGATTTCCGCTTGGAGAGTGGAATACACCAGAAAGAGCAAATTATCAAGGGACTTCAGTTGTGATTTTCCAGGCCATCAGGGAAGGAAAACTGATTGCTGCTAAGACTGTGGAAGTTTGCTTCCTTAGTGGGTAGCAGCAAGGTGAATGAATGAGCTTGGGCTTTGGGGCCAGCAAATACAGTCTAGAACCCCATTTAACCTTGGGAAAGCCCTACTCCCCTTTTGTAAATAGGAAGTTCTTTTCTGGAAAGTTAGGAACCGGCGAATGGCTTCCAGGGGGCGCCATTCACACAGAAGACAGTGCTTCCTGGTGTTGGGCAGCTGAGAGGCTCAGGGACACAAACCAGGAGATTAGGAAGAGGAGTGGTTACTAGTGGTTACTGTGTCTGCTCAGTAGGACATGAGTAGACTCTTCTCTGTCCATGGGATCCCTAGGCAAAAACATTGGAATGGGTTGCCATTTCCTTCTCCAGGCAATCTTCCCGATCAGGGATCAAAACCATGTCTTTAGCGTCTCCTGGTTACTAGGTTACTAAATTTGAGTGAACTCCGGGAGTTGGTGATGGACAGGGAGGCCTGGCGTGCTGCAGTCCATGGGGTGGCAAAGAGTCAAACACGACTGAGCAACTGAACTGAACCAAACTGAGGGGCCCATTGCCATCTCCGAACGATTTAGGGTTCTCTGCCTTACTATTATACAGTCGAAACTTACCCAGATGCATTCCACCCATCTTTTGGGCCAGGATCTCAAGGGCCTTATCACCCACTCCACACCCTCTCCTGAGATTTTCCAAGCGGGGAGCATTCCTTAGGCAACAGAACCATTCAGAATCCCCCAGACCTCCTCCAAGTCTTGCTGTGCCTCCTAGAACTCCCAGCCCCTGTTCCTCCTTTAGAAAAGGAGGAACGTGGACCAGAGAGGCCTTTTACATCCACTTCACTGATGAACGTGGCCAGGACCTAGTCTGAGCTGAGCAGTGACTAGATATCCCAAGGCCTTCAGTCTAGTTCAATTCAGTTGCTCAGTCATGTCCAACTCTTTGTGACCCCATGAACTGCAGCACACCAGGCTTCCCTGTCCATCATCAACTCCCCGGAGTTCACTCAAACTCATGTCCATTGAGTCAGTGATGCCATCCAGCCATCTCATCCTCTGTTGTCCCCTTCTCCTACTGCCCCCAATCCCTCCCAGCATCAGTCTTTTCCAATGAGTCAACTCTCCACATGAGGTGGCCAAAGTACTGGAGTTTCAGCTTTAGCATCATTCCTTCCAAAGAACACCCAGGACTGATCTCCTTTAGAATGGACTGGTTGGATACCCTTGCAGTCCAAGGGACTCTCAAGAGTCTTCTCCAACACCACAGTTCAAAAGCATCAGTTCTTCGGCACTCAGCTTTCTTCACAGTCTAACTCTCACATCCATACATGACCACTGGAAAAGGCCTTAGCAGTGAACAACTCAATATTTTCAGGGAACACTTTTCAAAAAGTTTCTGGCCTTGCCATCGGGTTGGAACTGGGGCTTAAAGTCTCCAAAGTTTTAACAAGATGATCCAGGCCTCATACTCTTGACCTCGGACAAGCTCTAGGGGAAAAAGACTACTAGGAGCGCCCTCGTCCTGGGCGAGAACTCACCCTACCCACGGAAACCACCTGTGCATCCTTGTCCTGCCAAGTGTGCTTCTCTGCGCCCGCAGCGACACTGTCGGAGCGTGTGGCCCTGGGGGTGTGGAAGTCAATTTTGCATTGCTTACACACGGAGTCAGGGCGAAGCTGGCAGCTTGGGTGAGACGTGGGGCTCTGGAGTGTCCGCCGCTGCGCTAGCCTGAGATTGGAGGACGGTCTCAGGCCCACCGAGGCCTGGATTCAGCTAAATTTCGGGGCGCTGGGTCAGGGGCACGCCCAAACTCCACCTCCTCCCAAGCCCATGGGCTGCAGGCGCTGATTCGGACCCGGCCCAGGCCTGTGGCCCTGTGCATGCAGGGCAAGAATGTGGGGCCAGGGGCTGCAAGGCCTAGACTCTGCTCCTTCACTTATAGTTGCCCAAGGCAAGACACCGTGGCTACAGGGGAACAAAGAGGCCAAGGGCGACTTTTCCGAGAGGGAGGTGGCGGGTTTTCGGAAGTGCACTGGGTAGGCCATTATCTCCCGCGGCCAGAAATGCAGTGTCTTCGGCGACTGGTCCCCTCCCTCAAATCCGCAGCTCGAGGTTTTCCTTCCTGCAAGGCGGGTCACGGCCTCCCTCCGGAGCCCTCGAGGGCAAGTTACCGGTCCCTCAGTTTTTCGCAGACTCGCGTTGGGTATCGCCCTAAGCGTGGGGACTGAGGCGAGCCCTCTTCACACCTTCCACCTCCAGGTTCCCAAAGCGTGCGCCTTGGTAACAGAAGTCGAAGCAACTTTCTAGAAAGAAAGGGAACCATATCCAAAGATAACGCCCCTCTCCCAAGGAGTGGTGCCCGCAGAGCCTTGCCATCCGCCGTGCACCGGGCGCCCAGGCGGGGATGGAGGGTTCCGAACCGGGTGTAGGGGCGCAGAATGAAGGTTGGCTCCGTTGACCTCGGTCCCATTTCTGGATCAGAAATGCGAGTTTCGCCTGTTCCGGCTCCGCGCGCCCAGGAGAGGCGAGCGCGAGCCGGTGGGCGCTGCCGCCGCAGCCGCGGGCTCATGTTTATTCACTCGGTCTTAAACATTCCGTTTGAATACTTATTAATCGGCCGCTCTAACTACTCACTCTAGCCTAGGTTTGCAGGAGAAAAAAAAAAAAAGAATCCCTGAAAAGAAGGAATATAGCAAGTTGGAATCCAGAAGAGCAAGGAAGCCTTGCTCTGGGGCAGGGCAGTCGGCGCCTGTGTCCCGCCGACACGCGGGAGTGGGGCGCGAGCTGAGGCGGGGATGGGGCGGTTAGCTAAGGGCCTCATTTCTGCCCCCTGGCTCTCGTTTCACTGCTGAAACTGGGAAAGAGCTAGCTCCCCTGGCAGTCCTGAGAGTCTATCGGGGCAGATTTCCCGGGAAGGAAAAAGAGCTTCAGTTTCACAGTCCCTCGCTGGCACCGACCCCTCTTCTAAAGTCCTACCCTAATTGTGATGCAATTTTCTTAAGTAAGTTTCAGGCTGCACAAAACCTGTTTTCCACCGTGGGTTTGGGCTTCCCTGGTGGTTCAGACGGTAAAGAAACCGCCTGCGATGAGGGAAACCGGGGTTCGATTCCTGGGTTTGGAAGATCCCCTGGAGACAGGAACGGGCTACCCACTCCGGTATTCTTGCCTGGAGAATCCCATGGACAGCGGAGCCTGGCTACAGTTCATGGTGTCACAAAGAGTCGGACACGACGGGGCGACTTTCACTTGCAGGAGTTAATATGATGGGGGAGAGGCCAGCCGCACTTTTAAAGACTCCTCTTTCTTACGTGGCTCCAGCTGCAAGAGGAGTCCCTGAGTCCAGAGGGCTTTCAGGATCCTCCCCCGCTTCCGGAACCCTCGGTCGTGCGGAACCTTCCAGAGCCCGCGCGATCATCGCCTCCTGTAGCATTCCCTTCCCGACCGTGCAGTCTCTGGTCTTAGCTGGGGTGAACCAGCGGTGGGGGTGGGGGCAAATGTGCGGAGGAGTTAGGGTTGGCTGAGGTCTGCGGTCCTTCTGCTCCTCTGCGGTTCCGCTCTTCTAATGGCACATCAGCCCTGGCAGCACCCTCCCCAGGTGTTGAACCTGAGGGCAAGAGGGAGTGTCAGTAGGAAGGCGGTTCTTTTTCTCGTTCTGATTCCGCCCCCTCCCCCTCCCAATCCCACTTTATCCTCTCTGCCTTCCTGCTTTCTCGCCTGAAACACACTTTTCCTGTGCTTCCCTGAGTGGTCTTCTGTGTCCTGTTCCCGGCTCTGTGTGCGCTGTCAGTCCCCGTCAATGAGCGGGTCCACGCAGGCAGAGGGAGGCCATGGAGGCCATTTAGATGGTCCAGTTCAAAACACATACCATAACCCAAACTTCAGTCAAGTGGGAGAGAGCGTGGGAGAGCGGGTGCGCAAACGTTTGTTGGGCAGAATTCCCGTGTGTTTGTGAGCGATTACAACACCGCCAAATTTCCCCCAACTTCTGATGTTCGCTTAGATCTCTAGTCTGTTGGACACTACTCTCAACCTCGGGGGTTAGCATTTGATGACATATAAACCCAGGTCTGCTCCCAACCATGTGTATGTTCTTGTTCCCAGGTGCCCGTAATGAACTCCTGAATTCAGTGGCAGTACCTGTGGGGAACTCCACGGAGGGCAGGCTGGGCTCCCTGTGGAGGTCGCAGTGATGACATTGTAGGAAGTGCCTCACCCCCTACCGCCTGGGAGCCCTTTTAAACGTATTTCCTCTTCTGCAAACATACTTCTCTCCACTCCTGACCTTATGAAAAGATGGCCCCCGTGGAGCATCTGATCTGAAAAGCCTCACTTGGTCTCTGTTATCCTAGGCTGCTCCTCTCCTTTCGGAATTTCAAGCTTTCTGCGAGTGGCTAATTACCTTGGGGTGATCCCGAAGTAAAACGGTGGGATGAGATGTGTAGGGAGGAGGGTGCTCGAGTGAAATTGACAACCCAGTAATATCGTTCCACGAAGAGAGTCTGAAGACGTCCTCGTAATTTCCCCTAAGAAATCTGGTTTTACTGGTCGATCTCAGTAGGAGAATTCTTTGCCTAGAGGCTTGAAATGAGTAATAGGCCATGAGTTTCCAAGTCCTCATGTATGATAATAAATACGTTCAAGGAGAGCAACCGGGTGTTTACAATTAGCACCTCAACTTCTTCTGTTTGTCAAAAAGTCCCTGAATAACCCCTCCCCCAATCAAGCGAGGAGCCCAAAGGAGGTAGAAATCAGGTGGAGAAATCTTCAAAAGGAATTAAAAAGCCAAAGTGGATTTTATTTCCTTCAGTCGAGTGTGAATGATGGGACTGCCTCAGCATGGGTGATGGCGCCTACCTGACAAAGCGTGCAGTGAGGGGCTGGGCTGAGGAGGTCACAAAAGGAAAGCATTAAAGCTATTTCCTTGTGGGTACCACTTCCCTGCTCTGTGCCTAGGTGGTTGGCAAAGGCCCGGTGGCCACCTTGAACCTGGAAACCCAATCCAACAGGTCACTGCCCCCACCAATACCCATCACCCCAGCATTGTGCGTTTTATCGCCTCAAAGTGACTCCTAACCGGTTTATCCGAATAGAACGCTTGCAAGTTTGTTTTTTCAGGTTTGTCAGTTTCTAGGAACTTGCATGTTTTAAATGAAGCTGAAACCGGGAAAGCTTGGGTTACATTTTAAAATATGCGAGACTTCCCAGCGGGCCCCGTCACTTGGAAAGGCTCAGTTGCTTTTTAAAAAGAAGGGGGTGGGGGAGAACACTGCTTTTAAAGCTCGGGACACCTCCCCTTTTATCCCAACAATTCAGAAGCAGTTGTCATGTCTTCTCAAAACCCAGCCGTCGGTGGGGTCGGAGCGCTGGTGCTGAGTGCCCTCTGAGCCTCCGCTTGTTGGCAGGGACTTGTCAGCCCGGTCGTCTACAATTTGTCTTGTTCATTTAAGTTAGGGCAGGGCTGAAAGCCGCTGGAAAGTTCGACGGCTGGGTGGCCCAGCAGCCGGGCCGGCTTGGCGGTCAACTATAGAACATAAATCAGTTGACAAAGTTACTGACGCCCGCCTTGGGGAGCAACGCAGGGAGCCTGAGGACAGCCGAGATCTCTGCGGGTTCGCGCCCTGCCTCCGCCAGCAATACAGGCAGGATATTCTCTGTTCGGTGGAGTTCACTAAAAAGCTTAGAGGGGAAAGGGGAGCAGAGGCCAAAGGGAGAGATCGGCGAGAAAGAGCTAAGCTTTAAGTGTATTCAAATCCCCTCAGGAAGTGTTAGTCACTCAGTCGTGTCTCTGGCTCTGCTATCCCCTGGACTGTATAGCCTGCCAGGCTCCTCTGTCCGTGAATTCTCCAGGCAAGAATACTGGAGTGGGTAGCCATTCCCTTCACTAAGGGGATCTTCTAGACCCAAGGATCGAACCCAGGTCTCGTAGGCAGATTCTTTACCGTCTGAGCCACAGGGAAGCCCAATTCTTTAAGGGGGTACGTAAAATGTTCTTTGCGTTTAGGGATGGATTTGGAGACAGAGAAGGAATGGGGGGCAGTAGTTGCCCGTCGCTTGTTTGGGCTCCCCATTTTTTCCAGAGGTCCAGATAGGCTTTTGAAGACAAAAGCCTCAAAAAGCTTGTGGCAACCTTTCCTCTTGGACGGCTCGCCTAAAAAAGTGAGGATGGGGGCGGTGAAACTCGAAAGCCCTCCTTGGTATTCCCCTCCCCCACATCCGCGAGAAGGCTAGAGTTCCTCCATTTAATTTACATGCCTTCATTCATTCCATAACTATTCATTCGACACCTACCACGTACCAGACGCTGTATTAGACTCTCAAAATGCAATATAAATGGAATGCAGGCTCCAAACCCAGAGTCTAAGGATCGGCTTCCCAGAATGTTCTAAAATCTGCATGCATCTTGGAATGGCCACACTCGCTGCTCCACGGATTCCAACGCTGGGCAAACGGACACGAGGAAACATAACTTCTGCATAACTTTGACTTCTCCTTTCCTTTATTATTTTTTTAAGTAGCAAAGGACCATTAATTAGAAGAATAATTACTGCTACCCGACATTATCCCAACCTGTTCAATTTCTATCTGTTGCAGACAATGCTAATAATGGCAATTATTGCTTCTATAAACACCCCGAGGCAGCACTCTCCTCCCCGCAGTGTGTGTGTGTGTGTTTAAAGAATATATATAAAAGTTCCCCCGCTCATTTGCATAGCTTCATCTTTACCTTTTCCCATTCAGCCCTTGCAAAAAAAGCATATCTATTCAAAGCCCTTGCAAAAAGCATATCTATTCAAAGGGCATTTAGTCCATTTCTTTCTTGGCCGGTAAACCTATTCATCAATTGTTCTGCCTTGTAGATCGCATTCTAATGCTAATCTAGCGTGTTAAATATCTTTTTGTTCCCCTTTCACCGTTTTGTCATTCAGTTTATCCAGTTTTGGTCACCCATTTTATTTATTTATGCGCCTGCTCCTATTCAGGGGCTCATGTATTTTTTATTATGTTGTTTCACTGTCACGCAGTGTCAACTTAGTCTATTCAATGGAGGCTACTTGAAGGCCGGAGGGACAAAGCGTGTACACATTGCGCCGCTATTCATTCCGGCCAGCTGGATCGGCTGAAAAAAACCTTGTGAAAAGAAACGCCTCACAATGGACACAGAAGAAGTGCACAATGCTAACAGTTTTCCAAATACCACTGATTGGTTTCTTCACAATGAGGAGAAAGCCGCCGCTTTTTCTTAGCTCCACTTCAACAAACAACACTCTCACAAAACCTCCCAACCCTGCGTTTTGTTCCCGGACAAAACCTCCTCGACTGTCTAAACGCTCCCACTGAAGGACAAAAAAAGGATTTAAAAAAGCCCTCTTTTCACTATCCCTCCCCCCTTTTTTTTTCTTGCAAGAGAGAAAAAAAGAATTGGGGAGGGGTGGAGGGATTGTCAGTGAATTAATAATATCAGTCTTTTAAAAGAACAGGGCTGACCTTTGAGATGCACTAGGCTGAGGGAGAAAGAACAGGGAGAGATTAATAAAGTTTGGTTGGCGCGCTCTCTCTGCCTCTGCGGGGCTGCGGGAGCAAGAAAGACGCGGACTCTTGCGGCGGGCGAGATGCGGGAACTTCACTCGCCGCGAGGGTGCGGCCGAGCGGCGCTCTGATTGGCTGGCGCGCGCGGGTCCCTATCTGCTCGGGGAAGACGGTCAAATCTCTCCATCTTCTGCGCCCCTCGCCTAAGGTTACGCAGAGCCCGGCGGTGAGAGGAGATCCATGCTGTTTTGTTCTACTTTCTTGCGGGGGCGGGGAAGCGGGGGGCGGGGGGTGGGGGGCGGGGGGGGACGGGTAGGGAAAAAGGGAGGAGGAAATTGTCAAATGAAGTGACAACAGTGGCCAGCCCCACGGCTCCCTGGAAGGCATCCCTTCCCTCTGCACTGCAGCATCCTCCCCAGCCGCCACCCCCCAGCTAAGTCCTTTCTGTTCCACAGAACAATTCCACCTGTTTGCTCAAAGTCTGAGGGCAACACCCCTGGCCCCTTGGGTGTGAGGCTTCTTTAAACCCCTTAGAGACTACCTAAGGAATGGCGTCGCTTTTTAAACCTTAAACGAAAATGTTAAAAGAGCAAAAGAAGGAAGGAAAGCAGGAGAGGAGAGAAGAGAGGAAAGAGACACCAATGGTTAGAGAGAAAGCGAGCGATCTGGAGCAGGCAGCAGCTCTTTGCCTAGTCCCAGGGCTCTATGTATGGCTCACTTTCTGACTCACATACACACACCCGGTCTTTTCTCCACGCCTTCTTGCCCTCGAGTCGCACTCCCCTTTCTTCTGCACAGTCTAATTCAGAGAGAGACTTTCTCTAGGCGCAACTAGTTAGCAAGACCACTGGAGTCAGAGGGGTGATAAACCAGTCACCCCCCGTGGACCTGTGGACTACTCAAACAGCCGCACAATCTGTTGGTGGTGTGACCCTGTGCGCCCACCCCCAGAATCCTTCACCCCCACCCCCCAACGCATCTCTCTAGTCCTATTCTCATTCATCAACACACTGGAGCGCTGCTCCCAGAAAACGCAGACCATTAGAGAAAAAGGAGGGGGCGGGAGGGGGCGTGGAACTCTTCGGGCCGGTGGGGCCGAGCTGGAAGGCTCAGGGAGGTAACTAAGATTTAGGGCTGGGGTGATTTCCAGCGAGCCGCAGGAAGTTCCGTGTTGAGAAGTGATGGGCTGCTACAAAAGGGAAAGACTGAGCCTTGAAAAGATTTAATTAACCGTGTCAGGGATAATTACCCCTGGACAGTCCAAATTAGTTTTGCATAATCGCTCAGAACCATATGAATTAACTTATAATATTGCAAAGAGCTCGGGGAATAACAGGAGAAGGATCGTTTTAATTAGTGAATCAGGGTCAAACCAGCAGAGCCTATTTCTCACATTTCCAAACTTTTCATGGTTCTTAAAATATTATTCCGTAGGGGGAAAACAATGACTTTAAAGAGTTGGGTAGCTTATAAAGACGTGGAGCTCCAGAGACTGTCTCTGTTGGGGAAACTAGTTTAGGACTAGTTGAGTCTTGTATCTTTAGAATTTTTATCTTGGTGGGGCGAAAATAAAGATCTCCCTCTAGGTTTTTTTTTTTTTCCTCCTGATAGTCTTCCTGGCATCTTCTAATTTCTTTTCTGAAATTAAAACCTGGTATGATTTCAAACCTTTCTCCAGTGTAAACTTGTGCAGCCTTGGAAATTCAACCCTGTCTATTAGAATTTGTTGTTTCTATTTTAATGCTATTAGCATGACAGAATAAAGCCTTAAAGAAGTCAAAAGTTGTACAAAGTGTTAATTCAGCGAGCATCCTTACAAATAAAACCTTAAGGTGTAAATAAGGAATATACCAAAGATACAAGAACAAATTACACTGATTTAAGCAGTGGGGCTCTCCTGCTAACAAGATAAAGTGGTCAGGCAACTTTCCCCTCTTTAAATGTTACTGGAAACTAGTGAAATGCTTTAAACGGTCTGGATGTTTTCAATGGGCTCTGTTCTACTGGTTCATGAATGCCTTTTTTTCCCCCAAGATAATACAACTACTTGGTGGTTTTTTTTTATCTTCTTTCCTATTCACGATTAAAAATGTGATAAATCAGGTTTTTGGCTCTGAATAACAATGGCTTGATTTAGATTTCCTAGTAAATCTATTCAAAAGTGAAACAAAGACTGCCTTTGGGGGATACCTTACACTTCACCTGGACCAGGCACGTAAGGGCAATTCAGATAAAAATCTTGTTAGGAACTCAACAAGAAATAGAGGATTTTCTCTTTTCCCTGGTTCAGGCTTTATTTAAACTCTTTGTTCAAAAAAAATGAACAGAGTGATAGTCGGGTTCTAATTTACAGATATAGTTTAGACGTCTAATATTAAATTAGAAGATCACACAAGAAAAACCATTTACACATAAAGGTTAAAACCAGTACTTAAACTTTTAAAAACTTTATATTACATAAAGCCAAAATGAAACTAAATACATGTTAGCCAACTTCATTCACAAACAGTAGTCAAAATATATACACTTAAAAAGAAAAAGCTACAAATGAGGTTCTTTTCTCTAAAATGTGTTTTATCATCATTTGCAAATGAATTGCAGGTGATCTAAAAAATAAGCTAATTAGGGAGGGAACTCCAAAACACATTTAAGCGGTTTGAGTTGGTGGAGAAATACTAGCTGAAAGAAGAGACATCTGTCAAAACAATTCTGGTTTTTGTTTTGTTTTGCTAAATAATAAATATATAATTACCACTCAGACAAAAACGTCTGATTTAATCTTAGATAAAACTGCGGGTCTGAAATAGTCTCGCAATTTTTAAAAGTTAACTTTGACATTTGTTCAAAATGTTTTGAGAGTCGAAAACTGACTCACATTTAGGGCAACGCAAATAACACATTTTCAGACTCAATGCTTTCACGGACATATACACATTTACAATCTGAAGGTGAAACTCAGCCATAATGAAAAAATAGGAACAATGCCTTTTTCTGTGTAAACTGTGTCAAAAATTCTAGCAAGTGGACTCAGGGAGACGTCTAGTTTGTTTGTTTGTTTGTTTTTTAAGGAAGAAAATCCAATTGACAACTTTTCATTTCACACACATTTCTTGTTTTCGGTCCTTGCTCTTGAGAAAGATCTCTTGGTCTGATTTGCATATGGCAGGATAAACAAAAGAAACCGTGATCGTCTCACACACAAAAGGCCAGATTCGAGCCGGTCACTGGTCAAGAATGGATCCGGTCTAGGGGTTCTGCTTGAGAGAACAGAGATTTGCAAAGTTCAAATAGTACAAATAGGGAGCAAGGCTGCTCGGAGCCATCCCGTTCCGAGAAACTAATGACACAGATCAGCTTTTCCCTTGTGCCAACCATTTCAGACCTAACGTTTGAACAGGGTGCATGCAACACAGACCGGGAGAAAAGAATAATAATAATAAAAGAAAAACAATGGGCAACAAAAGCAAAACCGACAGTAAACTTCCCACAGAGAAAGCTGGAAAGCCCAACATGTCAAAAAAAAGTTACTCCTCCACCTCTGTGGGCCAAAACGCAACAGGTTCCGAAGTGCAAAGCAAACAGCCACCGCTGCCGGATACAACTGCCCTCTTGAAAGTTGTCTGCGGGGTGCAGGTCTGAAAGGATCCGTCAATTCACACGCACACTCGCCCGCGCACTCGCGCGCTCGGCCACTCGCGCCCCGACTGGCATCTATACACCTTATGTACACACACACACAGGGGGCCCCCGTCGCGGGAGGGCGTGTGGGGAGGCCGCAGAGCTCGTACCTATACATATGTACACGTGGGCACACCGGTCCCGGCAAGGCCGCCCCGCGGGGGTCATAGCGCGGCGGCGTAGGCCGCGGGGTAGGGGGTCTAGCTGGGGCTTGCCCATGCCCGGCAGCAGGATGTAGGCGAGCGGCGGCTGCAGCCCGGGGCTGGGCCACGCGCTGCAGTTGCACGGGATCATGTAGCCCGGGTTGCCCGGGCTGGGGTGCGAGTGCGTGTGCCCCCCGGCGGCCGCGGCCGCCGCTGCAGCCGCCGCAGCCGCGCCGTGGAAGGCGCCGGCGCCCGCGGTCGGGTAGCCCAGCGACGACGCGTACGGGAGGCCGGACGAGGACGACGAGATCTCTGCCATCTTGGAGCCCAGGTCAAGCAACGAGTAGGGGCTCCCGGCGGCGGCGGCGGCCGCGGCGGCGGCCGCGGCGGCAGCCGACTGCGGGAAGAAGACGCGCGCCGCGGCGGCTGCGGCGGCGGCGGCCGCCTTCTCGGGGTTGGCGAGCAGCGACTCGGGCACCAGGCCTCCGCCGCCCGCGCCCGCGTGCAGCCCGGCGCCCGCCTTGAGCGCCGGGTGCTCGGCGTCGGCCACGCCGCCCAGGCCGTAGGGCACGGGGAAGGCGAACTTGTCTTTCTTGAGCAGCGTCTTGGGCTTGCGCCGCGGCCGGTACTTGTAGTCGGGGTGCTCTTTCATGTGCATGGCGCGCAGGCGCTTCGCCTCGTCGATGAACGGCCGCTTCTCCGACTCAGTGAGCAGCTTCCACTCTGCGCCCAGGCGCTTGCTGATCTCCGAGTTGTGCATCTTGGGGTTCTCCTGGGCCATCTTGCGCCGCTGAGCCCGCGACCACACCATGAAGGCGTTCATGGGCCGCTTGACGTGGTCCACCGGCTTGGACATGCTGTCGCCCTGCCGCGGCTGCAGCCCGCCGCCGCCGCCGCCCGGGCCGTCGCTCTCGGCCCGGAGGAAATCAATGTTGGCTGTTGGCGGGGACCCCTCCGGCCCGCCGCGCCCCACTTTTCACCCGGCGTCGCTCCCGCCGGGAGGAGGGGGCCGGGGGACCAGCCCCGGGCCGCGTCGCGTCCCCTGGATGTTCTGTTGTCTCCGGCCGGCCAGGCGCTCGGGGGAGGAGGGAGCGGAAAACAAAATCCTCCCCAGGGCAGAACTTCTCGGCGGTGTCCCCACCCCCACGGTGGCAGTTTGCCCTTTGCTTTGTGTCCTTCCTGTCCGGTGGCGTCCGCTTGCGAACTCCCCGCAGGTGGCCGCCACCCAGCAGCGCGGTCCCCCTCCTCGGTCTTTCCCCTGTTAAATGCACAGCAGCCCCGAAAGTTGCGTCGCGGAGGCGCCACCAAGTTGAGCAGAGGAGTCAGCCGCCGCGTGCTGCCAAGTGCCAAAGGGGGCTCTCGGCGGCTGGAGTGTTTGGGTTCTCCTCGGTGACTTTCTCATTTGACAGTGGCAGATGGGGGTGGGGGATTGGGGGGCGGCCGGCCGGGAGGAGGAAGAGGAGGGGGGGTCCGGGCGCACCGAGGGAACGCAGAGCGCCGCAATGGATATAAATACAAATACCGCAGCACCGGCCGGTCTTCCTCGCTCGCAGCAGGCGGGGTGCGCTGATGGGAACCCCCCTTGTGGGCTGGGGTTTAGGGCGGGGGGAGGGGAGAGCTTTCCGCACCCCAGCACCTGCCTCGTGGGTCTTCCTCTCCGGCTGCCGGTCGGGGCAGGAGGTTGGCTGAGGATTCAGAAAGCCTGCGATCGATCGCCGGGCCTCAAAGGAAATCCTCCCGGCTCGCCGGGTCGGCGCGTCTCGCTGTCCCTCGGGCCATGCCGGCTCGGCTCTCTCCAAGCCCCTCCTGGCGCGTCGGCCGACTCGGGCACCCGGGGCGCGCCGGGCGCGGAGCACGGGCCAGCCTCCGCGCAGCGCCGCGGGCCAGGCACGGGCCACGTCCCACTCCTCGGTCCTCTGGGCCTCCGCCTGGGACTTGCAACTAACTTCGCCCAAGTTTCCTGCGCCGGCGCCGCCGCGCCCCTGTCGGCGCGCTCGCCTCGGAGCGTGCGCCCGCGTGTGCTGCGCGGCCGGAGCTCCTCTGGGCGGGCTTCCTTGGCCGGAGCCGAGCGGACGGAGGCGGGGTGCGGTGGGGAGAGGTGGTGGTGGTGGTGGCAGATGAGTGGGTAGGATTTAAAGAAGGCGCGCCATCACCTCAGTTCGCAGGTCCGCGCTGGGGCTGCTCCCAATTGCCCCTCTCCTGCAGCACCGTGGGCCCCTTTCCAGCCCAAGCCGCCAGCCGCCGCTCCCGAGGCGACAGGAGCCCTGTGCACGGGCTCAGGTGAGTGTCGCTACCTGCGTGTACACGTGCCCGAAGCCGGTGCTGGGTGTGCATGGCCGGCCGCCGCTGAGTGTGTGTATATCTGGGGGAACGCGGAGGAGGTGGAGCCCAGCACTTGGGGAGGGAGGAGGGACCAGCCGAGCCTCCTCCCGCTCCCACACCCTCAGGACCGAGAATTAAACAGTATCCCCGCCGCCTCTCCCCCTCCTCACCACCCCCACCCCCACCCCCGTACTCCTCCTCCCACCCGCTTTTCACTTGAGAACAGGTTTAGGCGAGCGGAGACTCCGAGGCGCGCCGCCGAGTTTGCGCACTGTTTGGCTTCCGCCACCTCTGGGGTCGTCCGGGCGGAGCATCGGTGGTCGCGGGTCTGGGATCCTCTGCCCTGGAGGAAGGAGGCGCGCACGTGGAGGAGAGCCTCACGCGCTTCGGAGGAAGAGGGGACGCAGCCCAGACAATGCTGGAGACTTTTCCTAGCGAGAAGGTGCTTCCTTGGAGGTCCAGGTGTTACTTGCCGCAGATGCTTCGCGAATTTTCTTGCACTGGTGATGCACCCAGTCGGAGGTAGTGGAGTGAAAGATAACAGGAGGAGCTGAGCGTGCGCCTGGCAACCCTTTCGAAAAGGAACTAGCCCAGGCTGAGAACTGGCATCCTTGGCCGACTCTGCAGATCTTCTAAAATTCTGGGGGTTTGTTTTTGTTCTAGTCGCTAGTCATCCATATGCTGATCGGTTTATGGTACAGTTAGCCTCACAGTATCTCACGCACAGATAGGATGAAGGTGTTCAAAATCAGTAAGAAGTATAAAATGTTTCTCAGAAAGACAAAAGTGAAACACTAGTCACTCTGTACTGGAATATTTTTATGCTGTTAACCACAATTTCCTTTAGTAGGAGCAGATTTTTCCTTTATATTTGACATAATGCAAAGATCAAACAGCATATTTTTGTTTGCAGATTTTCCTCACTTCTTAGTATGCTTAGTATGCTTAGTATGCTTGCAGCACATCTTCTAACAGATCAGTCTGGAGTTTCATTCACAAGTTGGCCTGCCCTTCATGGGGAACTTGCTTGCCTCTTTGGCAGTGCGGATTTGTCCTAGCCATGTGGTGTGTACAAGTAGGAAGTTCTACAATCAGTTAACTCTTGTAAGTTTTCTCTGCAATTCATGTCCAGTTTGAACACAAACACATGTGCAGGTATAAAGAACTGATTGAACTTAAATAAAACCATTTTTAGGCCATCAGTTTTATTTAAAAGTTAGGCTTGTTTTATTGCTCATTTTAATAAAAGAATAGTGATTGTTGTTTTTTTTTTCTAGTGGCTGTGATGACATACAGAAATGCAAATCAGCAGTGAAATGTATGGGAGTGACACTCTTTCTTAAGATACCACACAGATGTTTACTTTGCATCAGCCCTTGTATTGCTAAAACAATTGGACTGATTTCTTTAGAACCATATTCCTTTTCAGGCTCTAAGACACTGTTCACAGACTGGGTGGAGCAACTGTTAAAACCCTAGCAGGAGTAATTACATAGACTAGAGTATTAAATATACTGTCTTGTGATGATAAACTATGAAACTATCATCCCCAAGCTTTTAACCTACTAACTTATATAATAGGTTTGAAACAAAATATACACTGTCATACAAAGGACATATATGTGTATAGGGGGCAAATGTGAAAACTGTTACTAAGATTATTGTGAATAAAATTGAGTCTAATCTTGAAAATTATTTTGATATATACAAAAGGATAAGGACTGAGAAACATTTTTATATTGGTGAGTTAAATTATTGTATATTTTCAAATTTAAGTTTAGAAATCAATTGCAGTAAATTATTACCATGAAATGTTTGCATATATGATTGAAATATATGCCTCTATGTGAAATATCTTATAAAAAGAAAATGTATAGACTTCCTAGGATATGGTTTTATGAATTGTGTGGTATTGCCTGTTTAGTGATATTAAATGAACCAGATTTGAAAGTTCTTAAGTTCATGAATGTTGAACTGTGGGGGGAGGGAGGGGGAGATGTTCCCATACCTAAAAAGAAAATGGTTGTTTGTGTGCTTGTTTGCTATTCACCTAATACAGTTTCACACTAGGAGAGGTTTGGCTTTCAGTTTTGGTTTTTAGGGGATCAGTATTCTTGGCCTAGAGCCTTTTCATCCAGGGAGAGGCCCCCAGGATGAACCCTCATGGGGGACAGCAGCAAATCATGTCTGCTATTCGTGGGCCTTCATGCCTCTTGAGTGAGTCTGGTTAAGCTTTTCCCTGTAAATTTTCTTGCCGTTCCCTTTCTTATGTACTGAAATGACGATTTAGTTTTAATGTCCATAGAGCTTATGTTTGAACTCGTGGAACCTTATATATTTGTTCTTCTACATTTCTCTGCCTGCGTGTATGCTCAGTGGCACCTGACTTTTCCGACCTCATGGATTGTAGCCCGCCAGGCTCCTCTGTCCATGAGATTCCCCAGGCAAGAATACTGGAGTAGGTTGCCATTTTCTTCTTCAGGGGAATTTCTCAACCCAGGGATCGAACCCAGGTCTCCTGCATTGGCAGGCAGATTCTTTACCACTGTTCTTGTACATTGTGATGTAAAAGTGAAAAAATACCAAGATATAAGAAAGAGTAGTCTGTGTGAGTGAACAGAAGGAAAAATACATTGAAAGAGAATTAAAAGTTCTATGGGCTTTATATTGCCAAGTGGATGGCAAGCACCCAAAGGACCGTGTACCTCCATCTGTGGAACCTATACAGGCTCTGTATTTGCCTTGTGGCCAAGGAATACCCGTGACCACAAATATATCTAATCTGCAGCTGCGAGGCAGACACTTTCTCAAGCAAAGTTTGGGGAAAAGTCTGTGCAAAGTCACTTTCTTCTTTTTCCCTTAGGTCCTCCCTGTGAATGGTCTTTTTCAATTTTAAAACTTTCACTAGGAGGCAGCAATGAGATTGTTGGGGAATTTTTTTTTTTTTAATACCTTGGCAATGCTAAAGTAACTGGCTTTCTTCTTCTTTCTCTTCTATAAAAGGGAGGGAGAATATTTGGATCCCAACAAAAGACAGGGGCTCAGATTGAACGGAATCATTTTTCTCCCTTCATCGATTCCATCTCTGTGCTCTCACTGGATTATCACCCAGATGGCTCATTGTTACATTTTTCTAGAACCATGGAGGTGAAACCACAGCAAAGAAAGCAAACTGGCAGAGTACGGAGAGGTGCCCAGGTGGAAGTGAGCGGGTGGGAAAGGTGATGCCTTCAAATGCAGAGGCCAAGTCATGACACCTGGAGCAGTGGGAGCAGACAGCTGGAGTTATGAGAACTTCGGGCTTCTGGTCTTAAGCAAGTGCAAGGAAAGAATTCATAAGCTTTCAACCTGCATAGAAAAGTAATATAGCCTGTTTGTCCTGTTAAGGAGGAAATGAGCAAACTGACAAAAGCCAGTCTCAGGCTTTTGTTACAGTTCTCTAATCCTACTCCTTTAGTTCCCTAGTTGTTCTCCTATCATCCGACCTGCCCCCCATAAGGGAGGGGAAAAAACCCAAACACATGGTCCACATAAAACCCGAGAGATGAGGAATTAAGTCAGGAACTCATGGTTAGAGTGAATAGCTGCAAGAGCGACCTTTGACTGGTTACTGCTAAATTTTCATTCTTTTGAGATTTCTATCCCTGTATTGTTACTGCTCCTGCCATACTGCTGCTGCTGCTAAGTCACTTCAGTCGTGTCCGACTCTGCGACCCCATAGACGGCAGCCCACCAGGCTCCCCCTTCCCTGGGATTCTCCAGGCAAGAACACTGGAGTGGGTTGCCATTTCCTTCTCCCCTGCCATACTGGGACTATACAAATCGATTATGAGAATGCCTTTCTTCATTCCTCCTTAGCAGTACTCAGCGCGGGCTGGCATTTTCTAAACGAAGTTTACCTAGATGAGAGAGCAAGAAATACAAAATTTAAAAACCCATTGTCTTCCCCTTCCCACAAATAAAACACCTAAGGGAAAAAAGCCAATACAAATAATCCAAGACAGACAACTTCACAAAGTACAATTTCAGATCCTGAGAATACTGTGAAAGCAATTGACTTTTCTCTAGGATAAGTGCTTTTTTTTTTAAGTGGGAGAGAACTAACATTGAACAAAACCAGGGATGAATGAGGAGAGTTGAACAGTCAGCATATCATATAATGAAGAATCCTTCCAACCCATAGTTTTCAAATGAGGAAACTGGATTCTGGTGTGATAGCCTTACTTGTAAATTTCGCTACCGTGCATGCTCTGGTTGATTTTGAGAAAGATGGGAATACTGCTTACATCTTCCAGCAGGGTGTAGGATAAGCCATATTTCCGATTTTACAAAGTCCCTCTGTCTGGCTGTCCTCCTTTCCAGCTTTCAGACCTCCTTGACCTGTGTGTTGCTCGCTCTTAGGTTCAGTTTCCTATCTGAGGATGGGTCTCTTTGATGAGCAGTTTGATTTTAACTATCATTTACTGAGTTCTTCAGATACCATCCTTTTGCATACACTATCTTATTTAATTTTTAGGAAAGCTCTATGAGGTAAGAGTTACCTCTATTTGCAGTTGGGAAATGGAGCCTTAGAGCTGATGGATGAATAACTCACCCAAAGTCACATAAATGCAAGTGGAAGAAGTGGGGTTTGAACTAAGCCGACGCTCTTCACCAGCACCACTCTGAGTGGAAGACTCAGCTGCTTCCTGGCTCAGATTCTCAATCCCACCTACTTCCTCAAGCCTCTTTGTGACTCACTCAGTGCCATGCTTCCTCTGAGAGGGAGTGGCCAAAGGAAATCCCTCCAGTAAGGTGTTTCATGCCTACAGCAACATGCTGCCCCAAGGTCCAGTCCTGGCACCCAGCAGTCAGCTTCCCTGCTAGTTCCTGTGGTTGTCAGCACAGAGTTGGTTTCAGCTGCAACTCAATATCCCACTGTCAAACAACCCAATCTCTACCCTTTCTCTGATAGCCAAGGACTGCTAAAAGGGAAACCTTTAACAATGATATCTAATCTCAGTCTGTATATTTCCCCAACCCTGCTTGTCCAAACCACCCTATCTCCTTCCCTCTTTCCACCCCTCCTTCATCCCTCTCTTTCTTTTATGAAATCCAAGTACATGAAATTGGTTTAATCACAATTCCCAGTGCTTGGTACACTCTCATAATTGCTCCATCAGTGACTTTCTTTTCTTTCTCCCTTTCTTTCCTTCTTCCTTCCCTCTTTTCTTCCTTCCTTCCTTCCTTTCTTTCTCCCTGTCTCTTTCCTCCTTTCATCATATAATAAATACTTATGAATCCAGCATCCAAAACAAAATCTGCTGGTATACCTATACATGGGCTTTCCTGGTGGCTCAGCCGGTAAAGAATCAGCCTGCAATGCAGGAGACCCCAGTTCGGTTTCTGGGTTGGGAAGATCCCCTGGAGAAGGGAATGATTACCCACTCTAGTATTCTGGCCTGGAGAATTCCATGGATTGTATAGTCATGGGATTGAAAAGAGTCAGACTGGATGGAACAACTTTCACTTTCATACTTTTACAAAAACAAATCTCCCCAGTAAACTCTACACTACATCTATGTGTATCCTTTTTAAGTACGTTTTTCTTTATATTTTAGCTTTAAATGTCGTTATAAGTTAAAACTCTTCTATGTAATCTTTAGTGATGAGCTTTTTTCTTTTAATTATGTTTGAATTCAGTGTTAGTGCATGTCATTGAGTTGATTCATAGGATGTCTAATATTTAATTGTGCATGTAAAGCACAGTGTGTTTGCTTATACTCTCCTGTTAATGAGCATGTGGGTTGTTTCCAGTTTCTAATGATGTGCACTGGCTGTTATGGGCTTCCCAGGTGGCTCAGTGGTAAAGAATCTACTTGCCAAGCTGGAGACATGGGTTCAATCCCTGGGTTGGGAAGATTCCCTGGAGGAGGAAATGGCAATCTACTCCAGTATTCTTGCCTGGAAAATGCCATGGACAGAGCAGCATGGTGGGCTACAGTCCATAGGGTGGCAAAGAGTTCGACATAAATGAGTGACTGAGCACATACCCACTGACTGTTACATTCTTGTTCATGTCTACGACTGTATATATGTGAGGTATTTATAAGCAAAAAACTGTAAAAATGGGAAATTCATCTAGTACTGTACCCTTTTTTCCAAGTGTGTCCCCTTGAGTTTCTGTTTGCTTTTGACTTTTCTGCAGGCATTTAGAGAGTTGTTTTTTTTTTGAAATATTTTGTCTGAAGCTTATGGTTATTATCTAAGGGAGAGTTGGTCTTCTGGGAGCTATTTCTCCATTTCCACAATCTATCTGAAATTGATTTCTGTGTATGGTATAAGGCTTGATTTCTTTCCATATGGACATTCAGTTTTCTAGAACCAGTCACTGTAAAGGCTGTGGCTTTTTATACTGCTCCCTTTGCCATGGGATGTGAGTTGTTTTCTGAACTCTCTATTTTGCTTCATATTTTTCAGTTTTTGCACTATTGTTGCACTAATTCTGGTTGAGCAAGTACTTTCATTTCTTCTTATTCAAAAGTATCATGGCTGTTCTTGAACTTTGCACATTCATATACATTTTATTTATTTTTTATTGGAGTATAGTTGCTTTACAATGTTGTGTTAGTTTCTGCTGTACAATGAAGTGAATCAGCTATATGTATACAGATATTTCCTTTTGAACTGTGATGCTGAAGAAGACTCTTAAGAGTCCCTTGGACTGCAAGGAGATCCATGCAGTCCATCCTAAAGGAGAATAGTCCTGGGTATTCATTGGAAGGACTAATGTTGAAGCGGAAACTCCAGTACTTTGGCTGCCTGATGTGAAGAGCTGACTCATTTGAAAAGACCTTGATGCTGGGAAAGGTTGAGGGCAGGAGGAGAAGGGGACGACAGAGGATGAGATGGTTGGATGGCATCACCGGATCAATGAACATGGGTTTGGGTGGACTCTAGGAGTTGGTGATAGATAGGGAGGCCTGGCTCAGTTCATGGGGTCGCAAAGAGTCGGACGCAACTGAGCGACTGAACTGAACTGACTGATCCCCTCCCTCTAGAACCTCCGTCCCACCCTCCTATATACACTTTAGAACAGACTGTCAGGTTCCAAATATTTTTTAAAAACCCAAATATTTTTTATTTAAAAGCTTAAATTGAGGTATAATTATATTAGTTTCAAGAAAAAAACCCCATAATTATTTGATAATTGTATATATTGCAAAATGATCACCATAATAATTCTAGGTAACATTTGTCACAATATATAGTTATACATTTTTTTCTTGTGATGAGAACTTTTAAGATTTACTAAAACCCAGATATTTTTAAAAAGCCTTTTAGTTAAGATTGTTATGAATCTCTGGGTTGATTTAGGGAGCATTAACATATTTACAAATTTAGCACTTCTAATCCTTGAGCTTAGCATTCTTTGGTTAATTTTGTTGCTTTTTAATTTCTCTGAGTAATATCTTATAGTTTTCTGGTAGAATTATTATTCATCTATTATTACTAGTTTTTAAAATTTATCTTTTGATACTATATAAATACTGTGCTTTATGATGACATATATATTTTTAAAGATAAAATCTTTTAAATAATTTTATTTAAAATTAATTTAATAATTAAAATAATTTTATTTTCTGTTTGTTGCTGGTCTATAGAAATACAGTTGCTTTTTGTCTGCTGACTTAGCAAGTGGCAGCCTTGTGACACCATTTTTAATTCACGTAATTTTTATTTGTAGTTTATTTTGGATTTTATACATACAAATTATGTCATCTGTGAATACTGAGAGTTTTCTTTCTTCCTTTCCAGTTCTTATACACTCTTCTTTTTCTTACCTTTCTGCACCGTCTAGACTCTTTGGTTCATTGTTGAACAAGAAGACATGATAGTCGATGCTCTTATCTTTTTCCTCACAAATGTATGGCATCATGGGAGGGAGGGTCTCCACAGTCTTTCCAGGGCTTGAGGCTTTTAGCGATCTAGTTCTGTGCTGGTCCCACTCTCTCCCAGTCGCACACATCTACACATTTTCCCTGGAATTCTGCTTGATTATGCTTTTCTTAGTTACTTGACCAACCAAACCGTCCAGTCTTTCTCTAGAACAAGAATGCCACGTGTTTGGGTCCAGGAACCCTGCACACTAGAGGTGTAGCTCTTTTGGTATAAATTTCTCTGTCCTCTATTCCTCCATCAGACTAGCAGAGGTTTTGCCAAATACCGTTGCTCACCACCTGCCCAGTTACTGTTCTGGCCTTTTTGCCCCAACTTGTTTTTATACTGTTGCACTATCTTGCATTCCTCGCATTAGGAGCCACAGCTTTTCTACCTGCACTATTAGGGGCTGAGGGGCCAGTTTCCTGTGGCTTCTTGCACCACCGTACAGGAAAGTGTGTTTAGGACAGGCCAAGCCCCCCGTCGCTGCACAGTCCATGCCTAAATGAGGACATTTGCTGTGCTCAGCACATAACCATTCCTTTCTCTAGAGGCAGGGTGGAATACCCCATGAGCAAGCAAATGCCATAATGCCTTCTCATTTTTGTGACTTGCATGTGGTAAGAGGGCACAAGGCAGGAATCAGAAGCGTTAAAGGACGGTGGTTTGGCTGATAGCAATCGGCATCTAATCGTTCTAGCTGCCTGAAAAGGTGACTCATGACCTCAGTGGACTTATCGCCCTCCTGGTATTTGTAGAGCCGAATTGTATTTTAATGCTTTGTTTGTGCACTAAAGTGTTTCCATACACTAACTTCCTAGTTGACGTGTCCTTTTGTTCATTATCAGCCTCCAATTTCACATTCCAGGCCGTTGTCAGGAGTGGCCAGACGCTTCGGTCACGGGCATGCCTGCAGCGCCGCTTTTCAATGCACTTTGAAAACAGTATTTGACGTTTATGCATGTACATTGTCTGCTAGCAAATACATCCATTGCTGTCAGACAAAGCCTTGTGTTTGATAAAAATTTGTCTTTGTTTATTTACTTGAGGCAAAAAGGGGCTTTCATGGTGTCACAGGGCCTGCTTTTTAATACAACTCTCCTCTATTATTGGGGCATGTGGGAGTGAGTTAAGAGGCTGGCAACAACCTAACAAGAAAATACTATCCAATTGATTCATTAATAGTAATCTGAAGTTGCTTTGTCTGTAAACATACCTCCAAGAGGCCGGTTGACTACTTTTGTCTTTATGCTTCTCTAAACCCTGAACCAACTGTTATTCTAGTGTGATCTTCTTGTTTGCAACTACTAACTCATTATGTCTTTCATTAACTAACTTTAAACATCCTAAGGGCAGAGACCATATCTTATTTGATCTTGATACCTAAGTGCCTAGAGAGGTTCTTGGCATTGAATAGGTGCTCAATAAATTGTTGAGTAAGTGAATCAGCCACATGGTCTGTGTGTGGACAGCCAAGGAGAGGTGGAGGGTTTAACTGCATGATTCAGGTATAAGATGATTAAGCTAATCTTAATTAATTATTTAATTAATTAATCGAAGTCTAGAGTAGTACTGGAAGTGAGCTACTAAGTCGTGTTTTTGATAGCCCTAGTGAAACTCCCATGTGCTTACCCTCTATCATCAGGATATTTCAAGTATAATCTAATCTGTTCCACCCCCAAATAATTTGGTCATTATATAAGTCCTTAATCTTAAATTGCTCTTGAGGATGTGTTTGTAACAAAGATAACAGCTTTTAAACTTCAACTCCAAAAGTTGTTTCACCTTTTTTTTTGAAAGCTCCTTGTTATAAAATGAAAATTTATAGTTGAATTAAATCAACAGATACACTTATATTTTTATAAAATGAATGGACTATTTAAAGAACTGGTGATTGTATTTTGATGTGATGCACTGGGTTTGCTAACATAAATTTTTTTGACGTGTTTTTGGGAAGATTTATTTTATTTTACTTTATTTTTAGCTGCACTGGGTCTTTGTGGCACATGGCTTAGTCACCCCACACCATGTGGGATCTTAGTTCCCCCAACCGGAGATTGAACCCGCATCCCCTGCATTAGAAGGTGGATTCTTAACCATTCGATCACCAGGGAGGTTCCTAAACAAAAAGAGTTTTTTAATGCATTTAGATCTGGAGCAGTGAATCCTCAAGGAGCTCTCAAGTATGTCAGACTCTCAGGTGTGCCAAGAATAATCACTTTTCAAAACCACCTTTAAGTCACAAAGCAGAGGTTGGGAAGAGGGCAGGTGAAGAGTGCCTTGAAGATTTTGTTCTGAACTCTGCTATTGACTGATTTGAGCTGTATCCTCTCCAGATCCATAGATTGAAGCCTCAGCTTCCAGAATGGCTGTGTTTGGAGATGGGGCCTCTAAGGAAGTTATTAAAGTTAAATAAGGTCATAAAGATGGGGTCCTGGTCCCATAGGATTAGAGTTATTGTAAGAAGAGACATCAGAGAGCTTGCTCATGCCCTCTGAGTGCACTTGGAAGAAAGGCCTTGTGAAGCCAAAGTGACTGTCTGTAAACCGTGAAGAGAGAACCCTGATGGAACATTGATCTTAGATTTCTCAGCCTTCATAACTGTGGGAAAATTTTTTTCCTGTTGTTTAAGCCATCCAGTCTGAGGTATTTTGTTATGGCAAATTGAACCAACCCAGGTTCTATATGTAGGCTTCTGTAATGTTTAATATTTTACAGCAAAAATTTATTTTTGTGTCAGTTTTTCATATGCACATGAAATAAATGAAACTCTCACCCACTGACAACTTTGCTTCACCTCACCCCAGAAATTAAGGTTTTCATTATGGGGTAAAGTCTTTTGTTATCCTCAGATTATGCTGGTTCTGTTTATAAATACAGAATGGTTCGGTGGTGTTATCTGTGAGAACTGGTAATGTTTCTGATCTTTCTCTTAGGTAAGTAGAGCTCTGGGATTCTGAGCTTGGATTCAGGGCTTCTGTCTCAGAGTACAAGGCAGAGTCTTTGAGACAGGATTATATTTGAGTGAGTCTCCCGTGCTTTGGATAATGACCAGAGGGGTGAAATTTGTTTGTGAGAGGCTAGCTGAAAAAAGCTACTATGAGCATTCACAGTGTACTACTTTCAAGAATTCTTGCAATTAAGTCTACCTGGAGTTGGGATGATAGGCTGAGGATTAAGTATGTGGATATTTACTTTTGTATTACCATAGAAACTTAGTTTTGTTTCCAACAACCTGTGCTCAGTGGCTACAGACTTTATGGTAGATAAAAGATTGAGGCAAATTCTTTGTTCAGTTCAGTTCAGTCGCTCAGTTGTGTCCAACTCTTTGCGACCCCATGAATCGCAGCACGCCAGGCCTCCCTATCCATCACCAACTCCCAGAGTTCACTCAGACCCATGTCCATCGAGTCCATGATGCCATCCAGCCATCTCATCCTCAGCCGTCCCCTTCTCCTCCTGCCCCCAATCCCTCCCAGCATCAGAGTCTTTTCCAATGAGTCAACTCTTCGCATGAAGTGGCCAAAGTACTGGAGTTTCAGCTTTAGCATCATTCCTTCCAAAGAAATCCCAGGGGTGATCTCCTTTAGGATGGACTGGTTGGATCTCCTTGTAGTCCAAGGGACTCTCAAGAGTCTTCTCCAACACCACAGTTCAAAAGCATCAATTCTTTGGTGCTCAGCCTTCTTCGCAGTACTCCTTCATTAAGAAGTGAAGTCTGATAACTTACCCTATGAACCTAGGCTTATCTTAGCAACTTGCCTGATCAACAGGACACAGCAAAATTCTCATCCTGGGACTTCTGAGTCTTGGTTGTAAAAAGTCTTGCAGCTTCCACTCGGATCGCTTGATCTCTGGAAGCCCTGGGCTGTCTCAATTCCAGTTGCTTTGAGAAGGCTTGTGTGGAGATACTTTGTGATTGTCAGCACCTGTAGATTCAAACTTTCTGGTTATCCCTGCCAATGTGCCCAATACTGTAAAGAGAAATGCTGTCTTGGATCCTGCAGAGCAGCTCTTCCAGCAGGAGAATACCACCAGATAGCCATTTTATGCCATGTGGGACAGAAGAATCACCCAGCTGAGCCCTGCCCACATATGTGACCTACAATATCATGACATATAAGAAAATGCTTGTACTAAGGTGCTAAGTTTTGAGATAGCTTGTATGTGTTAATGAGTAACTAGAATAGCCTTCATCTGATCATCAATGTCTAGAGGTACATAACTAAACAAACCAATTTACTACTTTACAAGTTGATTCTGTTGAAGATTTCTTAGTTCCCTTTAACCCAGATAAACCAGATTTAAGACATCAGTAATAATTAAAGGAGGAAGGCTGCAGAAGACTTTTCTTGCTGCAAAGGGAATGGCTTAATGCTGGAGAAATACTGTAGTTGGCAGCCCATGTCTCTATCTTATTGAAATTAAAGAGTTTTGCAGGGAGGAGGATGGAGAAGCTAGCAACCCCTATGAATAGCTGGGTCTTCTCTGTTGTAATTTCTTTTGGTTCCCAGTTAAGTAAGTTCAATTCAGTCACTCAGTCACATCCAGCTCTTTGTGACCCCATGGACTGCAGCACACTAGGCTTCCCTGTCCATCACCAATTCCTGGGGCTTTCTCAAACTCATATCCATCCAGTCAGTGATGCCATCCAATCATCTCATCCTCTACCATCCACTTCTCTTCCTGCCTTCAATCTTTTCCAGCATCAGGGTCTTTTCCAATAAATCAGTTCTTCACATTAGGTGACCAAAGTATTGAAGCTTCAGCTTCAGCATCAATCCTTACAATGAATATTCAGGAATGATTTCCTTTAGGACTGACTGGTTTGATTTACTTGCTGTCCAAGGGACTCTCAAGTCTTCTCCAACACTACAGTTCAAAAGCACACAGTTCAAATTCATTGGTGCTCCGCTTTTTTATAGTCCAACTCTCACATCCATACATGACTACTGGAAAAAACATAGCTGTGACTATACGGACTTTTTTCAGTAATGTCTCTGCTTTTTAATACACTATCTAGGTTGGTCATAGCTTTTCTTCCAAGGAGCAAGCATCATTTAATTTTATGGCTGCAGTCACCATCTGCAGTGATTTTGGAGCCCAAGAAAATAAAGTCTGTCACTGTTTCCATTATTTCCCCATCTATTTGCCATGAAGTGATGGGATGGGATGCCATGATCTTAGTTTTTTGAATGTTGAGTTTTAAGCCAGCTTTTTCACTCTCTTCATTTACTTTCTTCGAGAAGTTCTTTAGTTCCTCTTCACTTTCTGCATTAAGGGTGATGTCATCTGCATATCTGAGGTTATTGATATTTCTCCCAGAAATCTTGATTCCAGCTTGTGCTTCATCCAGCCCAGCATTTCACATAGTGCACTCTGCTTATAAGCTAAATAAGCAAGGTGGCAATATACAGCCTTGACCTACTCCTTTCCCAATTTTGAATTAGTCCATTGTTCTATGTCCAGTTCTAATTGTTGCTTCAGATTTCTCAGAAGGCAGGTAAGGTGGTCTGGTATTCCCCATCTCTTTATGAATTTCCCACATTTTGTTGTGATCCACATAGTCAAAGGCTTTAGTGTAGTCAATGAAGCAGAAGTAGATGTTTTTCTGAAATTCTGTACCTTTTTCTATGATCCAACAGATGTTCCCAGTATGAACCTTAATTTTTAATCCTGAAAAAAAAATTAGCCTTTTCGTAGTCACTGCCTAGATCAAATTAAGTTTCCTCTTCCAGTCAGGTGTAAAGGAGAGAGACCAACTTTCTATGACCCATATGTCACTTTTCATTTGTATGTGTATAGTTTACAGGAAATCTAGAGTATTAGAATACCTTAATTAAAAAGCTGAACACACAGACTTTGAATATTTTATATCCCATGATAATATTTTTCTAGTATCAGGAAGAATCTAGAGTCTGTAAACATAACTCCAGTTTTAGGTTATATTCAGAATTACATTTTTTTTTCTTTTCAAGCTCTTCATTTCTAGTTTTATTTATTTTGATATATATGTGAAGAAATTCTCTTCTTTGGACTGAGAAAATAATATTATTTAATAAGAGCCACTTACACATCTAACAATGATATTTTTTTTAAGTAGAAGTAGAAAATGTTGCTATAGGACACAAAAATTTTACTAAAAATCAGAATGTAATAGTACACTTCAATGATATTTATTTGTTGAGGTTCTACTTCTACTCTTGTTGCTTTAGCCATGACCTTTTGCTTTCATCTGTTTTTGGAGATATGTTGCTTAAGGAAAATATTAGTAATGTCTACGGAGATGGATTAATAAATTCCATTGCTGATTGAACTCCTACTCAATCTGATGAATCAGTGGTTTTTGTGGTTTCTGACATCAGCAGAGCCCATCAATTAAAATGCATATGGCAATTAATGAATTTTTAATTATAAACACTCTGAATAGGACACTATCAGAGAGGATAAACAATATGTGTTTAAAGGCAGGTAGGAGCAACACAATATAAGGAACACTGAACTGGGAATCCAACATTCATTCATGTTTGGGTTCCATGTTGACTTTGTATAGCTTGAAAGCTTAACTTTGGGAGCCTCTATCTTTTTATCTGTAAAATGAGAATAATAACCTGTGTTAGCTAACTCATAAGGTTGTTGTGAAGGTTAGAATGAAATGAGGCAATGCAAATAAAGAGTAAATTGTTATTTTCAGATAAAATATCACTACAAAAAGAAAGCATATATTTATTAGGAATCAATCCCATTATTCCCTAGCTGCCTCACCTCCACTCAGCTCTAGGCAACAACTAATTTCTTTTCTGTCTGTATCAGTTCAGTTCAGTTCAGTTCATTCGTTCAGTCATGTCCGACTCTTTGCTACCCCATGAATCGCAGCACTCCAGGCCTCCCTTTCCATCACAAACACCCAGAGTTCACTCAGACTCATGTCCATCGAGTCTGTGATGCCATCCAGCCATCTCATCCTCGGTCGTCCCCTTCTTCTCCTGCCCCCAATCCCTCCCAGCATCAGAGTCTTTTCCAATGAGTCAACTCTTCGCGTGAGGTGGCCAAAGTACTGGAGTTTCAGCTTTAGCATCGTTCCTTCCAAAGAAATCCCAAAGCTTATCTCCTTCAGAATGGACTGGTTGGATCTCCTCGCAGTCCAAGGGACTCTCAAGAGTCTTCTCCAATACCACAGTTCAAAATCATCAATTCTTTGGTGCTCAGCCTTCTTCACAGTCCAACTCTCACATCCATACATGATTACTGGAAAAACCATAGCCTTGACTAGACGGACCTTAGTCGGCAAAGTAATATCTCTGCTTTTGAATATGCTCTCTAGGTTGGTCATAACTTTTCTTCCAAGGAGTAAGCATCTTTTAATTTCATGGCTGCAATCACCATCTGCAGTGATTTTGGAGCCCCCAAAATAAAGTCTGACACTGTTTTCCCATCTATTTCCCATGAAGTGATGGGACCAGGTATCATGATCTTTGTTTTCTGAATCTATCAGTTTAGTTCAGTTCAATGTAGTTGCTCAGTCGTGTTTGACTCTTTGTGATCCCATGGACTGCAGCACATTAGGCCTCCCTGTCCATCACCAACTAACGGAGTTTACCCAAACTCTTGTCCATTGAGTCAGTGATGCTATCTAACCATCTCATCCTCTGTTGACCCCTTCTTCTCTCGCCTTCAATCTTCTAGCATCAGGGTCTTTTCAAATGAGTCAGCTCTTTACATCAGGTGGCCAAAGTATTGGAGTTTCAGCTTCAGCATCATTCCTTCCAATGAATATTCAGGACTGATTTCCTTTAGGATGGACTGGTTTGATCTCCTTGCAGTCAAAGGGATTCTCAAGAGTCTTCTCCAACACCACAGTTCAAAAGCATCAATTCTTCAGTGCTCAGCCTTCTTCACAGTCCAACTCTCACATCCATACGTGACTACTGGAAAAACCAGAGCCTTGACTAGACGGGCTGTTGTTGGCAAATTAATGTCTTTGCTTTTGAATATGCTGTCTAGGTTGGTCATAACTTTTCTTCCAAGGAGTAAGTGTCTTTAAATTTCATGGCTGCAGTCAGCATCTGCAGTGATTTTGGAGCCCCCAAAAATAAAGTCTGACACTGTTTCCACGGTTTCCCCATCTGTTTCCCGTGAAGTGATGTGACCAGATGCCATGGTCTTAGTTTTCTGAATGTTGAGCTTTAAGCCAACTTTTTCACTCTCCTCTTTCACATTCATCAAGAGGCTCTTTAGTTCTTCTTCACTTTCTGCCATAAGGGTGGTGTCATCTGCATATCTGAGATTATTGATATTTCTCCTGGCGATCTTGATTCCAGCTTGTGTTTCTTCCAGCCCAGCATTTCTCATGATGTAGTCTGCATAGAAGTTAAATAAGCAGGGTGACAATATACAGCCTTGACGTACTCCTTTTCCTACTTGGAACCAGTCTGTTGTTTCATGTCCAGTTCTAACTGTTGCTTCCTGATCTGCATATAGATTTCTCAAGAGGCAGGTCAGGTTCCATCTCTTTCAGAATTTTCCAGAATTTATTGTGATCCACACAGTCAAAGGCTTTGGCATAGTCAGTAAAGCAGAAATAGATGTTTTTCTGGAACTCTCTTGCTTTTTCGATGATCCAGCAGATGTTGGCAATTTGATCTCTGGTTCCTCTGCCTTTTCTAAAACCAATTTGAATATCTGGAAGTTCATGGTTCATGTATTGCTTAAGCCTGGCTTGGAGAATCTTGAGCATTACTTTACTAATGTGTAAGATGAGTGCAATTGTGTGATAGTTTGAGCATTCTTTGGCATTGCCTTTTTTGGGATTGGAATGAAAACTGAGCTTTTTCATTCCTGTGGCCACTGCTGAGTTTTCCAAATTTGCTGGCATATTGAGTGCAGCACTTTCACAGCATCATCTTCCAAGATTTGAAATAGCTCAACTGGAATTCCGTCACCTCCGCTAGCTTTGTTCATCGTGATGTTTTCTAAGGCCCACTTGACTTCATATTCCAGGATGTCTGGCTCTAGGTGAGTGATCACACCATCGTGATTATCTTGGTCGTGAAGATCTTTTTTGTACAGTTCTTCTGTGTATTCTTGCCACCTCTTCTTAATATCTTCTGCTTCTGTTAGGTCCATACTATTTCTGTCCTTTATTGAGCCCATGTTTGCATAAAACGTTCCTTTGGTGTCTCTAATTATCTTAAAGAGTCTTTCCCACTCTATTGTTTCCCTCTATTTCTTTGCACTAATCACTGAGGAAGGCTTTCTTATCTCTCCTTGTTATTTTTTGAAACTCTGCATTCAAATGGATATATCCTTTTCTCCTTTGCTTTTCGCATCTCTTCTTTTCACAGCTATTTGTAAGGCCCCTTCAGACAGCCATTTTGTTTTTTTGCATTTCTTTTTCTTGGAAATGATCTTGATCTCTGTCTCCTGTACAATGTCGTGAACCTCTGTCCATAGTACGTGAGGCACTCTGTCTATCAGATCTAGTCTCTTAAGTCTATTTCCCACTTCCCCTGGATAATCGTAAGGGATTTGATTTAGGTCATACCTGAATGGTCTAGTGGTTTTCCCTACTTTCTTCAAGTCTGAATTTGGCAGTAAGGAGTTCATGCTTTGCCTATTTTGGACATTTCATATAAATATGATAATTTAATAAGTGGGCATTTTTGAGTGGCTTCTTTCACTCACCAGAATGTTTTCAAGATTTATCGGTGTTGTAGCTTGTAAGAATGGTTTATTCAGTTTTACTGTTGAATATATTCTATGGCAACCCACTCCAGTATTTTCATCTGGAGAATTCCATTGACAGAGGAGCCTGGAGGGCCACAGTTGAAGGGTTGCAAAGAGGCAGACACAACTAAAGTGACTGAACATGTGTAAATATACTGTATTTTATTTATCATTTAGTCACTTGATACCATTTGGTTGTTTCTACAGTTTGGCTATTATGAATAATGCTGCCGTGAACATTTATGTAGAAGTTTTTGTATGAATATCCATTTGAATTTTTCTTGTATGTATGCCTAGTAATAAACTTGCTGGTCATATGGTAACTCTGTGTTTAACCTTTTGATGAACTCCTCATCTGGAGAATATTAACAATAATAGCTATCTTAACTATTTTCCAAAGCAGTTATATCATTATAAATTCCTATTAGCAGTGTATGAATGTTCCAAGTTTTCCACATTCTGGTCAACACTTATTATTATCTGTCTTTTTGATTGCACTTATCCTAGTTGGTGTAAAATGGTTTGTCATTATAGTTTTGATTTGATTTGCATACTTTGTATAATTTCAAACCTTTAAGATTTGTTTTGGATTGAAAAGAATGTATACCCTACTGTTATTGGGTAAGGTGTTCTATAGATGTCTGCTTTGTCTAGTTTGTTTGATCTTTTAGTTGTTCTATCTAGTATTGAAGGTGTGGAATTAAAGTCTCCAAATATTGTTGAATTGTTTCTCTTTTCCTTCAATTCGGTAATAACCTCAGATATGCAGATGACACCACTGTTATGGCAGAAAGTGAAGAGGAACTAAAAGCCTCTTGTTGAAAGTGAAAGAGGAGATTGAAAAAGTTGGCTTAAAGCTCAACATTCAGAAAACAAAGATCATGGCATCTGGTCCCATCACTTCATGGGAAATAGAGGGGGAAACAGTGGAAACAGTGTCAGAGTTTATCTTTTTGGGCTCCAAAATCACTGCAGATGGTGACTGCAGCCATGAAATTAAAAGATGCTTACTCCTTGGAAAAAAGTTATTACCAACCTAGATAGCATACTGAAAAGCAGAGACATTACTTTGCCAACAAAGGTCCATTTAGTCAAGGCTATGGTTTTTCCAGTGGTCATGTGTGGATGCGAGAGTTGGACTGTGAAGAAAGCTAAGCGCCGAAGAATTGATGCTTTGAACTGTGGTGTTGGAGAAGACTCTTGAGAGTCCCTTGGACTACAAGAAGATCCAACCAGTCCATTCTAAAGGAGATCAGCCCTGGGTGTTCTTTGTAAGGAACGATGCTAAAGCTGAAACTCCAGTACTTTGGCCACCTCATGTGAAGAGTTGACTCATTGGAAAAGACTCTGATGCTGGGAGTGATTGGGGGCAGGAGGAGAAGGGGATGACAGAGGATGAGACAGCTGGATGGCATCACCGACGCAATGGATGTGAGTTTGAGTGAATTCCAGGAGATGGTGATGGACAGGGAGGCCTGGCGTGCTGCAGTTCATGGGGTCGCAAAGAATTGGACATGACTGAGTGACTGAACTGAACTGAACATACATATTCATAATTGTTATATCTTCTGATTTATTGATACTTTTATTATTATATAATATCGTAATTTATATTTCTATCAACATTGTAAGGTATATTTTGTCTGATATGAATATAGTCTCTCCAGTTTTCTTATAGTTGCTATTTGCCAAATGTATCTTTTTCAATCCTTTTAACTCTTTATTTATTTAAATCTTTGGTTATGATATGTGTGACCTAAATACATTATATATTTGGGTCTTTCAAAAAAATCTAATCTGACAATCTGTGCCATTTGATTAGATGATTTAACAAATTAGAACTTAATGTTATTATTGATATACTTGAATTTATATCTATCAACTTACTTTTTCTATATGTCTCATTTCTTTTTGCTTGTTTCTCCCTTTTTCTTAACTGCTTTCTTTCCCACTGTGTGACTATTTTCTAGTTTAGCATTTTAATTCCTTAAATTAGTTGCACATTGGGATTGGGCTAACGAGGATATATGTATAAATCTATTTCCACTACTGTGTGAATTATTCAGGCACTTTTTATCAACACAAAGGAAGATATTATCAGATAAATAATACATAAGAGAGAGCACTGTTCTCATGGCGTGAAAGAATGCAGAGAGGAAATATAGACCTTATTATATGAGACAGGAAAATCTGCCTAAAAGTTAAAAATATTATGGTTAAATGCACTGAGAATTCAGAGCAGGCAATGGCACCCCACTCCAGTACTCTTGCCTGGAAAATCCCATGGACGGAGGAGCCTGGTGGACTTCTGTCTATGGGGTCGCACAGAGTTGGACACGACTGAAGCGACTTCCCTTTCACTTTTCACTTTCACACATTGGAGAAGGAAATGGCAACCCACTCCAGTGTTCTTGCCTGGAGAATCCCAGGGACGGGGGAGCCTGGTGGGCTGCCGTCTGTGGGGTCGCACAGAGTCAGACACGACTGAAGCGACTTAGCAGCAGCAGTAGCATTGAGAATTAACTTAAGAAGGAATGTTTGTCTGTGAAAAGCTGACATATAATTTATACAAAGCTACAAAAACTCAAATTATTAGTAGATGTAATTATTTTCTTAATGCTAGTGTAATGAATCAGTGTCCATGGAATTATATGGACTCTCCAAGGGTAATATTTCAAAATTAGAGGTAAATTCTAGATCTGCCTCTGCCATTATTTTCTCAATCAATTTTTTATTCACTATGCTTAAAACACTTTGTATCCATAAGGAACTATATGACTTTTCTTAGACAAACTATTTAACTTCTTATTCATAAAATAAAAGGATTAGATTTGATAATCTCTCAGGATATTTTACCTGCCCTAAAATCTGATTCTAAAAGGCACATTTAAAGTGATCATTCCCTCATTAACTCAGCAAATATTTCTTGATTATCTCTAGGTGTGAAGCATTATTTTAGAAGCAGTGACCCTGGTAGATGTAATTCCTGCTTTCATGAAAGTAGCATACATTTAAACAAATAACAACAAGGGTGATGTCTTTCACGAAAGAGAATGCATATAATGTTGTAGGACTATAAGTCAGAATTTTCCAACCAACCCTGGTGGAATAGGGGATCTTTCAAAGAAGGTTTCCCTGAGGAAGTGAACTTGATCCTACAACTTGAAGAATGAATAAGTGTTAACTGAAAAGAGACAGTTGAAAAGAGGGAAGAAAGTTCTAGAAAGTGCTGAAAACATGTTTGAAGCTCAGGGACAAAAGATAGCTTAAAAGGGATTTGAGAAACTTATAAAAATCCAACATGGCCAGTATTTAAGGCCTAAAGTAGACAGAAATGAAGCTGGACGAGAAGAAGAGAGATTTCACAGAGAGCCTTGTCTGCTGCTTAAAGAGGTGGCTATTTCATCCATGGACAATAGCAGAATATCTAAGCTGAACTGAATTTGTCTTTAAAAAGATGATTCTGGCCGTGGAGCAGAGGGGAAACTGGAGGTCTATGAAGTATCTAGATGATCTGCTCTGGGTGTATGTGAGGATGGAATGGAATGAATGAAAGATATATAGAAAATCAAGTGGAAATCTATCAGCAAATATTTTTGCTGATAGATTGAATGGGGAAGCTAATTAAATGACTAATAAATTAAAACTGCTTGCCTAAAATGATTTAATATACCTTATGAAGATGCTTACAACTTAGACAGGCAAATATATTTACATGGTTTCTAAAATGAGGACTAAGGAAAATAAGAATTTAAAATATAGCAGCCAGGAAAATTAGTCCTTGAAATAAAAGCCCTAAACTTCTATTTTCTTAGAAAAGAAATGAATACCAAATGTGGGAAATTTGGTTATCTCAAGAACTGAGAAGCAAGACAATGTATTTGCCTGCATGAGTGTGTGCTCAGTTGCTAAGACACGTCTGACTGTTTGCGACCCCATGGACTGTAGCCCACCAGGCTCCTCTGTCCATGGGATTTCCCAGGCAAGAATAGTGGAGTGTGTTGCCTGAGGAGATGGTCCTTACTAATGGAATAGTGGTTTTCATCTCAATGTGTGTGCTTAGGTGTGAAAGATCTGCTGCTTCTCTTTATTTTCCATGAATGAATTTGATCTTGGCTTTGAGGACAGAGTGACAGAACGTGAACATCACTTGTTCTGGAGGGGCTCATCAAATTCCTGCAGTGCCATTGAACCCTTTGGATCTTTCTGTGACTTCCATGCAGTGTCTGGGATTCAGGGATCCAAGTCAAGTATGGGACTTGTATATCAGTTAGGTCTCATCAGGTAAACAGAAGCCACACTAGGTTGTTCAAATAAAAGGAATTTGATATGGAATTTGTTTCATAGGTGATGAAAGACTAAAAGAGCAAATAGAAATCAGAGTAACCAGAGATAATACAGGAAGCCACCACCACCTCTAGCAATAGAAAAATAAAAGGAGAATGGGTGTACCAGGATCTAGAAGCCTGGAAGGAGTCTGGCAGAATCTGTTCTCAGATTTCTAAGTAGGAGGTAACACGTATCTTGGAATGTGAACCTTGGAATGATGAGGCTGATGCTGGTTACATAAAAAGAATGTGGAAGCGGAGGCCAACTGCTGTTGTTGGGGTCATGCAGACAAGACCCCGAAAAAGGAAGGTGGATTTTTACCCCCTCCTTCCCTCTTTTAATCTGCCCCTAGAGCCCTCCTGTGGCAGAACACAGCAAGGATGCCAGATGACAAAGGAGTCTGGGAAATGAAATTTTAGAGTTTTAGTTCTTGCATCATAGGTCAAAATATAGAAGGGTAATTTGGAACTGAGATCATCAGGTAAATAACAGGCTTATAGGGGACCATGATCCTGGCAACCTTGCTGTCCCAGGACTCATGGGTCCTTCTCCTTTCTGCTGCTCATCCTCTCCCCCAACCTGAGGGGACTCCTTTCTGCCACTGGCTTTTCAAAATCTCTCAAATCCTGCTGCAGCTCTGTCCTTTCTTGCAATCATCTGCAGTAAATGTTCCTGGTCCATGAGAACTGGAGCCTGAATCATTAACAACTGAAAGACCAGTTCTCCTTTCCTTGAGGACAGATCTCCTGGGGAGTGATGGTAAATGTTTGTGTTCTGTTCTTCTTATATAGAGAAGAAAATAAAAACGAAGATGTCACCTTCTGTAATAAAGCGAGAAGCTGATGATGTCCACAGTTTTGACTGTGGTGACCACATTCACACTCGCCCTAGATGACATCCAAAGCTTATTCCCAGGAACCTGTGGATATGTTACCTTATATTGGAAAAAAAGGCTCTGTAGATGTGATTAAGTTAAGACCATTGAGATAGAGGGGTTGTTCTGGTTTATCTGGCTGGGGCTAGTGTCTCCCCTGGAGTCCACCAGGTCTTCCCTGGTGGCTCAGACAGTAAAGAATCCACCTGCAGTGCGTTGAGACTCAAGTTTGAACCTTGGGTCAGGAAGATCCCCTGGAGAAGGGAATGGCTACCCCCTCCAGTATTCTTGCACGGAGAATCCCATGGACAGAGGAGCCTGGTAGGCTACAGTTCATGGGGTCTCAAAGAGTCAGACATGACTCAGCGACTGACACTGGGTCAAGTGTAATCACACCGTCCTACGGAGGAAGTAGGGGGATCAGAGTCGGAGAAGGAGATGTGGCCATGGAGGCAGAAGTTGGGGGTGTAGAGACAGGAGTCGCAACGTGCAGGTGGCTTCTAGAAACTGGAAAAAGCAAGAGCCTTCCTATTGCCTCCAGAAGGAAAGCAGCCCTTCTGACACCTCGATTGAGCCCAAGCCCCAGAAGACTAATTTCAGACTTCTGACCTCCCCATCTGTGTTGTTTTAGCCAAAGTTCGTGGTAATTTGTTACAGCAGAGATAGGAAACTAGTACACTGACCATCTACCGTGGGGCTGCAGCTGGGTCTTAGTCCCTGGGCTGAAACCTGTACAAGCACCAGTTACGTTAAATTCACTGAACACCTCAATAAGGTTGAATAGTATTATTCTCATTTCACAGGTGAGAAAACAGACTCAGAGAGATGAAATGAATAAGCCCCACAAACTCTGGAGCCATATGATCAGTATGGAGGGAGCCGGCACTGGGAGGCTGTGAGTCTGTATTAAAAGTCTGTACCTCTAACCCCGATGAGAACTGCCTCCTCTTGAAGCCTATTAACAGGGACTGTTGCATAAAAGGTGAACAGTTTTGTGTATATGTCTACACGTTTGCATATTAGCAAGCAAAGCAGCAAAGTGTTAAACGTGTTGGTTGAAATGACACCTTGAAGTTTTGTTTATGATATACATATATTTAATTTAATTGATTGATTGATTTATGTTGGACTGGGTCTTCATTGCTGCACACGGGCTTTTCTCTAGCTGCAGCAAGCAGGGGTTGCTCTTTATTGTGCTGCATGGGCTTCTTATTGGAATGGCTTCTCTTGCTGCGGGGAACAAGCTCTAGAGTATGGGCTTCAGCCATTGTGGTACTCCAGCTTAGTCGCTCTGAGGCATGTGGAATCTCCCCAGACCAGGAATCAAACCCATGTCCTCTGCATTGGCAGGTGGATTCTTACCTACTGCACTGCCAGCCAAGTCCTATATGCATTTTCCACTAAGTTTTTTAAAATTGGTGATTTAGCTCAAATCAGTGTCCCGATGAGTCTTGCACATTACATACGATTCCTGTCTCTTTAGTGTCTTTTAATCTAAATGCTTTTCTTCCCCCTTGTTTTCATGTTGCTTGTTTATTTTTTTCATGCTGCTTATTTCTTGGTTGGTTTGGAGAGGAAGTGGAACTGACAGTCTGCTGAAATAACCACATTCTTGTCCTATTTTTAATTTTATATCTTTAAATGTCTGATAAATAAAATTATTTTGCCTATTTGCATCCCAAATATTACGCATTTTGCCATCATATTGTTGTTGTTTAGTCCTTAAGCCGTATTTGACTCTGTGACCCCATGGACTGTAGCCCTCCAGACTCCTCATGGGATTTCCCAGGGAAGAATACTGGAAGGGTTGCCATTTCCTTTTGAGGGGATCTTCCCGACCCAGGGATCCAACCCATGTCTTCTTCATTGGCAGGCAGATTCTTTACTGCTGAGCCACCAGGGAAGCCACTTGCCAACGTATAGTCACTTTAATTAGACTTCAGTTAGTACTGTATTATTTTTGAGACCCAATTACAGCAGCTTGAAAGGTATTTTTGTATTCTGCAAAATAATTTTAGTAAAATAATTTGGATACATTGCCACACGTTGAGTTTATAACCTCCCTTTTTTCTTCAATTTCCATGAGGATATTCAGACTTTTAAAAATCCACAGTTGATAATGTTTAACCATGCTACCTTTTAGTAATCCAAATTTTACCAAATCATTTTGGTATATCAATTGTCACTGTGTTATATTTTGATGACATTGAAGTCCCTCTTTAGATTGCTAAGAAAAATATGTAAGCAAATAAGAATGCAAGGTAAATGGTCTGTGAAACACATTCATATATAGATATATCAAATGGATCTCCTGCTAAAGTGATAGCATATTTAGCTTTGATATGTCAGGAGTCACTTATGTACTGAACATAGAACATGACTGATCTGCAGTGACCAAAACCCTTATCTATTGCCTCCTTTATCACCATCATAAACATATAAATGTTTTATTCCAATGTGTATTGCATGTATTTACCCCACTTTTATAGCCAGGTTTTATTTCTGATGGAGTTAGCATTTATGTTTTTATTCCATATGAGAAGTTTTTAGACCATGAACTCTTCCTTCTATTATATTATCCAGCAAGTTTGGAAACCAATGCAACAGCTGAGATGTTTTATTTTCACTTGATTGGCTTCCATAGGTACATCATTATTGATCAAATAACTATAATGTATAATATATATATATGTATATATATATATGTGTGTGTATATATATATATATATGCTACTGGGAATAGACGGGTAAAACATACCCGAATCTCCTTATTTATAGGGAGTTGAGAGAGAGAGATCATAGGAAAGCCAGCAAGTGCAGTTCAGACTCATCTTTCTTTTTGGCAACCTTCTCCCTATCTACTTTTCGTATGTTTTCAGTATGTTTGGACATAGGGTTTTAATCTGCATACTAGGAAGCCCAGTGCTATTGGAAGCTGATGAGATGGTGTTTGTTACAATTTCATTCAGTTCCTCATGCATTGGAGAAGGAAATGGCAACCCACTCCAGTGTTCTTGCCTGGAGAATCCCAGGGACGGGGGGAGCCTGGTGAGCTGCCATCTATGGGGTTGCACAGGGTCGGACACGACTGAAGTGACTTAGCAGCATGGGGTGGAAGGAAGGGAGGTTAAAGGATGAAGGAGAATAAGGGAAGGCTAAAAAGAAGAAGAGAGTCAAGAGAGACTGTGGGTAAACAATGAGAAAACCAGTGGAGACTAGAAACATGAGGAAAATAAAGCACCGTTAGTGTGGAATGGAATTTTAGAGAGAGTAACTCAAAACTCGCTAACAAAAGTTCGCATAATTGCAAACAGTGGGTTTGATTAAAAGATAATCTTTCTTAAGTCATAACAGGCTTCTCTTTATTTTATTCACCTATTCTAAGGTCTCATTGTGTTCATAGCTCAGCTTTTCATTACTCTTAAAAAGAAGAAAGTCAATTAGTATTTTCATTGATTGCAAGGTTACCTTCTTTTGTAGATATTATTTTATAAATATAACCTTGGCTATCTATTATTGTAATTCACATAACAAGCAAAATATTAAAAGGTGACATTTTGCTATTTCACATTATAGTCATTCATTTTTACTCTTTTTAGACAAATATACATATGCACCCAGATCCCAATGCCTGAACAAATCATTTTCACCCTTGATGACATTAAGATATTTTTAGATATTTAGGTTAATATTTTTAGATATTTAGGTTACTATTTATAAATAATCTCTTCTGTCAGTATAATCCATGATTTTTCTTTATGTAAAATTAAATAGTAATTTATAAAAGCTGTAAGTTAAGATTGAACATTTTTAACTTAGCCAAAGCTATAAAGTTCAGTTTATTCATTCTTTAGCTATTCATAAACCCATTTTCAATACTCTTGTGTTATAGAAGGATTAAATTACAGCTTTGCAGTAGATTAGGTTTCTTTGTATTATAGTATTTATACATCTGGTTGGTCTATTATCCATTTTCTCTGTACTATCTTATAAACTGATTAGGACATAACTCTTTTCTCTATTGTATTCATAACAGCCCACCATAGCATGGATTTAAAAAGCAAAATTAAATACCTAATATTTCTGGCTTAGAAAATCATTGGTTCTCAATCCTTGTATTGTAATTCTGTCTATAGATCTACCTACCTACATTGAGCTTTAAAAAGAAAATGCAATTAGAGACACAGATTGCTGTGAAGGAGGAATTATATTCTACCAACAGTAATGAGTAAAATTTCCCCATTCCTGACCCCAGATAGGCCATCTTTGAGCCTCATTATAGGAAGGCTTGGATGACACTCATGTCTTAATACAATACGTAATATATAAGTATGTTCACAGATCAGTTGGCATTTCTTTGGGCTTTAAGAAGCTGAGCTTTTGTGTCCTAAAATTATAGGCACATAATCCGTGAATCTGCTGTGTGGCCAAAAAAGAAAAAGACTTGAGCATGCTCTTTTTGTTTGCTGAAGACTCAATATGCAATATGAAAGCGAGATGTTTAGTATTTTACTAAGCGATAAAGTGTCATTCAAGTGATAATACCCTTCACCACTTAGCAATTTCCAGCTTTCATGTTTAGGAAAAACAGACTAGATTGACTGGTTAAATCCAGCTAAAGGTAAGGGGGCTTTGAAAGCGCTTTCTTACAGTTTTGGGGATCTAGCTATATAGTCTACCAAAAACAGGTATGCCAATTTAGAAATGCAAGCTGGGCAGAAATGGGCAGTGGTGAAGGTTTGGATATGTAGGAAAATGTGCCTGGAGATTGGCCTGATTTGTAAACTCCAGTGTCATTTTTATTTGAAAACAATGACGGTAAGAGTTGAAACTGTTCCTATTGTCCCTCCCCTGGGCTTCCCATAGTGGCCAGGGCTTCTTACTCTCTGTGAAAGTCACTCAGTCGTGTCTGACTCTTTGCGACCCCATGGTCTATCCAGTCCATGGAATTCTCCAGCCCAGAATACTGGAGTGGGTAGCCTTTCCTTTCTCCAGGGGATCTTCCCAACCCAGGGATCGAACCCAGGTCTCCCGCATTGCAGGCAGATTCTTTACCAGCTGAGTCACACTTTTCTCTGTGATGGTTTCCTTATTACCCCTCCGCACAGTTGTTCCATGAGCTTCTTTGGGGCAAGGACTCAGTTTATCTAAGTAGTGGCCCAATCACAGTGGCTGGCTCAGTGGCAGGCACTTAGTAGGTGCTCGTGAAATGTATGTTGAGTGAAATGAGTGAGTGAATACAATGAGCTTCGCTTGAAATATTCTTATACTCCCATCTATGAGCTCCATGGACCAAACCCTCCACTGGCATATATGTGTGTGCATGCATGCCTAGTCACTCAGTTACATCTGACTCTTTGAGACCCCATGGGCTGTAGCTCCCCACTGGCCAGGCCCCTCTGTCCATGGAATTTTCCAATCAAGAATACTAGAGCGGGTTGCCATTTCCTACTTTAGGGGCTCTTTCCCACCCAGGGATCGAAAATGAGTCTCTTGCTCCTTCCGCACTGGCAAGCAGATTCTTTACCACTGTGTCACTTGGGAAGCCCACATCCCAAATACTCAGAGGTCTGTTGCTTGATTGACTTGAGAGGAGCATTCAAATTTGTAGATGGGAAACCAAAAGTCACCAGTAACGTACATTTAACATGCTTTTCCTTTCTATTAATATGACTTCAAGTATCTTAATTGTCCCAAAGGCCTTTTAGATCATCCCCTGGGTACACTTACACAGTCTTAGAAAGGGAATGTAGGGATCCGAAAGTTGCCTGTATAATTAGCTTATACTCCTTTGCTTGGCTGCATAGAAAGTCTGGAAAATCCTAGCGAGTATTGAGAGGTGTAAAACGAGGGTTGCAGATTTAGTCACAGATCACTCATATTATCTGATGTCTTCTCAGTCTTCCTCTTTTCTCCTCTCTCTCATTTCCTTCCCATTACTCCTCTTCCCACCTTATCTCTTGTCCTCTTCTGCCTGTAGGAGCTTCCCAACCTATGAAAATGTGCATTGGACCGTGGCCTGTATAGTCCCTGGAATTGTTCTCAGGGTGAAAAACCTTCATGAGTGTGAGAAACAATTAACATTTCCATTTACAACTAGACCCAAAGCTTTCTGAGTGGCAAAGATGTAAATTCATTTTAACCTTAAACCTAATGTATAATTTTTGTGTGAGAAACCAGTAGTGGGAGACTAGTGTGATTGGGAGATACATTTCAATTAATTCTTCCACCAATACCTTATCTCTTCTGCATCAGAACCTTTTATAGTGGTAAAATTAACAATTATGCAGCTGATGGCTGGCTAAATCCACCGGGGAACGGAGAGAGCCTCAGATAACACGACACATATAAATCATTCAGGAGAACAATTCATGAAAGAAAAGTTATCTGTGTTTGGGATGACATTGGAAGAGCTAAATAGGAGTCAATTTGAAGAAGGGACATTTAGGCCCATTGTTCAGCTTGACTCTTTTTTCTAATTGTGTCATAATATACATTTTTAAAATTAATTATCCATTAGTGGCAAGATAAATGTCTCTTCTTGCATGAAGGAAATAGCAGCCTTGGTGGTGGAAGATTATTTTACCTGAGTAGCACTCAGAAAGAAAGCTGTTACCAGGTAAATTGGCAACCATCCTTTGAAGAAGCATAATGAAGGGTGACAGGCAAGTCCTTGTTTACCAAACTGTATAGAGGACCAGTGAACTTCAGCCCACCAATCAGTTACATCTGGAGAGGGAACCAAGCCTGGAATGGTGTTACACCAGACCACACACTTAACCAAGCAGTGAGGACTTCAGACTACAGCAACCCTATGAAAACAGGGTCCCAGGGAGTACCAAGCAGTATTTGCAGGATTTCTTGCCCTTAATATTTGGCAAGCACCTGGAGGACTGATATCATGCCTAAACCTTCATTCACCTTAAAAGACGTCTATGCCAGTACTTTCCATAAATGTCTTGTTCCTGATGTGGGGAAACGATATATGCATACATAGATTCTGGGACAAGCTAGAATTTATTTATTTTTATTGGAGTGTAAATGATTATGACAATGACATGCTTAGATAGCATCACTAACTCAATGGACATGAGTTTGAGTAAACTCAAGGAGACAGTGAAGGACAGGGATGCCTGGCGTGCTGCAATACAGGGGTTCATAAAGAGTAGGACATGACTTAGCAACTGAAAAACAACAACAACTTAGTAGATTAACAATGTTGTGATAGTTTTAGGTGGACAGCAAAAGGAACTCAGCCATATATATAGACATGATCCATTCTCCCCCAAACTTTCCTCCCATGTGGGCTGCCACATAACATTGAACAGAATTCAATATGATATACATTAGGACCTCAATGGTTATCCATTTTAAATATGGCTATGTGTTTATGTCTATCTCAGACTCCTTGACTGTCTCCTCCCTCCATCTTCCCTTGGGCAACCATAAGTTCAGAAACAAACTAGAATTCAATAGGACCAATTGCCCCATGCTACAGTCTTGCAAGTGATCTGCTTTATTTCTTTATGAGCTCAGTTGCTTCAGTCATGTCTGACCCTTTGCAACACCATGGACTATAGCCTACCAGGCTCCTCTGTCTATGGGATTCTCTAGGCAAGAATGCTGGAGTGGGCTGCCATGCCCTCCTCCATGGAATCTTCCCAACCCAGGGACTGAACCTATGTCTCTATGTCACCTGCTTTGGCAGTCAAGTTCTTTACCACTAGCACCACCCGGGACACCCAAGTACACATATAGCTATGACAATATTATGTATGTAATAAAACACCCTTTGTCCTTATACATTGTAGCTTGAATTGTTTGCATGATCCCTTCTGTTATTTCCATAATTTCAAGGTTAAAAACTCTTCCAGGTTTTGTTACCGAAAGATGGTTAGACTGGTTAGATCCTGCCAGACCACTTTCCTCCTTTGCCCAGTGAAACCTCTTCCATGCAGATCACTAAAGATAAAATCATTTGAGAATTTTTCAACATGTTAAATATTGAGAGTGAACAATGTTCTGAGCCCTTGACAAAGTTTCCACTTTTAAGAAACTGACTTTAGCTGTTATCGTGTATGAAGTCATACGTGCTGGTACTTAACACATTGCGCAGCACTTGTCATATAGCAGACACCTCAAAAATGTGTTTCCTTCCTACCTTTCCTGTATTAAGAGGTATCTATTCCTTCCCATGAGACTGTTTTCTCATTGGCAGAGACTCTTTGTTACCTGACTGTTAAACTCCAGCCCCTGGGCCAGGGCTTGGTACAGAATTGACCTCAGATACCTAGTTGATGCTTGAACAACTAAAAGAATGAATAAACTCTCAGTGAATAGTATAACTAGAAAAGGAAGCCTAAGTCCCATTTTTCAACCTTAATTACTATTTGTCAACACATTTCACAAGTTCTGCGGGCCTACTTTTATATACTTGTGTTCCAGGCTATTAAGATGTATGTATAACTAATTCCATTCTCTTTCAAAGTGCTTCTAAAGATTTGATGGATCAAGGGTTACTTTTAGGTTACTTCCAGCTCATCATCATTTTCCCAGACACATGTGCAGTTCCTTTTCCTGTGTGTGAGGGATCTGAGTTATAGTCGGAACTGAAGTAAGAGTTGTTGGATTTGAAATCCGATTCTTTTCTTTTTGTAGTTCTTATGAACCATCCCATATCTTCTTTACCTCATCTTATGTATTTTGAACAACTACTTTTGAACAACTTCATTCCCTGTACTGAAGCTTGCATTGTTTCTCTTCTAGGATGGCAGACTTAGTACTAGCTTTTAGACAGAATATTTTCATCAAATAGTAACATTGGATTGCATCTTTAATTAGTAAAAATTATTCTTTTCCCATATTTCCTGATTTCAAAGAGCTCACTAAATTTCGTTTTGCCTTCCCCTTCTTCAAATCACCTGGGCTTTGCATCGCTTCTCCCTACCTAGCAAGTGTGCTCTTTCCAGTATTCCTCCTTCTCCTGGGACTCAGACTCTGCTAGACTGGCTTCTCATGGTCCCTTTATTGATGCTTTCCTCTGCCTACCCCCACCTTTGCCTCTTTTCCTTTTCCTTCTTTCCGTTTCTCTTTTGGGAGACTTCAGACAAAGGTCTCCTATCTAAGGAAGGGTTTTTCATCTTGCTCTCAGTAACACCAAGCTACCTTCTTTCTGTGGTTTTCCTGACTCGTTTCCAAACGATCATTCGTGTTTCATTTTCTGCCCTGTCCCTCCATGGAATCTGTTTTGTTAACCTTCCCCACCACTCCAGCCCCATTCTCTTCAACCCGTGTGTCCTCCTCTTACACCCAGAGAACTTCCGTGCACTTTTTAGGACTTCTGCTTCCTGTTCTGGTTTCCATTTTCATTCTGGGCCCTTAGAGCTGGCACAGGGGAGACCTGCCTGAGCTTGACAGCAACCTGTGTCCTTTTTTATTACAAAGAGCAGATATAGCCCCACAGCGAAGACATTCTGGCAAAGCAATTTTTGTGTGTGTGGTTCTCCGTACCAGCTTTAGTTATTTGCTGACTCTAAAAACCAAAACAAAGCAAACAAGACCACCGAACAACCAAACACTAAACAAGTTTTTAAATGATAATAGTCCCGCTTGCCTCAATTCTACATTTGTACCTGTATTTCCAATCAAAAGTTTACCATTATTTTTATGGAAATTATTAATGCAGCAAAAAAACTTTCTATTGTGGTCATGATGTTTTCTATGCCCATGGTTTTATTCCTGCATTCTGAATTATTAGGGCTGTCTTTCCAAAGTACATACCCTTTTCTCTCAATACTGTGTCCAACCTTGTATTTTTCCCTAATCACATGAATCACCCATTAAACTTTTTGTTTCCTGGAATTTGATTTGGAAAGGTTCTTGTTTAAAGAAAAAGCTCAGTAAGTTTTTGTTGGATGAATGGGGAAACCTTAATTTATCTCATGCCAGTTGTAATAATAATTAATATCTTCATCTCTGCTACTATTACATCATCTTTACCACAACAGCTAACACTTATCTCTTTGCCAGGGACTAACCCTTTAACTATGATTATCTAATCATAGTAGTTGCATGTAAGTTTGTTTTTCTTTAGAATAACTTAATTTAGATTTCAAGCCTTCATTCTATTAAGAGTGTAATGCTTTATCTCAGATACGTCAGGGTTTCCCCTTTTTCTGGGGTCATTTCTAAAAATCATGGTTGTAACAGACACTATGCTTTTTAAAATTTACTTTCTAGTTTTTGGCCACACCATACAGCATACAGGATCTTAGTTCCCCAACCAGGGGTTGAACCTGTAGCTCCTAGAGAGAAAGGGCAAAGTCTTAACCACTGGACCACCAGGGAAGTCCTCAACTGTGTTGTTAACAGCATGCTGATATACTTTAATATATATAATATTAACATTATACTTTAATATATTTAATATTAATAAAATATAATTAATATTATATATTGATATACTTTAATAAGTAAGCCAAGTGTCCAGCTTACTACTCCATTTCTCTGCCTCATTTGCGGCTAGGGTAACCAATTCTGGCCAAGGAGATGTAAGCAAATGCTAGCTGGAACTTCTAGGGTAGCTTTTGCGTCCACAAGGGTTGATGCTGGCTCCTCCCTCTCTCCTTTCTGCTTTGATTCAGATGTAATACCTGGAGCAGGGGTAGCAATGTTGTGGCCATGCGGAAAAGGTCCTAAATTGCATTAGTGAATTATAGAACCAATCTGAGTAATCATCTGTTTTTTGGACTTCCTATTATGTGAGAAAAATAAGTGACTATTTTTTAAAGCCACTGGAATTGTCTTTTATGCTTCTTATAGCTGACTGTAGTCTTCCTAAGTAATATAGTAGGGTTATGGAGTGCTATAGATGCAAAAGTCCTTCATCAGTAGCACTTCAGTGCTGCCATTATTCATTCACTAACACCTCATCTAGCCTGGCACTGTCATTTAACACAGGCCATAACTGAGGTCCCTCGTACCTGGCTAATGGTTGCTTTACACTCTGCAAGTTTGTATTCTAGTTCTTTGCCATGATGGTGCTGGTGGTGGTGGCAAGGGTGTCATCTGTTTTGGTGCCATTCTGGGATATCAGAGTATTTGCAAAGCTGATGATAGGTCTGTCTATGGTGGACTGTTACAATGGTTACTCCTGTGTAACCACCCCATTGGGTATTCATGCTGTGTGTGTAGACCTTTTCCATGTTGACTGTAGACTTGGTCTCTTGACTTGTATCGGCCAATGATGTATTGGCAGGCTTGGTGCACGCAGAGGTTCAATAAGCTGCCTGTACACTGGGGCTTGTCTGCTTGAAACGTTCCCAGCCATCATGGTCTGAGAAGCCTAGTCTCATAGAGAGATCACTGTAGGAGAACAGAGACACTCCAGTTGACCTTTAGCTGAACAATCAGAAGACATGCAAATGAGCCATCTTGGGAATTCCAAGCCTGCTGAGCCTCCAAATGACTACAGTCCAGTTTGAACCATGTCGAGCGGAAGAATTGCCTAACTGAGCCCTGGCAATCCATAGAGTCATGAGCATAAGAAAACGCTTGTTGATTTAAACCATCAAAGTTTGGGATGATTTATTACCCAATAATAGATAACTAGAAAATGTCCCATTTCCCTAGATACACCATGATTTAGAGAATTGCAGTATTATAATGACTAGCACAGCTCTAAAAGTTTTTTAAAGATAAGTATTTGATTTTGACTTTTTGCTTCAAGGCTTAAGTATAATTTTTTGTATGTATGGAACACAAGAAGCCTGATACATTCATAAGCCAATTCAAAACACTACATTTTCTATTTTATTCTACTTAGCATTTATATAGTACTCATTATCACAAAATATATGTGCTTTACAATGTTATTATTTAGCATTTATATAGCACTTTTTGCTTTCAGTATATGCTACAAATTACTTTAATGTTTATGATTGCAAAATGACTATAGTCATTTAAATTTTAAAATTCTTTCATAACCTTCCTTGTAGAGGATAAAATGTATGACCAATATTGGGCCTAATTTATATGTCCCTTGAGAATGTGCGTATGTTGACTGTGTAGAGGGCTGGGTCCAAGGCAATGAGTAGAAATGGGACATCAATGCTATTGTGACAAAGACCACACCAGAAAATCTGAAAAAATGAGTCCCAGCCAATTGCAATGTTTGATACAAATATCCCTTTAAGCAATATTTGATACAAATATCCCAGAAACCATAACTATTTGTACAGCAATTCAAGCTGGAGTAAGTATACCATAGTAGATCAGAGCAGAAGTTTTGGAATAAGACAACTGGAAAATGTTTTCAACTTCTCAGATTATAAACTTTTTTTTTTAAGACTTCTTTTTTATGTGGACCATTTTTAAAGTCTTTATTGAATTTGTTGCAATATGCTTCTCTCTTATGTTTTGTTTTTTTGACCAAAAGGCATGTGGAATCTTAGCTCCCAGACAAGGGATCAAACCTGCACCCCCTGCATTGGGAGCTGAAGCCTTAACCACTGGATCACCAGCGAAGTCCCAGAGGTTACTAGCTCTTTATCCATAAAAAGGATATTGATTTTATACAGTGATTGTGACAATGAAATTGGACTACACCAGTAAAAACACTTTGTGTAGGCCTAATACAGTGAAAATGTGTAAAAAATTAGAGCTATTCTTATTACTAAAGATTCTGTTATTAAGGTTGTTACTCAGGTCTGATTGGATACTAGTTGAGAATTAACTGTTTAGTGTTACAAAGCTGTCTCGGTTTGAAGGATGAAGGAGTGCTGCAGCCCTTTCCGGTGATCAAAGTGCCAATTGTACCTTCTTGTACTCTTCACAAATGATCATAAGGAGTGAATCCATTGTAGGGTTTGCTAAACTTCTGATCTTCCTTGTCAGCAGAGAAGACTGTCTTGCTCTGCTTAAGAACGCTCTTTATTGTTATGAAAGGAGACATGGTCTAGGATTTCTCCACTGATGGGAGGAGAGAGCATCTGGCTTTCTGGTGAACTACCACTGCCCTGCTATACCCTGGGAAGTAGAGATTTTCTTACTTAACAGCAGAGTCACCAAGATAGTAGTCTCTTCTTCCTAACAATGGGAGGAGTGACCTTGGCATTAAAATTCCCTGTTGGGCAAGCACACACTTAACTGGTACTGTCCAGGTTCAAGGAAGAAAATAGAGCCATCTTCCCTCTATTTCTGACAAAAAGGAAGTTGCTGAATTATTGTTAAATGGCTCTTTACACCGTCTTAGTGTCAAAGTTATCATTTGAATTCAATCTTACGTTCTAAAAAGGCATAGTCTGTATGTGCGTTCGTGCTCAGTTGCTTTGGTCCTGTCTGACTCTTTGTGACCCCATGGACTGTAGCCCACCAGGCTCCTCTGTCCATGGGGATTCTCCAGGCAAGAATACTGGATTGGGTTACCCTGCTCTCCTCCAGGGTATCTTCCCAGCTCAGGGATCGAACCTGCAGTGTCCTACGTCTCCTGCATTGCAGGCGGATTCTTTACTGCTTGAGTCACCAGGGAAGCCTATAGTCTTTACAGAGCTACCCAAAGAGTTCTCCTATATATTCTTAGATTTTTACTTTCTACAATTATCAGTATTACAAAATGCTCAGATTGGTTTCCAAACCATTCATCCAGATGCTTGATCATAACATTTAGGGGCTTGGTTTCCTACCAGAAATTCATGTTTCAGCTTGTTTTCAGATATAGCAAGACAGAAACCTGGGCTTGAAAAAGGTTTGTGCATCTGAATTCTTTTGCACTTAAAAAAATCTTCAAAACTGGAAGTCAGATAGAATGATAATGTAGAAATTATTGTGTTACCTCTTTTTTTCTTTTCTTTTAGAGATCATTGACCAAACATGGACAATTTTCTAAAATTCATGTATACTTTCAGAGTGAAATGTAAAATATTGGGTTCGTGCATTTGTTTCAGGAGGACTGGCTGTCTTCAGAAGGATCAGTTTTAGTGACTCTTGAAGTTCTGTTTCTGTTTTGAAATTTGTTGGTTCTGAAAAGCTGTGAGAATGTTTGTTTGAATATTTTATTAATTCTTATACAGATGACTGATAAAACCAGCGAACTGTTCTGAGGTGGTCTTGAATCATGAGACTTCATCATTCCTGTGTGCTAAGTCGCTTCCAGTGTCCAACTCTTTATGACTTTATGGACCGTAGCCCACCGTGCTCTTGTGTGCATGGGATCCTCCAGGCAAGAATACTGGAGTGGGTTGCCCTCCTCCAGGGGATTTTCCCGACCCAGGAATTAAACCCGAGTCTCTTAAGTCTCCTCATTGGCAGGTAGGTTCTTTACCACTAATACCACCTGGGAAGGCATTTTCAAATCTTCTTTTATTACTTAAGGATTTGGCCTTTGTGTCATTCTCAACTTCATCCTCCCCTCAAAACAAGAGCTTTGGAGAAAAACATGAAAGGTGAAAACTACATTTAAAAAATGAGAGGGATATCCCTGGTGGTCTAGTGGCTAAGATTCTGTACTCCCAATGAATGAGACCCTGGTTCGATCCCTAATCAGGGAACTAGATTCCACATGCTGCAACTAAAAGACCTCTAATGCTTCAGTGAAGATGGAAGATCCTGAGAGCTGCCGCTAAGACCTGGTGTTCCCAAATAAACGTTTTAGAAATTAAAAGCAAATTAACCTTGAACTGTGCTATGGGCATAAATATGAAGTGTCAAGTGAGGACAGTATTCACACTTCCTGTCCTTTTGATGCCTTTGTAAGAGCCTAAAGGACTGATTCCTGTCCAAGTAGGTCAGGAAAGCCTGCATAATCGGGGAGATGTTTCAGTAAGAACCGAGACACAGTGGAAAGAGGAAGAACTGGAATTCAAGAAGAGCTAATAAGGAATATTTAAGAAGAAAAAAAGATGATCGGAAATATGTTTGAAGTGAGAAATAATTGATACTTGAATATGCTGTATGCAAAAGGGGAAAAAGAAGCCCACAAAGAGGTCTTAAAGAAATGTGAAAAAGCCCTGGAGATGAAATGTTATATAAATATTGCTAGTCAGTTATAATCAACCATGGCAAAGCCACATGTTTTGTAACTGAAAGAACTGACAAAGGCAAAACGACCGACTCAGCACCGCATAAAGGGAATTGGGGGAAAGAGCATTTATTAATTGCCAAAAATTAAATAAATAAATGGAAGGAGACTGGTATTTAGGGTGGCTGAGGAAAAAATACAAGGAGATCATGGATGGCATGAAAATGTTGAGAAAGGAGAATAAATGCTAGATCAAAACAACTGGAAAACAACAGATTTCCTCCTTGGAGTTATGCTAGCATTAAATAAGGACTACTTATAAAGAACATTTAGAGCCCAATTCAGCAAGACTTAGAAAAGGAGAGCCTACCAGCAAATCAAATCCAAAGAACAATATCTGTGGCAATTAGAGGGCACAGATAAAGTGCTTAACACCGTTCTTATCAGGTAGATCTACTGGTAAAAACTCTCAGTGCTCCCGACTGCCCACTGCTCAGTGAACCCACCCTCAGGGTATCTGTTCTGAATCTTCCATCCTGCTTCCTCTAGGAGCTGCCATTTCCCCCACTGAGAATCGCCCTGCTCAGGGCTCTTGTCCTCTGTCTCTTTTAAGATCTGTCCCTAAATCTCCTCTCCTCACCCCAGCCTTTATGTCTCATATAGCAAATACATCTCAAATCACATTTTCTGCCATTAATTTGTTCAGCAAATACCTATGGACTGCCTCCAATGTACCTGGAACTTTTCTAGACTCTAGAATGATGGAGCTATTCTACAGTGATGATACAACAGACAGGAATCCTTGTCTTCATGGAGCATATTTTAGTGAGGGTAGAGTGAAGAAACATCCTATGAATAATTAAACGCAATAATATTCATGAAATGTTTGCCTCTCTCCTGTATTCATTTCCATGGCTGCTGTAAACAATTTCCAAAACTCTTGGGTAACTCAAAAAACAACAGTAATTTATTTTCTAAGTGTTCTGGAGGCCTAAGTCTGAATCGAGGTGCTGGTGGCCCCCTCTACCTCTGGAGGCTCTGGAGGGAAGCCTTTTCTGCCTCTTGCGGCTTCTGGGGGCTTCCAGAGTGCCTGGGGGACACCACTCCAGTCTCTTATCTCGGCAGTCACATTGCCTGCACCCCTTCTGTGCAATTTCCGTTTGCTTCCCTCTCACAGGGACACTTGTCCCTCGATTTAGGGCCCACTGTCAATGAGGTCTGGATGATCTCAAGATTATTATCAAAGAAAAATAAGGTCACTTCTCAACTTCCAGGAATTTGCATGGATATCTTTAAGGAGGACTGTCTGGGGACTACCACATCTCCAAAGTCTATGTAGAAGGAATTTCCAATTTTTTTTTTTTTAACGCATTTGAGCCATTTATCATTAAAAAAAAAAAATCAGATTCTGTTTGGATATGGCCACCTATGGCCTTGTTTTCCATCTTTCTGATTCAGCAATTCTGCCCTTCAAAATAGATTACAATTGCTTTAGGTCTTTGCACACTGCTTCTACTCTGGTCTGGATGGTACCGCTTTTTTGCCCATGTTCTTTGCCATAGCCACCTCTCTGCCCTTCCTCCCCATCTCGCCCCTTTACAGATGTGGTTCCACGGCCCAAGTAGAAGCTTCACCAGGAGTCCACCAGAGTCTCCAGGTCTGTAACTAATGTCGCCTGCTCAGATATGCTCCCCATGAAGACCCTAGTTAACATTCGGTGTAGCATGATCAAAATGATTCTGTATTTGTGGTTTATAGGCATCCTGTCTGTCTCCCTGCACTGCATTAAAAGGTAACTGCCATTGGAACAGTTTTTTTTTTTTTTAAGGAAGTTAAGTGGACATCATGAATGTAGGATTTAAAATGAACTTCCCTGATAGCTTCTAGACTCCGAAACAAAGCCCTCCATGTTCAGGAGTGGTCTCATTTGCAATTGGGTGAGCAGTGTGTGCTCTTCAGAAGGACTGCCCTGCAGCAGGACATCTTCACTCAGCAAACAAGCCCTCAGCTAGGCTTAGCAAACTGCACTCCCTTAGGCGGGCAAAGCATTAAAACCTTTTGGAGGATTTCCCTTGCGGTCCAGTGGCTAAGAATCTTCCTGCCAGTACAGTGGGCACAAGTTTGCTCCCTGGTGCAGGAAGATCCCATCTGCCTCAGAGGAACAAAGCCTGCCACAACTGCTGAGCCTGCTCACTGCAGCTGCTGAAGCACGTGTGCCTAGAGCCTGTGCTCGGTAACAAGAGAAAGTGAAAGTGAAGTCGCTTAATCGTGTCTGATTCTTTGCCACTCCATGGACCGTAGCCCATCAGTCTCCTCTGTCCATGGAATTCTCCAGCAAGAATACTGGAGTGGGTTGCCATTTCCTTTTTCAGAGGATCTTCCCAACCCAGGGATCAAACCCTGGTCTCCTACATTGCAGGCAGACACTTTACCATCTAAGCCACCAGGGAAGCAACCAACAAGAGAAGCAGCTGCAACGAGAGGCCACAGCAAAGAGGAGCCCCCTCTCTGCAACTAGAGAAAGCCTACAGCACAGCAATGACCCAGCGCAGCCAACAGTTTAAAAATAAATACATAAAACCATTACAAAACATTTCCACAGGGATCAAATAAGGAATTTCTGGCTGATCTTTAATCCACCTGAATTTCAATAGTCATTTTATCTGAATCTTCAAGCACTCAGGTGGGTTTTACTCTAATTTGGTGGCTCCTCCAGTGTGGCCCCCAGATCTGTGCCATTAACACCACCTGGGAGCTGCAGAGAAATGCAGATTCTGGAGAGTCCCACTTCCCAGGTGGCTCAGACAGTAAAGAGTCGCCTTTAATGTGGGAGAACAGGGTTTGATCCCTAGGTTGGGAAGATTACCTGCAGAAGGAAATGGCAACCCACTACACTACCTTGTCTAGGAAAATCTCATGGACAGAGGAACCTGGAAGGCTACAGCCCATGGGGTCACAAAGAGTCGGACATGACTGAGCGACTAACGTACACACCCACTCACCCCAGACCTAGTGAAAAGGAAGTTTTGGAGGGCAGCCACTGTCGCTTTGCAGGCCTTCCGAGTGTTTTTAATTCTTGATAAATTTGAGCACCAGTACTGTAGTTGATGTTAATGACTTTAACTACTCTCATTGTGTTAGGATAGTTTTAATCCCATCTTTGTCATTTGAGTATTAAGCAGCCTCTTGTAATGTCACATCTTCTTTCTTTTAGTAATTGAAACTTCTTGGAAAATTGCTTTTCCAAATAATTATATATGAATATACATATGTAATATATACTATGTATGTAGTATGTGAATATGTAGAATATATTTATTTATATAACTCAGAAGAAAACACTGGATACATGCCAAGGTGTTGTCTGGAAATATCCCAGTTTAGGTGATCTTTATTTTTTTCTTTACATTAGCAAAATGTAATAATAATTTTTATTTTTAAGTTATTTTTCTCTGCACCACAGATCAGTTGAGCTGAAGGAGCTCTTTCTATGAGCTCATGGAATGTTCTTTCTTTAAAATTATATTAATTTTTAAAAATTATATGAAAAATAAAACAAGAAAAACAAACGGCTAACCTCCATACTTTAAAGAGAAGAGAAGGAAAAACTCAGTGAATCCATTAGAAAAATGAACAAAGGAACCATCACATAAAGAAATATAAATGGTCCTTAAATATGTGAAGAGATACATTCACCTCCATAATAGAAAAAATATAGATTAAAGCTATACATAAATACCACTTTAACTTTATTAAATTAAATTAAATACAAAAGTTGGACAAAATACCCATTGGTCAAGTAGAGAAACAGGATCTCACAAACATTCCTATTGGGAGTTCAAAATAGTACAACAACTATTGTTGTACTAGAGTTAATTTGACAAAACCTATCAAAATGTCAAGTGCAAGCCAAAGAAAAACAAATACTGCATGGTCTCACTCATATGTGAAATTAAGAAAATAAAAAAACCCAACAAACCAAGCTTATAGACAGAGAACAGATTGGTAATTGCCACAAGGGAGGGGTGGGAGAGAAATGGGTGAAGGGGGTCAACCCATACAATAAGTTCCAGTTATAAAATAAACAAGTCCTAGGGATGTAATCCCTGGTGGCTCAGATGGCAACGTAGGAGACATGGGTTCGACCCCTGGGTTGGGAAGTACATGGCAACCCACTCCAGTATTCTTGCCTAGAGAATCCCCATGGACAGAGGAGCCTGGTGGACTACAGTCCATGGGGTTGCAAAGAGTCAGACATGACTTAGTGACTCAGCACACACGGGATGTAATATACAACACTTGACTATAGTTAATAAGATGTATTGCATAAATGAAAGTTGCTAAAAGAGTAAATCTTAAAAATTTTCATCACAAGTAAAAAAATTTGTGGAACAATGTGTGGTGGCAAAGATTAACTAGTCTTGTTGTGGTGATCCTTCATAAAGGAACAGGTGTCACTCTTAAAATTGTAAAAAGTGACACAGAAATTTTGCTTGTTTTTTAAAAGGTGATATATTCATATGGTTCAGAAATAAGAATACTTAACAGAGCACACATTGCCTCTGCTCCTGTCCTTTTCTCCCCATCCCTCTATGAAAACTGCTTGTAGCCTCCTATATTTCCTTTATCTTTAGCATTAACTGATTTTCAAACCCCAGCCATTTTTCCTTCAGTCTCTCTTGTTCCCACTTCCTCCTTCCTTTTCCTTGGACCACTCCCAATGTTCATGTTCATGTTCAGGGAGGTGCTTGTGTAAACTAATGCAACAGCGTCCAAGTCTCTCTGCTTGTCTTTCTTTTCTCTGTCCTGTTTGCTAGGCTATCACCAAATTAATCTTCACCAGATCTTATTTCAATCATGTCATTCCCTTATTTTAAAAGTTGTTTTTTTAAATAAAGACACACCTACCAAATCTAGTCCAGACTCTGTCTTTTGGAGCTTAGTCGAGGGACGAGCTGAGCCCTGACTAGGAAGGAGAAAACCACTTCCCTCCCAAGACTCAGGGAATAAAAGAAAAGACAGGTGTTTTTTTTTTGTTTGTTTGTTTTTTTTTTTCCAGAAAAAGAAACAAGATTCAAAAGAAAATTTTCTGACTGCAAATCTTCTACACTTAACCACAAGGCTAAGGTAACACCTTGCTAAATTTTTTCAAATGTTTATTTCACTGTGAAATTGGATGGCCCACCCTCCCACCATGCTGGAAGGGCTCCGCAGGGAAGGTGCTGATAAAGAGCCTATATGAAAAGGACCACTTCTCCATATCCTCCTGTCTTTGCAAGCCTTCCCTAGTTTTGCTGACAGTGCAAAAATCTGAAGAGAAAGGGACAAATATGAAAGCACAAGTAGTGAAGTATCCCAGCACTGTGTCGGTTGCCAGTCAATGATGGCGCCTGTCAGTCATGGCACCCATCAGTCATGGCACCTGTCCCAGGCACAGATGAAGTTCAGGAATTGTGTGTTCGATGAATGTGTCTTCTGAGCTCCTCTTCACAAACCCTCCAGAATGGTTGCCATGGAGCCCCCGGTTACTGTGGCAAAACTGGCATCTTAGCCTGACCTCCAGAATCACCTGTTGAGTACATCCTGAGAGCCTGGTCCTGTGTGTGCCCTGTGTGTAAAGACTGAAAGAAGAGTGAAGGCTGTGGTCCTTCTATTAATTTAGGGGAGATTTTAAAAATTCACCAGGAAGAATGAACTTTTCTGTTAAAATTTCTCTTTTCTTGGTGACAAATATTTTTGTTTTTAGATAGATTGCGTCATGTGGGAACACGGAACTAAAACATAAACATTTTTATACTGCCAAATTCAAATAACTGTGTTTTTAAAGAGTTCTAATCAATGTATTATAAGAAATAATTAGAATGTATGAGAGCTGACTCATTGGAAAAAGACCCTGATGCTGGGAAAGATTGAAGGCAGGAGGAGAAGGGGGCAACAGAGGATGAGATGGCTGGATGGCATCATTGACTTGATGAACATGAGTTTGAGCAAACTGCAAGAGGTAGTGAAGGACAGGGAAGCCTGGGGTGCTGCAGTCCATGGGGTTGAAAAGAGTTGGACATGACTTAATGACTGAACTGTTAACATTTCTTAAGAACAGATCATCTTATTCTCTACTTCAGAGTCTAAGAAACTCCTTTCAATAATATATTGGCATTTTAAAAGTATATATTGATATTCTGAAGTCAAGTTTGAAGGTGACAAGATGGTACTCCTGTTGTGGGTTCCTCTGGTAGCTCAGATGGTAAAAAAAAAAATCTGTCCACAATGCCAGAAACCCAGGTTCCATCCCTGGATTGGGAAAATCCCCTGGAGAAGGAAATGGCTACCCACTCCAATATTCTTGCCTGGAAAATCCCATGGACAGAGGAGCTGGATGGGTTACAATCCATGGGGTCGCAGAGTAAGATATGACTGAGTGACTAACACTTTTTAAAATTTCACTAGGAAGAATGAATTTTTCTGTTAAAATTTCTTAGGAACAAATCAGCTTTATTTTCTACTTTAGAGTCTGAGAAAGTCCTTTCAATAATATATTGATATTTTAAAAATACATTGATATTTTGAAGTCAAGTTTGAAGATAACAAGGTGGTATTCCTGTTGTTCAAATCAAATGACGTAACTGTGATCCCATTTATAATTGATGCTTTCACCTTGGGGTATTTGAAAATGGGGTGCATTTCCTTTTCTCTTTCCAATGGCAGCCCCTTGGAAAACTTGTGTGAGCACAAGGCGAAGAATCAGGACCTCTTGGTGCTGCCCCTGACTCCCTGGGTTACCCAGCTTAACCTCACTGTTTCCTCATCTGTAAAATGGGAATAATGATACTTACCTCTCTCACTGGAGTGTCAGGAGTATTAATTAGTGTTTGTCAAATGCTTTGAGAGCCTCAGATGAAAGGTCCCGTGGAAGCACCGTATAAAGTGTTATTATATAAAGCCTCCCTCCCTCCCACTTTCACTGGGCAGAGTGATTACCAATCCCGCCAACTCTAAATGGCGGTAATGCCGCAGTCAGACACGACGAGGCAAGTTTTATTGGTCCATTAGGACATGCCTATTTGAGGGAATTAGTTTCCTGAAAATGGTTATTATGCCAAGGACTTTTTATTTTAGGCAGTTGTTGGTGTTAATAGTTAATAGTTAAATATTAAGCCATTTGGAAAGCCTGGTTTCATGTTTCAATTGGGGAGTCAGGCCTTTGTGACCGTGCCACTTACATCTAAAGAAGCTTAGGCATGTGGTGGGGGAGCATTTACTTCCCATAAAATGAAATTATATCTATATGGAAGGCCGACTTCAGTTTCTGAGAAACCAGCTGGGGACCGAAGACAATGCTTGCCACTTAATTAGGAAACGAAGAAGTGTCTCCCACATACTGTAATTTTCTGGATTCCAATTTCAAAGGATTCGTAACTTGCAAAAAAAAATTAATTCTCTCATTAGAGTCATATTTAATCCATGGCAGCAAGCTAAATCAATTCTTGGTACCCTCTTTTTTTTCCCACACTCTTTTGTGTATCAGTATTACATATAGCATTTGAGAATTAACAGATTTCAGAGAGGGGGCACGTGTCTTATAGGTGATGGCTGGAATGAAATAATGTGTGTTCTTTGAAGAATTAAAGCACCATTCATTTATCTTGTTCTAGGTTTATTTTTGTTTTTTGATCTCCCATCAGGCTTAGTATTTTTCTGGTTCAAAAGTAACTATTTATTTCCTCTTTGGGGAATGAAATTAGCTTGATAAGTCTATTTCAAAAGTTACCTGAGTTATTAATGTGATCATCTTATCTAAAAGTTAGATGACATATTCATATTTTCATACCTGCACATTTCTTTAAAACAAAAACAAAAACTTCAGAAGAAACAATATTCTTCAAATATAGCAGAATTGTCTGCTATATTCAGGCAAATTATAATTTGTCTGAAAGGCAAGACATATAAAGAAGTGACATGTTTTGATCAAGCTTTTCTTTCTTAATATGGGAATAGTCAACTATTTTCCTATCATGTAGATCACAGGGTAACATATCATCATGAGATGAATTCATATCGTGTTTATAAATGCTATATGACCTCATTTAGATTCATTTATAATTTATGTTAATTTGGATATGAAGAGTAGAACCACCATTATTTTGCCCATGAAAACAGCTTCTTAAGCAAATTCATTGTCTAAACAAGGGAAACACTTTCTTAAGAGTGAGGTCTAACATTGTCTAGGGTCTGAGAAACCAGTTAGTAGTATTGTTGGCATACAAAACATATGCCAATTACAAATGATTCTTATCTATCTATTAATAGACTTAGCAGTCCTCTTTTGCACTTAGGGCCCATTAACCTGACCATAATTTTGCTATGTTTGCTTATTAAAATACATACACACACTTTTTTTTTTTTAATCACAGATCTAAGTGACTGAATCAGTTTTCTTCTCTGTGTGTTCTGTTACTTTAAAATTTTTTCATTAACACTGAAAATTATTTATTGTTTTTAAAGATATTTTTGATGTGGACCATTTTTAAAGTCTTTACTGAATTTGTTATAGTATTGCTTTCATTTTATGCTTTGTTTTTTTGGCCATGAGGCATGTGAGATCTTTGCTCCCCGACCAGGGATTGAACCCACACCCCCTCCAAGGGAAGGCAAAGTCTTAACCACTGGATGGCCAGGAAAGTCCCCCAGATTATTCATTCATGCAACAAACACCACATCACTGAGAATGCCATTGTACTGGACTGGATATAGCCAGAGGGAGGGGGAAGGCAGAAAATTTACTACAAAAATTGTTGTGTCATGTTTACATTGGAGGAGAATCTTATTTATTCTCATGGATTCTAGGGAGGACAGATGTAGAGATGTGAGGTCAGAGTACACCTTGCAGGGAAGACTGAATTAAGTTGTGGGGAGTGGGGAGGAAGGGGAAGGGTGCATAGAAATGAAGAGATGGCTGGAGTGCTTGGCAGGGCTGGAATGCCTGGTGGGGGTAGGCAGAAGCAGGGAAGCGAAGCAGGGCTTGGATCAAAAATGGGCTCCTGATTCATGCTCCTTATGTCAACTTTTATCCTAACAATGACATCACTGGAGGGTTTTAGTGGTGTGATGTGGTCAGCTTTAAGGTTAGAATGGTGTCAGATTAATTTTGCTCAGGACTTCCCGGATCTGATTCATCCGAATGACTAAAAAACATAAAAGCAAAATCCTTTAATTTCACTTATTTTAGAAAATTTAAATGTTAAAACACTAAAATCTAGCATATGAGAAGATAAATTATCCCCTTTCTCCTTCACACTCTCGCTAACATAAAAGGGTCCAAATACATATAGACTTGCAATCAGTTTGTTTTACACTTAAAACTAATTATAATGTAGCATGTCAACTATACTTCAATAAAAAAGCTTATTTCCACTTATTTTTATGTTTCTCTCCAGTATTTAGATAACTACAAGCAAACATGAATATGAATTCTTATTTCCTTCCTTTTTTTAGCCCAAAGGCAGAAATTTTGGCTTTTTTGTTTTTAAATTTTGTTTGGAAGGAGTAAGCTCAAGGATCTTAATTTTTTACATTTTTTTCTCTTAGAAAGGCATTTTATTTAAAATATAGCCGTGTGTACATATCAACCCCAAACTTCCAGTCTATCCCTCCCTTCCACTCTTCACTCCCAGTAACCAAAGTTCATTCTCTAAGTCTGTATTTGTTTAGTAAATAAGTTCATTTGTATCATTTTTAAAAATTCTGCATATAAGCGATATCATATGATATTTGTGTTTCTCTGTCTGACTGCACTTAGTATGACAATCTCCAGTTTCATCCATGTTGCTGAAAATGGCATAACTTCATTCTTTTTAATGGCCGAGCAATATTCCACTGTATATGTGTAGGAATCTATATCTTTATAAGGCTCCTTTTTGATGTTGATCATCAGATGGAAACCACTGGCCTTGGGGATGAATGGGAAGGGTATGAATTTGCAAGCAGGAGCCCAGTTTGAAAGCAGTGGAGAGGGAAGGAAGGTAAACTTCCAGAGATATTTGGGATCCTTAGGATCGGAAATCATATTGTCATCAAAATTTAAAAAAAATATTCATCCCAGGTATATTCAATTCCATGTAGGTCAGGTTTCACCATTACAGCCCCAAAGTGGGAGGAAAAGGGTAGATATTGCCAAGGGCAGGAGGAGGTTGTGGGCAGGGAACATTGGCTAGGTGGAGAAGGTACAGGCAGGAAGGCACACTTGAGCCATCCAAGACCTGATACCAACAACAGACACAAGGTCACAAAAGAACTATACTGATAGCCCCAAGGGCCCAGTCTTCCCTGTCCCCTTGATGTACACACTGAGCTGCCGTTTTGGAATGGAGCAGAGGGAGAGCCAATACATCTGAAGAAGTGAGTGTTGATCCAAAAGAGAGTAACTTACCCTAAGCTTATGCTTAAGTTAGTGGGTCAGGCTGAGCTGAATTGCATTGCCAACAATGAAGAGCAGATAAATTATCGTGGGGGAAGAAAGAAGAGATTGTTTTCTTTCCTACTTACATAATGTAAGTACACTTCCAACACCATATGGCACTATCGACACTTTTTAATAGTACATGGGATTTCATGCTTCTCTTAAGACCACAGCACGCAAAGATGGTGATGAGAGTTTTGCCCAAGGCTCAGAAAAGTACTAGGAAAATATGCAGGTCAGAGAAGAATTGAATTGATTACAGGGATGTTTATGAGCCCCGTTGCATGGAAGTGGAACTAGGAAGGCTCTAAAAGAATTACAAGCTCAGTGAGGAGACTAGTTTTAGAGTGGCCACTCATGAGGCTTTCTCTCCTTAAGACCATTCTCTTCTTATTTATATTCACTTATGTATTTTGCTATGAAAGTGCAAGAACACTGTTTCATTAAGAGAGCTTTACAAATAGCAGTAGCTCTAGATCCTTGAATGCCAGGGTCATTGAGGATTGGACAACCTGAATATCTGTAGCCTGGCTGGAGAATTTGCTGTGTTGCTGATGACAGAGGGTTGATCTTTTTTTCCCCTCCAAAAGTGAACTGCTTGTTTTGACTGGCACATTAGAGAAATCATTGTCTCTTTAAGACTGGAAGAATCCCTACTCTCAGCAAGGACAGGATTCCTTGGTAGAAAAAAAAAAGGACCACTAAGAAAATATACCTTTCAGCCTAGCTGGATTCCCAGATACACACTTTTCCTCTAAGTGGGGTAACTGCTATGGCAGTTTCCAGATCAGAGTCCAGAAACCAATTACATAATTTGTTGTTGTTGCTTAGTCGCTAAGTTGTTTCTTTTTGAGATCCCCAGGGACTGTAGCCTGCCAGGCTCCTCTGTCCATGGGATTCTCCAGGTGAAGATTCTCCAGAGTAGGTTGCCATTTCTTTCTCCAGGGGATCTTCCCAACTCAAGGATCACACCCAAGTCTCCTGCATTGCAGTTGGATTCGTTACTGCTGAGCCATCAGGGAAGCCCTATAAGTATTCACATATCATTAAAAAAATTAGATCTGCAGTGTCCCTATCCTAAAATAGTTTATTCTGTCAACTGAGGTACAAGATACAAGATCAGACTCAACAGTTTTTTTCTTGGTCTCCTAAAATGCGTTATGTGGTCCAAGAATTTGTCAGTAAATGCGGTGTACCATATAAAGAATTTGATGTAAATTATTAGATCATGAAGTTTGTGTGATTCTTAGGTAAATGGCTTAATTGTATAGTATTTTTATTAGGTATAGTTGTAAGATTCTGTATTATATAATTTGGTTGCTATTGCTCTTCAATAAAGACTTTTAATGGTAATGTAAGCCTTGAGTATGTGGTGATGCCAAAGGCTTTAACCATTAAATATAACTATTATTGGACCAATAAAATATGACCCTAATGTCTCCTAGTACAAATGTTACCTGTTCTTCAGGAAAAAATGATTTTAAGGAAAAATTAAAAATAAAAGCTATTTAAATAATATCTTACTCTAGGATGAGTAATTTGGAGAAAAAAATAAGATATAACTATGAATTAACATTTCAAGTGAAGAAGTCAAGCACTTGTTATAGAGAAAAAAAGATGGATGAGTTATATTGTTTACAATTGTTTAATTTTGATGTCATTCATGCTATATAGGTGTCTTTTAGGTTTTTTTTGAAAAAAATTCATTTTGTTCCTTAAATCCTTTCATCCTAGCTTCAATCTTTTCTTCCTTTTGTAAAAAGAAAAGCTCTAACAGATGTTAAGTTTGCATTTCCAATTTGTTTTCTGGTGAAGTAAAAACACACAAGCAGAATGTTAGCTATTTAAAATTATTATGAAATTGTTAAAGTTGCCCAGATGCTGTGAAAATTGATGGCATAAATGTTAGGGGAAATTTTACTTAGATAGCATTTCAGAGACTTCTTGAGCGCTTCCGTTTCAGGATAGATTTCTCCTCTTCAGCCTACTTTTGGAAGCATTTAGGTGGAGGTGGGGGAAAAGTGAGCTACTCGTCAAAGTTATTCCCTGCAAGAATACGATAGTTTGGAACTTCTATACCTTGAGCTGCTGCTGCCGCTAAGTCACTTCAGTCGTGTCTGACTCTGTGCAACCCCATAGACGGCAGCCCACCAGGCTCCCCCGTCCCTGGGATTCTCCAGGCAAGAACACTGGAGTGGGTTGCTATTTCCTTCTCCAATGCATGAAAGTGAAAATCGAAAGTGACATCGCTCAGTCGTGTCCGACTCTCAGCGATCCCATGGACTGCAGCCCACCAGGCTCCTCCGCCCATGGGATTTTCCAGGCAAGAGTACTGGAGTGGGGTGCCATTGCCTTCTTCATATACCTTGGGCAGGTTTCTATAAGTTGAGTCAAGGCCCAAGAATCATTCAGGAAAATGGATAAAAAATAGATTAAGGTCTTTGTGTGAACAGATTCAAATTATAATTAATATTTATTGGGTGTCTGTTATTTTCCAAACCTGTTACAAGTGATGAGTGGCTTTCTGGGTGGCTCAGTTGGTAAAGAATCTGTTTACAATGCAGAAGACTCAGGTTCGATCCCTGGATTGGAAAAAGCCCCTGAAGAAGGAAATGGTGACCCACTCCAGTATTCTTGCCTGGGAAATCCCATGGACAGAGGAGCCTGGAGGGCTACAGTCTATGGGGTTGCAAAGAGTTGGACACGACTTAGCAACTAAACCACCAACCATTTACAGGTGCTGAGGACCCAGCAGTGAAGGTGGCAATTCTGATGGGATTTTACTCAGAATTATGCATGCTAATTCATATTTGATGAATCAAAAAGTAGGTTTTGAACTGGAAGCATCAATTCTCTCTTAATCTTTGGAGGAAAAATGTAGCTTCTTTAAAAAAAAAACATAATTTCTAACACTTTCACATTTCATCTATTTTTCTAGCTCCCACATTCAGCTGGGTGAAAGTGGGGAAGTCACTTATTTACTTTCAGCCTTGATATCCTCATCTAAAGTTAGGGAGTTCAATGGAATAGGAGAATTCAAAGAGGTTCTCAAACTGATGTGTATATTAGAGTCTCCAGAGAGCTCAATAAAACACATATTCTGAGCCCCACCCCTGGACTTTCTGACTCAGCGGATCTGGCATGGGGATGAATTTGCAATTTTTAAGCATCCAGGACCACTTTGGGAACCACTGGTCTAGGATATTCTGACCTACCCAGTATTAGCCAACTTTAATATGTTTCAAACATGATATGAACATGAACTTTCTCATTTCTAACTTCATCAGAAGAGTCTTCTCAAGATAATTCTATCTAAGGCTGTGCAGACTGGCACCTAGACAGCTCTGTTGGTAACCCTTAATGCCAGTGTTGATTTTCAAAATGGGGACACTGTGAGAATCAGAACAACTCCCTTGCACCCAGGGACGCATGAACGCCATCTTCATTTCTGGGTCCACACCTTATTTATTTACTGTTAAGTGATAACCCAGCTCCACGGTGCTGAAACTCTCTGCCCCTCCCCTTCTGCTCTTCTCCTCCAGAGATCCTGCAGATCTTTAATCTTTGGTGGGTGAGGAGTGGGGGAAAGTAGGGAGAAGAATATCTCCTTGGCACTTAAAGTCAGGAAGGAACCTTGATAAGTGAATGGGTCACTGAAATCCAGGTTAGGCTGAGTTCTTACAGAGTCTAAAAGTCTACCTGTGGGCTCTGTGTATAGATGTTTTGATGTCTTTGTGAACCCTTATGTGATGCAAGTGATGAGAAATTGGAGAAATCCCCAGGACCAGATCAATATCCTTTGGCTTCTTATTTTGTTCTCTTTCATCCTCATATAAAATTTCCCTATATCTAGTCACCATCTCATAGATCGACACCTGGCATGGAAGTCTTCTGCTCTTTCTATTGGTGGCTCAGAGGAATCTGGAACTCTGAGAAAGTGTTAGTGACTTGCTCTTGGTCCCCCAGATCATGTTCGCTGGGCTGTCTCAGACTTTAGATGAGGGCAGCAGCGGGGCCTCCTCATGGCCCCCTAAACATTCCCAGTGGCTGTGAATCCCTGGTCAGCCCATGCCTAGCTGCACCTGTCACGCTTGGTTTATACTTTTCCTTCCTAAATCTACATTAGGCCACACATTCATCAATAACAACATACACGATACTGATATCCACATCTCATCTCTCATTCTGCTTTGTTTTTTAAATTAATTAATTATTTTAATTGGAGGCTAATTACTTTACAATATTGTGGTGATTTTTGCCATGCATTGACATGAATCTGCATGGGTGTACATGTGTCCCCCATCCTGAACTCCCCTCCCACCTCCCTCCCCATCCCATCCCTCAGGGTTGTCCCAGTGCACTGGCTTTGAGTGCCCTGTTTCATGCATCAAACTTGGGCTGGTGATCCATTTCACATATGGTAATACACATGTTTCAATGCTATTCTCTCAAATCATCCCACCCTTACCTTCTCCCACAGAGTCCAAAAGTCTGTTCTTTACATCTGTGTCTCTTTCGCTGTCTCACATATAAGGTCATCATTACCATCTTTCTAAATTCCATATATATGCATTAATATACTGTATTGGTGTTTTTCTTTCTGACTTACTTCACTCTGTATAATAGTCTCCAGTTTCATCCACCTCATTAGAACTGATTCAAATGAGTTATTTTTAATAGCTGAGTACTATTCCATTGTGTATATGTACCACAGCTTTCTCATCCATTCAACTGCTGATGGACATCTAGGTTGCTTCCTTGTCCTGGCTATTGTAAACAGTGCTGCAATGAACATTGAGGTACACGTGTCTCTTTCAGTTCTGGTTTCCTCATTGTGGATGGCCAGCAGTGGGATTGTTGGGTCATACAGCAGTTCTATTTCCAGTTTTTTAAGGAATCTCCACACTGTTCTCCATAGTGCTTGTTCTAGTTTGCATTCCCACTATTCTGCTTTTAAACTGGAGGGTATTCCCTTGGGTACATGGGACCACAAGTTTTAAAATCATCTATTTTGGGGACTTTTGACTTTATCCAAAAGCATCACAATTAGGGAGGGTGCTTTGGGGCTGCAAGGGGTGAGAGCAGGGAGCAGTTTGGACCAACCGCTTACTTAGCTTTTTTGGTCTGTTTTATATATTAAGATTCAACATAGGGTTGCTGTTGTTTTTTAATTAAGTAGCTTCAAAAAAACACAAAAACAGCAGGTTGAAAGCCACTCAAACTCTGGGAGATGGTAAGGGACAGGGAAGCCAGGCATGCTGCAGTCCATGGGGTTGCGAAGAGTTGGACACAACTTGGCCACTGAACAACAGCAACCCATTGTACATCTGATAAAACAGCCTCAGAAACTGGCCCAAGTTCATGCAGTCAGTTAGCTAGGAGGAAGGGGGTGTGTGTGTGTGTGTGTGTGTGTGTGCATGCTAAGTCGCTCAGTTGTGTCCAACTCTTTGCAATCTCATGGAATGTAGCCTGCCAGGCTCCACTGTCTGTGGGATTTTCCAGGCAAGAATGCTGGAGTGGGTTGCCGTGGTTTGCTCCAGGGGATCTTCCCAACCTAGGGATCAAACCTGAGTCTCTTACATAGCCTACCCTTCGTAACCACTAGTGCAACCTGGGAAGCTCCAGAGGAAGGTATGGCCTCTATAAATTCAGGTACAGTAATCTGCTTTTCATGAGATATCCAAGTGGTATGACTAACAGTCATTCTCAGGTGCTCAGATTCATTATTTATCATTTTTATATTCAGATAAAATTCACATAAAGTGAATCATTTTAAAGTGTATAATTTAGTGGCATTTATTACTTTCACAATGTTGTGTAACCATCACCTCTATTGAGTTCCGGAACATCTCAGTCACCCCAAAGGGAAACCCCACAGCCGTTCACCAACTACTTCCCATTCCCCTGGCCACCCCAGCTCTTGACAATCCCAAATCTTCTTTCTGTCTCTGTGGTTTTACCTGCTCTGGATATTTCATATTTACGAAATCATGTAACATGTGGTGCTTTGTGTCTGGCTTCTCTCACATGCCATGTTTCCAAGCTCATCCACATCATAGCATGTATCAGCACTGAATTCTTCTTTATGGTTGAATAATATTCCAATGTATGGATAAACCACATTTTGTTGATTGTAGCACTTTATTTTAATTTTCTTTTCTAAGTATCCTATTCTTATTCCTGGAAGTATGTTGCCTATATCACTGAATCCATGGGATGGGAAAAAAAAATAAATATAACAGCTGAATTAATGAATACAGGGCTTTGTCCTCAATCCTCCATGGCTGTTGCTGGTCCCCATAGCGACTTGTTGAGTACTGACCTTAAATCAGCCACTTCATTCCCCTGTGCCTCAGTTTCCTCGGCTGTAAAGTGGGCTTGATGACTATTTGTTCCCTGCCCCAGAAGGAGTAAAGAGTTAACGCTCGTTAAAAGCTTTGAGGTTCTCAGATGTTAGGTTCCATATATCGTGTATAAATACATTGTATCAACATAATAAGCATCTACCAGGAGTCCAGTTTGTTTTTTCTAGCCATGTTTTAAAAAACTGGCAAACATCAATCTTCTCAGGTGTGCTGAGTGTTCTTCTCCTTGTTCCAGCACCTGCCTCACTCCTAGGCAGGGTACCTGAAAGGGCTGTTGCTGCTGCCTCCTCCAATGTATTACCTGCTCATCAATCCTTGAAAGAATATAGGTGTTAGAAGTCATTGAACACCACTGTGTGCTAAATGTAAGACCTTTGGTTCTATAATCGCATTTGATCTTCACTGTGGCTGTTACTGTATAAATGCTGCTACAATTAGAATTAGCCTTCCTTGGTGGCTCAGATGGTGAAGAATCTGCCCGCAGTGCAGGAGACCCAGGCTCGATCCCTGGGTTGGGAAGATCCCCTGGAGAAGGGAATGGATATCCACTCCAGTATTTTTGCCTGGCGAATTCCATGGACAGAGGAACTTAGCGGGCTATAGCCCATGGGGTCCCAAAGAGTCAGACACAAATGAGTGACTAACACTTTCACAATTAGAATATGAGGCTTGCAGTGGGAATTTGCTATTTGTTTCAGGGAGCTCAGCCTTGTGCCCTGTGACAACCCAGAGGAGTGGTGTGGGCTGGGAGGTGGGAGGGAGATTCAAGAGGGAAGGGACATATGTGCCCCTATGGCTGATTCATGTTGATGTATGGCAGAAAAAAACACAACATTGTAAAAAAAAAGTATCCTCCAATTAAAAATAAATAAATTAAAGAAGAACTTTGGGATGTAGAGAAAAAAAAAGAATATGAGGCATGCGAGGCGCAATGAATTTATGTGTCTAGGCAAAGCTGCAAATCCAGGAGCAGGTGGAGATACCATCCAATCCTAGTTGTGTGAACTCTTTATGTTGACTGTTTCCTTTCCCGAGAAGATTAGAATGGCCATGTTGGACCCTGTGCAATCTGAAAGGCCTCAGGAGAATTATAAAATAGAATGGAAGAAGCAAACAGCACCAGGTTGAACAGTGCCCCTTCCCCCATCTCATGTCTGCCCAAAATTTCAGAATGTGACCTTTTTGGAAACAGAATCTTCACAGATATAATTGGTTAAGATGAAGGCATACTGGTTTACTCTGGACCCTGAACCCAAGGACTAGAGTCTTTGAGGGCTAGGCAGACTCAGAGACACAGAGGGAAGAAGGCCAGGCGATGACAGAGACTGGAGATCCATAAGCCAAGGAACACCTGGGGTTGCCAGTGACAACGGGAAGCTAGGAAGAGGCAAGGACAGATTATTCTCGAACCTTTGGTGGCGGGGAGGAGGGGAAGAGTGTCCTGCCAAAACCTTGATTTCAAACTTCCAGCCTCCAGAACTCTAAGCCAATACATTTCTGTCATTTTAAGTCATCCAATTTGTGATCATTTATTATAGTAGCTCTTGGAAACCTTCCTACAGAAGTTTGTGTGGAGTCTTCCAACGGACTATTAATTTCACAAAGTTACAGCTGAATGGAAAGATGTTCTGAGCAGAACTTCCCAGGTGGTTAAATTAATGAAAAATTGAAACTTTGTGAAAATAAAATTCACTTCACATGTACATCCATTAGCTTCATGACAATGATGCTTATCGAGAAATGTTGATATAAGTGGAAAAGAAAATAAAGGAATAAAATGACATATTTCTGTAAATAATAGGATTAAAGGAATAGACTAGAAACATAGATTTGATGCTCAGGGAAGTGAAAATTTCTAGTGTTTATAACAGTTCATTCAATAAAGGAGGAGAATGAGCTGAAAACAAAATACTCAAGAAATATATTGAAAAACAAGAAAGTGTAAAAACCTGTCTGAACTAAAATATTGATTAGTACATATTTACCAAGACTAGTTTCCTGGTTAATGAGCCTAGAAATGGAAGCTAACCTGGACTTTTTCTCTCTTGGGCAATAGGAATTAAGTATTTGAGTTAAATATTGGAGACAGATAAAATTTATCAGAGTAAACGGATTGACTCTGGAGGATTTTTGGTTGTGTTGCTTTTTATTAACCAGGTCATCCTATTCTTCACTGCAGAAGCCTATGGAAAGTGACTGTTGTCAAATTTTAGCCACAAAGAACCTAGTTTCAGGCTGAGGTAGTCAGCTATGATTTTCACTCAGTTAGAGCCGAAAGAGCAAAGGATAATGACTGAAATTCTGCTTTCTAATCCAAATTCTCATCAACAAGACTGCAGCCTTCACTAAGACTCCAGTCTCCACAGTTCTCAGTTTTCTGTTTCATGGAAGTACTGAGCTATGATATATAAAGATAACTGCATCTGCTAAAATAGCCCTTCCAGGCAAATGAAGAAACTGAGAATGATAAACTTGCTATGGGATGTGCAGTGATAGGGATAGGAACCAGATCAAAGGGTATGGTTGCCTATGTTCTTCACACATACTATTCTCTAGCTTCAGCAATGCACGGTCATCTCATTGCGGTGGCTTGTTTTGTTGTGGAACATGGGCTGTAGGCACACGGGCTTTAATAGTTGTGGCTCGGAGGCATAGTTGCCCCTCAGCATGTGGGATCTTGCTGGATCAGGGATGGAATCCATGTTCCCTGCATTGGCAGATGGATTCTTATCCACTGTACCACTGGGGAAGTCCAAAAATGTCATTCTTAAGGAAACAGGCAATGCATTAACATTTTGAACCAAAACATCTGACATAAACAAAAACTGCAGTCTAAAATTAGTGAGACTAGGATAAGACGAATGTATTTAGTAAAAGGAGCTGGGGTTATTTTTATAATCTTCTATGCAGTGGCAACCTACTCCAGTACTCTTGCCTGGAAAATCCCATGGACGGAGGAGCCTGTGGGCTGCAGTCCATGGGGTCGTGGAGGGTTGGACACGACTGAGCGACTTCACTTCCACTTTTCCTTTCATGTATTGAAGAAGGAAATGGCAACCCACTCCAGTACTCTCGCCTGGAAAAATCCTATGGATGGAGGAGCCTGGTGGGCTGCCGTCTATGGGGTTGCACAGAGTCAGACATGACTGAAGCGACTTAGCAGCAGCAGCAGCAGCATGCACAAACACTTCCCCGGTGGTGCAGAGGTTAAAGCATCTGCCTGCAATGTGAGAGACCTGGGTTTGATCCCTGGGTCGGAAAGATCCCTTGGAGAAGGAAATGGCAACCCATGCCAGTATTCTTACCTAGAGAATCCCATGGACAGAGGAGCTTGGTGGGCTATAGTCCACGGGTCGCAAAGAGTCGGACATGACTGAGTGACTTCACTTACACTTTTATGCACAAACACATGCATATAGAACTTTCAAAATGCCTTACTTTGGCAGATACTCAAAAAGATTGGGTGAATAAACGCTTTCCGTTTGCATGACACCAATATTCTCCCTTCCTATCTCATTTTTGGTTTGTTTTCATTGTGCTTTTGTAGAGATTTGTTTTGTGCTTTATTCTTGTTTTAAATTTAAACTTATTTTTAATTTTGTGGCCATGCCTCATGGCATGTGAGATCTTCGTTCCCCAATCAAGGATTGAATATGCACCCCTAGGAGTGGAAGCATGGAGTCTTAGCCACTGGACTGCCAGGGAAGTCCCTGTTTTGTGTTTTAGATTTGAAAATAGCATCATATGAAATTGATCACCCAGGCACTTCTCTGCTGTTTCTCTGCCAGCTTCTAACCCATCCATTCAGCTAAGCCTTTGATGAACCACATGAAACTCTTCCATTTAAGACTCCCAGGACTTCATTCTGAAAATACAAGTATGTCTCTTCATCCCAAGTGCAAACTGAAAAACAAACAAACACACCCAATTCAATTTTTAAGTAAAACCAACATCACAAATTATTTTTCAGGGCCAAAGTTTTATTGTCTAGAAGTTCAGAGTATCATAAGTGGAATTTGGGCTAATAAAGACAGTTTCATTTTCTTGGCAGAGTTATTTTTATAGGAAACTCATACAATCAGAATTTCTTCAGCAATCACATCTAACAATTCCTGAATTACATAAAACTGCCAGCCCTCATCTCTATCAACTTGTAGTATCCTGGACATTACAGGCCATTTGATATAGTGGAAGGCAGAGTTTACAGTTAAAATTTGGCAGGAGGACTAGAGTTTGTCACTTACCCTTTTGTGCCATTCTATTTAAATTTGTTGGAATAATCACCATTACCCACAGATTTGGTTCATATTCTGGACACTGAATATTCAATTTGCAGAAATGATTATTAAAGGGGCTTTCAGATCCATGGATGAAAGACATGAGATAAGTACAGAGTATTATTATTATTAGTCTTGATTATTATTATTATTATGGCTGGCTGTTATTATAGTTTAATTGGAACTTGTGAAGATTAATAGTTGTGCTGATGATGTTGAAGTTCTTAGCTCCTTTGTCAATACTAGTTGATCTATTTAGCTTTAAACTGTTAAGGATTAAAGCCAACTGAACTATTGGAGCTTGGTGAAAATAGCTCCAACAGAGTTGGAGGATGAATCATATCAGGTTTTGTGAGCAAGATGTAAGGTAATACTCCAAAAAATGTGAAAAGCTCTCTTTATTGGTGCCCCTCCTATCACTATGCTGAGACAGAACATTTTCATATTCTGTGGAAATCAGTCACCTTATAATTTGGATAATTTGGCAGGAATCTACTCTGTTGACAGTTTGTATATAGGTTTTGAATCTAGATTCTCTAAATGTGCAGGCGTGCTAGGTTGCTTCAGTGGTGTCTGACTCTTTGTGACCCCATGGACTGTAGCCCACTAGACTCCTCTGTCCACGGGATTCTCCAGGAAAGAATACTGGCATGGGTTGCTATTTCCTACTCCAGGGGATCTTCCCAACCCAGGGATTGATCCCGAGTCTCTCATGTCTCCTGCATTGGCAGATGGATTCTTTACCTCTAGAGCCACCTAGGAAACCCAGGTTCTCTAAATATATATGTATTCAACTCAGGGAGATTTTTGGGGGATGGAAATTATCCATTCTCCACGTTTCTGTATTTCTAGATTATTTATCAGTTAGTCTACAGAATGACAGTTTATGTACATGTTATTTCTACCTTCAGCAATTCCCAACCTAGTTGAAGAGAAGACAGTTAAGTCAACAGTGAAATACCTTATGATGAGTTCTGTGAGAGGAATACAGACAGCACACTATAATAGGACCTCAGAAGAGCACCATCCAGACTATGGAACCAGGGCATCTGGTACAAGGAAATGATGATTATAGGAAGGGAAAGGGAGAGAAAGGGGTTCTCAGAGCAGGTGAACCAAGTAATGAAAGCTTGTGAAAGAAGGAAAGTAAATTTTATGATGCATTTTAAGAAATTTCATCTGTCTGGAGAAAAATGAGACATTATTGGTCCTAGTCCCCTCTGTACCCCAGTCATAGTTGCCTCTGTGGCAGAGTGCCTTACTGCTTGTACATGGTTAGCAATAGGAACTGTCTATGTGGATTTCTATGCATAGACCAAGTTTTAGATATAGTTATTTGGGGGCAAGTTCAAAAATTTTTAAATTGACTTATTTTAAAAATGAATTTAAAAAATTGTAAAACTCCCATAAAAAAAACAGATGCAAATCTTTATTAATTTGGATTAGATTAACACCTAAAGCATGAGCAACCATATACACACACACAAACATATATATATATACACATATTCTCCAAGCAAGAATGCTGGAGTGGCCATTTTCTACTAGTTGCCATTTTCTACTCCAGGCGATCTTCCCAACCCATATATATGTATATATATATATGGTTTATACATATATATATAGCACATCATCAAAATCAAAAACTTCTGTGCATCAAAGGATGTTACCAAGAAAGTGAAACAACACCCCTCAGAATGGAAGAAAATATTTACAAATCCTATATCTTATAAGTGTCTAGTATCTAGAATACAAAAAGAACACATGTACACATACCAATGTATGTACATACACATATACACACAAATGTATGTTTTACATGCACATGTACACACAAACACACTCTCCCCTGCTTGATTTCATTCATCATCATTGTGAGGTTTAGGATGATTCCAAGTGAAACAAAATTAATTCCAGTTCAGGCCCATATGAGAGGCCAAACTCAGTCTGCTTTAGATGACAAAAGAACCAAGGATAACACCCCTCTGCTCTTACACAGGCTATTTTGTTTTAAACTCTGGACTTCAGGTATCAGCTCGAAGCAGCCTTTCCCCTTCCCCATAATGGATTGCCTTCGGCCTGTCTTTGGCTGTAATCAAAGTTCAACTCAATAGTAACAAATGGCTCAAGTGTTGAGGCTCCACTTGACAGGCTATAATTAGAAATACTTTCCTTGACCTTTTATAAGCCACAATCCCCCACGAAATTGTGTGGAATCACATTTAAAAATTGCTCTTGCATCTTTTGTGAGTACAGGCAAGATTACAGGATACTTTTATTTTAGAATAATTACATAGTGACCTTCAGAGTTATTTGCAAAGGTCATATTCTCTTCACATACCCTTGATTCCCTTTCAGTGTTTCCTTTTGTCCCACCAGACATAAATTTAGCAAAGGAAGAAGAAAGCGAGTATTTTTTCTGCAGATGGAAACTGAAGAAGATAGTTCAAAGTCCCCATAGGCACTCGGAGGGCTGTGGGCTATGATAGACTATTTTCTACCATTTAGCTCCTGCATTATCACTACTCCTTTCTCTTCATTATTCTTCACTTATCACATGCGGCATCACTGCAGAGCCCAAATAGAGAGTTGTAATTACCCGGCTGCCACCTGATAGCACCCTTTCTATCATCTTTATCTCACCAGGCCTTGCTGTTTCATCATTGGATAAAACTTGCCCGTGGCAACGCCTGTGATAGTGCATCTCAGAGATACATTTAAAGTTTACTCATTTATCGCAGAAAAATGCTGAACCCAGGCAGTTATTAGATACACTTGCTGGTTTATTTGTTCAGTAAGGTTAACTTTCACTACCTTTGTATCAGCCATTTTTTCCTTTTCTTCTTGGAAACACCGAGGTCACAACTGGTTACTGAAGTGAGATTGTGATGAAATTGTCCAGCATCAAGAATACTGAGACTGCCTATCGGTGCAGGTGTGTGCGTGCACACCTGTGTACACACTCCTGACACCCCCGTGCTGCCCATGGAACTCAAGCGTCCCTCTCATCAGGCACACCTAAACAGGGCAGCACCCTGCTTTTAAGGGGCTCTTTGAGAGAGTTGCTGCATACCAAGACATGAGGAAGCATCACTTTTTGTAACAGGTGGACTTGCTGATGATTTAAAACATCAGAGCACAGAGAAGTTGATTTCTAAAACAGTATAAGAAGGTTATCATGGGCACCTCTTTAACAGATTTCTTGAGCTTTTCCCTTGCCATCAGAGGATACAGCCCAGGGACAGAATTTCCCTTATTATTTCAAGAATAAGTGGTGTGTGTGTGTGTGTGTGTGTGTGTGTGGATGTGTGTGTGTGTGCATCACATATGCACTCTTATTCTAGTTAGTGCAATTAGAGGGATGTACTTATATGCATATTTCTATATTTCTATTTTATATGTGATAATTTATTTAGCTGATGGCCACTGTCCTTATTAAAGCCTGTTAGGAATTCAGAAGTATATTTTCAACAGTAATTAATGGAGCATAATTGATATAGAAAAATGCTATATATTCTTTTTTTTAATTTATTTTTATTGAAGGATAATCACTTTACAGAATTTTATTGTTTTCTGTCAAACCTCAACATGAATATATCCTCTCCCTTTTGAACCTCCCTCCCATCTCCTGCCCCATCCCACCCCCTCCAGATTGATACAGAGGCCCTGTTTGAGTTACCTGAGCCATACGGCAAATTCCTGTTGGCTGTCTATTTCACATATGGTAGTGTAAGTTGCCATGTTACTCTTTCCACACATCTCACCCTCACCTCCCCTCTCCCCATGTCCATAAGTCTATTCTCCATGTCTTTTTCTCCATTCAGTTCAGTTCAGTCCAGTCGCTCAGTCGTGTTTGACCCTTTGCAACCCCATGAATCGCAGCACGCCAGGCCTCCCTGTCCATCACCATCTCCCGGAGTTCACTCAGATTCATGTCCATCGAGTCAGTGATGCCATCCAGCCATCTCATCATCTGTCGTCCCCTTCTCCTACCCCCAATCCCTCCCAGCATCAGAGTCTTTTCCAATGAGTCAACTCTTTGCATGAGGTGGCCAAAGTACTAGAGTTTCAGCTTTAGCATCTTTCCTTCCAAAGAACACCCAGGACTGATCTCCTTTAAAATGGACTGGTTTTCTCCATTGCTGCCCTGCAAATAAATTCTTTGGTACCGTGTTTCTAGATTCCGTATATATGCGTTAGCATACGATATTTATCTTTCTCTTTCTGACTCACTTCACTCTGTATAATACGTTCTAGGTTCTCATCAGAATGGATTCAAATGCGTTTCTTATATGGCTGAGTAATATTCCATTGTGCATATGTAATACAGTTTCTTTATCCATTCATCTGTTGATTTAGGTTGCTTCCATGTTCTAGCTATTGTAAATAGTGCTGCAATGAACAACGGGATACCATGTGTCTTGGAAAATGCCAAACATTCTTAATGTGTATAATTTGAAGAGTTTGGACGTAGGCATACATCTGTGTATTACAATCAGGCTGACAAACCTATCTATCTTCTTCAAAAGTGTCCTCCTTTTTTGTTGTTTATGTTAAGAATAAGTAATGATAAGAACAAGTAACATGAGATCTATCCTCTCAACAAATTTTTAAGTACATAGTATGTGTTAACCCTAGAAGCTATGTTGCCCAGTGGATCTCTAGAACTTGTTCATCTTATGTAACTGAGACTTTAAATCCATTAAACAAAAGAGATATTTTTTTACTTTGGCTGCTGCTGCTGCTAAGTCGTTTCAGTCGTGTCCGACTCTGTGCGACCCCATAGACGGCAGCCCACGGGGCTCCCCCATCCCTGGGATTCTCCAGGCAAGAATACTGGAGTGGGTTGCCATTTCCTTCTCCAATGCATGAAAGTGAAAAGGGAAAGTGAAGTCGCTCAGTCGTCTCTGACTCTTAGCGACCCCATGGACTGCAGCCCACCAGGCTCCTCTGTCCATTGGGTTTTCCAGGCAAGAGTACTGGGGTGGGGTGCCATTGCCTTCCTCGTTTACTCTGGCAGAAAGACCTATTATGAAGAAAATAAATTCAAGGGCTAATTTTTATAACACTTTTATATATGCTGAGAATGGTAGTGGTAAAACTAGTCAATTTTAAATGAACTTAATTTAATCAGTGAAAAAGTCAGTGAAATGAGCAAAAATTATTCACATTCATTTCAACAATAACAATTGCATTTAAGACGGAGGAGCCTGGTAAGCTATAGTCCACAGGGTCTCAAAGAGTCGGACACGACTGAGCGACTTCACTTTCACTTTTCACTTTCATGCACTGGAGAAGGAAATGGCAACCCACTCCAGTGTTCTTGCCTGGAGAATCCCAGGGACGGGGGAGCCTGGTGGGCTGCTATCTATGGGGTCGCACAGAGTCGGATACGACTGAAGTGACTCAGCAGCAGCAGCAGACTTTAAAAACTCAGGGAAAGTTCAATTGAATAAGTAACAACTTGGAAAATTCTTTTATCTTAGAAAATTTCACAAGCAATCCTACCCATTTTGGAAAGAGCAGATTTGTCTGTGTGGTTGGACTTTGATACTGATAAAGGTGCACATTTCCCAAGTGTTGGATTTAAAATGTGGTTTTACAGATGTGTTTTTGAAATTATAACCCTCATGAATATTTAATCCAGCTGGATTAATTTGCTTTATGAGATGATCTATTTAAAACAACAAATAGTAATTCTTCATAATAACCATTCCCTGTCTGGTCACTGTAGATACATTCACACACACACACACACACACACAGCAGTGTACCCTTTACATGATTTACCAATTTGCGTAGAAGTCCTTCTGCTCCAGTTTGGTTTCTCTTTGACATGAAAATAAATTAGAATTGTGCCCTGCACGTCTGTAAAACGCTTCTTTCACAGAGTAGTTCTGAAGGGTGGAGGCATGAGAGAAGTAGTGTAGCCGACCATGAGAAATAAAGCTACTATAGATATATGAGGTTTTACTATTGAGTCTGGAGGCTCACGTAGAATAAGAATGAATTTCATTGAGTTTCATTTTTTTTTCTGGAATTTTGACCATGTTTTCTTTGTTTCTGTTTGAGTTACTTTACGCTATTTTTGGATTGCCTTGTACTTCTGTGGGTGTGTGTGAGTGTGTTGCTCAATCATGTCTGACTCTTTGAGGCGCCATGGACTGTAGCCCACCAGGCTCCTCTGTCCATGGAACTTCCAAGGCAAGAATACTGGAGTGGGTAACCATTTCCTTCTCCAGGGGATCTTCCCAATCCAGGGATTGAACTAAGGTCTCCTGCATTGCAGGAAGATTCTTTACTGACTGAGCCACCAGGGAAGCCTCTTTATTTCAGGGGAAAAAGAAGTGCTGGGATTATATGTTTTCAGTTCAAATATAGTTTAATCAATGAAATGTATATTTACTATGACTTAAAATTTATTTCCTGTGAAGAGCACAAATAGCCAACTAAAGCTTTCAACAGGCCAACCAAAACATAACTACAAGTATGGAATTCTAGTTTTATCTTCTATCAATTAGAATTAAAAACGGACACAAGGTCCAAAAGGATCGCCCCACCCCTGGTGTTCATGGCTCTCCATTGGCTAGGACAGGAAATCTGCTTGGCCCCTGTGCGAGCCACTGAAAATTTCATCTCCTGGGGCTTGAAGCCTCGGCCAAGGAGGGCATGGGAAAGCATATAGTGGTGGCATGCACTGGAGAAGGAAATGGCAACCCACTCCAGTGTTCTTGCCTGGAGAATCCCAGGGATGGGGGAGCCTGGTGGGCTGCCATCTATGGGGTCGCACAGAGTCGGACACAACTGAAGTGACTTAGCATCATCATCAGCAGCAGCAGCAGCAAGCTTGGTCCAGTCATACAGCCTCACTTACTGATGGGACTTTGAGGAAGTAACTTGACCTCTTTAAGTAGGCAGAAAAATACAATCTATCTGTCAGGGAGGGTGGCAGATTGAGTACAGATCTTCCTTGACTTACGACGCAGTTCGTGCTCCTGATTGTAGTTGCTCAGTCCTGTCCGACTCTTTGCGGCCTCATGGAGCCCACCAGGCTGGCTCCTTTGTTCATGGAATTTTCCACACAAGAATACTGGAGTGGGTAGCTATTTCCTTCTCCAAGGGATCTTCCCAATCCAGGGATCGAACCCACATCTCCTGTGTCTCCTCCACTGCAGCCAGATTCTTCACTGCTGAGCCACCGGGGGTTGCCCTATGGGGTTACATCCCAATAAACCCATGTATGTCAAAAATATCGTAAGCCAAAGTTCATTTAATATAGCTAACCTACCCAACATCTCAGCTTAGCATAGCTGTCAGCATATCCTGACAGCCTTTTGTCTGTTAAGCAAAAGTTTTGTTACATATTGTATATTGATAACAAGAAAGGACACTGGCTTTTATATACTGTGAAGCCAGACCATCACTGGATGTTGGGATTAGGAATCCAGATTTCACTTTGGGTTTAAGATTCAACCAGAAAATTTTACATTAAAATTGAAAATATATGTGTGTGTGTGTATACATATACATATATATATATATACACACACATATAAAACTTTCCCCAAAAAGTTCTTTTCGGTGAGTACACAGAATCCTATTTAGAAACGCAAGATTTTTTTTTTTTTTTTTTAACCTTTACAATCTACCATGGCCATCAGGGGCAGGGGCAATAGCAGGCATGTCTCAGGATCAACGTTGTTATGGCCACCGCCCAAGGATAAGGCAGAGAAATTCCCCAGATACACAGGACTTCCTCCAGAGTCAGGATAAAATTCAGATGAAGTAACACTTGACAAACCGACCAGCCCAATAGTGATAACTCATTACTCTCTTTAAGCTATGGATCGCAAACAAAATGCCTTTTAGACCTAATATATTTCTAGAGCAACTCTAAAGGCCTGTTCTTTTTCCTTGTTCAATGTCGTTGAAGAACATTTGAAGGGATCTTCATTGGAGGTCTACGTGAGTTTCAGAAGATTCATGGAGTTTCTGAAACTTTCTGCAAGGTTTTGAATGTATGCCTTTTTTCTATGAGAGAGAGTGCAGAGTTTGGAGTGGATTTTCAAAGGGGTTTGTGTCCTAAGAAACAGTGAAGATGCAGTCTTTTGTAACAAATTCTCCAGGAAAGGGAAGTATAGAAAATCTAGTAGGAGAAAGAACAGTGTATATAAAACAGAGGAAAGAATGGGATGCAGGTTTTCAGAGGAGACAAGCACGTGCAAACTTACTCCTTCTTTTGTGCTACCTTCTCATAACCCTGGATTTGCCTTTGCCAAGCCTTTTGGCTGCAGTTCAAGAAGGACCAAACCTTGGGTATTCACCCCGCTCAGGAATGGCATGAAAAGGTTTCATGTAAACCCCCGCCCACTTCAGAAACAAGAGCCAGGTCATTAGTTTGAATTGGCTTGGATTTTTCTTTCTGTTTCAAAGAGCTGTAATTTGTGTTACGTGCACCTCGACACAAAATGGCATGTTGTGTCATGCATGTTTTAGCTCAAAGTTTATTGAGCCCGTATGTGTCATCTCTCCCAACTACTTTTTACCACTTTGAATAAAAGCGTAGGTGTTATTACAGCAGCTCCTAAAAGCAAGTCTATTGATCTATTAAAAGAAGCACTTTTAATTAAGCAATAATGTGTGGTTGAATCAAGATGCCAAGTCGTAAATTTCTATGAATGATTGCCAGGGAAAGGCATTGCAGAAATTTTAGTTATTCGCCAGATTTGAAAGCTGTTCTTCCAAGAAAATGTCTCTTCCTCTTTGGAAAGCCCATATATTTAATAGTTGCACTTCTTATACTGTTTATGGTTTAAGGACATCAAGCCTGAGGTTAGCCACATTTCAAAAGGATGATCCCACCTGACTTCTGCTGGGACGTCCCCTTGCAGATAGGGCTCTTGCTTCCCTAGATCAAAGATGTGGGTTTGATCCCTGGATTAGGAAGATCTCCTGGAGAAGGGAATGGCCACTCACTCCAGTATTCTTGCCTGGAGAATCCCATGGACAGAGGAGCCTGGCGGGCTACAGTCCATGAGGTCGCAAAGACTTGGACATGACTCAGTGACTACCACTTTCACATTGAGAGGCATTTTTTGCTAGTGGATAATTTCTCCCTGTTCTCTTCTAAAAGAGAAAAGATTGATAAGCAATTACAACAATCTCACATTGTCGCAGACTTTAAAATTTTCAAATCCTGTGCTATTAGAACAGCAGATCTGCTAGGGATCCAACAAACCCAATATGGAGCCTTAGAATCATCGGGTTTTTATTGTCTGACCCTTTTAGTTGCCTGAGTGTCCCTTTCTGTAAAAACATTAATGCTGTAGCATCAAGATCTTGTTCAGTCTTAACTCCTGCCCTTCCTTATCCTGAAATCAGTCCCCACCTGGTGGGTTCTTCCATCTCTCTCCTACCTATCCAGCTTTCATCCACCCTTAAGCCCGTTCAAAACCTACCACCCCCATCAGTCTTCCCCTAAAAGCTTGACGCATCTTCATGTTTACATCACAAAAATGTATTTGTTACATTTAGTACTACATCAGTGTTGTTTCACAAGTGTTCCTTTTATGTTTTGAAGCAGATTGGAAACTCCCTGTGTGACCATGTCTTGAATGTTTCATAGCACAGTACTGGGCATATAATAGATGCTCACTAAATAGTAGTGATAAGATGAATAGCCTCTCCTTTTTTCTTCTAATTTCATTGAGAACTGATACACTGCACTGTATAAGTTTAAGGTGTACAGCATAATTGGTTGACTTATATATATCATGAAATGATGACCATACTAAGTTTAGTGTACACATCATCTCATGAAGGTGCAAAATAAAAGGAAACAATGTTTTGTATGTGATGAGGGCTCTTAGGATTTACTTTCTTAACAACTTTCACGTGTAACACAACAGTGTCAATTATATTAATCACATTGAATGTTACATCCCTAGTGCTTATTTACTTTATAAATGGAAGTTTGTACTTTTGACCTTCAGCTAATTTCCCTACTCCCCACCTCTGCCTCTGGTTACCACAAATCTGATCTCCTTTCGTATTAGCCTGCTTACTTGTTTGTTTATTTTAGAAGTATAATTAACCTACAACATTGTGTTAGCTCCTGGTGCACAACACCATAGTTCAATATTTCTATACATTGCAAAATGATCATCACATCACTTGTTTTCTTGATGTGGCTATCTGGCATTGTACATTGGATAAAATGTGGTACCAAATTTCTCTCTATATTTGGTTTTCTGTCATAAATTTTTTTAAAGGGGAAGAAGGAGGGAGGTGGGAAAGCGAAAAAAAGAAAACCAAGGCTGTATTAAGGTTCAAAACTTAGATGTTTTTGAATTATTTAGCTCACAATAAATATGTATTGTGAGCTAAAGGGTAAATTTATACTAATCAGCAAGTCTGAGCTGCAATATTGTGATTTATTAAACTGGACTCTCCGAATAAAATGAGTCGCTTCAGTACACTAATATTTAAACGTTATCTTTTCTGCTTTGGTCTCAGGAGAAAAACAGCATGTATTTCATTCCCCTTTAGCTTAGTGGAGCAGCTAAGGGTTGAGCATTCTTGGTGGAAAACAGTAGGGAAAGGACTGTGTGTCAGTTCTGAAGTTAGACTGGTACTGCTGGGTCAGATGGACATAGTGAGAGTCGTGGAAGCTCCTCTGCCTTGCCCAGTATGACATCAGTATCATCACCATCATCATCATTATCACAGCGAGGGTGATCCCGCTCCTGGGTTTGACCAAGACAATCCTAATTTAAGCCTATTATGCTGCCATAATTATTTTTTTAAACAGCTTTAAAAAATAATTTTGCTTATTTATTTGATTTTGGCCTTGCTGGGTCTTTGCTGCTGATGGGCTTTTCTCTAGTCGCAGCGAGCGGGGGGCCACTCTTCATTGCAGGGAACAGGCTTCTTATTGCAGTGGCTCTCTTGGGGAGCATGCAGTCCAGGGAGTGGGGACTTCAGTAGCTGTACACTCGGGCTCAGTAGTTGCATCACAGGGGCTTAGTCGCTCTGCGGGCATGTGGGATCTTCCCAGACCAGAGATCAAACCCATGTTTCCTGCACTGGCAGGCGAATTCTTTACCACTGAGCCACCAGAGAAGCCCCTGCCATCGTTACTAATAGTACACCTTTTCACTCAAAACTGTTCCAATTTGATGATAAATGATAGCATCATTCATATCATAGGTAACATTTACTCAGCACTTACTATCATATACCAGGTATCTCTCTAATATATTATTTGCTTTGGTTTCATGACAATCTTACCAAACATATACTTCTTTTAGCCTCATTTTTACAGATGATGAAATTGAAGCATAGAGTTTAAGTAGCTTGCAGTTGTTAAGTTGGTATTTGGAAACAAGAACTCTCACTCCAAAACCCAAGATCTTAATCACTACCCTACTTTTTATGCAGAAAATATGAGGATCTGCCCCCGCCATGATCTCCCAATGTCAGGTCCGTCATAAGGTATTTCCATGCAGGAGGAATGCTTGGATCTCTGACAATGTTTTATCCTGTGGCCAAAAGCAGGGAAATGGGGATCTAGTTAATTGTAGCCATTTTAATCTTTACTTTGTTGTCCATCTGGCTAATAAATGAGCTTCTTTTCTTATTAAGAGCCTGGCTATAGAATGCTTAATTCAGTTAAATCACAAGAGCAGGATTAAAAGGACTAAAAAGGCTGCAAATTACTCAAGTTAGCCCACCATCATCTGTTAAAAGCAACTTTGTGTTGGTCACAGAGGCAAATTGCTTCTCACACACACATGTCACATGTATCTTTCCTTTAATCACCACCCCACCCCCATGAGGTGTATTATTATCCAAATTGTATAGATGAAAAAAATGAACTGGAGAGCTTTACAGACTTGCCCATAATCATCTAGCTGACAATGCTAGATCTCAATGCTAGGATTTTCAACCAGGTATCTGACTTTAAAGTCCATAATGTTTCTTACATTCATTTATTAATTTATCCTTCCCAATAGTATTGAGGAATAATTGACAGATACAACTGTGCATATTTATAGTATTCAACATGATGATTTGATATATGTATACATTGTGGCATGATTACCAAGATCAAGATAATTATCACATCCATCACCGTACATTGTTAACTTGAGAATGCTTAAAGAAAAAGAATGCTTAAGATCTACTGTCAGAAATTTTCAAGTGTAAAGTACTGAATCATTAGCTAATATCACTGCTATGCTGTACATTGAAACCTCAAAACTTACTCTTTTATAACTGAAAGTTTGTACTCTTTGACCTATATCTTTCTGTCCCCTTCTCCCTTCAACTTCTGGGAACTCCCACTCCACTCTGCTTCTGTGCAAAATCATCTTTTTAAAAAATCTGACATGTAAGTGATGCCATACAGTATTTGTCTTTGATTTATTTTATTCAGTGTATGCCCTCTGGGTTCATCCATGTCTGCAAATGGCAGGGTTTCCTTTTTTTTTTATGACTGAATAATATTCAGTGTGTCTGTATCATTTATCTGTTCATCTATGGAAATTATTTTTTGACCTGCTGTCTCTTTTCAATTATTTATTGATTAATTGATATACGAGATTCTGTATACAGAAACTTTTTTCCTGATGGTCAACACAAATTTTGGCACCACTGCCTTCAGTAATTTATTCAGCAAATATTAGTTAAGTACTTTGCAAATGCCACCTCTTGTGTCTGTTTGGAAAGGGGTGTTGAACAAGATCTTCCTTCCTCAAGTGTGTATGCTTTAGAAATGGGAGCAACAGACACACAAAATAATATACTGCTATGTGATACATGGCATAAATGCTGATGAGATGAGAGCCTAGTGATGGAGAGAATTACTCTGCCTGGGAGGGTGTGGGAACAGCTGATACAGACTGGTGGCAGGAGATGAGCCAAAATGTAGGTCAAACTAGATAGTGACAGAAGTTAGATGCCACATGAAATTTTTGGGTTACAGTCATAGAAAGACACATAAGGTAATTAAACAGAGCAATGACCCAGTTACATCTGAAACTGGGGGAAACGGCCAAGGGCAGTGATGGAGATGAGCTGAAAGCAGAGGACACGGAGGCAGACATGGATTCAGAGGTTACTGGAGTGGATCAGTGCTTGAACCGGAATAAGAGCAACGAAAAAGAAGGACAGGAAATGGATTCAAAGGCCATTTCAGAGACTCTACAGGGCTTGTACTTACCGTTGGATTTGATGTTAGGTGCAAAGGGCTTTGGTTAATTCCCAGCTTTCTGCTTTCTATGACTTGGGGCATAGTGGTGCTCTTCAGTAAGATAAAGAAGAAAATATGTTTTACTTTACTCCAAGTTGCAAATATGAATCAGGTGCTAGTAAGAGAAGCAACTGTGGAGAAATGGGTTAGAAATCATTTCCAAATAGGTGGTATTCAGAAGTATAGAAATGGACGGAAGCTTCCACCCTGGCTTTGATTAGTGAGCATTCCAAAATGGCAAAGTAATTGTCCAAAGGCAGTTTGGGGTGTCTGCATGAGTCCGCTGTAGTATTCATGTTTCCTTCGGGGACTAACTTCCAGTGGAGATGACTAGGTTTGCTTTGCAGCTGCACTTCATGGCTGGCAGTCCTTACAAGCTGTGTGTACAGTCTAAGTACCTCAGGCAGGTATTCCAATTCTGTTGCTCAGTTTCTCAGTCATGTCTGACTCTTTGTGACCCCATGGACTACAGCACTCCAGATTTCCCTGTCCATCATCTCCCTGAGCTTGCTCAAACTCATGTCCACTGAGTCGGTGATGCCATCCAACCATCTCATCCTCTGTCATTCCCTTCTCCTCCTGCCTTCAATCTTTTCCAGCATCAGGGTTTCTTCCAATGAGTCAGCTCTTCCCATCAGGTGGCCAGAGTACTGGAGCTTCAGCTTCAGTATCAGTCCTTCCAGTGAGTGTTCAGAGTTGATTTCCAATTCTGAGCAACTGCAAAATGAGACTCTAGGCTGCAACAAAGTCCTGGAGAGGCAAGGGTAGATCCAGGAGTCTATATCCCATTGAAGTTAGACCTAAAGCTCTGAGCTGAACTTCTAAGAGCTAACCAACTTACTAGAAATTGCATCTAAGTTTGGGACGGCAGTTTAGAAGCTGTCCTTCCTGACAGCATTACTGACTCATGGGACTTAACAGCAGTCTCTGGCGCACTGGGGAACTTTCCTCTGGGACTTGAAATGACTAAAAAGCATGTAGCCACTTCAGGTGCCTTGAAAGCTGTTGTATATGCTTATTGGACCCTTAAACTATGGGATCTCCCTGATACGTAGGCCATGCCTCCAAGGATGCTCTTTCCCAATTCAAAGAATGGGTGGAGGTTGATTCATTTTAGTTCCTTATAAGAGAGGTTATAGGAGACTAGACTCAACTTAACTCTCTTAAATCCTGGCTCCACCATTTCCTGTTTCTGGGGTTTGAACAAATAGCTTAACTGCTCTCTGCTCACATTTTCCCATATATGAAATAAAGGAAATAATTTTTCTGAACTTACAGAATTAAAACAGAAAATCTATGTAAAGCACTTAGAATAATAACTAACATATTGTAAGTACTGGATAAATATTAGCTATTATTATTTTTTATACCAAATTTGGGGGCTTCCCTGGTGGCTCTGCAGTAAAAATCTGGTTGCAATGCAAGAAACGCAGGAGGAGACGCCCGTTTGATTCCTGGGTCAGAAGATTACCTGGAGAAGGGCATGGCAACCCACTCCAGTATTCTTGCCTGGAGAATGCCAAGGACAGAGGAGCCTGGCGGGCTGCAGTCCATAGGGTTGCAAAGAGTCAGACACGACTGAAATGACTGAGCATGCACACATACCGAGTTTGGGTTAATTCTCGGAGTGAAGTTGCAGGTCCTGCCATTTTCTCATTGCATTCTTTCTGAGGATCGCCAGATTTCCATGACTTTGGAGACTTGGGACTCTGCCTTCACATTTTCAGTAGAGATAGGACAAGTAGGATTTTGGTTGTGTGATGACTTTGAAATGACAGGTCAGTGTATTCATGTTTCCAAAGTACTTTAGTTTGGCAATTCCTCTATTGCTAAAAGAAGATTAACACTTGACATGATAAGAAAGTTAAATCAACAAAAACCTTTGATGCAGGAGATAGGATAAGATAGAAAGTCACAGACTTCTATGGACTGGGCATAGAACAAGGCTGACTTCTAGCAAAATGCCTGCTGATGACTCAGTTTATCTATAAAAGAAGAATCAAGCAAAGGCTAATCATGAAAGAAATGGATTAAAAGCATTAAAGATTAGATAGGAGGGAAAGGCATTAAAGGAAGATTGTCATGGTTAATAAGAATAAGGAAGAGAATGACCCCAGACTGAATAATCTCATCCGATCATTTGGTTGATGTGCTGCTGATGGGAAAAGATTGAAAAGCAAAGAAAAAGAAGTCGAAGGACAGACAAATCTCCTTCTGTCTGGCTTTCAATCTTCCCTTAGCAAAATGTGGGGGTTGAACTAAATGACCCCTAAGGCTTCTTCCAATGTTACCGTTGATAAATTTGTTTAATCCTACCATGGAGCAAGAAGAGAAAAGTCCAGGGCTGGAGTTACTATATATGTTAAACACACACACACACACACACACACACACACACACACACACACACACACACACACACACACAAAAACACACATGTATGCCCATAGAATATATATTCATGCACAAACAACACAGCTACTTATTATTTTTCCAGTTATTAAATTTTTCATATCATTTGTGTGTCTGTTGCTTCTCAGCAGTTATGTTTTTAATCAGTTAGGAGCTGTAGGCTGTAAGATCTTTCCCACATTTGCTGCTTTTGTCTCTCCTTGTTTGTTTCACTTTAGCATTTAGAGGGAGAAACCTGTGAATGAATTGAGACCCTGTGTTATCTTTAGAAGCAGCTAAGAAGTGGGAATAGCAACTCACTCCAGTATTCTTGCCTGGAAACATCCTATGGACAGAGGAGCCATAGGATACAGTCCATAGGGTCGAAAAGGGTCAGACACAACTGAAGCGACTTAGCACAAGAAGTGGGAAACATAGGCCACCCTGCACTCCGGTTGGGGGAAATAGCACCTTCTGGGAAGGCTGGATGGTGTTAGTTACCCAGAAGAGAAGAAAGCAAGCTCTGTTCTAGGATCTAAGAGTAAAATAAAAGAAACAGGACATGGACCACTGGGCTGATCAGAGTCTGAGCAGGGCTCTGGAGCCGAGGCCTGTGTGTAATGCTACATTATAAAAGAGCTCATTGTAAGCTTTAAAAATATCCTAAGAAAAATTGCCTTTGACAATTTTGAGAAGCAGCCACTAATCAGAGACTGATGTTCTCTTGGTGTGTTTTTATTTGCTTTGTTTCATCTCAGACACATTCAGAAAATTTAGCTCCTTTTATGCATAGATTGCCCAGTAAACCATTAGATTCTGGAAATTGTCATTTTCTCATATTCTGTTGTTTTGAACTCATTATTACTTCAAGCTTTCCATTTCTGAAAAACATCAAAAACCAACAAAAAGTCCAAAAGCAAACAAACAAAAAAAAATCAGATGTTGGACAAAGTATTTGTAAAGCCCTCAAAAACTAAATCTACATATGAAAGTCCCTTAGTCATGTCTGACTCTTTGTAACCCCATGGACAGAGGAGCCTGACAGACTACAAGAGTGCTGAACTACAGGACTATACTATCCAGCCTCTCTATTTTTTACTGCAAGCAAGAATACTGGAGTGGGTAGTCATTTCCTTCTTCAGGGGATCTTCCGAACCCGGGGATCAAATCCAGGTGTTCTGCATTGTAGGCGGATTCTTTACCATCTGAACCACCAGGAAAGACTCTTGAGAGTCCCTTAGACAGCAAGGAAGTCAAACCAGTCAGCCCTAAAGGAAATCAACCCTGAATATTCATTGGAAGGACTGATGCTGAAGCTGAAGCTCAAATATTTTGGCCACCTGATGTGAGGTGCTGACTTATTGGAAAAGATCCTGATGCTAGGAAAGATTGAGGGCAGGAGGAGGAGGGGGTGACAGAGAATGAGATGGTTGGATGACATCATCAACTCAATGGACTTGAGTTTGAGCAAACTCCCGGGACAGTGAAGGACAGGGAAGCCTGGCATTCTGTAGTCCATGGGGTCACAGAGAGTGAGACATAACTGTGCATGACAACAACTAAAAAGCGAGTGTATATACTTCCTGTTGTACCTGTTAATAGACTTCCTGGTGGCTCAGCAGTGAAGAGTTCTCCTGCCTTGCAGAAGCCACAGGAACTCAGCTTCAATCCCTGGCTGGAGAAGATCCCCTGGAGAAGGAAATGGCAACCCACTCCAGCATTCTTGCCTGGGAAGTCCCATGGACAGAGGAGCCTGGCAGGCTACAGTCCATAGGGTCACAAAGAGTGACATGACTGAAGAGACTTAGCACGTACCTATTAGCAAATTGCCACAAATTTAGTGGCTAAAAACACAAATTTATTAGCTTATGGTCCTTTAGGTCCTAAGTCTGACTTGGGTCTCATTGGGCTAAAATCAGAGTGTTAGCCAGGCTGCATTCCTTTCTGGAGATGCCTGTTCCATCTTCTAGAGGCTGCCTGTTGTTCCCTCCCCCATCTTCAGAGCCAGAAACATTGTATTTCTTTGACTCTTCATTCATAATGACATCCCTCTCTAACTACAGCTAGGAAAGCCTCTCCAACTTTAAAGACTCCTGTGATAAGATTGGGTCCACTTGGATTATCTCTCCACCTCAGAGTTTTTTCACTTAAGCACATTTGCAAAATCTCTTCGGCTCTGAGTCGTAACACATTTAGCGTTTTCGAGCATGGACATCTTTTGGGCACCCTCATTCTGCCTATCACAGTGAGTACTCGAGTCACTCTATGTTAAAATAAGGCATGAAAGTGTTAGTCATTCAGGCGTGTCTAACTCTTTGAGGCCCCATGGACTGTAGCCCGCCAAGCTACTCTGTCCATGGAAGTCTCCAGGCAAGAATATTGGAAGCGGTTGCCATTTCCTGCCAGGTGACTTTTCCGACTCAGGGATCAAACCCCAGTCTCCTACATTGCAGGCAGATTTTTTTTTTTTTTTTTTTTTTTACTGTCTGAGCCACCAGGGATGGGTATATAATATTCTATAATTAACTAATGCTATTTTGAGAGACTTTAGATTGTTCCAGTTTTTCTAGTGATAAATAGTACTATGATACAAGGCTGCACATTTGACCTGTTATATTTGTAGGATAAGTTTCTTTAGCAGGATTCTTTAATAGTTCAAAGAGTATGCACACTGAAATACCTTAAAAATTAAATGAATAACATACATCAGAATAGTATAAGGTGTACAAATCTAAGCGTACAGCTTTGAAGAATTTTCATGAATAAAGCACACACAGGTCAATAAATAAAACATTATTCCTGCCTAGAAGCCATTCCTCTGCCCTTATCCCAGGGACTCCCTGCCCCTCCCTAAAGGAATTACTACCCCGTCTTCTAGCATCAGACTGTTATGCCTGCTTTTGAACTTTTAAAATGGAATCAGGCACTGTGTACTTTTTTATGCCTGACCTTTCCTCCAACATTTTAGAGATTCATGTGTATTTTTGAGTGGCAGTTGTTTGTTAATTTCCATTACCATTTCATTGTATGAAATGCTAAAATGTACTCATGTCTTTACTGGAAAATTAGATTATATCTAGGTTGGAGTTAAGAACATTCTTGCAGATGTCTTTTGGTGCATACATGCACCCTTTTTCTAGGTATATATCTAGGAGAGGAATTGCTGAGTCATAAGTTATGTTTATGAGCAGCTTTAGTAGATACTGAGAAAGAGTATCCATTTGTACAAAATTTCTCCCTTATCCAAAGACATGGGGTATTAATATTTTAAAGTTTACTAAATACTTCAAGGCTCATCTTCAGGAAAGTTATACTGGGAATTCCTAACCCAGTTAGATCCAGGAGGAACCTAACCCTAACCACTGGAGGAGATCCAGTGGTTAGGACTCGGCACTTTGGGGTCCAGGGTTTGATCCCTGGTAGGGGGTACTAGGCCTGGAGAATCCCAGGGATGGGCTGTGGGCTGCCGCCTATGGGGTCACACAGAGCTGGACACGACTGAAATGACTTAGCAGCGGCAGTAGCAGGGGAACTAAGATCTGGCAAAAAAAAAAAAAAAAGCTAATTTTTACCCACACCAAAATCAGATAAATTCAAGTCCTACTACATTCTCACCAACACAAGGATTGTCAGTCTGTTAAATTTTATCAGTCTCATAGCCAGCTATCTTATATTTCCTTGCAATAGTGAAATAAGCATGCAATACTTCATTCAGATGGTGAAAATCCTTTCTCTCTTCCTCTCTGTCCTTCCTTCTCCCTTCCCTCTCTCTCTATGCTACATATTCTTTGCCTTTTTCTATTAGAATGTCTAATTTCTTTCTTTTTTAAAACTTTTTCTCCAGACCTTCAGGCTTATTAATGGTGCTTTTTTTGTCTCCACAAAAGCTTTATGCTTAAATGTAGTTAAATCCATTAATTTTTTCTTTATGGTTTGTGCTTTTGTGTCACAGTTAGGAAAGCTCTCCTCATCCAATATTATAAAAAACAATTGTTAGTTATTTTGGAGGGGTTTTGACACTTAAAATTTTAATATATACAAAATTTATTTTGATATAAAGACTAAGATAAGGTCCAATTTAATTTCTTTACCAAAGCATTAAGCAGTTACCGCCTTTGCAATGCTTCTGCTTCCTATTCCGTTCTTTTGTTTTACTTCATCGGCTTGAAATTCCAGAATAATGGTAGGTAGTAGGGGAAAGAGCAGACATCTTTGTCTAATGTTTCATCACTAAAGCGTAATGATGCTATAAGTTTAAAATATATGCTTCTATCATATTAAAACACACATTTCTCTTCCTGTTTTGGCAATGTTTTCTAAGTATTTGGAATGGATAATGCAGTTTGTCAAAAGTCTTTTCAGCATCTATTCAGATCACATATTTTCCTTTGACCTTGAAGCTAGGAATTATATTAATCTTTTAAAAATACTGAACATTTCTTAAATTTCTTGAATAATACCCATTTGATATGGTGTATTATTCTTTTGATATACAGCTGGATTCTGTTTATTGGTATTTTATTTTACATTTTTGCACCAATAAGTGAAATTAATCTGTATTTTCCCTTTTCTAAACTAATTTTATCATTATTGTCTTCACAAAGAGAACTTAAAAACTGTCTATCTTCATATTCTGAAAGCTTAACAAAGGCTCCATGGAGGTCTGAAATTATTCAACTCTGAAACAAACTAGACCTAGCATATTTTGGTATGTAGAAAGGGAGGAGTAACTCCTTGACAAGATGTTCTTTTTTAAATTATTATACAGATATTTATTAAGCACCCAGTCTAGACCATGCATTATGCTAAGTGCTAAGAATTCAGTATAAAATTTTTAATACAAGTTTTTAAAATATATCTTTAATTGGAGGATAATTGCTTTACAATGTTTGCATGTTTCTGCTATACAACAATGTGAATCAGCTATAAGTTCACACTTATCCCTTCCCTCTTGGACCTCCCCTCCCACCCCCTCTGCCCCCATCTCACCCCTCTAGATCTTCACAGAGCCCCGGGCTGAGCTCCCTGTGTTATCTTGCAGCTTCCTATTTTACACATGGTAGTGTATATATATCAATGATTCTCTCTTTGTCCCACCCTCTTTTTCCCCCACTGTGCCCACAGGTTCATTCTCTGTGTCTGTCTCTGTATTCCTGGCCTGCAAATAGGTTCATCAGTGTCATTTTTCTAGATTCCATATATATATGCATTAATATATGATACTTGTTTTTCTCTTTCTGACTTACTTCATTCTGTATGACAGACTTTGGGTTCATTCACCTCACTACCACTGACTCAACTTCATTCATTTTAAGGCTGAGTAAGACTCCATTGTATCTATGTACCATAACTTCTTTATCCATTCATCTGATGGACATCCAGGTTGATTCCATGTCCTGGCCATTGCAAATAGTGTTGCAGTGAACACCAGGGTACATGTGACTTTTTGAATTACAGTTTTCTCAGCGTATATACCCAGTACTGAGATTGCTTGGTCATATTGTAGTTCCATTCCTAGTTTTTAAAGGAGTCTCCATTCTGCTCTCCATAGTGTCTGCATCGATCTACCTTCCCACCAACAGTGTAAGAGGGTTCCCTTTTCTCCACATGCTCTCCAGCATTTATTGTTTGTAGGTTTTTCGATGATGGCCATTCTGTCTGGTGTGAAGTGATTCCCTCCTGTAGTTTTGATTTGCATTTCTCCAATAATGAGCAATGTTGAGCATCCTTTCATGGGTTTGGTGGCCAACTCTGAAACCAACTAGGCCTAGCACATGTTAGTATGTGAGAAGGGAGAGGTGAGTCTTTGACAGGATCTTCCAGCCTCTGTCATACCTCTCAGGGCCGGAACACGTGCAGCTGCTGTCCTACAGTTTGCTGGTAGCCTGCTCAAATAAGAATAACCAAATAGTCAAGTGGCAGAATCAGAAGATGACCCCACATCCTGATGACTCGATAAAGCTTTTCATTCTTTCATCATGATGTAAAATCTTTCCCCTCAAGATCCAGGAGAACTATACTGAAGAAAACAGTGCCACGTTAGAGTGTCTGCAGATCTCATTGACTGTCATCAATACACAGGGGTGTGTCTCCCTTGGTTAGACACAGTACCTATGTGTGCGTGACTCAGAAGCTTTAACTAGCCCAGGTGCATCTATACCCACAGCAGACTTAGAATCAGGAGTTTGTGGTGTCATGTGCTAGGGAAGCTGCTTCCTGACATTTCTCTCCATTCACCACTGGTTTGTTCCACCACAGGCCAGAAGAAGCCTAGCCTTCTCTAACTGCACTTTCCTATTTTCATTATAAAATCATTTGTGCCCTTGGCCTTTTCTGTTTATTTTTACTTTTGGGCATACCGCAAGGCTTGTGGGATCTTAACTCCTCAACCAGGGATGGAACGCATGCCTCCCACAGTGGATGCGCAGAGTCTTAACCACAGAACCACCAGGGAAGTCCCTGCCCTTGGCTGTCATTCCTGCTAGAGTCCAGTCCAGTTCAGTTCAGTCGTTCAGTTGTGTCCGACTCTTTGCAACCCCATGAATCGCGGCACACCAGGCCTCCCTTGTCCATCACCATCTCCCAGAGTTCACTCAGACTCATGTCCATCGAGTCTGTGATGCCATCCAGCCATCTCATCCTCTGTCGTCCCCTTCTCCTCCTGCCCCCAATCCCTCCCAGCATCAGAGTCTTTTCCAGTGAGTCAAGTCTTCTCATGAGGTGGTCAAAGTACTGGAGTTTCAGCTTTAGCATCATTCCTTCCAAAGAAATCCCAGGGCTGATCTCCTTCAGAATGGACTGGTTGGATCTCCTTGCTGTCCAAGGGACTCTCAAGAGTCTTCTCCAACACACAGTTCAAAAGCATCAATTCTTTGGTGCTCAGCCTTCTTCACAGTCCAACTCTCATGTCCATATGTGACCACAGGAAAAACCATAGCCTTGACTAGACAGACGTTAGTCGGCAAAGTAATGTCTCTGCTTTTGAATATGCTCTCTAGGTTGGTCATACTTTTCTTCCAAGGAGTAAGCGTCTTCTAATTTCATGGCTGCAGTCACCATCTGCAGTGATTTTGGAATCTCCCAAAATAAAATCTGACACTGTTTCCACTGTTTCCCCATCTATTTCCCATGAAGTGATGGGACCAGATGCTGTGATCTTCGTTTTTTGAATGTTGAACTTTAAGCCAACTTTTTCACTCTCCACTTCCACTTTCATCAAGAGGCTTTTTAGTTCGTCTTCACTTTCTGCCATAAGGGTGGTGTCATCTGCGTATCTGAGGATATTGATATTTCTCCAAGCAATCTTGATTCCAGCTTGTGTTTCTTCCAGCCCAGCATTTCTCATGATGTAGTCTGCATAGAAGTTAAATAAGCAGGGTGACAATATACAGCCTTGATGTACTCCTTTTCCTATTTAGAACCAGTCTGTTGTTCCATGTCCAGTTCTAACTGTTGCTTCTTGACCTGCATACAGATTTCTCAAGAGGCAGGTCAGGTGGTCTGGTATTCCCATCTCTTTCAGAATTTTCCACAGTTGATTGCGATCCACACAGACAAAGGCTTTGACGTAGTCAATAAAGCAGAAATATATATTTTTCTGGAACTCTCTTACTTTTTCCATGATCCAGTGTATGTTGGCCATTTGATCTCTGGTTCCTCTGCCTTTTCTAAAACCAGCTTGAACATCAGGAAGTTCACAGTTCATGTATTGCTGAAGCCTGGCTTGTGGAATTTTGAGCATTACTTTACTAGCGTGTGAGATGAGTGTAATTGTGCGGTAGTTTGAGCATTCTTTGGCATTGCCTTTCTTAGGGATTGGAATGAAAACTGAGCTTTTCAAGCCCTGCGGCCACTGCTGAGTTTTCCAAATTTGCTGGCATATTGAATGCAGCACTTTCACAGCCTCATCTTTCCGGATTTGAAACAGCTCAACTGGAATTCCATCACCTCCACTAGCTTTGTTCATAGTGATGCTTTCTAAGGCCCACTTGACTTCACATTCCAGAATGTCTGGCTCTAGATGAGTGATCACATCATCGTGATTGTCTGGGTCGTGAAGATCTTTTTGTACAGTTCTTCTGTGTATTCTTGCCACCTCTTCTTAATATCTTCTGCTTCTGTTAGGCCCAGACCATTTCTGTCCTTTATTGAGCCCATCTTTGCATGAAATGTTCCCTTGGTATCTCTAATTTTCTTGAAGAGATCTCTAGTCTTTCCCATTCTGTTGTTTTCCTCTGTTCCTTTCATTGATTGCTGAAGAAGGGTTTCTTATCTCTTCTTGCTATTCTTTGGAACTCTGCATTCAGATGCTTATATTTTTCCTTTTCTCCTTTGCTTTTCGCCTCTCTTTTTTCGCAGCTATTTGTAAGGCCTCCCCAGACAGCCATTTTGCTTTTTGCATTTCTTTTCCATGGGGATGGTCTTGATCCCTGTCTCCAGTACAATGTCACGAACCTCATTCCATAGTTCATCAGGCACTCTATCTATCAGATCTAGGCCCTTAAATCTATTTCTCACTTCCACTGTATAATCATAAGGGATTTGATTTAGGTCATACCTGAATGGTCTAGCTGTTTTCCCTACTTTCTTCAATTTAAGTCTGAATTTGGTAATAAGGAGTTCATGATCTGAGCCACAGTCAGCTCCTGGTCTTGTTTTTGTTGACTAGAGCATCAAAGTATATCCATTGTTGTATTTCCAGCATTTTGTGCACTTTCTGGCATATATTGAACTGATTATATAGATCTTTTGATGGATGAAGCATTTCTTTTACAGGTTCCAATTACTCTTTGAAACCAAATTGGAAAGATGAAAATTTAGCTTTCTATTTCATGCATTATATACAAAAAATTAACTGAAAACAATTCCTTCACACTAGAGACACTAATGATCATTTATAAACTATTAACCAATTAAGAAGAAATGCAATAATCACTTTTAACTTGGAAAATCAAGTCTGTAGAGGAAGATTAACTCAACATGCCATAAACTATATTCCTTCTGCCAGTTTGGAATCATTTTCCATCCGAGTTGTTAGAGTGCACAAGAGCTTGTTAATCCAAAGGCACCTACCAGTTTAGTAAGATCATTTAAAGCCTCAAACAGTGAAAGGGCTGACATTAGCTGTGCACTATAATTGCGTGGCTCAGACAGTAAAGAATCTTCCTGCAATGTGGGAGACCCAGGTTCAATCCCTGGGTCAGGAAGATCCCCTGGAGAAGGGGTAGCTGCCCACTCCAGCATTCTTGCCTGGAGAATTCTGTGGACAGAGGAGCCTGGTGGGCTACAGTCCATGGGGTTGCAAAATGTCAGACACGACGAGTGACTAACACACACACATGTAATTAATTGCATATCTGCTAAATCTGTAAATGATATAAAATGGGTCATCTTTTACCCAGGGCTTTGAAATGCCACTTTGGCATAGACTCATTTTTCACATATTTTTGAGTCTATTTCTGGACTTTGTTCTGGTCCACTGACTTGTTTATTTTATAGTAACTTGATACTACATTTTATATGCAGTAGGGCTGATCCCTTCTTTCTCTGCTTAAAGAAAAATCTCGAGTATTTAAAAACATTTACTTTTCACTATGATATTTGAGGAGAAGGCAATGGCACCCCACTCCAGTACTCTTGCCTGGAAAATCCCATGGACGCAGGAGCCTGGTGGGCTGCAGTCCATGGGGTTGCTAAGACTCGGACATGACTGAGCGACTTCACTTTCACTTTTCACTTTCATGCACTGGAGAAGGAAATGGCAACCCACTCCAGTGTTATTGCCTGGAGAATCCCAGGGATGGGGGATCCTGGTGGGCTGCCGTCTATGGGGTCTCACTGAAGCGACTTAGTAGCAGCAACATGATATTTGAAAACAGCTTAAAAATTTTTTTTATTGGAGGAAAATAGCTTAATTAGTTAAAAAGTCCTGGTGGCTTTTTAGGTGGGATTGTGATAAGCTTATAGATGAATTATGGGAGGATAGTTATATTTAGAATAATGATTTTTTTAATCTTTCTGTACAAAAAGTGGGTATGTCTATTTATTGAAAATGACTATTTATGTCTGTTATTTCACGACTCTCAGAACTTTAAAGTATATATATACTTTACACATACACACACACACACCTGACCTTATCATGTTGTATTGTAATTTCCTGTATATTAATCATTTTCCTTCAGTAGATTATCAGTTCATTAAGGGCAGCTCTTTATTAATCATAGTATTGTATTGTATTGTATTGTATTATTGTATTATTGTCCAGCCCTATGGGCAACGCTAACATGTAACATTCAATAAATAAACGGATGAAGTAGCTTCATCACAAATCCTGAATATTTTTGACTATTCCAAGTGACTGTATACCAATGTGAGGAGGTGGGGAAGCTAGAAGCTTGGGGAGATTACTGTACACCAGTTCTCAAAACCAAGTTTTGTCCTAGTTCCTCTTACCCCCTCATCCCACCGTTTCCCACCAGTCCTGAAAGCCCAGAGAAACCATCTGAAAGACAAGTGACACTCATTTCTCCATGTAAGTAACAATTTCAAAAGTACTATAAAGGGGTCCCCCATTCGTATTCCCTTTCCTTCAAGAAAATTGACTCTCAGAGAAGGGCTCTTTGGTACATGAACTCTTTATAACAGAGGCGCGGGGACTTGAAATGATGTCCTCAGCTCTCTCATTGGAAGTGTCACCGTTCTCAGGATGGGGTAGCTCTTGTGGAAAAATGCCTCTTCTTTTGTCTGTGGTGATAGAATGAGACTTCTGGGCTCAATCAGCTCTTTGCTTTTTATTAATTTTTTAAAAATTGGAATGTATTTGCTTTATAGTGTATGTTTATTTTTGGCTGTGCTGAGTCTTCGTTGCTGCATGGGTTTTTCCTCTAGTTGCAATAAGCGGGGGCTATTCTCTGTTTGCAGTGCATGGGCTTTTAATTGCAGAGGCTTCTCTTGTTGCAGAGCGTGGTCTCCAGGCATGTGAGCTCAGTAGTTGCAGCTCCTGGGCTCTAGAGCACAGGCTCAGTAGTTTTGGCACAGGGACTTAGCTGCCTCCGCAGCACGTGGGATCATCCTGGACCAGATATCGAACCCATATCTCTTGCATTGGCAGATGGATTCTTTACCACTGAACCGCCAGGGAAGCCCCATCAAACAGCTCTTTGGAGAGAGACATAAACTCTCAAAATCTAAACTTTACATGTGTGCATGCTCAGTTGTGTCTGACTCTCTGCGATCCCATCGACTGTAGCCCTCCAGGCTCCTCTGTCCATGGGATTTCCCAGGCAAGAATACTGGAGTGGGTAGCTATTTCCTTCTCCAGGGAATCTTCCTGACCTAGGGATTGAACCTGTGTCTCTTGCATTGACAGGCAGATTCTTTACCTCTGAGCCACTGGAAAGCCCACACATACTGCATTCAAATTCATGAAAACTAGAAGTATCATTGCTCCCAGGATGGGGTGGCTCTTGTGGAAAATGCCTTCAGAAGTGCTTCTGGCAGCCCATCTCCTGTGCACAGCATCTGGAGAGCACCCTGCCTTCTTGGCTGTGAGGTCTATGTCCCATCTTGGGAGGCCAGTGGGCTCACTGGCTCAGGGGAGATAAGTGCCCACAAGGGGTCTCTACCAGCACAAACCTCTGAGTCTCTGTCTTTGGAAGTGATTGCCCCAGTATAAGAATGGAAATTGACCCATGGTCCTGCCAGGAAAAATACTGGAATAGATGACCACTGCTTCCAGCTTAAGCAAAGTTGGAGCAGATCCTCCCAAAGGTAGGATACCTCTATAATAAAATTTTGTAGGATGCATAATTTTGAATTTTTGATAATTGCTTAGGTACTTGATGAATCTCTCTATTTTGCAAATTGTAAAGCCAAGACCCAGAAAGATAAAATGATTGGTTAGTAGTTACACGAGTAGTTAGAGATAAAGCTGGAATGAGAGCTTGGGTCTTCAAGTAATTAGGCAAATGTCTTTTCCATTCTGTCACACTGCCATTGAAGTGAAGTGAAGTGAAAGTCACTCAGTCATGTCCTACTCTCTGTGACCCCAGGGACTATACAGTCCATGGAATTCTCCAGGCCAGAGTACTGGAGTAGGTAGCCGTTCCTTTTCCAGGTGATCTTCCCAACCTAGGGATCAAACCCAGGTCTCCCGTATTACAGGAAGATTCTTTACCAGTTGAGCCACAAGGAAGCCCAAGAATACTGGAGTGGGTAGCATATCCCTTCTCTAGGGGATCTTCATTTAATCCCGATATATTATCCTAATATATCTTATATTGAAATTCATATTTTATTCAAAAGCATTTACTGTTAGATTAGGTGAAAATAAACCCAGTCTTCAGAGTTTTACTATAAATCTGCTTTTAGAAAAGTTAGCACTTGCCTAGAATGCTTTCAAAAATGTATTTTAACATACCTTTCAGCTTAACATATTTTATGTCAGAGTCAAGTGAAGTAGCAACTGTTGATCAACACTATTATTATCACAGAAAAATTCAGGCTATTAGCTCTCACTTTATGCTGAGCACAGGCAGATAGTGATAAAAATCACAACTTTAAACTTTTTCAAAAATCACCAAACGTGTGAAAAAGTCTCTTCTTGGCACTTTGGATGGTGATAACGCACCTTTCTTCTTCGCCACATTCATGAAGTTTTTGACAAATGTAGGCGAGCTGGAAATTCATTGCAGAAGATTTTGATGCCAGGCCTAAGATTTGACAATGGGATCTAAAATCATATTGTAAGCTATTATATAATGAACTTGTTTGCAAAAATTCAGCTTTCATGTGCATTCCCCAAGGTGTAAATGCTGAGCTAATAATGAGTGCATGCTGTCGCTTGAGCTGTGTCCAATGCTTTGGGACCTTATAGACTGTAGCCCACCAGGCTCCTCTGTCCATGGGATTCTCCAGGCAAGAGTACTGGAGTGGGTTGGCATGCCCTCTTCCAGGGGATCTTCCCAAGTGAAGGATCAAACCAGTGTCTTAGGTCTCCTGCACTGGCAGGAGGGTTCTTAACAAGCGCCACCTAGGAAGCAGAAATAATACTGAATACAAATATAAATGGACAGTTGCACAGCATTTTTTCATTTATGCATTCAAGATGTGTTTATTCATGATTATTTGTGCATTGGTTCACCTCAATGGACATAAGTTTGGGTGAACTCTGGAAGTTGGTGATGGACAGGAAGGCCTGGCGTGCTGCGGTTCGTGGGTCGCAAAGAGTCGGACTTGACTGAGCGACTGAACTGAACTGAGTCACTTCACTGTGTCATATTTTGTGCTAGAGACCAAGATTCAGTGGTGAATAAAACAGAAACAATATCTGCCTTCAAGAGGTTGATAGCATGGTCAATTCGAGACCTGTTAGAAAGAAAGATTATAGTGTACCCTGGGAATGTATAACGAGGAACTGAGGAGAAGACGTAAGACTAGAAGGATGGGTAAGAATTACCTTCTTTAATTAATTGCTTTTTAGAGTTCTGTATTTCTTTATTTTGGTTGCGCTGGGTCTTCAGTGGGGAGTTCAGGTTTCTGCTGTGGCGGCTTCTCTTACTGTGGAGCCCAGGTTCCATGAGCACGGGCTTCAGACTCCGTGGGCTCCTTAGGTGTAGCCCCCGGGGCTTAGTTGCCCTTGGCACGTGGGATCTTCCTGGATCCGGGAAGACCGAACCCATGTCCCTTGTGTTGGCAGGTGGATTCCTATCCACTGCCCCACCAGGAGGTCCTCTAATTAATTATTGATGGAGAGGGAAGAGAGAGGAGAGTGAAGCACGAGGAACAGGGAAGGAAGGCTGTTTTCCTCTCCCTATTTGAAGGGCCTTTAGTTCAGTTTTGGTTGATTTTGAGATTTATAAAATGGTGTCAAACTCTATGCTATCCTCTGCTACTTGCTTTCATCCCTCAGCATTGTATTTCTAAGGTTCCTCTGTGTCAGTGTGTGTAGTTTCTTGAGCCTTGTTGCTATGTGGTATTCCACCTGGGAGACGTATCAGAAATTGTTTTCCCATCATTAAACATTTGGCTTTCTCTCTCTCTCTCCATCCATCCCTCTACTTATCTATCCATTCTTACAAACAAGGCCGCTATGAACATTCTTTCACATTTCTTCCAAAGGGTGTATTTTTTCCAAGGCATGTACACATTTTCTTTAGAATTAGAACTGAGTGATAAAATATATGACTAGTCAACTTTATTAAAATAATGCTAACTTATTTTCCAAAATACTTTTGAATCTTTACATTTTTCATCTTGTTCCACTCCTCGCCAATACTAGGTACTGTCAAATTTTTATTTTTGCCAATTCAGTAGCTTTAAAATCATATCTCATTATGTTTTTAATTTATATTTCCCTTATTACAAACAAAGATGAGTTTTTTGATGCTTATTCATCATTTTTAAAGTTCTTTATATGTATTCTAGATAATTCTTTTTAAAATAAACTTTTAAAATAAATGTGCTGCAAATAACTCCCAGTTGGTGGCTTGGATTTTTGCTTTAAAAATAATTATCAAATGAACAGAACTTCTTAACTGTAATGTAGTTCCATTTATAACTATTTTTCTGTTCTTTATGACTAATGTTTTTCCATGGTTCAAAACAAATCTTCCTGTTTCCTAAGGTCACTAAGATACAATATATTTTATTAAAACAGTTGTTTTTTTATGTTCAGGTTATTATTCATTTAACATCAATTTCTATACATGGCATAAGAGAAAGATCCAGTTTCCTAGTGGTTAATTAACTGATCAATACCATTTATAGACTATTTCCTTCATTTTTCCACTCATCTGGGAACCATGTCCAGTTTTCATATAGAGGTGACCCTGTCTCTGGACTCTTTATTCAGTTGCACTGATCAATTTTTTTCTCTTTCTCTGTCCTATTTCATACTACTTTTTTTAAAACTTGTTTTAAATTGATGTAAGTTGATTTACAATGTTGTGTTAGTTTCTGGTGTACAGTAAAGTGATTCAGTTATATTCTCTTCAGATATATTCTGAATATATTCAGATATATTATTTTTCATATTCTTTTCCATTATAGGTTATTACAAGATATTGAACATAATTCCCTGTGCTTTACAGTAGGACTCTGTTAGTTATCTATTTTATTCATGGTAGTATATATCTGCTAATCTCAAATTCCTAATTTATCCCTCCCCACTATCTTAACTGCTGTAACTTGATTACAAGCCTTGATATATGGTAGGGAAATCTCCCCTACATTCTTCATCAGAAGTATCTTTTTTTTTGTCTGTGTACCACATGGGACCCTAGTTTCCTGACCAGGGATCAAACCCATGCCCCCTGCATTGGAAATGTGGAATCTTAACCACCAGACCACAAGGAAAGACCCCTTCAGGAGTGTCTTGACTGTTCTTAGCCCTTTGTTAATCTGTACAGATTTTAAAATCAGCTGGTTATATTCCTCAAATAATGCTGTTGAAGTTTTGATTGAGAGCACTTTGAATTTATAGATCACTTTAGAAAGAATTGACATCTTTTCAGCATTGAACTCACGCTGTCCATGAATATTGTATGTTTTCTTATTTATTTAGGTTTTGCACATCTTTTAATGGATTTGTTTCATTTATTATTATTTTATAAGTGGTATGGCATTTTGAAAATTTCTATTATTTTCCCTTAAGAAAAACCTGGTTTACTGAAAATTTTAAACTTATTGGAAAGTAGATTAACCTAATAAATCTGTGTATCTGTCATCATCCATAATCTCCATGGCTTCCAAGTCATGGCCAGTTGTGTTTCATCTATCCCTTTCCTCACTACTCCCCCACTAAACATTTTGGAACAAATCCTAGGTATCTTACTATTTCATGAATATTTGGGTATATTTTTCTAAAATATAAGAATTAATGTATGTGGCTCAGCAGTAAAGAATTCTCCTGCAGTGCAGCAGCTGCAAGAGATATGGATTCGATCCTGGGGTCGGGAAGATCCCCTGGAGACCCACTCCAGTATTCTTGCCTGGAGAATCCCATGGACAGAGGGAGCCTAGTGGGTTATGGTCTGGAGGGTTGCAAAGAGTCGGACACTTTTCTGCAGTCTGGATGTTGCAGACTGGCCAGTGTGGTGTTGTGTGTGTTCTCCTGCTGTTTATATATTAAACTGGTTGTTTGAGCCTGAGGCTTGAGCACACTCTATGTTGATTTCATGGCAAGACTATTTCATAGGCAGCAGTGCGTACTTCCTTTGGGAGACACAGAATGCCTGGTGTCTCTTTTTGTAATGCTACCAACTCTTGATGATTATTCTTTTAGACTCATTTATTTATTAGAGGGTACAGAAAATTGGAATATTAATTCTATCCTTTCTGTAGAGAAAGTTTCCCTCATCAGTTGTTTTTCCTGAGGTACATAAAGACACATAGAAAGACAGGATAAATGCTTGATCCCTTCTCCTTACTTTACCAAATTTCAAAACAATGACCTTAACTTGAATACATGCTTTAAAAGTAAATCATATTTTATTTCAAAGCTATTCCCCATTGATGAAAACTGCAAAGATAGATCTCTTCTGATTCTGCCATCAGGGCAACTTTCTAAGACATCAATTTTGTTAACTTCATATTTGCATTGGTTTTCATCCCCTCCCAATAAAAAAGATTAGTTGCATTGGTTACACAGCATATTTACTGATATAATTCTGTATGAATTTTGATATTTTCCAAAATCAAATTCACTATTCAAAAATTAATTGTTTTGTATTATCAGTCTGTGTGTGTGTGTGTGTGTGTGTGTGTGTGTGTGTGTGTGTGTGTGCTCAGTTGCTGAGTCATGTTTGACTCTTTGCGACCCCATGGACTGTAACCCGCCAGGCTCCTCTACCCATGGAAGTTTCCAGACAAGAATACTGGAGTAGGTTGTTATTTCCTATTCCAGGGGATCTTCCAGATCCAGGGATCTAACCCATGTCTCTTGGGTTCTGCACTGGCAGGCAGATTCTTTACCACTAGTGCCACCTGGGAAGTCCTGTATCATCTATGAATCCATTCAAAATGATATGCAGAGTTCCAATTTCTTCTCTACCCCCAAACTCCCCTCCTCCAGCCCTCCGTCTTCCTTCCTTTCTTTCCTTCTTTCTTCCTATCTCTCTCAGTCCGTCTGTCACCTACCTATTCTACACTCATAAGGTGAGATTAGCACACACTGCTTCATCTGCTGTGGCTCAAACGAGGTTGCCCTGTGTTTTTTGGTGTCGACACACCTGTCAGGGTCACAGGCTAAACCAGTTGGAAACAGGTAGGTGCTCCCTGAGGAGTTACGATGACTCACTCCTCGCAGCAACACTTCTCGGGAGGACTTTTCCCACCACGTATGCTCACTGTTCATCTCTGACACTTAAGGGCTCGGCCAAAGCTTGACGCTAAACCCCCTTAACTAAGCACACTCTTTTAACTGTTTGCTACCAAGCCATGCACCTGCACTGGGGTGCTGAGCAGAGGGGCCTTCAGCCTCAGTCCTCTGCTGTTAGAACCAGACGCCCCACTAAACCATCCAGGGTTTATACACCCATACCTCTTTGGTCAGCTTCCTAACAAGGAATTTTGAAAGAGATATGCTCTGTCACCATTAAAAAAAAAACCAACGGCCTAAGTGTCTACTTGTCTTAGTTTTACAAAACTAAGACAGGTTATTACAGTAATTCTTCCCAGAGCAAGTAATATCTCCCACATGACTGAATGAATCCACCTCTAGATTAGAAGCGGCTGATGACTTTCAAATTGAGCTTTTCTCAACACTGGTTTATTTTTCTTTGTAAGTAAATGTCCTAGCCTCTTAACCAAGGTGTTAAGTTCCTTAAGGTTGTAAGTTCTTTATACATAGTAAGTGCTCAGTAGGGAGCTTCCCTGGTGGCTCAGAGGTTAAAGCATCTGCTTGCAATGCGGGAGACCCTGGTTTGATCCCTGGGTCAGGAAGATCCCCTGGAGAAGGAAATGGCAACCCACTCCAGTACTCTTGCTTGGAGAATCCCATGGAGGAAGGAGCCTGGTAGGCTACAGTCCATGGGGTTGCAAAGGGTCAGAAATAACTAATTATATTAGCAATATGGGTAGAGAAAAACTACTCAAGAATTTAGAAGGGTGGGTGAATGGCCTGATCTATTTAAGTCTCCTCTGCCATGGGAGGTAGCATTTAGCCCAACTTGGATAAGACGGACCCCAGGGATCAACAGCACTGCTACTCAGCTTGGTCTCCAGACCCACAGAAGCAGCACCATCTAGGAAATTATCAGCAGTACAAATTCATGGACCCCACCCCAGACCTACTGAATCAGCACCTGGAGATGTGGGAGGAGGGGGCAGGCCGATCTGTTTTTACAAGTCCTCTGGGTGATTCTCATAGATGATAAAAGTCTGAGAATTGCTGGTCCACAAGAGCGCAGCATGGGAAGGGCTGTGTTAACAAAGGAAATGGGAACCACTTCCACTCAGTAATCCATCATACTTTAAGTTCAAGCAATGAGATAGAAGCTGGTGACGATCACTGTGCCCCAGAGTAACCAAGAGAGGGGCAAGTATTTCTTTAAGAATAGCTAGGTGGAGGTACCTGTGAGTGATGGCCTTCCATAATTGATTAGATAATATTTGTAGGACCTCAGGTTAAGGTGATGCTTAAAAATAAATCATAGCTGTCCATTGTACTGCAGGCTTTCGTGAGAAATCTCGTTTTCTTTCATTGATAAAAGCAAGAAAGGATAAGCCGAAAAGAAAAAAAAAAAAAAAAGCAAAAGCAAAAACAAACCCCAACAATCCCACAGTACTCAAGGCCTGTCTAGACAGGACACCTCTACAGAGTTTTTATATGCAAAATAGAACCTAGAGATGGCTCCAGAAAACAATAGGCTTCTCTGAAACCCAGACCTTTTCTGATGCTTTAGACAGGTATAGATGAACATTTTCTGCCCGGGACCAGATAGTAAATATTTTAGGCTTTGCAGCCATAAGCAACTGTTCAACTTGCAGTGTGAAAATAGCCACGGCCAATATAGAAACAAATGTGCATGGCTGTGTTCCAGTAAAATTTTATTCATGGACAGTGAAACAGATCATGAAGTGTTATTCTTCTTCCAGTTTCTTTCAATCACCAAAAATGCAGAAATAATTCTCAGCTTGTAAGTGGCAAAAAAATAAATGGTGGCCAGGTTTAGTCCTTGTTCTGTAATTTGCTGATCCCTGCTCTAGACTAGAGATGGCATCACTGACTCAATGGACATGAGTTTGGGCAAACTCCGGGAGATAGTGCAGGTCAGGGAAGCCTGGTGTGCTGCAGTCCACAGGGTTGCAAAGAGTCAGACACGAATTAACCACTGACTGATCTGAATCCAGACTAGGGGCTGCCAAAGGCAACAGGAAATATTTTGCATGTGCCCAAGTATGTAGAGGAGAATATAATAGAAACCATATAAAACTAATTAATACCAAGTCTATTTAAGAGAGAGGAGGAGGGAGATGGTGCCAACTACCCTTAAACAGAGAAACCTAAAGGTTGTGGTCACTGATGACCACCACTTCCTCCTGAGGCTACCGCTGGCTGCAGAAAACTCTGGTGCCTCCCCCGACCACGTGTAAAGTGTTAAGATCAGTAATGTAAACGAAATGCCTTCTTCTGAGGATGATGATCAAAATGACAAAAACAGCAACAAATTAGAGGAAAAGAATCTGTTAGTAAGAATCCAAAACAGGAACAGGAACTCCTAATTCCCTGCTCCTTAACTCCCACTCCTGTCCTTCCATTGCTATAATAAATGTGTAAGTATACAAACAAAAGGCAAGCTCCTATTTCTTTGATAAATAGCACACTGTTTACACTTTTCACCTTGCTTCCCGCCACCACCCCAGCAGTGTATCCTGCACATCACCCACAGCAGTGTATAGAAATGTTCTTTATTCCAATTTTAAAGTTGCACAATACCCAATTATGACAATGTGGATTTACCATAGTTTATTTAGGCAGTCTGTCATGGGTGAACATTCAGATAGTTTCTTCCTTTGCTTCCACAAACAGCAGCCATAGTCGTTAGTGAGGTGTACATGTATGTGCAGTGCTATTCACTTCATACATATCATCCTGTTTAGTTCTCTTAAAAATGGATGTAACATTGATTTATAACATTGTGTAAGCTGTGTGGGCTTCCCAGGTTGACTCAGAAGTAAAGAATTCTGCCTGCCAATGCAGGAGCCGCAGGAGATGAGGGTTCAGTCCTTGGGTGGGGAGATCCCCTGGAGAAGGAAATAGCAACCCACTCCAGTATTCTTCACTCCAGTATTCTTGCCTGGGAAATCCCACGGACTGAGGAGCCTGGCGGGCTACAGTCCATGGAGTTGCGAAGAGCTGGACATGGCTGAGCATGAACACATCGTAAGTTGTGAACGACATTGACTTCTATACACAATACCAAAGATCTAGCATGCTCACCACCAAAAGTTTAGCTTCCATCAGTCACCATACAATTGATCCACTTTACCCCTTTTGTCCTTCCCTCACCCCTGTTTAATTCTTGCAGCAGTCTTGCGAGAAGGGGTAATGATTGCCCCTTTACAGGTAAGGAAACTGAGGTTGGAGAGATTAAACAACAAGCCAAGGGTCAAGCTGCTTTAAGTGGCAGAGCAAGGATGCCTGACATTGTGACTGGTCCTGGGCACTCTGCCCACTTCCTCCTCTGATTCAGATCCACGTGAAGGAGCAGAGCAGGTTCCTCTTCACCCTCCCCAAGCTTCCTGGCACCAGCTCACATTTTTTGCAAACTGACCGAGACCAAGTGTCCTACCTCTTCCAGCTCCAGCCCTCAGCTGGAAGCCGATTTATTAAATAGCTGCACAAGGTTTGGAAGGTTGCCCGGGATGTTCCCATCCGGACAAAAAAAAGAGAATCAGTGGGACAAAACTGAGATCCTGGGCATCGGCACTCTCTCAGGGTCTCCAAGCATCGCCCTCCGTGCCTCTGGCTACAGTGGTTCCCCAATTCGTTTGGGGGAGAGGGGAGAAGATGGAGTGAGAGAGCTGGACCAGGGATATTCAAACCATCATTGCCTCCGTCTCTTCTGGGCCTCTACCCTAAAATGCCCTTATTCCCTCCCAGCCAATCTGGGGCAGGAGCATGAGTTGGGGAGATCGAGGAAGCAGGGAGGAGGGGGGATTGGCATCAACTTCCTTTGTCCCCTCAGCCTGACCTGAATTTGGGTCTAGTCCAGACATCAGAGTGTCAGTCCTGTGGCCACGGGGTGTTAAATGCCGACATTGCCCGGGAGCAGATTACAGAGGCCGAGGCAGACCTTATCCGGAAACTGTAAGAGTGGGGGTAAGTGGGGGTAGGGGGTACACTGTGGCTACTTCTCTGAGCTTGCTGTGCTGTGTGCTAAGTAGCTCAGCCGTGTCTGCCTCTTTGTAACCCCATGGACTGTAGCATAACAGGCTCCTCTGTCCATGGGGACTCTCCAGGCAGGAATGGGTTGCCATGCCCTCCACCAGGGGATTGCTAGGGGATCGACCCAACCCAAGGATCAAACCATGGTCTCCCACGTTGCAAGCAGATTGTTTACTGTCTGAGCCACTAGGGAAGCCCAAGGGGAACTTCCTAACCCAGGAATCGAACCAGGGTCTCCTGCATTGCAGGAAGATTCTTTACCAGCTGAGCTAAGCAGTGCTATGGCTTATAGTGCCTGGAGAAGGAAGCCATATGTCTGTACTGAGGATGATTCTTAGTGGTAACTGGACAGCGAGGAGCAGAGGGGGGAGGTGCACATTTGGAAAATACAGTTGGTCCTCTGTCTTCAGGGTGATTGTTTCCAGGAACGCCTCAGATACCAAAATCCAATGATGGTCAAGTCCCTTTATACAAAATGGTGAAGTACAGTTCTCTCTCTTCATCCAGGGGTTTCACATCTATGGCTTCAAGCAACTATGGATCACCAAGTATACACAATGGCCTTAAAAATTGGGTCAAATTAGCATTCTGTTTTGGATAAGGCAATGGCAACCCACTCCAGTACTCTTGCTGGGAAAATCCCACGGATGGAGGAGCCTGGTGGGCTGCAGTCCATGGGATCGCTGAGAGTCGGACACGACTGAGCGATGTCACTTTTCATTTTTCACTTTCATGCATTGGAGAAGGAAATAGCAACCCACTCCAGTGTTCTTGCCTGGAGAATCCCAGGGACGGCGGGGCCTGGTGGGCTGCCATCTATGGGGTCGCACAGAGTCGGGCACGACTGAAGCAACTTAGCAGCAGCAGCAGCATTCTATTTTTGAAACAAAAAAAATCCCCGAAGTAGCAATTTGTATCTGTTAAGCATTTAGGCACTGTGATAAAGAACTTATTTACATCATTTCAGTTAATCTTTATGATACACATAAAACATACAGTTCCCATTTTAGAGATGTGAAAGTTGAGATTCAAAGAGTTTAAGTGATTTGCTCAAGCTTGCAAACCTAGTAAGCAGAGAAGTCCTGATTCAAACTGATTCAAAACTGTTTCAAACTCTGCTGACCTTGGAGTCCAGGTACTTAGCTACTTTACTAAGCCGGAGCCTCCTCTATCCTTCCTCCATTCATTCAAAAGGTAGTTAACATCTATGAACTAAACACACGGTGATACAATTAATGAGACACAGATGGTCTTTGCCCTTATGGAGTTTATTTTCTAGTTGGGGGGGAAGTATATAAATAACAAATATCACCGTGTTGTTTAAACATGGTTACAGACTATGATAAATGTTATGGCTATCAATTTGAGATTGTTTTAAAATGAAGTATCTAGTAATTGATGGAAGGGAAGGGGTTCTATGTAAACTCTCCTGACATTGCTTTTGTCTATTTAATGTGTATGGTATTTTATGGAAGTTCCTTTGTACATAGCTATTTTTAAAAACGTGAGCTTTTCCCAGATTGAGCCAAAAGTACAGTTTCATTATTATTAGTCTTTTTGTTTTTGTTAGTATTCTCAATTCAATGTTTCCAAAAATCCATTTCCAAGGATCCGGGTTTACGTAATCTAAATCTGTAAAGTGTTTAAAGGGAAATCCTCAGGAAAGGAGAAATTGTGCCTTAGGAGGAATGGCAGATGGAACCACATTAGGTTCTTCAGCAGAAAAAGAAGACTGTCTCCCACAGAACATGACCATCTTTTCTTCCCTGTGGTGGAGCATTGTGAAAAATCTCCCATGAACGAAGGCAGGATATGAATTCAACCTATAATTTGAAAGACAAATATATCAGATGAAAAGTGATCTAAACAGTATTATTATAGTCAACTATTATCATTGTTCTTCCATGTAGTTAGAAGATTTAAATCTGAGCTATCCCTTTTTTTTTTTCCTTTATGTTCATAAATACCCAGGAGGAAGGGAGGCGGTAGATGTTAGTGTTCCCATCATTTCTCAAACAGCATTTGAATGAGAAACACCCACCCTCTACTTGCTTGACAGGGACCTGGAGTCTAATTAGATTAGCATCACTGAACTGCTTTAGATTTCCCAGATAGGTATTGGGTAAACATAAGGTATTATTATTGTTATCACAGTGTCATTATGTTATTGTAATGGTGCGGAGTCTCCCATAAAGCTACACGGGACAGGATCTTAGCCCAGACCATGACTTGTCCAGTGCTTGGAGCCTAGATGAAAGACATGTACATATTGTCTTATGTGAGCACTGTTGCTGTGATTATTGTTGAATTTATGAATATTGAAGAGTGGACCAATTTTCAAATTCATCTCAACAGCACTCCAATTTTTTTTTTTAATGTTTCCTGTGTGATGGCAATGCTGTGCTCTTTCACATCTGTGTGATGGCCTGGAGACAAAGAGCACCTTGGGCTTCTGATATCACCTGGGATGAAGGGGAGACAGGCAGGATCTCCTAGGATGGGTGGTGGTCTTTATCCCTGTTGGGCAAGAACCTGGTAGTGGGCCCCAGGCCCACTGATGGCTGCACTCAGTGGGGTCATGCTGCTTAAAACCAACTTTGAGTGACTCTTCTCTCACGTTTACTGCCTTCTGGAGTCATAAATGGTGATTTTGAGAAAGATTAAGATGGGATCCATTTCAACAAGAGGAAGGAAGAAGAGCTATAGAGCCAAATGGCACACAAGAGAATCATTTTATGAGATTGAAGTAGTTGATTCATCACTAAATAGACCAGCTGGTAAAATTGTACAGTTTATTTTCAGAATGTATTAATCCAAAGATTTATGTTATGGATGATGACAATTTTATTTTGGAGTCTGTGAGTTTAGGACCTGCCTTATTTTATCTTGCTGTATTCTGACAATGTCATCCTCGAAGGGCATTTTCATTCCACTGTTCCCTTAGTGAACTGTAGTTTCAGTCTTCTCTCAACTGCGTCTATGGCTGCGGCCACAGTTATTTACATTAAAGCCTCACCCTTAATATTTGCATTTGCTTGCAATTCCTCCACTGAAAGTCTAATGATCTATCCTATTGGAGAACCTGAAAGACTGTAACTTATAAATACAAGATGATATATCCTTTTATCTACTTCCCATTCCATAGTTGCAGTTCTTTGCAGGGCTGAATATCATCACATTTAAATGAAGGAAAAAACCTCCTAATTGATGAGCCAGCTGTTCACTGAAATTTTTATATCTAGTCAGGCCTCAGACTAATCTAGCTTTGCATGATTTATTAGAATGTGTTTGTAATCCAAGTTATCATCACTCTCTTATTATGCAATGATTGGTTCTGGGGACAGTGTTTCATGTGGTGCTGAGACTGTCGTGGGGGAGAACACATTCTATTCACTGGTGAACAAAATGAAAACACCTTCTACCTGGTTCAGCCTGGGGAAAGGCGGACCACAGAGTGCTGAGGAGGGGGTGTCCAAGGTGACTGCATAGACACTGTCGACTGCGTAGACATATGGAACAAGAAGAGGATCATGGCTCGAACTGCTGTGTCTCAGGACGTGTGGGTGCATTTCGTGTGCAGCTACAGGTTGCGGCTGGTCTGATCACGGTTTTGTGTGGCTGAGTGCTGAGGCCGGCACTTTATTATCAGAACAGAACAAATCTAGGCTGATGTGCGTGGTATAAAGAACCCCAGGGAGCCTCCGTGCCTCATTCTCTGGCCATTCTTTCCAGTTTTTCTGCTGTTGCACTCTGGATAATTGCAGTTTAATTGGGTGACATGAAATGAAAACTGTGTCCACATTACCCAGGATTATCTCATTTTCCTGAAGCCTGCCACCAGCTGAAAGGAGCCCATTTATCAGACCAAGGGCCTGCGCGCAGTGGCTTTTACGAGCAGGGAAGGGTGTGAGAAAAGGCTAGGAAAGGGAGAAAGGGAGCTGACAGCTAAGAAAAATTATTTCAGTTGTTTATCATGAGGAAAGTTTATCTGATTCTTTACAAAACGATATGGAGGCTGGCGTGTCGAGCCATGAGTAATGAACATGGACCAAGTCTGTTTCCTCCACTGGTTGGACTTAGTGCTGCCTCTCTTTTGTGTGGGCACAGATCAACTTTAAAAGCTTCTTTCAGGCAGCATGAATGCACTTCATTTTACCAAAAAGAACTCTGTATTGATAGCCAGAAAAAAGGAAGGTTGTTTAAAAAGGAAGGGTAGACAATCGGGACAAAATGAGGAGCTTTCAGTTTCTATTATGAGCATGTCTGTCCATTCTTCCCATCTGTTTATACATTCACTGCACAATAATGTCTCTTTGCAGTAATATGTTTCCCCTTTTACACTATTCAGATTGAAAAAAGCCCTCACATCATGACCATGGAAATAAATACCATAGAAATGTGGGTATAGTGTCAATTTGTGTTCTGTGAGATGATCAAGGTAAACCAAAGGGCCAGAAGAATATTCTGCTACTGCTCATTCATCATTCCCCAGATCCAGGTAAATGAAGGACCTTGTCATCGCCTTGCAAACCCCTTCTGTTGCTATTGCATTTGTGTGAACATTTTAGTCTAATGCACCAATTGTTTAGGTAGAAAGCACTGTCTTTGAAATTGTCTATTGCACTCAAATCCCTAGCTGCGCGAGGTCTGGGCAGGAGGCGTTTCTATTCAAAAGGAAATAGAAGGCTTTAGTTCAGTAAGCACAGTGTGTTTGAAGGTTATGGAGGATTTGTGAGTGTTTTAAATAAAAGTTTTTGAATAGGGGAAAGCTCATTATCTAGAATGGTAACAGTGAATATGGAGTCAATACCTGGTGAAACAGTATCAGATGAAGTTGAAGTCCTTGCGTTTGGAGTTATCCATCCATGGCGGGTTGACTCCAGGATGTCCTAAATGCGCACTAAGGAGAGTTTCTCATGTTGTGGAATTCAGCACTTAGTCATACATCTTAGTCATTTGGGAGATGTACGTGTGTTATCAGGTGCATGGATTCACCAGACTCTGTAACGCCTGGTGTTCAGTTTGATATTAGGAGCCTGGCAGGCTACAGTCCATGGGGTCGCAAAGAGTTGGACATGACTGAGTGACTTCACTTCAAAATGAAAAGAGGAAAAGCTGTAAGTTAATACGAAAGATCAAAATTAGATACTGCACACATCTTGAATAGACTATTAACTCTATTCATTAATTATATTAATTCTATACATTGAGGTCATATACTCAGCTACCTCTAGAACTCTGGACTTTCTTTTCAATCCTTTTGGAGCAGATACTAAACTGTCCATAATGTTCCCAAAGCAATGACCTTCTAAAGAATTTAGATGTTCTCTTTGTATTTTCTGTAATGATTGGGAAGTACATAAGTTTAGGGAAGCAGGCATTTGGAAGATACCTGGAATTCCCTAAATGCTATCTTTTTCTCCTCTTTTAAATGATTAGATAAGACGATCTTTTTAAAATTTTTTAGACAATAACTTGCAAAATTTTTGAATGAATTTTCAAAATTGTTATGATTTTCAAAATTGTTGTTATGATTTATTAGTATTCAGCTCACCCTTGAAGAAAGTTAAAGTCAAATCTTCTCTCACTTTATTCTGTGTCTCTGCTGTATGTGATTAAATATATTCTCAGGAACTCTCTACTTTCTCTGATTTTTCTTTCCGAGTAAATTATTATCCTTTTATGTTTATTTTCAATAATGTGTAATATATTCAGAAAGAAAAAGTTATCTGTAAACTCTATCTCATTAAAACTGGGGGTGGGGAGAAAGAAAGTTAAACAGGAAGAAATCACATTTAATTTTTGTCAAAAAAATATAAGCACTAAAGTAGCTCTACTTGAAATCTCCAAATCTTACTCTATGTTGAAAAATTCAAATATGAATTTGACAGAGCATCTTCGTGTGTTAGGAGAATAGATCCCACTACATCTGATTATTATTTTAATTTAAAATTTTAATTTAGTCCCTTGGTCATAGAAAGGATCTATCTATCTGAATGCCACTTTATACAGCCATAACCCAGAACAAGAACATGTGACATTAGGGTATTTTAAAAGGGTTCATTCACTTCTTTCCAAATACAGAAAAATAATGTCGGTCTGATTCATCTTGGCTTCTCTGGCAGGAATGACAAATACACTCAGGCAGAGAGAACCCCATGTCAGACTGATTTATAAAAGCCTGGAGACGGGTGTTGTGGGAAAGGAAACCTATTTGTCAAATGGCCATGCCTGCTTACGCTGGCTTCTCCAGTAGGCAAGGAAGCCATCTCAGATTAGGCTATTAGGAACACTGGAATGCTTTTCTTTATGTTAGATATCAGAAGTTCAAATATATTTATCCTCTGGAAAAGAGGTGGGTACAGAATTGCAAAATGTGAGGTTGTCACACACGAACTGACAGCATATGTATGATTACTGCCCATCCAGGCAGCAAAAAAGAATCACATCTCCTCAGAGCACAGACCTGGATTACCTACTTCCTGTATGCGGCACAAGGGGTGGGTACAGAACAATAAAAAGAGAAATCATAACCAAACAAGATACTACAAAGCAAAAGAGACAAACCAACCAACACAGAGATTCCAGGCAACTCAAAAGACCAAGTGAGAGGGATTGGAGCTTTCCTACCCGCTTGCTCTGTGTATGGGTTTTAGCCAAATACACAGTGATATTTTTACTTATTATTTTCACTCAGCCACCCATTCAAAGCTCATTTGGGTGCAGAATGTAAATATCATATTTTGAATCAGGTTAATATTTGGGCTTCCCTTGTGGCTCAGTGGTAAAGAATCTGCCTGCCAACGCAAGAGATGCCCTGGAGAAGGAAATGACAACCCACTCCAGTATTCTTGCCTGGGAAATCCCATAAGCAAAGGAGCCTGGAGGGCTACAGTCCATGGAATCTCCAAGAGTCAGATATGACTTAGCGACTGAACAGTGAGACAACACAATAGTGTGCTGTGCTTTGCTAAGTCACTTCACTCTTTGCAACACTATGGACTGTAGCTCTCCAGACAGGAATACTGGAGTGGGTTGCCATGCCCTCCTCCAGGGAATCTTCCTGACCCAGGGATCAAATCCACGTCTCTCATGACTGCTGCATTGGCAGGAGGGTTCTTTGCCACCAGCACCCCCTGCGAAGAACAACAATATAGCAGTACTATTATCTAAGAGAATCATCAGAAGTTCTAGGAAGTGGTTATAGGTGGTCCCCCAGAGACATGGCCCCCATATACTGCTGCAATAAAATAATAACAAGTGTACTGTTTCTTAAAAAGTACTGCAAATGAAACAAAAACCATATCAATAATAGCTAACATTTATGGACTGCTCATTATGCCTTTGTATTTCACAACAACCTCAAATCATAGGGATTAGCAATTAAGATACAGAAAGGTAAAATAATTTGTCCAAGGTCAGACACGACTGAACTGGACTGAACTGAACTGAACAGAATTTTGTGTGTTTCCTCAATCCCAACACCCTATTCATATGCTGAAATTCTAAACCCTAATACCTTCAAATGTGACCTTATTTGGAAATCTGGTTATTACAGATATAATTAGTTAAGATGAGATCATCTGGAGTAGGGTGGGCCCCTACTCCAATATGACTGTGCACTTATATGAAGGGAGAATTTGGACACACATACACACAGGGAGAAGAGCACATAAAGATGAAAGCAGAGATTAGGGGAGATGCCAAAGAAAGCCACAGATGGCCAGTAAACCACTCGAAGTCAGAGGAGAGGCCTGGAACTCTTTCTCTCTCTCAGCTCTCAGAAGGAATCAATTTGATCTTGAACTTCTGACCTCCAGAACCGAATAACAGCACATTTCTGTTGTTTAAATCACTCATGTATAGGACTTTGTTTCAGCAAACTAACATGCAGAATTGATAGGTGGTCCAGGTAGGACTTGAACCCAGGTCTTTGGATTCAGGCCATGAGCTGGAATCACTGCACCATGTCATCACTGCTCTGGATTCCCCATGCACTTCTGAGCCCCTTAGCTAGGTAAGCTCTAGTGGAAGCCTGGGGCACTTCAGCGTGAAATCCAATGAGACGCTTGCTGTCCAGAACAGATAAATCCTACTTTGACTTGAGGTCTTAGGATGTTAAAACTCAAAGAGAACTTCAAGATATTCTAGAGCAGCAGTTCTCAAATTGTGTTCCAGAGAACCCTAAGCACCCCTAGGGGTGCCTCAGCGGCTGCTGTAGTGTCGGGAGAGAAGGAGAGGCAGGTTTCTAGGGCCCTCACTCCTATTTCACCCTGAACATTGAACTTTTGTATATTTTGGCCTTTGACATATGATCTTTTTAAATTGAAGTATAGTTGATTTACAATGTTGTGATAGTTTAGGTGTCGAGCAAAGTGGTTCAGTTACACATCCACATATTCCTTTTCAGATTTTTTTCCATTGTAGGTTATTACAAGATATTGAACATAGCTCCTTGTGCTGTATAGTAAGTCTTTATTATCTATTTTACATATAGTAGTATATATGTGTTAATCCCAAACTCCTAATTTATCCCTCCTCCCTCCTCTCCCCTTCATTAACTATAAGTTTGTATTTTATGTCTGTGAGTTTATTTTTGGTTTGCCAAATGGTTTTGTTTAAATAAAGAGTTTTTCAGCTTAACAGATAAAAAACATTAATCAAGTCCAAATCTGCATCTTACTGATGAAGATACTAATGTCCAAAAAGGCTGAATGAAGTTCTCAGGGTTGTGGATGAGCTTGGCAGAGCCAGGATTGACTGTCACTATATTCTGCTATACCTTACTGCTCATTGTAAGAAGAAAAAGAAGTGAATATTGCCTTAAAATGAGGACCCCATAGGGCATGACTGACCTCGGAACTTCGCCATCCATTGCATCTATCCATGAGGGGCATAGGTACCCTGATTCTCAGGGGGAGCTCCTGTGGTACCATCTCTCACACCCACGTAGGGGAAATAATGGCCCTGACATGGAGATTCGTGCACAGGGTCAGATTCTAGACATTTTCCTGTTCATAGCCCATGTGGGAGCACTTTGTATAATGGGACTCTTTCTATCTGGCTACTAGTGGGCTCTCCTGATATTCAGGAGTTGCTTTTTGATTCCATTATCCCACAGAGTCAGAGAAAATTGGTAACAAATAAATGATAAGAAAAAGAAGAAGAAGTGATGTCTGGAAAAATAAAACCTGCTTTCAAGCCTACAGATCCTCAAGTGGCTTAAGATGGCACTGTTTTCTCTCACAATCTAGTTCCATTTACTGACTTACATGGAACTAAGTGAAGTCGCTCAGTCGTGTCCGACTCTTTTCGACCCCATGGACTACATGTAGCCTACCAGGCTCCTCTGTCCATGGGATTTTCCAGGCAATAGTACTGGAGTGGATTGCCATTTCCTTCTCCAGGGGATCTTCCCCACCCAGGGATTGAACCCGGGTCTCCCGCATTGTAAACAGACACTTAACCGTCTGAGCCACCATGGGACTAAGGAAAGTGGAAAAGCTGGCTTAAAACTCAACGTTAAAAAACTAAGATCATGGCGTCTAGTCCCATCACTTCATGACAAATAGAAAGCGGAAAAGTAGAAGCAGTGGCAAATTTTCTTTTCTTGGGCTCCAAAATCACTGTGGATGGTGAATGCAGCCCCATGAAATTAGAAGACGCTTGCTCCTTGGAAGGAAAGTTATGAGAAATCTAAGCATCATATTAAAAAGCACAGACATCACTTTGCTGACAAACGTCTGTCTAGTCAAAGCTATGGTTTTTCCAGTAGTCATGTATGGATATGAGAGCTGGACCTTAAGAAAGGTTGGGTGCCAAAGAATTGATGCTTTCAAACTGTGGTACTGGAGAAGACTCTTGAGAGTCCTTTGGACTACAGGGAGATAAAACCAGTCAGTCCTAAAGGAAATCAACTCTGAATATTCATTGGAAAGACTGATGCTAAAGCTGAAGCTCCAATAGTTTGGCCACATGATGCGAAGAGACAATTCATAAAAGACCCTGATTGTGGGAAAGATTGAGGGCAGAAAGAGAACAGGGTAACAGAGGATGAGATAGTTAGATAGTATCACTGACTCAGTGAACATGAACTTGAGCAAACTCTGGGAGATAGTAAAGGACAGGGAAGCCTGGTGTGCTGCAGTCCACAGGGTCACAGAGACAGACATGACTTAGTGATTCAATGGCAACAACAGCAACACGGGACTAAGGAAGCCCTTTTGGGAGTGTGGACACTCGCATCCCAGCCATAGTTAGTTGTTAGACATATAAAACACTGATGGTTTGGGTGAGGGAGAAGTGACAGGAGCCAGTCTCTGTGCAAAGGGAAGGAGAGGAATCTGTTCCTCTCCAGACTGAGCAACAGAGCCTAAAAAGCAGGCAGGGTATGGGATTCCTGAATGTGTTGCTGTGGAAGAACTGTTGTTCATGTGAATTAAAAGAGTTGCTTCACTAAACCATTATGAGATCTGGCCCTCCCTTCTTTTCCAGCAGAAGAGATGAATAGACCAAAGTAGTGTCTGCCCTCTCCCTTCATAGGAGACTGCCAAGCAATCCCAACGCTGCAAGGACCAAGAACATCATCAGTCAAGTGGTGAATCCTAAAGGGAATCAGCACCAAGATGGTGCCTCACACTAATGGAGAAGAGCCACGGGTGGTTCATGTTAGAGAAAAAAACTGTTCCTGAAAATTCTCTCAAAATTCTGGGGCTCTGGCAGCTGAAAGAGGGATCCTTTCTAATTGAGGATAACAGAGAAGGAGGAATGTTCAACCTTGAGCTTCACAAGATCGTGGCTGGCCAGCATGAATTGGCAGGTGTAGTGGAGGCAGTGGAGTGCCAACTCTACTGGCACCAGGACTCTAGTGGCTCAGCCAGGAAGGGCTGGATTCCAACTCTAATAGCCCTGAGGTAGCAGTGGTGTTGTTTGGTCAGGGCCAGCGGTAGCAGATACCTGGGTTGGCAAAAATACGACTATAGTGAGTCAAGAAAACATGTAAAATGCTTCTTGTGAATTAGCAGAAATGTTTGGAGGAAGGTAATCCACAAGGAGTTGGGTTTCCCACATATGTAAGTCAGGGGGACTTGGATATTCACGTTGAGGTGTGTAGAGGCCAGTGACGAATGGGGCATTTGGGTTGCTGGTTACTTTCTAATGGGCATAACGATAGAACAACTTGCTAATATTTTTTTTTAAAAGAATTATTCATTTGGCTGTGTCCAGTCTTTGTTGCAGCATGCAGAATCTTTACAGTGTCATGTGGGATTTTTGGTTATGGTGCATGGACTCTCTTGTTGTGTTGTGTGGGATCTTAATTCCCTGACCAAGAATCCAACCTGTGTCCCCTGAATGGCAAGGCAAATTCTTAACCACTAGACCACCAGGGAAGTCCCAACAACTTGCTACTTAAAATACCAATTTCCAAGACTTCAGTAATAAGAGTGAAATTCAGATTCCTTCTCAACATAAAGTCTCTAAGAATGAGTGATATGAGGGTATATGTAAATGTTCACTTTCTACTTTTTCGCTGAATACCATCGTGATAACAAAAGAAGGACAGAAGGGAATAACTGGACTTGAGAGAAAAGGGAAGAAGAAACATCAGCAGATGAGAAAGAACGATGAATTTCTGGAAGAAGGGAAGCAAAAGGAATCATATTGAATGAGTCCTGGGGTTGGGCAGCTCAGTTTCTGAAGGAGCAGTGAGTGTAGAAACTGTTCCTGCTGGGTGAGCCCGAGAGGGACTCAAGCACAGGGACTCCAAGCAAAAAGAGCAGGACTGAGTGAAAATGGGATGAAATAGAAGCGGTTTATTGAAAGATCTTTTTTCTGGAAAATTTACACAAATGCATGCCTCATCTTCCTCCCCTGATCCTCACAAATGTGAGAAAGGACCTTAGTCTCAGATTAAAAGCAGATGGTTGCTCTCAAAAGAAAACATTGCTTGGGGAGTTCTGGGGAGTGGAGTGGCTATGGGGACCCAGAGCTTTATTTTACCTATTAAGAGAGATGTTTTGCCAGCTCCCAGCCAAGCCACTCCGAAGAGAGGCTGCCAGTTTACATGCCCTAGTTCAGTTCAGTTCAGTTGCTCAGTTGTGTCTGACTCTTTGCCACCTCATGAATCGCAGCACGCCAGGCCTCCCTGTTCATCACTATCTCCTGGAGTTCACTCAAACTCATGTCCATCGAGTCAGTGATGCCATCCAACCATCTCATCCTCTGTCGTCCCCTTCTCCTCCTGCCTTCAATCTTTCCCTGCATCAGAATCTTTCCCAATGAGTCAACTCTTTGCATGACATGGCCAAAGTACTGGAGTTTCAGCTTTAGCATCATTCCTTCCAAATAAATCCCAGGGCTGATCTTTAGAATGGACTGGTTGGATCTCCTTGCAGTCCAAGGGACTCTCAAGAGTTTTCTCCAACACCACAGTTCAAAAGCATCAACTCTTCGGCTCTCAGGTTTCTTCACAGTCCAACTCTCACATCCATACATGACCACTGGAAAAACCATAGCCTTGACTAGATGGACCTTTGTTGGCAAAGTAAAGTCTCTGCTTTTAAATATGCTATCTAGGTTGGTCATAACTTTTCTTCCAAGGAGTAAGAGTCTTTTAATTTCATGGCTGTAGTCACCATCTGCAGTGCTTCTGGAGCCCCCCAAAATAAAGTCTGACACTGTTTCCACTGTTTCCCCATCTATTTCCCATAGAGGCACATGCATTTCTTATGGTGAGCCCTTTCTTTTAGGGAAAGGCCTAGAGGGAAGGTAGATTCCCCACATGTAGATAGAAGCTCCAGTCCCCACGAGCTTCTTTATTAGGATAACCTATGGACGGGACAGGATGCCTAGAAATTATTCAGTGGCTTAAGAAACATGAAAATTCTTTTACTAGAGTCCCTTGGACTGCAAAAGATCCAACCAGTCCATCCTAAAGGAAATCAGTTCTGAATATTCATTGGAAGGACTGATGTTGAAGCTGAAATGCCAATGTTTTGGCCACCTGATGCAAAGAGCTGACTCATTGGAAAAGACCCTGATGTTGGGAAAGATTGAAGGCAGGAGGAGAAGGGGACGACAGAGGATGAGATGGTTGGATGGCATCACTGACTCAATGGACATGAGTTTGGGTAAACTCCGGGAGTTGGTGATGGACAGGGAGGCCTGGCGTGCTGCAATTCATGGGGTGGCAAAGAGTCGGACACGACTGAGTGACTGAACTGAACTGCACATGGCAGCCACCCATCCTGTCAGTGGTGGCTCTTCTGAATGCTTCCGAGAGGGTAGCTCAGACGTCATCCACCAGAGGTGTATAAGGTCACTGCAGAAAGAGGGACAGAGATTAGGGAGGAGTCATGATCGTGCTCTTAAAAGGACCCACCTGAAAGGGGCTGGTCCTTGGATAGAACACTCCACTGCAAGCGCATCTGGAAAAGGTCTAGCTGTGAACCAGGAAGAGCTGATGTTAGTGTAGCTATAGCACCTCTGCACAGAGACAACAAAGGACCAGACTTTCAGTGCTAATCAGACACCAGAAAGGAGTGAGGCAGAACAAAGAGAACAACCAACCTCAATTCAGTGAACAGAAGAACCTTCAGAAATTCTATCTGGAGCTTTGAAAAGATACTGCATCTATTAAAAATATATATTAGGCTGCCATGAAAAAGAAGAACTCAAAGGACAAAGAAGAATCATAAAGTTTGATGACTCTGAATTTAAAAAGTCAACAGATGGGTAGATGATAACATTGGTTGTTGGTTTTGAATTTATTAGACAAACTTACAGAAAAACTTAGATTTAATTATAGTTAAAGAACTAAATATTAAAGTCGTGGATTCTGTAGGTAGAGGCAGAAAGGTGGATGGACAGATAGGGTTCTCATTTGCTCAGATCACAAGGTAGCAGGGCAGGACATACAGTCTAAAGTTAGTAGATTCCCCCCCACCCCGGCCCCCGCCAATAGAGGATTAGTTATGTTACTTTAATTGGTTAAATTAATGGAACTGGAAATAAACCTGTGAGATTGGAGGCGGGATGAAGAGAGAATAAAGGGTAACTCAGCTGAGCTTTCAGATCTGTTACTCAATACAGCTTAAAGCTGACAAGTCAAGAAAGACAGGTATAAGCAACATAACCAAAGGTAATCACTAGAAAAAGATCCAAGAGAGAAGTGGTTAAGAGTGGTTACCTTTGGTGAATAGAACTAAACTCCAAGCGGGTGAATGGTTTTGCTTTTACTTTTGTATCCTTGGTTATTTTCATTTTCATTATCATATTTTCCTTGCATTAAAGAAGTTCTGGAAAGACACAAACTGCTAACCGTAGTTATTCTGGTGAGTTGGAGTGAGGGATATTGGTGGAGAGGTAGAAAAAGTTAATATTTTTCTTTCCTTCTTTTCTTCTTTAGATTATATTTTTATAATGGCAATTATTAACTTTGTATTAAAATATCTTATTACAATTTTAAATATCACCCTCCTCCATATTTCAGTTGATTTAGGAGAAGAAAAGACCCTTTTCAGCTGTAAAGAGCCTCAGTGCACTCATCAGAAAGCTGTAGGAGGTCTATCCAAAATTCTCTTCTGGCAACTCTGAACTTCAACTTCACCACTAACTACATCTATTTTTAGATAGAATGGTTCTCAAAGGATGCTGTGGCTCACTTCCTGTAGGCACACTTTACAACTTTAATTGATTAGGTTTTTTTCAATGATTTATATTTTATTGTTAAATGAATGAAGTTTCACCATGCTTTTGAATATACATATTTCAAAAATATCTTGTTCTTTTTATTTTTAAAAATAATTGATTAGTTTTTCCAGCATAACTTATTGCATTATTATGTCCTTTTAAAGGCTCTATAGGTGTACACTGTTCTTTTCAGGAGCTATCCCCCAGAGACATTTGGTACAAGATTTTTAAAGAATTATATTTAAAGCACCACATTACTAATTTTTCAACATTGTTAACTTTTAAGAATTTATTTCAAGCTGTGATGTGTAAGAGTCCAATTGAATGCCAGAGGGCTAGCTTTTATGGTTCTTGTTTTAATAATCATATGGTAATGTTTTTGTTAATACCATTTTGTAACCAAAGCTGTGACTTTGACAGATTTAATTTAATGACCATATAATTTCCAAAGATATCAGGACATACCTTAGGCCAGACAAGATTGGAGGGTTCAGAAACGAGAAGCCACAGGAAGCAAAGACACATTTGTTCACAATAAAAATGTTTCTTCCTTGCTATATTATTTCTATTTTATAGCTGTCAAAAGTTGATGAGATCATGTGACTCTCCTGTTTACTGTACCAAAAGTCCTTTGAGAGCCAGGGCCTGCTAATTCCTCTGGTGCTGGCATTGAGGACATTCAATAAATATTTGTTCAATGAATACATCTGTATACAAATGAATGGATGAATGAATGAGTCACAAATAGACTTCAGTTTTCAAAGGTTTTCATGCAGAAGCCCACACCACCTCTCCTATAATAGCCACAAGATTACTAAAGTGAAACCTTAAAAGTTTAAGGACTCCAAAGCCATAGATTGACCCCGGAAGACTTATTTTCCAGTTCTGACCAAATGAAGCTATAGGGACAGCCTCTCCTCCTCCATGACTGGCGTTTATGCCAAATAGATTTCATATGCTCGACAGTCCATTCTTAAGTGTGTGAATTTATTTCAAAGTTTAGACTGTAAGTAGGGCACCATGGAAACCGTAAAAATGAAGATACGGTGATTTACAGGAAGATGTGTGTTTAAATCAGAATATCTCCTTAGGTGAAAACATATCACCATCCAAACAGATTTTATCAAGGGGCAGATTCAGAGGTAATGATGGGCTGACTGGTGTGAGAGATAAACTTGAGTAATGGCTGGCGGGTCTATTGAATTTGGACATTCATGAGGATTTCCTCCCAGCAATTCCTTCTAGAACACGCCCCAAAGGGAAAACAGTTCTACCAGCATGATATCTGTGAATCTCTGCAGCTTTGCGAAGAAGTTTTTAAGAGAGCAATACTAAAATCTGCTCAGCTCCTCTGTAATCCCCATTTCCCCAGCACCATCACAGACCCCTTCTACCAAGGATGGAAGTGGAAATCATTTATCCCAGGGCCCCTGGACTCCCTGACAGAACTGAAGACTCCTTTTCCCACAGTTTGAAGGGTAGAGAGGATGTCTTGGAGCTTCAGACTTCCCACAGGGCCCTTTTTGGGTGTCTGATGAGAATATGGAAACATGGGTCGTGCTCTGCCAAGGACCCCTTGATTTGTCTTTCATAACCTGGAAGCCTGTTGCTGGTATACCTTGGGAAGAAACACTAGGTCTGTGATAAGCATTTTTGTTGTATTCTAACCCCTTCCTCACCACCTCATCCCTCAGTTAATTGCTAGGGGGCAATCTGACAAGTTTGCCTCTGCACAGAGGCTCCTTGGCAGGGCTCCAGTAGCTGCAGTAGGCACACCCTTAAATGTAATGTAGTCAAAGTGCTATTAAATTAATTATAGCGTTTATCATAGGACTATTTACAAGGTAAAGTCATGCAACATAAAACATTAAAGAAACATGATTACACAGAAATGGAAGGAAGAGCGCTGGGTATCAAATATGAAGCACTTTTTTAAAAACTTAAAAATATATATATATTTACTAGGCTGCATTCCAAGTGGGATCTTCATCATGTCATGCGCAATCTATTGTTGTGACACACTCTCTAGTTGTGGTGTTCCACTCTCTAGCTGTGACATTGCCCTGAGGATGTGGGATCTTAGTTCCCCAACCAAGAATCAAACCCTCATCCTCGGCACTGGAAGGCAGATTCTCAACCACTGGACCACTAGGGAAGTCCCTAAATATGAAGTACTTGATTAATCAGTTGGCTCTGAGAATGGGTTAGTTAGATTTATTCAGATGAGCAGAGTTGGAGCCTACCTCCTTGGGGAAAATCAGACATCTTGGCATCTACCGGCTTGCTAGTTCTTTATTTTCTCTGCATTTTAGCAATAAAAGCAAATACATTTTTTTTTCTCTAAAGGAATAGAGCCTTCCTGTGGAATCATTGTAGTCATCTCTAAATCAACATGAAGGATATTTCTAAGTGTTAATAGCTGTGATAGGATCTTTGTGCATAGACTCAATACCAATCTTGTTATCCTTTAAATGAAAGAAACCACTACTGGCTACTTTGCAGTATTTCCTGTACACAACTTCCAACAATGTGCAGGGTTTGTTTAGAATGATGAGGACTTCTGCTGCACCATTCAATCTCTTATTCATGTCTCCAGATCATTCAGAATAAGATATTTAGTCTCTATTAATACAATTCTGGTTCCAAGATTGGTTCTCTGGAACCAGGAACCAGAGATCAAATTGCCAACATCTGTTAGATCATAGAAAAGCAAGAGAATTCCAGAAAAACATCTACTTCTGCTTTATTGATTATGCCAAAGACTTTGACAGTATAGGTCACAACAAACTGTGGAAAATTCTTCAAGAGATAGAAATACCAGACCACCTCACCTGCCTCCTGAGAATTCTATATGCAGGTCAAGAAGCAAGTTAGAATTGGACATGGAACAACAGACTGGTTCCAAATAGGGAAAGGAGTACATCAAGGCTATATATTTTCAGCTGGCTTATTTAGCTTATATGCAGAGTATATCATGCAAAATACTGGGCTGGATGAAGCACAAGCTGGAATCAAGATTGCCAGGAGAAATATCAATAACCTAAGTTACACAGGTGACATCACCCTTAGGGCAGAAAGTGAAGAGGAACTAAAGAGCCTCTTGATGAAAGTGAAAGAGGAGAGTAAAAAACTAGCTTAAAACTCAGTATTCAAAAAACTAAGATCATGGCATCTGGTCCCATCACTTCATGGGAAATAGATGGGGAAACAATGGAAACAGTGAGAGACTTTATTTTGGGGGTTCCAAAATCACTGCAGATGGGGTGACTGCAGCCGTGAAATTAAAAGATGCTTGCTCCTTGGAAGAAAAGCTATGACCAACCTAGACAGCATATTAAAAAACAGAGACATTACTTTGCCAGCAAAGGTCTATCTAGTCAAGGCTATGGTTTTTCAAGGAAAGCTGAGCACTGAAGAACTGATGCTTTTGAACTGTGGAGTTGGAGAAGACTCTTGAGAGTCCCTTGGACTGCAAGGAGATCCAACCAGTCAATCCTCAAGGAAAAGAGTCCTGAATATTCATTGGAAGGACTGATGCTAAAACTGAAACGCCAATACTTTGGCCACCTGATGCAAAGAACTGACTCTTTTGAAAAGACCCTGATGCTGGGAAAAATTGAAGACAAGAGGAGAAGGGGACGACAGAGGATGAGATGGTTGGATGGCATCACCGACTGGATGGGCATGAGTTTGAGAAAGCTCTGGGTGTTGGTGATGGACAGGGGAGCCTGCTGCAGTCCATGAGTCGGACACGACTGAGCGACTGAACTGAACTGAATAAAATTCACCCATAGAGGGTTTCCTTCAATTTTTAAGTCTTTTCAAGTGCGTTTCCAATTGGACACCCTCCTACATTGACCCCATTCTGTCATTCACTCAAAGAAAAGCAACTTCATTCTTCCAGTTGCTCAGAGCCCATATTGGGAGTTATCCTAATATTCTCTCTTTTTCTTCACATTCCACATCAAATCCTTTAAGTAACCCTGTTGGGTCTACCTTCAGAATACACTCAAAAACATTTGGGTTAATTAACTTCCCAGAACTTCAGTTTTCCCATCTGCAATATTGGGGTAACAGTGTTAACACCTGGAGAAGAAAATGGCAACCCACTCCAGTGTTCTTGCCTGGAGAATCCCAGGGACGGTGGAGCCTGGTGGGCTGCCATCTATGGGGTCACAGAGAGTCGGACACAACTGAAGCGACTTAGCAGCAGCAGCAGCAACAGTGTTAACACCCACCCCTGTCCCCACTGGGAAGATTAAGTGACAGTGCAGTATTGCAGGATGGTGAGTGTTCATTAAATAGCTAACACTCAGACTATTACCATTACTAGTCTTCCACAACTAAAGTTATATGGTATATGTCATACTTTTGTGGGATGCTGAATGACTGAGAGGAATAATAAGAAAGAGACATCAAGAAAGCATCACCTAATGAAAGAAAATCTAGGTAAACATGAAAATAAACCCAGTGCTATTTGAAGTTGGAACATAAAGTTAGCCAAAAGAAACACTGATATTCTTTAAAAGACAAGCAAAACAGTAAAAAAAAGATGTTGGCAGCCAAGTACGTCAATGTCCCAGCCAGAGATTTTCATAGAAAAGCCAAAAGACCTACGAATTTTGACAAACTATTATATTTTAAAAGACTAGATTCAAAATCTGAACACTTCTCATCACCTGAGTTTTTGAGTTATTCTTGGAAAATTCTATTTCTCCATATTTCCCAAATTTTTTATAAAGAATATATGTAACTATTGGCTTCCTAGGTGGCTCAGTGGTAAAGAATCCACCTGCCAGTGCAGGAGACGCAGGAGACCTGGGTTTGATGCCTGGGATAGGAAGATCCCCTGAGGGAGGAAATACCAAACCACTCCATGTTCTTGCCTGGAGAATCCCATGGACAGAGAAGCCAGGTGGCCTATAGTCTATAGGATCGCAGAGAGTTGGACATGACTGAGTAACTGAACACACGCATGCAATTTTTACAAACAGAAAAATAATATTTAAAAAATACTTGCTTTGATGAAAAGGTCGTGGCAGCCCTATATTTTTTAGTTAACCAAGATTCTAATAAAAGAATAAACAACTTCAGATTTAGCCTAGTTTGCATGTATTATATTAAGTTCTCGAAGTTAAGTTCTACAAGATTTTATTTTTAAATTATATAGGAATTTATTACCTTCTGTTTATTAGTAACATGATTTTTTTAATATTCCTTTCAAATAACTATATATATATATAATTAAAGTTGCACATGCAGCTGAATCTTTATAAAACAGGTAAATCTGAGGGGCAAATTCTAAATTCAAAGATTAAAAGTTAAGCTAGTCCTCACCCAAGAAAATAAAATCTCAGTTTACTTGTAATTTTTAAGGTGAATGAAAAATATCGACTTTTAAGAGCTAGCAATTTAAACACTTATTTTTTTAATAAAACTTATCTGTACACATACTTAATGTTATATGGGTTTCTGGCGGGGGGTGAAGGTGATGTGGTGGGGGTTTTATAGTGTGGTTTGTTGTTTGGTTTCGACTGGTAAGCTATATTATTAAATATGTTTATAAAAGTTTGGAGTATATAAAACTAATAAAATAATCTTCAGTGTGCCTTTCCCATAGACTTGCCTTTGAAGTACAATGTTGTGGTTTAGGTAGTTTCAAGGCTATATTTATTCTATAATTTTAAAATATAAGAGTTAATAACTTAATAGTAGCAGCTTGAACTATAATTTTAATTGTGAAACTGTTCTTCCTCTTGACATCACAATTCAATATAGTTAGGGTTTAAAAATCAGGCCACAAACAAGGGCAAGTGCACTCAGATTCTATTCTCAGATACTATTTCATGGCAAATGATTTTCATAATCTTTGCCTTTTGTCCTTAAAGCTCCCATCAGGTAGACCAGTAGCCTGAACTTTGCTGGCAAATATCCCAGCAAAACAGCATCAACCCTATGTGTGCTTGGAACATTGGGTGCTTGCAATTGTGTAGGGGTAAGAGGAGAAATATGCATTCTTGAAGTTCAAAAACATGTATTGAACTCCCATTCTGTGCCAGGAACTGTGCTGGTTGTTTCTACCCACATTATGTCATTCAATACCTATATCAAATCCAGGAGCAAGGAGGTGAGACCACTACATTCCACAAAGGGGCAAAGTGAAAGCATTAGTTGTTCAGTCGTGTCCGACTCTGTGACTCAATGGACTTTAGCCTGCCAGGCTTCTCTATCCATGGAATTCTCCAGGCAAGAATACTGGGGTGGGTAGCCATTCCCTTCTCCATGGAATCTTCCTGACCCAGAGATCGAACCTGGGTTTCCTGCATTGCAGGCAGAATCTTTCCCATCTGAGCCAGCAGGAAGCCCAAAGGGACAAATGAAGAGGCAATATCAGGATCTGAACTCCAGTTGTCTGATTCTAAGCCTACTGTACACCATTCAAAAGCCAGGGTGAAAATGAATTTTGGAAAAATAGACCGTGTAACCAAAATACAAGCCACGTTCCAACAGAACACACTGCAGAGCAGGATATCATATCATTCTGAAAATAGGAAAGCAAAATAAACTGGGGTCTTGCAGACTTTTCTGCAAGGATGGTGGTAACTTAGGCCATCACACTGCTCTGTTCCCAGCTGTCTCTTGGTTACCAGTAGGGCACCAAGAAGACAGAATCAGGCAGGCGAGGACTCTTCTCTGAATGGCAGCCCACCTTCAAGACCACTGCTGAGAAGGTAAGGCCTGTTTCAGACTTGAAAGCTTTGTGCCACCCCTGTAGGTGGGAGGGATGGGAAGCCTGTGGCCTCTGTGGTCCAGACGTCAGGGTAAGTTCATGCACAGGATCAAACTCTAAGGAGCAGAAATGATGCCCAGATGATCATTTTGAGGATGTTAGAGTAGATTCCATTTCTTTCTTTCAACAAGGGTCCTAGAGCTGTCAGCAGGCATTTTCTTGGCAGAATTTACACATGCTATGCATGCTAAATCACTTCATTTGTGTCCTACTCTTTTCAACCCTATGGACTGTAGCCCACCAGGCTCCTCTGTCCATGGGATTTTCCAAGCAAGAATACTGGAGTGGGTTGCCATGCCCTCCTCCAGGGTATCTTCCCAACCCAGGGACTGAACCCACATCTCTTGTGCCTCCTGCATTGGCAGGTGGGTTCTTTATCACTAGTGCCACCTGAACTATAAATGGTAGAAAATGGCCTTTTATTCAACCAATGAATAAAAGAAAGGTCCTGATGAGACTGATGCTGTGTCTATTGTAAGGATATTGTCCAACGCCCTGCACAGAAAAGTTTTCTAGCCAGAAAACACATTTGTAAGTATCAAAGTATGAAACATACCTCTTGGCATCTGGTACTCATTCTCCAGAACCTTCTTCCCATATATCCTGCCATGCCATGCATACCCTCCGCTACTCCCCACTAGCACCTAAATTTCTTCCCCTCAAACATATAGAAATAGACAACAAAATTACAGTTCAATGTCTCACTCTAGAGGGACTTGCGTTCTCTATTACATTAAAATAAGTAGACATTAGTTAATATATTCCTGGGGATCTCAATAAATTCTCTTTCTGTTGTTTAAAATCTAAATCCTAAATGCATCCTTTTCCTATTTTATGATGCTTAGGAATAAGGACTGCTAGCCATTTTCTTCTGCTGAAAAGCTGTTTGAATGTGGCCGCTCTGATTTACAAGATCTGTGGAGATTTGGGGACTTCTTTGAAAGAAAAACTGCAACTTGACACAAGATATTATGAATTTACTGACCAGAAATACCTGATGAGCCTCCATGTTTTATATGCACTTACAAATATAGGCAGACACACATATTATAGGTACACATTTCTAGCACAATCACTGGATTACTGAATTTAAATGGGAGTTTTTAAAAATCGCTTTTAAGAATCAAGAAATTAATACATATTTATTCATCTCAAATGATTTAAAAATCTTTTTATTCTTATTTATTTATTTTGGCTGCACTAGGTCTTCATTACTGTGCACAGGCTTTCTCTAGTTGCAGTGACCACGGGCTACTCTTTGTTGTGGCGCGCAGTCTTCTCGTTGCAGTGGCTTCTCTTGTGGACCATGGGCTCCAGGGCACGCTGGCTTCAGGAGTTGCTGAGCACGCTGTCTTCAGGAGTTGCTGGGCATGCTGGCTTCAGGAGTTGCAGTTCGAAGGCTCTAGAGCAGAGGCTCAGAAGTTGTGGCTCCAGGGCTGGAGAATCTGGGGTCAGTAGTTCCAGCGTACAGGCTTTGTCACTCCAAGGCATGCGGGATCTTCTGGGACCAGGGATGGAACCCCTGTCCGCCGCACTGGCAGGCAGATTCTTATCCACCGCACCACCAGGGAAATCCTAAATGATTTTTAAAATGTAAACTTTTGCTTTATATATTTCCTAGAGAAATTTTATAATTTATGATTATTTTAAAAGACCAAAATAGACTAGATTATATTGGAGTTTATCTTTTTAGTATAAATTTATTTATTTTAATTGGAGGCTAATTACTTTACAATATTGTAGTGGTTTTGCCATACACTGACTTGAGTTTAGCCGACAATTTAAGTAGTCAGGAGAGTTCCACGGCAGTCCAGTGTTTAAGACTTCACCTTCCAGGGCAGCAGGTGTGGGTTCAATCCCTGGTTGGGGAACCTGCTGGCCTCGTAGCCAAAAAACCAAAGCATAAAACAGAAGCAATATTTGTAACAAACTCATTAAAGACTTTAAAAGTGGTCCACATCAAAAAAGAAAAACTTTAAAAAATAAAAGTAATTGGAATGAAGATAATTAAGAGTGTTATTATGCAGATATGCAATAAAACAACATTTGCTTTGGTGACTCATAATAACATTAGGCATTTGAACTGAAACCAGTGAAACGTTATGTGATGGGAAAACAATTGATCTTGGTTTTTATGTACACATTTCATTGCCTGAAGTTTCTTCTTGTTAAATAAAGTTCTGCACTCCTCTTAAATAGTTTATGTTGCATCTTGGCAAATTAATAGTTTAATTATTCACAAAAGTAATATGGCTTACTGAATAGTTCTATGCAATTTTAGCCTTATTAACACAAAACATAACAATATATTTGAGAAAATAGGTAAGAATCGTAAATAAATCTTCTGATATTGTTGGGCTATGTTTGACTTTTAAAATTGATTTATAGGCACTTCTCTTGTGGGCCAATGGTTAAGATGGTTAAGAATCCACCTTCCAATGCAGGGGATGTAGGTTTGATCCCTGGTCCTGGAATTAATATCCAATATGCCTCAGAGCAACAAAGCCCATGAGCCACAAATACTGAACTGGTGCACGGCAATGAAGACCCAGTGCAACCAAAAATAAAGAAATAATTGAAAAATAAAATTGACTATAACTGCATAATTTCCTTTTTCCTGCAGCTTTTTAAATTAAAAGAACTCTGTTTTTTCTATTTAACTCAACTTAATTTTTAGCAAGTCACCACATTATCAGTCCATGGGGTCAGAAAAAGTCAGACATGACTTAGCAACTAAACAACAAATATATTAGAAATATAGAAATATTAGAAATAATAGAATTTTGTGCTATATAGGGACTTAGTAATAATGATGTAATTGAGGGTGGATTTGCTCAAAGACTGAAAAAACAGATCTTTTCCTTCTAACAACTGATTGTATATATCCCAGTCTCTTAACTACATCTTATTAAATGTTTAAGAAAATAGGTATCATAGCATTGCTATAGAAGGTCAAATAATATTCTAAAGGATCAAAGTAATACATTAAGAGGGAATTTGAGAAAAGCCACATTCTTCTGCATTTGTGTATGTGTGTGTGAAAATACAACTACAATAAAAAAAAATTTGACGATTTCCTGTAACTGGTAACTAATAATTTATCAGAACTAACTTTTCTAGACCAACAGCTTTTCCATTCTAAAAGAAAGCAACATCATTTACTTATATGTTGATTATGATCTCGGGTTTCTGCCCCAAATGCTGATGTATTAATATGATATGGAATAGTTGAACCTGATCAGCCTGTTCATTTACTGAGTGAACAGACAGAGGAAACTGTTCTAGAAACTTGTTAAGTCTGATGGACCACATTCTGTGGTCAAAGGAAAAGGAGAAGTTAGGTAGTTTTTCTAGGCAATTTATGCAGAAGTGATTGTGGATCAGAGGAAAGAGGGCACAGGAGAGAGGAGCAGAGCGCTGAGAGGAGGGGGCGTAATCTGGGTGATTTGTGACCCCGCTCCCACTGCTTCAGCTTTGGAAATCTGGCTCTCCTATGGCAAATGGGCAGCATGTGAAATATCCTTTTGGAGTCTAGGCCCATTGTGGTTTCCATCAAATTCCACAGCCTTCAAGGAAGGCACGTTCATTCCGGGGGTCAACCCAGTGTGCACCATTATCCAGACTCATTCATTCTAGATTCATGCCTAGGAGATATTCAGCCAATATTTGCCCAGTAGCCTTTCAGTTATACCGTGAGAGCCAGCTATCAGAAAATCTTTAAGCCAAGTACAGTTGATCTTAGCCAGTTTTCATGGCACTTCTGTCTATTTGTTAATGGAAGCATGACCATTGTCTGATCATGTATTGATTGTGGATGAATGCCCACTGTCTAGCTCAGTGCCAGGCAGATGAAAGGAGCTTTATACATATTTGCTGAAGAAATGAAAGAATGAATATCACTCACACACACACACGCACACACCCTTCTCCTCACCCTTCTCTATTTCCATGCCTGAGAGCCAGTAGCAAGGGGCAGTGTTCTCTTTGGGACACAGATTTTGGCTCAGATGTGTCTTCAAACAACAACCATCTGAATCCATTATCTCAGGGCCACAAGTCTACAGTAGCAGCTCTTTATGTGAACAACTGAATCCATATTCATCTAATGGTTAGTAGATGATCGTGTATTACTACATTTTCCACTCTGTTATATAAAATGACAGTGACTTAATTTAAGGGGGTTTTGAGAAGCCACTCAGACCTAGTTGCTTTTCCACTTCTCATTCTTCATTGAATGGTCATTATCCTTCTGCCTCACTGTCTTTGCCACCTAAATTGGGGGCTCCTGAAGAAAACAATAGTTTTCTAAAGTTATAGTGTAGTCATTTTTGTAAACTCCTAACACAGCTTTTGGTCTGTCAGGAGATAATCTTAGGAAACCACTTCCTGAATGGTTGTGAGGTACCCGGCATGTCACAGCCACTCTCCAATTCACAATCCAGACAGTGGGGAGAACTGACTCAGAGGGCTTAAGTAACTTGTCCAGGGTCCAGCAGATAGACGTATGAGCTTGGAACACCATCCAGATCTATGCAGTTCCACAGCCCTGGTTTCTCCCATTGCACAGGGCAGTCACCCCTATATCATGGATGCGTGTCTCTAAGATGTTGTATTCTAGGCACTTAGGGGAAAAAAACAGTATTATAATGTGGTCTGAAATGGTCAACTCTGGTGCATGTGGCTTCAATTCTATCCGTTAGACCTGAGAGTAGAAGTGGAGACCACCTCTCGGGATGTCAATGACGGTCTTTTGTAGTCCTACAGACAGTTGTGTAGACACAAAGACAATGAGAAGCTGGGTCCTAAGGACGTCACTTTGGAAAGACTTTGGTTCCTTAACCTCTTTCCTTGCTTCTTTCCTACCCTGGCAATCAGTGCCCATCATCTTAAGTGACCCCCAGCACATCATTATTTTCTGAAAGCTTTAGGATCCTCACTAGAAATCACAGAAGTGATCTGAGTTGGAAGAAGGAAGGTTCTGAATCAGATTCTGTAAAGGACAAGTTTGGAAATGTGTCATTTTCACAAGCATCCCTAATCATGGCACTAATCCACTTCCTTTCTATCCTCTGAAGGAGTTCATTCTTCTGCAAGGCAGGGGCTTTTAAAGCAGGCTTATATTCTCCATTTCTTCACTGTTGAAAATGATACTCTGACAAATACTCTTGACCATTCACTTTTGCCATCTCTGATTATTTCCTTGGGACAGGTTCATAAATGGTAAGACAATGTCAAAGGCATGGACATTTGCTTTATTAAAATGTTTAAAAATATACATTATTTCCTGGTTGTATATTTTAAAAACTGAAACAGTTTATAGGCTTGTAAATATTTAGTGAGTGTTCTTTTTCTCTACGTCTTTACTAACATTAACATTTTAAATGTTTAAGGTATCAAGTAAGCAAATATTTTCTTTGTTGAGTTTCTGTGTTTATGGGTAGACTGAACACTTTAAGAAATTTTTATGTTGTTTAAGGAAATGATTGAGGCATTATTATCTGATGTTCTCATAAGGACTATGTCAGTCAGAATTGATAAGTCAATAATAAAGTAGGAGAAGGGACTCATATTTGCAGGACATCTGTAATTTAAGGGAGAAGGCAATTTTAATTATTTACTTAGTCATTATTCCTGAACAATGATCTCCAGCATCTCTTAGCTGGGGTTGCAATGAGTCTTTTAAATATTTCACTGGAAGTTTGTTTCTGGTTTGCTTAAGTAGTGGTGAATAGTTTTAAATTTATTTTACAGGAAGATGATTCATTTTTTTTGATGTCCCCATAATTTCAGGGTTCTGCAATTTATCTGAGAGCTTAGAGAACTAGCAGAAATACAAGAAAATGCTGCCCCAAATTGCCATATGCAATTTCTTGTCCAAGGAAGACTCCTTCCGTAAGACCATTTGCTTCCACATTTTGGACAGAGAGGATATAGACAGCTGTTTCATCTCAGAACTTTTAAAAACAAATCTAGTGAAAGGTTGGCAGTTTGCTCAGTAACTAACTTGTTGAATGTACCCCTAATGGAAAAGCTCACTAACCCACTTTTTAGAGTCATTTTCCCTGGGACTGGCTGGTCAATGCATTAAGCTTTATGGAAAAGGTACAAAGCATTTGAGGCCATAATAGCCTATCTGATGGTGAGAAGTGGGCTTCAGTTTGCTGATGGACAAAGAGGAGGAATAATTGCTTCCCTGACCATCCATGGCTCTGCAGACAAACGTGACATCTGACCTGCTGCCGTTGTTGAAGTCCAAAAGGACCTTGACCCTCAGGGTTTAAGTAGGTGAACAGTTGGGAGCAAGGAGCAAGTCCCAGAAAACAGGGCTTGTTGCTCCTTCTGCCCCGTTTTCCTGGAGAAAACTGCTACTTATGCCTGAAGCTCTTCTCTTCTAACCATCTTGCTCACTGCAGGACCACAACATGGAAGGCTAGAACATTGCATGCAAATGGAAGGAGACCCAGAAAGTTCTCTCCTCAGCTCCACAAGCATCTGGGATCCCACCAAAGCCTCAGAAGATAGGATTACTTCACAGGCAGGATTTTTCAAATCAAACCTTTGTCAGTTGTGTCTTCTCAAGAAGCACACGTATACACATACACGTCATCTGCCATGACTGGAGGAACTCATTGGCTGGATGCAGGGTTGCCCCTATGCATCAAACATTCTGAAGCTATCTTCTGGGTATTATTTGAAGACCAAAAGTCATTCAGTCACAGCTTCAGAAATAACCCATTAGAGTAGGCTCTTCTGGGCAGAGTATTGGCTCCAAAGAATCTTCTCTAGGTGTCAACACACTAGCCAGAAGGAGGAGGTATTACATTTACCCATCAGCATGACAGTCACCTTCCCCATTAATACAATCAATATCTTGGCTTAACTAGCTGCCACAAGGCACAAGGATGGACTTGTTAGGGGTTCTGGGCACGACCTGGGGGCCCCAGTCGGAAAGCTTTGTAGGACAAACTTCTCCCTAATGATTTTCTTTCAGCCAATTCTAGATATCCATTGTAAGTCCATTAAGTAAATAAGAAATAATTCTGAAATATATCTTAAATTCTGCTTGTGAAAAGGTAGACTGTCATCTTCATGTTTAATACAAGTAAATTATCTAGAAGCCTTGGGAGTCTGCTCCAGTACTGAGCATAGCAGGGCTATGCCTTGGCTAGTGTATAGGATTCTGGGATGCTCTGCTCTGCCTGTTTTGTGTTCCCACCTCCATTCGATAAAGACATGTATCTTGTGAAGGGCGTTGGGCTCAAAACCTGTATGCACCTTTATCTCATCACATTGACATGCATATATGGCTGCTCCCTGTTCCCCATTTCCAACCATAGTCAATCAGACTGGGGCGCCAACCCAGCTCCTGCACTTGGTGGAGAAGAGAGACAAGTTGCATGATACAAGATGGAGAGATTTTGGAGCCTGACCATTCGGGTTCATTCGGGCACCTCATTTGCTCTAGGCACAGCCATTATCAGACAGGAACTACGGAACTGAATTCAGAACTATTGAATGCATCTAAAGGACATTCAATTCTCCAGTCCACCCACATTTAATTATTTTTATTCTTAGTCCCAAGTTGCCTTTTCCTTACAGTCAGCAAGCTTCGGAGTTGCCACTGCCTCCCTTCCTAGCCAACATCATTAACAGAAATATATACAGGCCGAAAAACAATGTAGTTCAAAAATAAACATTTAAAAGCCAGCTAAAATTGTTCAAAATAAACAATTTAATTGAAGTCAACTATGACAGTATTTTGTTATATACGTTAGCTTGGTGGCACACCAACATCAATTTCCAAAAACAACTAAGACCGTATGAAACCAATGGATTTAAACATTGTCCACTTCAAGTTTTGTTTTTATTTTGCCAACGTGTCAGCCAATACTGAAATATAAGAGTTTGCTAATGCAGCAGGCAGGTAAAACAGTAATCCATATTCATCCACTCAAAAATATTTATTCAATGGCTATTGTAGAGTTTGAGGCCTCCCAGGTGGCTCAGTGATAAAGAATCTGCAAATTCAACCGCTGGATCAGGAAGATTCCCTGGAGAAGGAAATGGCAACCCTCTCCAGTATTCTTACCTGAAAAATTCCATGAACAGAGGAGCCTGGTAGGCTACAATCCATGCGGTCGCAGAGTCAGACACAACTGAACAACTGAACAGCGGTAGTTGTAGAGTGTGGCCTGCGTGAGGGCAGGGACTGAGGCTGCCTTGGTGCTGGCCAGAGGAGGAGGCAGGACGTGCATTCAGCACATAGCACTGTGTCCCGGCATTCAGGGCAACTCCGAGAATCATTTCTGAGCAAACGACGGAGTGCAGCAGGCTCTATGCTAGCTGCTTGGGATGAAGAGATAGGTGCTCTCAGCAGGGTCAGAGCCTAGAGCTGGAGAACAGGCATTAAGCTAATTTTTCAGACTTTCCTCAGGAAACCGGGAAAACCATAACCGAATCACAAGGGCCAGGAGACAAGGATGCCAGGGCTGTGCCTTATGACCCACTTGGTAGGGTCCCACTTTCTCTAAAAATAAGAGCCCAGGCTTCGAGAAACCCAAAGAACCCTTCTGAACTGTTTTCACTGCATGGAATGAGTCAAGTTGGACCCAGATATATTTAGTGACTTTTCTGCTTTCTGTAGCATTCGGACAGAGCCACAGGATTGGGGTCGGTGAATGAAACGCTGGCCTGGGACAGAGGCACGTGTGTCTCTTGGCCGGGCACTCAGGGGAGGCTGGGCCAGGTCCTGAGGAAGCCGCTGGCAGAAGTGGGTTATACAAGCACTTTGCGGAAATGTCGCTGAGGCAAGATATTTTCTGTCCTCCTGCAGCTCTGCGTTGCTGGGCTGTGGTTGGCTGGCTCTCACTGCCGTTAGCAGGCAAGAGAAGCCCTGGACAAGCCCCAACTGCAGCTGTGTCTGGGAGGACCATCCTCCGCAACTCTGTTAGCCTCTGGAGTCAGCCCAGGGCGGTTCTGATGGGAGATGCCCTTCTCCACCCGCCCTCGGTCCTCCGCAGCTTCTCTATGCGGCTGCCTCATAGGGGAGGGAGCCTGCAGGGATGCAAAATGCCAGTGGAGGAGGGGGCCAGGCCAGGCTGTCCCCATGCTTTCACTCCTATTAGCATCAAATCACACCAATCTAATTTAAAATAAAAGACTTGGAGCTTGCCATTCTTGTACCTCTGCCCAACACATGCCCCCATAAAGCTGTATTGCAAAGCATATTCCCAAATAGGTGGCGTGGCGCCTAAGAAAAATTCAGTCCCCCATTTTAAGTCAAATGTTATAGTTACTACATCATCCGATGCTTATCCTTTCGCTTCCCAAATTGAATTTTGTCCCAGCTTGCCAAACGAGCCCATCAGGAAGTCCTGAAGTTTCCTGGTTACTAAAGAGTGTACATTAAACAAACAGAACAAATCGAAATGGTGTCTGGATTGGATTCCTGGCATGGCTGTTAGCATCTCAGTTTTCCCACTGGTAAAATAATGAGCAAAGTATCTCAAAAACCTGAGCAGAAACCTACCACAGATGCAGCTGTTATTGTCATGGTGTTGTTCCAACAGGAATCAAAACCACGAAGGGACACTGAATTTTCATTCCGACAAGAGTGAGGTTTAGCAGCGCCGTCACTCGGAGCCTTTGCTTAGGTTCTGATGTAGGATTAAAAGGTGACGGTTCCAGAAATATCAAAAAGAGCCACAGAATTAGAGCAGAGCACATACATACGTCCTCACCACAGTGTAGTTAGCCTGTGGCAGTGCAGACAAGAAACTGGAGAGGTGGCAAAGGAAAAGAAAACCTCAAGTTCAAAGCAAGCATCACATGTCCAGGTTAAAGAAAGCGTTGGTGAAGTCACTGATGAAAAGCATTTCATCTTGAAAGAGATGAGCCTAATTTCAACAGTCCCAAGTCATCAACACTTAACAACATATTATACAAAGTTCCATGTAACACAGCCTGGACTGAGTTTAAGAAAAGAAACATCCACAACGCTACTCTGAATAGCCACCATCACGAACAATGTGCAGCCGAGTCAGAAACTGTGGGTTCAAATCTCAGCCTCGGTTCAGCAGCTGTGTTCTGTGGCTCCTCCACACTGCTGACTTCTGCCAAAAGGAGCCACGGAGTGTGCGTCAGTACCTTGGTACAAACAGCACAGTGGGACTCTTCTGTTATTGTTTACATCCTGAAACTCCGATCCGAAGACATTTGACTAGACCTCCCTACTCTTTGCTCCTTTCATCTGCTGTTTGAACCAAATACTGTTTTATGTATAGCAGACTTAACTCATGTCCAGATTGGTCCAGCTAGGAAGAGAGGGAGGAAGAGAGAAAGAAGAAAGGGGAAGAGAGACAGACACAGTGATTGTGTCTCTGTGTTAGAAAGTTTCTCTCTATCTCTCTGGATTTTTTTTCCTAGAAAATCAACTTTCTCTTTTACAGCAAGGCTGCCTATCTTTATGTGAATCCGCACTGTGGGCTCTCCAGATACCTGAAATAAAACTACATTTCTTCCATGATTGGAAACTATTTCCTAAAATAATTCATATTTGCTCTAGTATCAGTGGCCACCAGGAAGAAACCAGAATCATCTGCTGAAAGTCTGAGGGCTAAAACGTGTCAAAGTGCTGAACAAGGTGTACCTTCTATGTACTTCCTGGAGCTTGTGGGGAATCCTGTGAAGGTCTGAACTCAGAATATACCGTTGCACTGTCAGGTTCAAGGGCAGGCTCACAGGGGTTGTATTGTGAGAAGTGATAGCAATCCCTTGAATATTATTTTGATGATTATGTCAGAGTTCAACTGGAAGGCAAAGATGCCAGGCTCTTACTTGAATTTTACAAAACATAAAAGATAGCTCACCACTTTGTGGATTACCAAAATAGTTTATCCTTTGATTCAGTCATTACTTTTAAAGGCTTCGTGATGGGAAACCACCTTCCAATAACAATAGGGGAGTCATTTCAGTGGATCGAGACACCTGATCTGTTTTCTCAGTTGGACAGCATGAAAAATCAGAAACTAAACACAATTAATATGTACGTTCCACAAATCTGTGATTTTTTATGCTATTTGAATACAAGACTTTATAGGTTGGAAATAATACATATGCTACTTATTTTATACATGGCACTACAAAATCAGCCAGTCAGCACACTTGGTAAAAGTGCCTAACATGAAACAGGAAGACCTCTGGGAAATGGGGCAGAAGTAGAAACAGATCCTGCCTTTTATATTCAACATGAAAATATTTTATTTGTGCCAACAAAGCCTTACTCATAAGACAGTTTCAGAGCTGTCACATTTGAGATAAATTTCACTTCTTGTCCAAACCTTGCATTTTCCCTGAAGGTGGGATCATTTAAGAATAAATGTCCAGAAAACAGTGTATCTATTCAGGTACCTCTGAAATGAGTCGCTAATAATCATGTCCCTCAGATTCACCTGGATATATATGATTTTCTTTGCTTGATCTTACAAACTATTTTTCTGAAATTTTCACGTTAGGAAAAGGTACAGGTACTAAGAGTTACATGAGAAAAAGTTACATATGAAAAGAGAACCTGACCATTGAAAGAAAGCTGCTGAGAAGTTTCCTGATGAGGCAAGAATAGGGGAAGAGAGAAAGTGCTGTCTCTTATCTGAGTGTGAGCATCCCTCACCCTCCCCTCCGGCCCTCATGTGTTTGTTGGTTCTCTGTACAGCTGCTCTTTTCCATCCCAGGCTACCTGTGAATGATGCTTCCTCGTTTCAGGCAGAATGGCCGCCCCGGCCCCATCCCTCCTGGCTCAGGGCAGGGCCAAATTAGAGGACACCATCAGAGACCATCTGCTGATACTGGCTCATCACAGTAGCCTCCTGTTCCTTGTTTCTCCCCTAATTCTATTGTGAAAGCTCCAGTACTTTGGCCACCTGATGTGAACAGCCGATTCATTGGAAAAGACCTGGATGCTGGGGAAGATTGAAGGCAGAAGGAGAGGAGGGTGACAGAAGATGAGATGATTGGATGGCATTACCGATTCAATGGACACGAACTTGGGTAAACTCCGGGAAATGGTGAGGAACAGGGAGGCCTGGTGTGCTGCAGTCCATGGGATCCCAAAGAGTTGGATCCCAACTTAGCAACAGAACAACAACAACTGCACACACAGGACTGCCAGAGCCTCACAACTCTACCATTCTGCTGTGTTCCTCGTTGTAGAACTAGGTTTACAGCGTGAACTGGGATGGCAGTCCTGATTTACAATAAGGCCTGTTAGAGGAGAAAACCAGTCACTTTGTTTACCCAAGGGAGAACAGGATCCATGACTGCTCAGATGTGTCCCTTTGTCCTTCCTGAATGTTCTGTGTGTCTGAACCCAGAAGCAAATGGACAGAGATGGTACTTTGGAGTCTCATTTGATGTTAGGGTTCTTTGTTTACGTGTTGCTGTTGATGTTGCAGTTTCTAAAATCCACACGCAGAACTTTATTTCGTTCATGGAATGTTAATATGTTCTTCCAGTGGGTTTTGATTTCATTGTGTTTTCTCAGGTTTTGTAGTAGTGTTATTTTTATCACAAATGTAATGAAGGACAGATTTGAGGATCGCTTTTAGTAGACCTAATTTCTCAATCATTAATTAATTTCTGGAATCACTCATTTCTATTTCATTAATGAATCATTGCTATAAAAGATGGTAAGTCAAGACTTTTCTTGCTATCCATCTGCTGATTTCTAATTGTTAATATAAACTCTACTCTGTGTACACCCATGCGTGCACAGGCACACATAAACACACACTATGCTATTTGGAAAAGTCAGATTCAGTCTTGTGATATTGTACCTTCTGTCTCCAAAATGTTCCCTGACTGCTGGAAAGAAAAGAATGTACAACCTTGGAAGCTTAGAATCCAAGTGTGTGATGTCATTTCCTGCACAGTCTGTGGACTGTAAATTCCAAAGAATATTAGCCACACAGCTAAAAGTGTACCTGGTTTTGTTACCCTGAAGCATCCTGATTTTGAGAAAGAGTGTTTTGGGCAGGAAGAAATTTGGGGCACAAAGAAAATACAAAAAGCAGCCCTCTCTTCCAATCTGCATAGACTTTGGATGCAATTGATAAACCACTTACATTTCACCCAAAAATGCTCAACAAATAATTTATTGAAATGTGGCCCTTTCAGTTTAATGCCATCTGCATCTTTTAAATCACTCAGAAATACTTGCCAAGATAATTAACCTCTGCCGCCCTGGCATTTTTCAATTATGTAGCTGAAGCCAAGAAACATATTTATAGAGTGTATGATTCTTAAAGGGTTAAGACTGAAAATGTCTGAAGAAAATCAGCTTAAATATGTTGTACAACAAAACATGTCATTGTGGGTATTGGAGTTAGGCTATGATAATGAATTTCAGACTCAAATATGTTCTTTGATTGTCACAAAAATATGTGAGGATCCAAGGGTTTGCTCTCAGTGTTCAGCTTGAAGTTGGTTGCATTTCATTACCAGAGGCTAATTGTATGAAAACTGTTTTCACATCCAGAAATCTTGAATGAGTAAGGGCGAGCGAGGGGAGTTTACTGGGAATCCAGACAACCTATGTGGATGATTATTTAAAAGAGAGGATTACTAGTGGCCATTGGTATTTAAATGTGCTCAAAAATGAAAGCTGGTCCCTCAAAATCACACCCATCTTTAAAGCCCTGCCAGTGGACTGCTTGCTTCTAATGACCTCAGTGAAACTGAAAGTCACTCAGTTGAGTCCAGCTTTGTGACCCCATGGGCTGTAGCCCACCAGGTTCCTCTAACCATTGGATTCTCCAGGCAAGAATACTGGAGTGGGTTGCCATTCCCTTCTCCAGGCGGTCTTCCTGACCCAGAGGTTAAACCCGAGTCTCCTGCATTGCAGACAGATTCTTTACTGTCTGAGCCACCAGGGAAGCCGCCTCAGTAGCCCTTTCTGAAAGGATATGGACATTTCTCTGGAGTCCATAAGAGTTCTCCATTAAATCATTAAGTATGTCACTAACGTTGAACAGTCAAACTGGAAGAAAATATGCTACTCGACAGCTTCTTCCAGAGTGTTTATTTATTGTAATCATTCATCACCACCAGCCCAAGAAGTTGCTTATAATTTAAAAAAAAAACAAACTGGTTTTGATGCTGTGCTTTGGTTAAATACCATATAGTACATGAATACAACAAACCTAAGAGAAAGATGGGCGTATTGCCTGATAAAGGATTACAGTGGAAGTGAAAGGCTGACCTACAGTCAGGAAATGTTAATCATTTTTACACCAAAGTGAGTGTAACGTTTCTATAGGGAAATTACTTCAATCTGGTCAGTGCAAGGAGCAGTTTGTATAATCGGATTGCAAATAAGGTTTGATCACATTCCAGCTTAATCTACTCTCTGAGCACCATTTACTGCACTAAATCAAACCCAAGGAAGCTGCCGGCGCGGTTTTACAATCATTACACCCAAGGGGCAGGGACTCGGTAATAAACAGCAAATAAATTGAAGCACTGACTTGCCTGCTACAGGGCATTTCTAATTATCCTCTAGTTTAGCTGGAAATTGTCGTGCTCTCATCACAGCCTATTTTAACTGCTACTGAATAAGAGTGATACTTTTAGGCTGAATTAATTGAGAATATGAGGAAATGTAGATTGCCTCCATCTCCCCCTTCTCTCCCTTCCCTGTCAGCTTATTGTAGGCATTTAAGAAGACCTGAGCGAACTATTTATTCTGCCTTCATCTGTCTGCCTCTCTTTGAGAGAATCAAATGTAATGTAACAACAACATGCCTCGTTTACTTCAATTACAGCCCGGAGAACCACCAAAATGGACAGCGCTAATAAAGATGACTTGTAAATCCTCCCAAATGGGCTGGCAGAGTAAAGATGGCTGGTTCCATGCACGAGCTGACAGGCAAGTGGAGTTACCAGTCTGGGGCATCACATGATAGAAACTGAATCAGAAAAAGTAACTTTGCCAGTGGGGCCCCATGGGGTGTGTGTGTGTGTGTGTGTGTGTGTGTGTGTGTGTGTGTGTTAGTCACTTACTCGTATCCAACTCTTTGTGACCCCATGGACTTTAGCCTGCCAGGCCTCTGTCCATGGGATTCTCCAGTCAAGAATACTGGAATGGATTGCCATTTCCTTCTCCAGGGGATCTTCCCGACCCAGGGATCAAACTCCCATCTCCTGCATTGCAGGCAAATTCTTTACCTGAGCTATAGGAAGTCCACAATTACAGAATTCTCCAGGCCAGAATACTGGAGTAGCCTTTCCTTCTCCAGGGGATCTTCCCAACCCAGGAACTGAACCCAGATCTCCTGCATTGCAGACGGATTCTTTACCACAGCTGAACCACAAAGGAAGTCTAAGAGTACTGGAGTGGGTAGCCTATCCCTTCTCCAGCAGGTCTTCCCTACCCAGGAATCAGTGACCTCTGATATATCTCCACCATCAACACCCCCAACTGTCCTGGGAGCAGAATCAGGAAATCGCTAGTCCAGGGATCACGATGAACAAGCTCATGATCAGGTTTTGAGCATCATAGAAATCTTTGCTTGGGTAAATGTTATTGGGAGATGAGGACTGTGAAGTGCTCATATCCTATGATTGATGTGAAATGTGAGCTATTGAAACCATCCTTTATGCAAAATGATCATGAGAGTTAAGAAATTAAGGTATAAGATAATCACTTCAAGGACTGTGACTCTAAGGTAAATAAATGCTCATTGAAATGGATGTCCGTGGTACCCAGTATGGAGGCTAGTCTTCCTAAATAAGAAGTGACTTAATTAGTCTGAGCTTTTTAAAGTGAGGTGAGGAAAAGAGGATATGCCCTCTACAGGAAAGCAGAAGGTTCTAAGTAACCTGGGTCTGCTCTCAGCTTCCACTTGCCCACCAACCTCTGTCTGCCTTCCTACCTTTAGAGGGAAGCTTTTAAAATGATTTTATTGGCTCCCCTGGGAATCTCAGGATGAAGGATGAATAACATCCTGTATTTGTGAAGCTCTCTGACTTCATATCAAACAGCACAGGATTCTACCCCACCCACCTTTCCAGTCCAGCAAAGCAATTGTACAGCCAGACTGGGGAGGAGAAATTTCTTTCTCTCTACTCAGATCATCATGGGGCTTTCCCCAGTGGTGACAGCGGTAAAGAACCTGCCTGCCAAGGCAGGAGACATAATGAGACATGAGTTCAGTTCCTGGGTCAGGAAGATCCCCTGGAAAAGAACATGGCACCCCCACTCCAGTATCCTTCCCTAGAGAATCCCATGGACAGAAGAGCCTGGCAGGCTACAGTCCATGGGGTTGAAAAGAGTCAGACACAACTGAAGTGACTTAGCACACACTCAGATCAGCATAACTTGGGGAATAGGAGGAACTTCTCTTCCACCTCCATGCAAAGCAAGGCAGGGTCACCCACAGCAATCAACTTGCATTACAAAATAGTCTCTGCTGAGGGATTACAAAATAGCTCTCATTACATTTGTATATTTTCTTAAATGTGAAAGTACCAAATAGGTGTGGATTTTATGACTGGGTGTTTTTAACTACAAAGAATTTCTCAAAGATATATTCATTTCCTCCCTGCAGATGGTAGGAAAGTTGTGGCCCTGCACTTCTCTATTTAGGAGCTCCAAGGAGCAATTGTGACTGCCAGCCTCTTTCCCTCCAAACTTCCCCTCCTGCCCTTGCAGTGGGAGGAGAGTTCACCACAGAAATGTTGCTATGATGAGGTACTGTTATCCCCTCATCTACAAGGAAGAGACAGTCGAGCATGAAACCCAGGGCACAGGCAAGTCCTCATTAGAGAGACACCCCCAGGTCCAGCCGTGAGATGCAAGTCCTTGTTCTTAAGGGCTGTCACAGCGGTGCTGGGTAATACTAGAAAAGTGGGACATGTGGGAAAAAAATTTATAGAAGGATTCTCTCAATCAGGAACATGGAACTACCATATTCTAAGAAAGTCTGCAGAAACTGAAATCTCACTGGAGGTGCAAAGCGAGCTAACTTCAATTTAAGCAAATTAAGACCATCTTGACTTAGAAAAAAGATGAAAGGATATTGTCTATTAACAAAAGGATTGTTCCCTTTAGAAAGGTTATCCATAGACTTTCTTTAAATCGTTACTTCCTTTAATTACCTATCAAGGACACAGTTTCCCATAGGCTGGTGCTGCCGATCCACTTCTGAGTCACCTTGGACAGGTACGTTGACTAAGTTTCCTGACCTCTAAAGAAAGAACTGGTAACACCCACCTCACAGGATTATTGTGAGCCATGGAACTAAGTAGATATAATACAAATCAAAACTACAGTGAGACACCACTTCCTGCCCATCAGGATGGCTACTAACAAAAACATGATGAGGCTGTGGAGAAATCAAAACCCTCGCGCATTGCTAATGGGAATGTAAAATGGGATAGCCTCTGTGGAAAACATGCTGGCAGTTCTTCCAAAAGCTAGACATAGAATTAGTTGCTAAGTTGGTGGCTTAGTTGCTAAGTTGTATCTGATTCTTGTGATCCCATAGACTGTAGCTGTCCATGCTCCTTTGTTCCATGGGATTGTCCAGGCAAAAATACTGGAGTGGGTTGCCTTTTCCTTCTCCAGGGGATCTTCCCAACCCAGGAATCAAACCTGGGTCTCCTGCCTTACAGGCAGATTCTTACCTACTGAGCTACAAAGGAAACCCTATAATTACCATATGATCTAGCAATTCCACCCCTAGACATATACCTCAAAGAATTAAAAGCAGGAACTCAAACAGGTATCCGTACACCACTGTCCACAGCAGCATTATTTGTAACAGCCAGAAGGCGAATGTGCTCTAATGTCCAATGGATGACAAACAAAATGTGGTACACAATATAATGGAAAGCAATTCTGACTCATGCTGAACATAGATGAACATTAAGGACATTGGTGGTGGTTTAGTTGCTGAGTCGTATCTGACTCTTGGAACCTCATTGACTGTAGCCTGCCAGGCTCCTCTGTCCATGGGATTCTTCAGGCAAGAGACTGGAGTGGGTTGCCATTTCCTTCTCCAGGGGATCTTCCTGACACAGGGATTGAACCCAGGTCTCCTGCATTGAAGCAGATTCTTCACCAGCTGAGCTATGAGGGATGTTAAATTAGTTGAACTAAACCAGAGACAAAGGCACAAACATTGAATGACCCCACTCATGTGAGGTATCTGGAAGAGTCAAATTCATACAAGCAAAAAAAGGAATGGTGATCTCCTGGGTCTGTGGGGAGAAGGTAAAGAGGAATTGTTGTTCAACGGGTACAATTTCTGTTTAGAATGATAGAAAGTTCTGGAAATAGGTAGATGTGATAGTTACACAGCTTTGTGAATATTCTTAATGCCACTGAATTGGACACTTTAAAATGGTTAGGGAATTATCTGGAAGTCTGGTGGTTAGGACGCCATGCTTTCACTGCTGATGGCCCAGATTTCGATCCTGGATTCGATCCCTGGTTGGGGAAGTAAGATCCCACAAGCCTTGTGGCATGGCCAATAAAATAGATTAAAATTAAATAAAATAGTTAAAAGGGTAAATCTTATGTCTATTTCACCACAGTAAAAAATGCCAAAAAATACTCAATAGCTAAAAAAAATCACATCCGATACAGAGGTTTCACATATGGTAGTTGTATGTGAGTAATTTGACATCTGTGAAAGCAGCTTGCCTACATTTTTAAGACCTGTCCTTCTTCAGTGAGTGTCACCCCCATCCGCAACACATTAGAATCCCTTAGGGCACTTTTTAAATATACTGATGCCTGGACCTCAGCACAGAGGGTAGTCTGTAAACAGTATTGTTTGTTTAGTCCAGTGTACTAGACTGGCCCCATCTCTTCATGGGAAATAGATGGGAAACAGTGGAAACAGTGTCACACTTTATTTTGTGGGGCTTCAAAATCACTGCAGATGGTAACTGCAGGCCATGAAATTAAAAGACGCTTACTCCTTGGCAGGAAAGTTATGACCAACCTAGACAGCATATTGAAAAGCAGAGACATTACTTTGCCAACAAAGATCCATCTAGTCAAGGTTATGGTTTTTCCAGTGGTCATGTATGGATGTGAGAGTTGGACTGTGAAGAAAGCTGAGCACCAAAGAATTGATGCTTTTGAACTGTGGTGTTGGAGAAGACTCTTGAGAGTCCCTTGAACTGTAAGGAGATCCAACCAGTCCATCCTAAAGGAGAACAGTCCTGGGTGTTCATTGGAAGGACTGATGCTGAAGCTGAAACTCCAATACTTTGGCCACCTCATGCGAAGAGTTGACTCATTGGAAAAGGCCCTGATGCTGGGAGGGATTGGGGGCAAGAGGAGAAGGGGACGACAGAGGATGAGATGGCTGGATGGCATCACTGACTTGATGGACATGAATTTGAGTGAACTCCGGGAGTTGGTGATGGACAGGGAGGCCTGTCATGCTGCGATTAATGGGGTTGCAAAAAGTCGGGCACGACTGAGCGACTGAACTGAACTGAACTAGACAAGTACTCATCTTTTTGATGTGCTGTGATGTAAAAGTGTAGGGAAGCACTGCTTAGCTAAAGATGCATCTCTGTATGGAGCAAGGAAAGGTTTTTAGATTCAAGACCTTCTGAGGCCTAATAAATACTGAGAGACAAACTTGGGAACTAATATTTATGGAGCAATAGCAATTCACCAGAAACACATTCCCCTGTGTTCTATGAGTCCCATTTTACAGATGAAGAACCTGAAGCTCAAAGATACTTAGTGGACTGCCTAGGTAACCTGTACATAACAAGTTTGTGGATTAATCTGGAGTTAGAGGTTCTGATGCCACAGTCAGTCTTTTTCAGCTTCTCCTCTCAGCCCAGCAGTTGTCTCATGGTGCAGTATGGAATGCCAAATTGGATTAGAACCAAATCCCAAATCACAGCCTGGCTGGCAGTGGAAAAAGGTCACTCTGGGGATGTGAGGAGGAGCCAGTGCCCAGCCTCCCCATCCTCTCCTTCCAAGGCCTTGTGTGCTCCTTCTTGCATCTGTGTCATAGGCATTCGATCCCATCCTAAGCCAAGGCCATCCCACCATGGTGCCCTTTTCTTTTATAAAATAACTAAAACTGGGTCCCGCGTGACTTCTGAATTAATGCTTTCCCTTATAAGCCCCAGTTGGCTCCCTTCGCTGCCAGGCTGTCTAATGAATATGCTTTAGTTAGCTCCCTGTATTATCATTCCTCCCTTGCTGACAACATACATAATGACCATTAACAGAGCTAAGTTTTAGGACTATACTCTCCTTGAGCAGACTGTACAATGAGGTGCCGTTTATTAGGTCTCAGAGGGAAGGCAAGTTTGTTCAGTGCGTTGCTTATTGCTGGATGACTGATATGCCAGCACAACTTAACCAACAATACCTACGCTGCTGCTGCTGCTGCTGAGTCATTTCAGTAACTCTGTGCGACCCCATAGACGGCAGCCCACCAGGCTCCCCCGTCCCTGGGATTCTCCAGGCAAGAACACTGGAGTGGGTTGCCATTTCCTTCTCCAGTGCATGAAAGTGAAAAGTGAAAGGGAAGTCGCTCAGTCGTGTCTGACTCTTCGCGACCCCATGGACCACAGCCCACCAGGCTCCTCCATCCATGGGATTTTCCAGGCAAGAGTACTGGAGTGGGGTGCCAGTGCCTTCTGACGCTATATAACTAACTATACCTACCCTACATAACTAAACTATATCGATACGTCATAACTAGCTATATCTACGCTACTTGACTAACTATATCCTACTCTACATAACTAACTATGCTGCTGCTGCTACTGCTGCTAAGTCACTTCAGTCGTGTCTGACTCTGTGCGACCTCAGAGATGACAGCCCACCAGGCTCCCCCGCCCCTGGGATTCACCAGGCAAGGACACTGGAATGGGTTGCCATTTCCTTCTCCAATTTAACTAGCTATACCTATACTACTCAAATAACTATACCTAATCTTTATAACCAACTATACCTACTGTACATAACTAACTATACCTACTCTGCATAGCTAACTATCCTACCTACTCTACATAACTAAGTATACCTACTCTACATAACTAGCTATACCTACTCTACATAACTACTATATCTACTCTACGTAACTATACCTACACTCATAACTAACTATACCTACTCTACATAACTATACACACTGTACATAGCAACTATACCTACATTATATAAGTAATGCTACACTCATCTCCATGTAGCTCTGTCCTTTTTCAGATGCCTATATTATCGAATTTTGCAGAAACCCAGGATAAAGTTTGCAAAAGGGTATACTGGAGCTGTGGGGAGGGGTTAGAGATGATGAATGCATCCAGATGAAATTGCCCACCACCCTGTTCTCGCTGGCCCAGAAGCGCCATGGCAGGGACACTGCTCATTTCCATGTGCTGAAGGCAAACCTTAGACAAGGGCACAGTTGAGAGGCAAAGTTCCCAGTACCCTCAGCGTTCCAAAGTATTTGATTGAAGTTAGACAAACTGGGTCTGCACAGATCTTGTCCTCTTGGACTCCTGTGTCTATTTCCACATCGCCAGTTATAATCTAAAGCTGTATTATTTACTGTAAGATGCTTTCGTGGAAATCCAGAGCTCTCTCTTTTCAATTGCAAGGCAGCAGACTGCTATTATCACCTGAACCAGGCAAGGGGATGGTTCACCACTAACATGGGCATCAACTTTATTTTTACTTGGCAATGCCCAGACTGACTACTTAGATGGTAAAGAATCCACCTGCAACTCAAGAGACCTGGGTTCAGTCCCTGGGCTGGGAAGATCCCCTGGAAGAGGGCATGGCAACCCACTCCAGTATTCTTGCCTGGAGAATCCCCATGGACAGAGGAGCCTGGTGGGCTACAGTCCATGGGTTTGCAAGGCACTGGACACGACTGGGCAACTAAGCACACAACCCACCCAGACTGCATATTCTGGGTTGAATTGTGTCCCCTAAAAAGATATACTGGTGTCTTGACCTCAGGTCCTCTGGATGTGACTTCAGTTGTAAAATAGGATCATTGCAGACGTGAGCATTAAGATGAGGTCATTAGGGTGGGCTCAAGTCCAGTGTAACTGGTGTCCTGGTAAGAAAAGGCTGATCCACAGGCAGACTGAGGATGGAGGTCGAGAATGGAGAATGCAGCTGCCAGCCAAGGGATGTCAAGAGTTGGCAGCTACCCTCCCCATCCCCTCAAGCTGGAAGGGGCTGAGAGGATTCTCCCCAGAGTCCCAGAGGGAGCATGGTCCCTTCCAATGCCTTGAGTTAGGACTTGTGACCTCCAGAACTGTGAGAGAATAATTTCTGTTGTTTTAAGCCACCCAGTTTGGTGTGCTTGGTTCGGGTAGCTCTAGGAGGCCCATCCGCTGCCCTTTTCTTAAGAGTCCATTTGGGAGGATGTCTGTATGTAAAGTGTCTACATGTTGTAGTTGAGCTGTGCTGTTCTACATTATGTTCTTTCTTTTGGTTTTGAAGCAAATTAATTAACATGATACAGAAAAGGGAGAATACAAATGCTGAAGCCCTCACTTTAAGCCCTCATACTCTTTTGTTCTCCATTATTACACCAAATTATTTAATTGGGTCTCTCTGATTGTGCTCAGACACAGAAAAGAACACAGTCTATTGTGAGACACCCTACAACCATAATGCAATATCAAATTCAATTCCCATCCAAAGTGCTTGCTGCTAAAAGCCTGTTCTGTGGCTGCAGATTAATGAAGATCTGCATTGAGCAAAGTGGTGGTCGTGGAGACATTATTTTCCTCCAATAGAAGGCCTATTCTTGAAGAACAATAAAAGCATAGAGAAGCGTTAGTCTGCTTACGGATAGAAATAAATCAAAATGAATAAGAGGGTTGATGGAAATAGCCTGGAAGCAGCAGAGTAGAGCTCTGAAAATACTGTTTTTGTTTTGAGAGAACATTTTCCTTCCTTCTCCCCATCCCTCCTCCCCCTAGAGACCCTCATAAAATGCTGCTGGGTGCAGGATCAAAAGCTACGGAGTGAAGAACAAATCTGAACATTTAAAGCCCAGTTAGAGATAATTAACTTTTTAGAAATGCAGTCTAGGCCAGCCTTGCTGTGTATACTGATGATGGTGGGGAGGGCAAAGGGAGGGAACTCTGGGTCACGATAAAAATTTGGGGAGAGGAGGTGAGACCCACAGAGGCACCAGTTGTGACGATGGAGAGCAGTCATCATGGGGCTTTCAGCTAATTAGACCCTCGATCGATTTTTTTCACTCTCTTCTCCCTTTGATCTAAGACTGTTAGGTTTTGTACTCCTTTCCCTTCTCTCCTCTTCTCCAGTGTTCTCAAATCCTTTTCCCTTCAAATGACCTATTCTTACCTCCCTGCCGCCCATCCTAATTTTAAAGTGAAAGTTTAATTTCACTTTAATTTAATTTCACCTAATTTAAAAGTGAAAGTGAAGTCGCTAATTTTAAACCCCGTCCTAAATTCCCTGATAGCTCAGTTGGTAAAGAATCTGCCTGCAATGCAGGAGATCCCAGTTCGATTCCTAACTCAGGAAGATCTGCTGGAGAAAGGATAGGCTACCCACTCCAGTATTCTTGGGCTTCCCTTGTGGCTCAGCTGGTAAAGAATCCACCTGCAATGTGGGAGACCTGGGTTTGATCCCTGGATTGGGAAGATCCCCTGGAGAAGGGAAAGGCTACCCACTCCAGTATTCTGGCCTAGAGAATTATATGGATTGTATAGTCTGTGGGGTCGCAAAGAGTCAGACACAACTGAGCGACTTTCACTTTCACTTTAAATTCCATAAAGAATCCTTCAACCTGACAATATCAGTCTTCCTTAATCTCTGCTCCTTTCTAACTTCCCAAGGTACATATTATCTGTGTTGTACCTTTGGCACAGATGTGTCTTGAACTATACACCTGAGCTGTCCAGTATGGTAGCCACCAGCCACATGTGGCTACAGATCATTTGAAAGGTGGCTGGTCTGAACTCTGGATTTTGAAGACTTAATACAAAAAGAAGAGAATAAAATATCTTAGTAATTTTTAAAGTTTAATTCTGAGTTGATATTTTGGTTATGTTGGGCTAAATAGAATATATTATCAGAATTAATTTACCCAGTTTCATTCTACTTTTTAAAACATATCTACTGGAATATTTAAATAGTTTGCATTTGGCAACCTACTCCAGTATTCTTGCCTGGAGAATCCCATGGACTGAGGAGCCTGGTGGGCTGCAGTCCACGGGGTCGCAAAGAGTCGGACACGACTGAGTGAATTTACTCTTTACTTGCATTTATGAAATGCATTATATTGCATTGTATTTTTGTTGGACTGTGCTGTTATGTAAAATTCAACATGTAGATCAACTCTGGTATGGCCACTTAAGATGGTAACAATTAAACTAGTATTATTAATACTAGAGGACGACTCTGGTATTCTGATAAGATATCAAACTTTCCAAATGAAAGTAAAATCCCAAGCAACTTTGCAGTCACCTCTTCGTGATGCCTGCTCCGTCTAAACCCTGCAAAGACTGCTTTTCCAGGCCAGGCAGAGGGGCCTGCCTCACATTGTCTTCACATCTGCAGCTTCCGCTTTGCTCCTCTATTCTCTCCAGGAGGCATTTCCACCTTCCATCCTTCAGTGCCCAGAGTACTCTTGCCCTGTCTCCATTGCCTCCTATCAAAGATACATTTGCAGTCAGTGTAAGTGATTGATGATGCTTAATGCACACCCATCCTCAGGTCACTGTTGTTTTAGCAAAGGCCATGACCTCTGAGTTGGCTTAAGCCAAATGAAGCTCTAACTGAAGGACTAAATGCAATGGGAAGCCCGTGAAGGAGGTACTGTTTCAAACATCAAACTTGAGGGAAGCCTCTAAAGTCCCATCACTCCTCAGCTGCCCTCCCAGCCAGCAGGGGCATTCACAAAAGGATTCCTGAGTGATCCACCGCAGGGCTCCACCCTCTTACCAGAGGCGGTTCTACCGTGGCTTTAAAAATATATATATTTATCTGTTTATTTGGCTGTGCCAGGTCTTAGCTGTGATGCTCAGGATCTTCAGTCTTTGTTTCGGCCTGCAGGATCTTCTGTTGCAGCATGCAAACTCTTAGTTGTGACTATGGGATCTAGTTCCCTGATCAGGGATCAGACCAGGTCCCCTGCATTGGGACCACAGAGTCAGCCACTGCGCCACCAGGAAAGCATCCCCTAACCAGGCTTAACACTTACATTCTCTTCTTTTCATCTATTAACCACATTGTGTCTGATCAGGGAGCGTAAAGCCTCCTTAGTATTTTTGCAAATAACCTCTAAAGCACTCTCTGGCAGTAAGTTCTAAGAATCCACGTCATCTCTACTCACCAGTTCTTCTTCACTGCAAGGCTATTGCTCAAATGACTTGACTCAAATCCTAGGGACTGTAATCAGTTCATGATGCAAATATCTACAAACTGTACAAGGATCCTCAGCAATCACAGACAAGCCCCTGCCTGTGTCTGGATGCCGCAGTCCACACGCTTAGGAATGCAACATGTTTCATTTTACTTCCTCTATGAAGTTAATTGCTATTTTAAGGCCCCATTCGGTGGGAGTTGTTGTTGTTCAGTCACCCAATTGTGCCCGAATCTTTGCGACCCCATGGACTGCAGCACGCCGGGCCTCCCTGTCTCTCACTATCTCCCGAAGTTTGCCCAAATTCATCGTGGCGGCTTCTTTCTCACGTTCTGGGAAGCTAACATTGCGTTCAGGCATTGGGTCCCCATGACGTATACTTCAATATCCTCAACAAAGCCACGGTTGTGTTTTCAGGTCATATGCATTCTCTCAGTCTTCTTGATGTACATGGCTAGGGGGAATATAGAATTTCTCCCAAAACATTTTGTTAAACAAAACGGAAACAATTTATCCTAATATGTTTTCTTTTTCCTTCACATTTTAAAATCTCAGAACTAAATTTACTGTCCAATTAGTGACATAATTTTATGTACATGAGAATGTAATGTCCCTGTGAGTGGGATCATATCACTGTTTTGTCCCTGGTGCCAAGCACATTGCCTGGCATCTAGGTGATCAATGAATGAATACATTTCCCAGTTGTGGTTCCAATTCCTTTACTCCTTGGGCTATTTCTGCTCTTCATGTGTATGTTTTATTGTGCATCACTTTAATTCTTTTTTGGAATTAGGTGGAAAATAGAGAAGGGAGGTGAGAAGATAATAGAGAGAAGGAAACAGGGAATGATGGGGTAATATAAAAATATTTTCTGTGTGACTTCACCAGTTGACAGTGCAACGTTGCCCTTTACCTTTTTCTAGCTACATCTTTTTCTATAACCTGTTCTGCTAATGTATTTTTAATAAAGTTGTGCATTTAATATTTAATATATGTAAAATAGATAAAAAGAGATCTACACAGAACAAGAAATTCATCTACCCACCCCCAAAACCATGAACTGGGCTACTGTCACTAGGGAGATTCCCTCGTGGCACAGCTGGTAAAGAATTTGTCTGCGATGCGGGAAACCTGGGTTAGATCCCTGGGTTGGGAAGATCCCCTGGAGAAGGGAACAGCTACCCTCTCCAGTATTCTGGCCTGGAGAATTCTATGGACTGTATTGTCCATGGGGTGGCAAAGAGTCAGACACGACTGAGAGACTTTCACTTGTGAGTGCCTTAAAACAAGAACTGTTTAAATTTAACTTAGTTTTGTGTTACCTGACGGTGGGCCTCCCTGATAGATCAGTGGTAAAGAATTTGCCGGCCAACGAAGGAGACGAGGGTTTGATCCCTGGGTTGGGAAGATCCCCTGGAGAAGAAATGGCAACCCACCACAGTATTCTTGCTTGAGAAGTCCCATGGACAGAGAAGCCTGGCAGGCTACAGTCCATGGGATCACAATGAATCAGACATGACTTAGCAACTAAACATTATCAACAACAACAACAGTATCTAACAATATACTTAGATTTTTGAAAGACTGATTCATTTGGTCAGCAGATACCTGTCAAAACACCACGTACATGAGACCCTAACTTCTGGAACGATAGTTTCCTTTTGAAAATTTTCCCAATTGTACTCTAAGTGCTTTGAATTTAACTAACCATGAGAAATCTCCTTTTGAAAATAAAGTCATTAAAAGTTGGATAGTGTTACTATTGAAAAATATTCTTTATGAAGAAGTTGATTTCTTTGATATAATATTCATTTCCCTTGGGGAAACACCCTTGATAAATGAAAATATTTTTTACAGCAAATAATCTATTGCTTTAAGTTCATTTAAATGGATTTGATAATCTGTTTCAATTCCTGTGGCAAATTTCTATGAGGAAGGAATTTTAATTAAAATAAAAGTAATATATGCATGTGACTTTTTAAAAGTACCAAATAGTAGAAAGAGTTTATAATGGAAAGAATAGTTCTTTGCTCAATTCACCCCATGCCCAACTACCTCCCTAGAGAGACACAGGAGAGTCAATAATCCCTACTTTTAGTAATTCTGGTGGTTGCTTCCATATCTGCAAATGACAACTTCATCTTTATTTCTTCCTTTTTCAAGGAGATTTGATTTCACTTCTCCTCCTCATCTCATGTTTTAATATCATTATGTTTTATTTTTGTTTACCTCTGCATAATAGTAAATATGCTTAAACTTTACATTGCTCATTCTGTTAACTGAAAACAGTATGTCTTCACTCCCAGGTTTGTGAGCAAAAGATTATTAGCTCCTCTATCCTTTTCTGCAGCTCTCCCCCAACTTTGACATCCCAGTTTGACCATATTATTTTAAAAAATTAAAATTGGGAAAAAAAGCAACAATGTCAATATGAAAAAACAGGTCACTGCAGATTTAAGTATTATGATTTCATTTCTTTCTCCATTGCTCCAAAGTGATGACTCCAATTCTACTCAACAAGTATTCTTAAAATAAAACTATCTGTATTAAACTCCTTCACTTACTGAAAAATGCTACGGTTTTGCTTGCTTCAGAGTCAATGTCAGGCTTTGCATAGCTTTTTAACTTTCCGTGAGATACTGACAGAGTCTTTTTTTCTGGTTAGGAGAACAAATCATCTGCCTTCTTATTATACCTTTAATATTTTTAGCTTCTTATTCATTCTGTTACTTAGAGTCAACTTTGTTCTTTCTCATGAAGTTTACTGACTTTCTCTAATTAGCCTCATCTTTGGACCATCACTTTCTTGCTGCTACTGCTAAGTCACTTCAGTCGTGTCTGACTCTGTGCAACCCTATAGGCGGCAGCCCACCAGGCTCCTCTGTCCCTGGGATTCTCCAGGCAAGAACACTGGAGTGGGTTGCCATTTCCTTCTCCAATGCATCCAAGTGAAAAGTGAAAGTGAAGTCGCTCAGTCGTGTCCGACTTTTAGCGACCCCATGGACTGTAACCTACCAGGCTCCTCCATCCATGGGATTTCCCAGGCAAGAGTACTGGAGTGGGGTGCCATTGCCAATGACTATATTTTTCCCATGAAGTTTTCAGTCCCCATTTTATCTCTTACACTCTGTATCTTTAGTAGATGCCCTAGATGCCCTAGTTCTTTTGACGTCTCAATTTTTTTTTACCATTTAAAGATATCTCTTCATTTCTGGAGACCTCTTTCAGGGAGGCCTCTGTCCACTTGCAGAAGTCTGGATTGATCATTTTCTTAGGCCCCTCCTACAGGTATCTTTCTGGAATTTCCTTTCTATGCTCTTTTGATTAAATATACAGTTCCTTGCATCTCCTGTTTTCCCTTTTTGCATTTACTCTCTCATGGTACAGGAGCATATCCACAAAGAATTTTCCAGTGAAGGGTATATGAGAAACAAACCTCACAAGTTTTCATATGCCTGAAAGTACATTCATTTTATTCTCCTTCTCAATGAGCACTCTGGCTGGGTATGAAAGTGAAATTGCTCAGTCGTGTCCGACTCTTTGCGACCGCATGGACTGTAGCCTACCAGGCTTCTCTGTCCATGGGATTTTCCAGGCAAGAATACTGGAGTGGGTTACCATTTCCTTCTCCAGGGGATCTTCCCGACCCAGGGATCAAACCCGGGTCTACCCTCATTGGAGGGAGGCACTTTAACCTCTGAGCCACCAGGGAAGCCCATAGAAATCCATTAAAATGCATTATTTTCAGAACTTTGAAGGGACTATCCATTGCCTCTTAGCATCTAGATTGCTGATAAGTCTGATATTAGTTTAACTGTGGGTCTTTTGAAAGTGATCTACTTTTCCCTCACTAAAAATTTTAAATATATGTTATTATTCTTGTCATTCTACAATTTTATAATAATTGTCTAGGTGTGGGAGTTTTTTTTTTATACAATCTATTTAGTACTCAGCATTTCCCTCGTTTTGAAGATGTGCGTCTCCATTAGCACTGGGAAACTTCATTATGCTTTGTTGTTATTGCTGTTTCTCTAATTTCCTCATCTTTGGTGTTTCTGTGTTTCTTTCATTTTGGAACTCTCATTAACTGTGTGCTCCTCACCTGAGTTGATTCTCTGAGTCCTTATTCTTTCTCTCATATTTCTTATTTCAGAATTTGTGTTCTGCCTTTTTTCTCACTTCTTTATTCTTTAAATGGCCTTCAATTATCCAATTTTAAGCTCAACATGAAGAGTTTAATTTTCAGAGTTGCTGATTATTTCTGTTCGTGATACATTACTCTGATTGAAGTGTCTTCTCTTTTCTTCCCATATGTTTTTGCTTGTCATTCTTTCTTCAAATATCTAGTGGTTCTCAGCTGACCACTAATATTTAAGAATGAGGCCATGGAAATGCTTGTAGGAACTCAGTGTCCATAGGGAGTGTTTATCAGCTGGGAAACTTCTTCTGTAAAATGAGCATATACCAATAAATAATTACATGTTATAAGTCAGCCCTCTCACAACAGCTCTCTTTTGTAATTGTCTTATCTAAATATGGCATCTCCCCAGGATTCTATCTGGGTGGCTCCATCTCTCTTTGCTGCTGAGTCATTCATGGGCATTACAGACAGCTACCGCCTCTATATTATGTCTTGGGCAGTACATTCCATTCCTTCTCTCGCATTTAGAAATGCTTTTTAATCCCTCATTTACTTACAAGCCCATTTAGTTTTCCTTTATTGCTTGGGATTACACTTTTAAATTTTTCTTTACTTTCATTTTAATGGACTCTGGATATGGGAGTAGACATACATGTGCTGACTTCAAAATAGTAGACTAACATGATTAAAATGTTTTATCTACGTACATATTGAGTGTGGAGTAATTATGAATTTGAAGTTCTTTAATATTTGTTTCATTTGCTTAAAAGTGTATCAGTTAAGAATGTCTTGGACCATAAGTAAAAAAAAAAAAAAGACAGAAAAACAATTAACATTGACTTTAGGAAGTAATGGGCTATTTTTGTCCATGAAAAGAAGATTAGGAGGGTGGTAATTGAGGGTGTTCATTCATCTTCTCAACTGTGTAATGAGAAGACCAGACTCTCTCTGCCTTTCTGCTTTCCCTCCCCACTACGGTGGCCTTTGTCCTTGTGCTTGTCACCGCAGGCAAATGGGCCCTGCAGCTCCAGGCCACATTAATAGCTGAAGCAGAAGAAAGCAAAGATTTCCCACCCCTCCCTCATTATGCATGCACTCACTTCTAATTGGGCAAAACTGTGTCCTATAGCCACCCTCCTATTTATGGGATAGGGGAAATTACATGCTACCCTTAACTGGGCACACCGTTACCCGGAACAAAATTGGAGTCAACAAGGAAGGAAAAAGAATAGATAGACATTGGAGAAACAGCCCACAGAGTCTGTAGCAGGGAGCAAAGTATGATTTTTAAAATAAATGATTTTTAAGCTGTACAAATAATGTAAAATATAAGATACAATGTAAGTGACCATCAATAAGATTGCAAGAATACACAAGCAAATAATATATGATAAAATTTAAAACATTTTAGACATGTTAAATCAAATTTGTTATATTTGTTGAAACCATCTGGCAGGCCACAGTGTGGTATGAAAAGTTATTGAAACATATCTAGGTGATGACCAAGCTACATAATGGTCCTTGATGGACTGTATGTTTCTACCTCCTTACACAACCGAAAACATTGTTTTCTGCAGGAGAAATGGTCTCAGTTTTCCGTGGAGGTTGTTACCCCTTCCACCTTGACAGTCACCATACCCAGATCACCTCCAGATGAGAGCAGGGCCCAAAGCCACCAGTTTTTTTGTTTTTTTTTTTAAAGGGAAGGAAGGTTAAACTGAAACTTAGGAGTTGCTCTTGACTTATAAATACCTGGCATGTTAAATACTTTTTGTGCATTAATATATAAATGTCTGTCCAGGATCACTTCCAGAAGAGAGCAGGGTGCAAGGCCACCAATTTTTTTAAGGGAAAAAAGGTTAAATTGAAACTTAGGAGTTGATCTTGACTAATAAATGCCTGGCATGTTAAATATTCTTTGTGCATTAATATATAAACTTCTGTCTCAGTCAAGGCCTTATCTTTCTGAGACATCTGCCCCAGCAGATGTGCCTAGGACACCAGTGCCTTCTGATTACACTTGTTGGCCAAATATCCCAAAGGACTGAGATTCACTGGGTGATGATTTAAATTGCTGGTCTTGGGGTTCAGCAAGTCCTGACTTTGTGTGTTGTGGAACTGTGAGCTGCCTCAAAGATCTTAGGATGTGGCTCTAGAACCAGAAAGGACCAAATTTGGAGATTGGGGGAAGGATTCCCCATGCAGAGTGCCTAGTACAAGGTGACTTTTTTTTTTAAAACTATTCTCCTATTATTTCCTAGGGGTGTTCTTTCTAGTCCTGGAAATATAATACAACAAATGGCTTTTTATCATTCGGGCAACTTGACCAAGAAATATATAAGCAAAAATCTACATTTCCAAAAAGCACTATAGTATATATTTATGGGTTTTCTAATTGCTATGTCGGTGAATTATTCTTGTGACAGCTTTCACGTTACACAATAATGACAAGTCATATTCTTTAGCTGTGAACTTTTTAATATTTCATGTTAACCATAGACTGTAGTGTTCATTACAGCTTCCTCGTCCTGTAGATGTTTGCCAAATAAAACATCAGGAAGGAAAGTCTGAAATATTTTTATGTGTGGACCTTTTTAACATTCCCTAAAATAAATTTCCTCACTTAGCGACAAAGGAGCTTTGGCGATAGAAAGCTTTGTCCTGTGTTATAACTTTCATATTACCCTCTCCGCAGCCATTTTTTTCTTCGGCTGCTTGGTGGATATCATTCATTGCAACCTCACTTCACTCCTCTGGATTCATAGCTGATGCTCTGTGGACCGTAAAATTTCAGCTGCAAAACCAGAACATCTCATTATTTCTGAAATATCAAGCTTGTATCTTCTTGATAAATAATTCCTACTAGTATAATGTATCAGACTAAAACATATTTTCTGAGGCCAGTGAGGTTAAAGCGGCAATCTCACCTTTTTAATTTTTTTGCCCTGAAGACAGTGATTTCCATATATAGAGTGACCCCGGTTTGTGTTGAACATGGGGAATGAGGATGAAGCATGAAACGACACATATTGCTGTCAGAGATTTGAAATGAGGCCCGCTAACCTGTAGGCAGCCTTCCAGACTAATCAGCCCTTCACATTACCAATGTATTCAGATAGCTCCACACCTTAGCCAGCAACGGGCCGGGAACTTTTCCCTTTCTTCCTTCTGTCTCCCTTTTAAATCGCAGCCAATGACAAACATTACATTTTAATGTAATTCTTCCTTCCCTCTCCTACTCCACTGCAAAGAAAAAGAGAGACAGTGTCCACTGACAGCGGATCTCTGAGACACCAGTCTCATCTGGTTTCCCTGATGCTTGAGAAGTGGATGCCACAGTTTAGATTTGCTTCTGAATATACATCAATCAGCGTTGCTTAAACAGGTGATAACGTTTTAACTCTTTCAGTTGACAACTGTCAGTGCACTGGAATTCAGTTACTAGAGTTGGCTGCCTCTTCTAGCATGAGATGTTTTTAAAGGAAAATCAGATCACCGCTCTGAGTTTTGTTTGCTGTACCTTGCAGGATAGCAGTGCTGGTGTTGGGAAGAAGTTTTCTGAAACAAAGAATGTGTTTTCTGCTTCCTGAAGCCCTCTCTTTTAGGGACTGTTTCATAAATAAAGAAATTTGCTGACGTCTTACCAAAAGTTATCTGTCCTAGTTCTGCAACTGAGTGATGTTACAATTAATATGTATATAAGTGTATATATGTATTTATGCTGCTGCTGCTGCTTAGTCGGTTCAGTCGTGTCTGACTCTGTGCGACCCCATGGACTGCAGCCTGCCAGGCTCCTGTGTCTATGGGATTCTGCAGGCAGGAGTACTAGAGCGGGTTGCCATGCCCTCCTCCAGGGGATCTTCCCTACCTAGGGATCAAACATGGCTCACCTGCATTGCACACAGGGTCTTTACCACTGAGCCATCAGGGAAGTACATATTTATTTACATTTACATGTAATTTAACATGTATATTTGTCTGATATATATATAGAGAGAGATTATACATGCACACATACACACATATATATACATACATTTTTTTGTTGTTCAGTTGCTAATTCATGTCCAACTCTTTGCAACCCTATGGACTGTAGCACACCAGACTCCTCTGTCCTCTATTTCCAGTGAGTCAACTCTTCCCATCAGTTCAGTTCAGTCGTTTACTCGTTTCCGACTCTGCGACCCTAAGTATTTCAGCGTGCCAGGCTTCCCTGTCCATCACCATCTCCCGGAGCTTGCTCAAACTCATGTCCATTGCGTCAGTGATGCCTTCCAACCATCTCATCCTCTGTCGTCCCCTTCTCCTCCTGCCTTCAATCTTTCCCAGCATCAGGCTCTTTTCAAATGAGTCAGTTCTTTGTATCAGGTTGCCAAAGTATTGGAGTTTCAGCTTCAGCGTCAGTCCTTCCAATGAATATTCAGGACTGATTTCCTTGAGGATTGACTGGTTTGATCTCCTTTCAGTCCAAGAGACTCTCAAGAGTCTTCTCCAGCACCACAGTTCGAAAGCACCAGTTCTTCGGCACCCAGCCTTCTTTATGGTTCAACTCTCCGCAAAAAGAGCCTCAAACCCTTGGTGGACCATGAATTATTTCAAGTGGTCTTTCCATCTGTATGAATACAAACCTTCCAGGAGAATGAATCAGCAATATTCCTGCATATAAGGAATAAAAAGCACATATAATTCTAAAATGTATTTAATAGCATTACCAAATTTATGGGATCTATGATAAAGATACATTTTCTCCACGGAAAATACAACCACCTTTTAAGTATGGGATCTGATTTTTTTCCCTTGGAAAAAGATTTCATACCAAAACATTTAGAAACCACTAAGCCAAGGAAATCGGACACGACTGAGCGACTGAAGTGAACTGAACTGAAGCCAAGGAAGACACTGGGCTACCTAGATCCATACTGACAGAGAAATCAGGGCTAGAACCAGAGACCCGCTATAACCAGCTGAGAAAAAGTTACTTTGACTTCACTTCCAGGGAGTGAAAGCCCCATCACAAGTACCCCTTAAGAGGCCAAAGTGTCAGGTGACCAAATCATCTGATAAATATCTCCTGCCTATCCTGGGCAGCCGTGTTTCTTTGACTGGCTTTGTATCCTGTTGTTGTTGTTTAGCCCCTCGGTCATGTCTGACTCATTCGCAACCTCATGCATTGTAGCCCTCCAGACTTCTCTGTCCGCTGGATTTTCCCAGCAAGAATACTGGAGTGGGTTGCCATTTCCTACTCCAGAGATCTTCCCAACCCAGGGATTGAACCTGAGTCTCTTGTGACGCTTGCATTGACAGGTTGATTCTTAACCACTGAGCCACCAACAAAAATACATTCGCTTGTTGAAGAGGAATTTAGATAGCACTTTTCAAGCTTAAATGTGTAGAGATTTCTTTCAAGGGGAAACTATATCCTCAAGGGTTGGCATGTGATTTTGGTTTTTCATGTTACTTAAAAACATGCAAACATAAAGCTAGGGGAAACTTCCTAATGTTAATGGTCTTGTTATAAATAAAATATAATAAAATTCCAATCAGCAACATTAAAGCAAGTTGTTATTTTGCTGAAACACTGCTGTAAACCTGTAATATGAAAACATACTGATTGCCACACACACAGATCTCTTTCAAAAGTTTAGCTTAAATGCCTAATGTGTTCTAAGTGATAATACAATTCCTCTACCGTGTTTCTCTTTTTAAGCTATTTTAATTTTACAGTACATTCAGTTATCATCAAAAGAAAACATCAAACTATAAAATTGTTATGGAGTACACCCAGGAGTACCCCCACCCAAGCATCTGAGCACACCAAATAGGGAAACACCGTTTAGATACATAACATCCAATAACGATGAAGGAAACATCGGAGACAACACCCTGAGCAAACACTTTAGGCCTAATGCTATCCAAGATAGCAAAATCCTCCAAAAAAAAAATCACTGTTAGAAGTGCAGTGACAGGAGTTCAACATAAACATCTGAAAGTAGCTAAAAGCAAATTAACCTTTAAAATAAAGATGACAAGAAGACATCTTCTGAGTATGAGATAGGAACTTGTGATAATTTGATGAAACGATTTTAAATAGTTAGTTTTTCTATTTACGAGAAAGATTGCTCTGGTATTTTGCATTTTTTAATTTAAAAACTAGAAACAAAATTTTCATGAGAGGGAATATTTCACTGCTCTCCTTTATATCCATGAACTACGTCCTGTCTAAATTGTGAAAAGCTCTTTGCAGAGCACCTGCCCTTTATTCAGACCTCCTCACTCCACATTCTGAAACCCATGCAATTTGCTCGCAGCCTGTTCTGCAGCCACGAGTTTGCCAACTGGCAGCTGCACCAGTTGACTCAGAAAATTCGGGTTGATTCAGCTTGAATGGGATCTACAAATGCAAATGATTTATGTGTTCACTCTTTTACATTCCCAGAGAACTGCTAGCCAAGCTCTGCCACCTGTATTGCCCAATATTCACATAAATGGATATTTACTTTTAGATAGCAGCTCATTTTATTTGCTGTTCACTTGGGAAATTTTTATTAGATGTCTCTAATTCAAGTTCACAAATATTCAAGCAATTTCCTTTTTGGGAGGAGGCAGTTTTTCCCCCTTCCTTTGGAGTTTTACTGATATTTTTCTGGAATTAATTCCACAAGGAAGAAACACCTCTTAGAGATCCATAATTGCAACCATAAAAAGATATGTGTGTGTGTGTCTTTCTCATTTAAGATTATGCTCCGATTAGTATCTTTTTCTAACAGACTGAGGCATTGTATTAATCTAGAAGGCCCTATGAACATACACATGAACTACTAATTTACAGATACTTAAGACTTTATTTCTCTGGGCTCCAAAATCTCTGCAGATGGTGAGTACAGCCATGAAATTAAAAGACGCTTACTCCTTGGAAGGAAAGTTATGACCAACTTAGACAGCATATTCAAAAGCAGAGACATTACTTTGTCAACAAAGGTCCATATAGTCAAGGCTATGGTTTTTCTAGTGGTCATGTATGGATGTGAGAGTTGGACTATAAAGAAAGCTGAGCACCAAAGAATTGATGGTTTTGAACTGTGGTGTTGGAGAAGACTCTTGAGAGTCCCTTGGACAGCAAGGAGATCCAACCAGTCCATTCTGAAGGAGATCAGTCCTGAGTGTTCATTGGAAGGACTGATGTTGAAGTTGAAACTCCAATACTTTGGCCACCTGATGTGAAGTGCTGACTCATTTGAAAAGACCCTGATTCTGGGAACGATTGAGGGCAGGAGGAGAAGGGGATGACAGAGGATGAGATGACTGTATGGCATCACCGACTCGATGGACATGAGTCTGAGTGAACTCCGGGGAGTTGGTGATGGACAGGGAGGCCTGGCGTGCTGCAGTCCATGGGGTCGCAAAGAGTCGGGCACGACTGAGCGACTGAACTGAAGACTTCTGGGTGAAATTTGTGCAATTGTATTCCTACCATTGTCCCTACAAATGTGTTTAGCATTGTTGCATATTTTATTTTTAATTCTACCCATAAGCCTCTGTGCTGGGCTCTGCTTAGTTGCTCAGTTGTGTCCTGTTGCCCGTCAGGCTCCTCTGTCCACGGGGATTCTCCAGGCAAGAACACAGGAGTGGATTGCCATGCCCTCCTCCAAGGGATCTTCCTGACCCAGAAATCAAACTGGGGTCCCCTGCATTGCAAGCAGATTCTTCACCAACTAAGCTACCAGGGATGCCCCCATGAGTCCCCCTCCCCCAAAAAATATTTTTGCAAACATTTTTAAGAAGAGAAAGCAGACTGATAAATTTTTTCAGCTTATAACATTTCACAAACTGCTGAGCCACAATTCAAACTGAAGGCAGATTTCTAAGTGTTCTCACTGTACTGCCTAGAATACGGACAGTCATTGCAGAGAATCCTGATGCTCTGAGCTGAGGTGCTGAGAAAGGTACAAATAGAAGAGCATGAACTATTTTGTGACTTTGCATTAGTTCTTCAATAAATATTTACTGAGCAACTATAACACAGAATATTCTGATTAAACACTGCAATTAAATAAGTCATTTGTGCTAAGTCACAAGTCAAGTCTTAGAAATTTCAAATACATTATTATAATGTATAGAAGACATATATACAGTGTGTTCTTTGACAACAGTAGATTAGAGTCAAAACTCATGAGAAGTTAACTACAAAGCTCTTAATATTTGGAAATTAAGAAATACACTTCAGCTAGACAATCAGGTTTTCTCTTCAGTGATCTGCCTGATTGTATCCTTTGCCCAATTCTTACTATTTCAGTTCCGTTCAGTCACTCAATCATGTCTGACTCTTTGCGACCCCATGGACTGCAGCACTCCAGGTCCTTGTCCATCACCAACTCCTGGGTCTTGGCAAACTCATGTCCATCGAGTAGGTGATGTCATCTAACCATCTCATCCTCTGTCATCCCCTTCTCCTCCTGTCTTCAATTTTTCCCAGCATCAGGGTTTTTCCCAACAAGTCAGTTCTTCGCATCAGGCGGCCAGAGTATTGGAGCTTCAGCTTCAGCATCAGCTTCAGTCCTTCCAGTGAATATTCAGGACTGATTTCCTTGAGGATTGACTGGTTTGATCTTGCATCTCTTAAGAGTCTCCTTACATCTTCACCAAAACCACAGTTCAAAAGCATCAATTCTTTGGTGCTCAGCTTTCTTTATAGTCCAAGTCTCACATCCACACATAACTAGTTTGTCTTTTTAATGTCACCTCAAGCAAATTCTTCATATACATGTGTGTGTTCAGTCATGTCTGACTCATTGAGACACTATGGACTGTAGCCCACCAGGCTCCTCTGTCCATGGAATTTCCCAGGCAAGAATACTGGAGTGGGTTGCCATTTCCTTCTCCAGAGGATCTTCCCAACTCAGGCATCAAATCAGTCTCCTGCATTGACAGGAGTATTCTTTGCCACTGTGCCACCTGAGAAGCCCCTCTTCATGTATTCAGAATATTAATTATTTGCTGCATATGTGTGTTGAAAATTGTTTATCTCAGTTTCTGACTTTTCCTTTACCTTTATTTTCTTTGGTCATTCAGAAGGCTTTAACTTTTATACAGTCAACTTTGTCATCTTTTTTTCCCATGATTTTTGTTTTTTTGTATTTTTAATAAATCGTTCTCTTCCTTGGAATCATAAAATTATTCTTCTATAATTTAGCCTTTTCAGATTCATGTTGTTCATGTGTCTAAGGTTTATAATATGCAGTATAAAGTAGGAACCGAACTTTATATGTTTTCACATGGAAAATCTGTTGTCTCAACACCCAATAGTGAAGTCCTCCATTTAATTCCCTCTGTTTCCAGAGCTTCCATCCTTTCTACTGATTTATTCATCTATCCCTACAGTAGGAACTTCCCCCTCTAATTCCTAATAAGATGGTAACAAATGACATTAAGTCTTGCTCTACATCAGATCTGTTTCGCTGTGGTGGTCAGACACTGGAGAAGAAGCATTCTATGAATTTTATGGCTAATCTTAGTCTTTTAGGAGCCTGGGTCCTGGTTTGTGAACTTTACAAGTGTTTCTAAAGGGATATAGCTTTTCTCCCTCTTGTTGGGCCGAAGTCTAGACGCTGTCACAGAGGAGGCAAGGGCAAGGGAGTGTCCTCCTCATTTCCTAGAGCCTTATCCCGGCTCTAGGAAAGTCTTAATCTAGATAGAAAGTCTCTGTTATGGAGAATGCCTGGGTGTGAGTAACAAAGGCTACTCTTCTCTTCCCCAGCCAGGGCCAGGAGGAGCTCTTTCTAGATCTTCATTGTGCAATCCTGGTCAGGAGTTCCTGGAGGTAATGAAAGTGTTTGCCAACCCCTCCTCCCCACTGCCACCAACAACCGCAAGATGGAGCCCCCAGAAGCTTCCTGCCCTCATACTAGTCCACTCTCACCCTCCAGAAGTTTGTCCAAATTGTCATTGAAGTGCTCCTACCAGTTTATGCCTCTAGAGGCTTCTCCTTCAGGTCAGTAGATCTGGGCTGTTCCTGGGAGTTTGCATTTTTCCAACACTCCAGGGGCATGACTTACCTTGCAACTTCAGTCCTCTAATAAGTCCAAGCAAAGTAATAGACTCCCAGTTTGTCCACCTTTTTGTTGTGAGTGAGCGAGTCATGATATCCAACCTCTTAAATGTCACAGCTGAAACCAGAAGCCCTATAATTTTATTTTATTCTTACAGTGCTTTTTCTTTGTTCTGACATTTATAGATTTTAATTCTGTATTTCAGTTGTTTTTCTTGCATATTTAATATACACCCTTAACTTTATTGGCTTCAACATCAGTCCTTCCAATGAACACCCAGGACTGATAGCCTTTAGATGGACTGGTTGGATCTCCCTGCAGTCCAAGGGACTCTCAAAAGTCTTCTCCAACACCACAGTTCAAAAGCATCAATTCTTCAGTGCTCAGCTTTCTTCACAGTCCAACTCTCACATCCATACATGACCACTGGAAAAACCATAGTCTTGACTAGACAGACCTTTGTTGACAAAGTAATGTCTCTGCTTTTTAATATGCTGTCTAGGTTGGTCATAACTTTCCTTCCAAGGAGTAAGCGTCTTTTAATTTCATGGCTGCAATTACCAGTGACTGAACTGAACAGAACTGAACTTTATATTTTTCAATAAAGTACAATATCATCTAGCATCTTTCTCAAATAAAACAAAAACTTCAATGCTCTTTAGCTACGTCCTAAACTCCTTTCTCTCACTTCCTTCTTATTGTCATCTTAAAGCACACATGCACACACGCACTTTTCAGTCATTTTCTATAGTCAGTTCTTAACTTTATTTACCAGTTTGTTTTAATATTTTCTTTGAAGTTATCTTTTTCCTCTAATCTTACTTTTTTATTCTATATGGCTAGTAAACTCTCGGTTATTTTTTTTAGCTATAGTTTTTCCTCCTACTCTTGATTGTTAGCTGAGTATAGAAGCCGTTTTTAAAGTATTTTTCTTTTAGGACTTGAAAGATACTAGTCTCTTATCTTTCAGTATCTATTTTTGCTGGTGAGAAACCTTATTAAATCAAATTGTTATTTCCTTGAAGGTAATTTCTCTTTTACACTCTCTCGTAGCTTTTAAGATCATCTCTTTAGTCCATGTATATTTAGTGTTACTGAACTATCACACAGTTGCACTCATCTCACACACTAGTAAAGTAATGCTCAAAATTCTCCAAGCCAGGCTTCAGCAATATGTGAACCGTGAACTTCCACATGTTCAAGTTGGTTTTAGAAAAAGTAGAGGAACCAGAGATCAAATTGCCAACATCTTCTGAATCATGGAAAAAGCAACAGAGTTCCAGCAAAACATCTATTTCTGCTTTATTGACTATGCCAAAGCCTTTGACTGTGTGGATCACAATCAACTGTGGAAAATTCTTCAAGAGATGGGAATACCAGACACCTGACCTGCCTCTTGAGAAACCTGTATGTAGGTCAGGAAGCAACAGTTAGAACTGGACATGGAACAACAGACTGGTTCCAAATAGGAAAAGGAGTACGTCAAGGCAGTATATTGTCACCCTGCTTATTTAACTTCTATGCAGAGTACATCATGAGGAACGCTGGGCTGGAAGAAACACAAGCTGGAATCAAGATTGCTTGGAGAAATATCAATAACCTCAGGTACGCAGATGACACACCCTTATGGCAGAAAGTGAAGAGGAACTAAAAAGCCTCTTGATGAAAGTGAAAGAAGAGAGTGAAAAAGCTGGCTTAAAGCTCAACATCCAGAACACGAAGATCATGACATCTGGTCCCATCACTTCATGGGAAATAGATGGAGAAACAGTGGAAACAGTGTCAGACTTTATTTTGGGGGCTCCAAAATCACTGCAGATGGTGATTGCAGCCATGAAATTAAAAGTTGCTTACTCCTTGGAAGGAAAGTTATGACCAACCTAGGTAGCATACTCAAAAGCAGAGACATTACTTTGCCAACAAAAGTCCATCTAGTCAAGGCTATGGTTTTTCCAGTAGTCATGTATGGATGTGAGAGTTGTACTGTGAAGAAAGCTGAGCACCAAAAAATTGATAGTTTTGAACTGTGGTGTTGGAGAAGACTCTTGAGAGTCCCTTGGACTGCAAGGAGATCCAACCAGTCCATTCTAAAGGAGATCAGTCCTGGGTGTTCTTTGGAAGGAATGATGCTAAAGCTGAAACTCCAGTACTTTGGCCACCTCATGGGAAGAGTTGACTCATTGGAAAAGACTCTGATGCTGGGAGGGATTGGGGGCAGGAGGAGAAGGGGACGACAGAAGATGAGATGGCTGGATGGCATCACCGACTCAATGGACATGAATCTGAGTGAACTGCGGGAGATGGTGATGGACAGGGAGGCCTGGTGTGCTGCAATTCATAGGGTTGCAGAGTCGGACATGACTGAGCGAATGAACTGAACTGATGATATATTTACATAAATATGATTTTATTTATTCTGCTAGGCCCTTGGTATGTATTTTCAATCATAAGATTAATTTTTCAACTCTGGAAAATCTCCAGTCATTTCCCCAAATACTCTTTTTCCATTGTTCTTTCTTTCTATTATCTGTCTTGAATTTCTGTGGATGCATATTAGAGACTTTTCATATGCCTTCTGTGTCATTACTTTTATTTTCTAACATCCCTGCTTTGTATTCTGATAAACTCCTCAGCACTGTCTTCTATAATAATTGACTCATTTTGTCTTGGTGTTCATCATAGAGTTTGTTATCCATAACCTAGATGACTACTTCTGTCTTATCTCCTCAACTCAAGGTACTGAGGTGCCCCAGGGAAGCCCTTAGACTTTGCTTTCTTATCTATATTCATGACATGGGAAGACCTTATTCAGTTTCACGGTTTTAATTACAGCTGTATGCTGTTGACTCAGTAAGTCAAATCCCCATCCTGGACCTGTCCTCTGGATACAGATGTGTATATCAAAATGCCATCTTGGGTGTCTCCCCTGGATGTTTGATAAGTAGCTTTCATTTAAAACTGAACTTCTGAGCTTCCTCTTATGCCTGGTTCTTCCACCTCAGTAAACAGCTGTACTAATTTTCTAATTACACAGAAAACATTTACACATTAAACATTTAGATTCCTCTTGCCTGCTCTCCTTATTTCACATCTCATACTGAACCCATCAACAGTTCCTTGAATAAAGATCAGAATCCAAAACATTCACATGACTTCCATTGCCACCAACATGGGACAAGCCACCATCTTTTCTTACTTGGATTACAGCAATAGCCTCCTAACTGGTGCCCCGTGCACCATCCTGCCCTTGACCCCACTGTGCATATGTGCTCAGCTGTGTCTGACTCTCTGCAACCCATGGACTGTAGCCAGCCAAGCTCCTCTGTCCATGGAATTTTCCAGGCAAGAATACTGGAACAGGTTGCTGTTTCCTTCTCTAGGGGAATCTTCCCAATCCAGGGATCGAACCCTCATCTTTTGTGTTTCCTGCATTGCAGGCAGATTCTTTACCACTGAGCCAGTGAGGTCAACAGTGATCCTCTTACAACATGAACCTTATCACATCACACCTCTGCTAAAACCTTCCATTGGCTTCCCATCTTAGTCAAAGTGAAAGTGAAAGTTGTTCAATCGTGTCCGACTCTTTGCGACCCCATGGACTATACAGTCCATGGAATTCTCCAGGCCAGAATACTGGAGTGAGTAGCCTTTCCCTTCTCCAGGGGATCTTCCCAACCCAGGGATCGAACTCAGGTCTCCCACATAGCAGACAGATTCTTTACCAGCTGAGCCACTAGGGAAACTCAAGAAAACTGGAGTGGGTAGCCTATCCCTTCTCCAGTGGATCTTCCCAACCCAGGAATTCAACTAGCAGGCAGATTCTTTACCAACTGAGCTATGAGGGAAGCCCAATCTTAGTCAAAGTGAAAACCAAAATTCTTTCCATAGCTGACAAGGCTATCTGTTCCTCGTATCTCCCCATATTCCCACCATGCCAGTCATTATGGTCTCCTAGTTATTCCTCAAAGCTCTAGACAGATGCCTCAGGCACTTGCATCTGTGATTTCCTCTGACTAGAATATTCTTCCTTCAAGATATCTACATACTCTGTTCCCTCCCTTCCTCCATATCTTTCCTCAGCACTGAGATCATCTCTGATAATACTGTTTAAAATTGTAATTGCACACACTTAAAACACTTTCCCTGCTATTCTGTGCTTTCTCTTTGCCATTAGGACCTGTCAGTAACATATGTATCTTACTTTTTAATCTTACTGATTGTCTGATAACCCCTTACAAGATAGCAAGCTCCCTGAAGGCAGGGTTTTTTTTTACTCTTTTTCCCACTCTTTTATTTCCATCACCCAGAGCAGAGCCTGACACACATTAGACATTTAGTAAACATTTATTAGCTATTATATTTATTATAATTAATGAGTTCAATGAATTATTTTTTAAATTTTCAGGATTTGTAGCTGGTTCTTTTTCATGTTCACTTTTTAAAATTCATATTTGCTCATTTTGATTCATAATTTTATGTTATTTTAAAATTAGTATTCTTTTCTTCTCCTTCCTGAGGGTAATAACCATCATTGTTATGGTATCATTTTGAGATTATTCTGTTACTTCCATTTCACTGGGGGTTAGTTTTTCTTCCAATTATTGAGTTTTGTTTATTTATGAGAATGTAACTTGTGTGTGTATGTATTTGCTTTTGCATATTTTGAAACTGTACTTTCCAGTTTCGTTTTAAGTAGAAGTTTCTGTCTCTCTCTTCCCCTCCCACTTTCAAAGATATAGACAATTATGAATGAAGATAAAGAAGGTACCAAAAAGAGAAGCAATAGAAATCCTTAAAAAAGAAGTATAGCCATTGAAATAAAAAAGATGAATAGGTTAAAAAAACTTCTAAGTGGTATGCTTCAAAGGCATGACTTGTGAAAATGGAAACTAGAACTGAAGAAATCACCAAAAATAAAATATTCAGGGACAAGGAAATAAAAATATGAAAGAGAAATGAAAGAATAAGGAGGGCAGATGTAAAAGCTCCAACAAGAGTTCCAAGAGGAAGAAACTTTTAGCACTGAAGAAACATATGAGTCTTTTCAGTTAAAAGACATAAATAATTCTTTAAAGATATAGAGAGACAAAAGCATAGAGAGATAATACAAGTCAGAGAAATGGGAAACATCAGTGATGGGTGGAAAGAGTAAGAAGATAGCCAAGAAAAGGCAGAGTTAACGGTACCAAGAAATTGAGCATCATAGAAGTCGAATGCAGATAAAGTTTTAATATAAAGCCAACAAAGCATCAAGAGCTACAGAGCATGAAAGGAACCTTTGCACTGAGAAAGAATCATGAAATTTACAAGAAGCAGATCATTTGTAATTTCAGAAGCAATAATTTCCATAGGATGGTGATGGCAGAGGACATAATGTAGGATATGATGAAAATTAGTAGAAAGAAATCTGAGAATTCTAATCACATATTATTGATATCATGGGAGCTGGTGGCTCAGACAGTAAAGAATTTTCCTATAATGCAAGAGACCTGGGTTCAAACCCTGGGTTGGGAAGATCCCCTGGAGGAGGGCATGGCAACCCACTCCAGTATTCTTGCATAGAAAATCCCTATGAACAGAGGAGCCTGGCAGGGTGCAGCCCATGGGGTCGCAAAGAGTCAGACACAACTGAGTGACTTAGCACAGCACAGGGAGCATAAGTATAGCTCAACCTCTGCTCTGTTCTTGTAAAATAAAATTTAGATAAGTTCATAGATGGAAATTTATGTAAATTAATCCTTTTCTGTCAACAATCATTATTTAACTGATCTTGAGGAGATACACATTCTGGTTCTGGTTTATCTGAAAGTGAGACTCTAGGCAAGGTCTTATCTAGAAAAAAGAAGATTTAGGCTGTATGGCTCTCAGTGACTGACAGAGGCACCCTCAGTTCAGTTCAGTTCAGTTCAGTCGCTCAGTCGTGTCCTACTCTTTGCGACCCCATGAATCTCAGCACGCCAGGCCTTCCTGTCCATCACCATCTGCTGCTAAATTTCAACTAACATTAAAATTGAACTTTAGTGACAAATTCATCCACTGCAAGGAGGTCTTTCATAGCGTATTATGCTGAAGAGGTCACATGATAAAATCAAGAGTGGTGTGCAATTTGCTGCAAGTAACTGATAAAAGCACATTACATAGACTCACATTACATAATATCACCTCCATCATAGAAAATACTATGTTTCTAGAATTTACAAAAACTCTGTCTCATGTGTACTTAAGGTTATCTTGGTCAGGGCAGTAAACAACACTTTTCAGTCAGTAACCCAGGAATGAAGGGGTGACCATGTGTGTGTGAATTTCTTTGCATACTCTGTAAATCACTGATATTCTGCAGCTAGGATTATAGTTGCAATTATCACTGATATGTTTAGTGGATGTAACTCACTCAATTCCCTTAAGATAATAACCACAAGTCTGTATTTGAAATGTGTTATGAACACAGAAAGATTTATAACTCTTGAATTTAATCATCACTGAGATCCCTTCCAGCCATAATATTTTATCATTTTTAGACAATGTGCTCTAGTTTTGATGTCCATTAAAAGAAAATCAATCCCTCTATTTCAAAAGATGGAGATTGATCTTTAAAAACAATCTTACCTTGATCAGTTTAGAGCATCCAAAAAGTTAATCCCAAGAATATTTTTTGGCTCAAGATCTAAAACATTTTCATTTGATTGAAAGCAGATTAATTTGTTTTTTCACTTTTTACTCTTGCCTTCTGTCTATGTTCTTCGGAGACATGCTAACACATGTTAATAGCTATGTCAGACTATTAACATTACCACCCTTTTTTGAAACAAATGATCTGCTATTTGAAGAGCCACTTCACCAAAGAAGATGCATGCAAATTAAAACCGTAATGAGCTACTACTACACACCTATTAGAATGACTAAATTTTTTGTTGATCATTCCTAATATTAACAATAATGTGGAGGAACTGGAACTCTTATGCACTGCTGGTGAGAACTTAAAATTGTACAACCACTTAGGAAAAATATTTAGGAAGTTTCTTTAGAAGCTGAACACACACCTATCACCTGACCCAGCCATGTACACTTAAGCATTTATCTAAGAGAAATGTAAGTGTATGGCCTTAAGGAGAACTTGTACACAAATGTTCAGCAGTTTTATTTGTAATAATCAGAAACTGAAAATAATCCATGTGTCCATCAACAGGTGAATGAATGAACAAATTGTGAAGTATCTATACAATGGATCAAGTTTCCCGGTTAGCTCAGTGATAAAGAATCTGCCTGCCAATGCAGGAGATAGCGGTTCAGTCCCTGGGTGGGGAAGAGCCCCTGGAGAAGGGAATGGTGACCTATCCAGTATTCTAGACTGAGAATTCCATGGACAGAGGAGCCTAGTGGGTAGCAAAGAGTCAGACACAACTGCGTGACTAATAGCACAGCACATATAATGGATAATCCTCAGCAGTGGATTGGAACGAACTGTTGATACACACTACACCATGGGTGCATCTCAGAGCAATTAGGATATAGAAAGAGTGCATATGAATATGGCTCAGTGTATATAAAACTCTAGAAAAGGCCAGCTAATCTATAGTAACAGAAAGCAGATTATTGGTGACGGGATAGTTGAATAAGATGGAAAGGGGAATTTGTTTCTTTCTCTGTTTTTTGTGAGGGCATAGAGTTGTTCATGATATTCCTTTATTATCTTTTTGATGGGGGAGCGAAAATTTTTTAAAAAGCATAAGAAAGCATTTTGGAGGGGATGAATATGGTCACTCTCTTGATGGTGATGGTGGCTTCACACCTCTACACACATGTCTTTTCACCTTATGCATTTGGTTTTGTGCAGTTTATTATCTGCCAATTATACCCCAACAGAACTGTGAAAAAGAATCACCACCTCAAAAGGCTACCGTTAAGATGAAATGTCATTCACAGTGAATAAGTCAGGAAGAGGAAAACAAATGTCATATATTAATGCTTATATGTGGAAGCCAGAAAAATGGTATAGGTGATCTTATTTGAAAGCAGAAATAGAAACACAAACATAGAGAACAACCATATAGATACCAAGATGGGGGAGAAGGGGTGAGATGAATTGGGAGATTGGGATTGACATACATATATATACTTACATATATGTATATGTATACTTACATATATATATATATATATACTATTGATACTATGTATAACAGATAACTAATGAAAACCTACTGTATAGCACAAGGAACTCTACTCAGTTGTTCTGTAATGAATGAACTGAATGGGAAGAGAGTCCAAAAGAGGGGATGATGGCCGATTCATTTTGCTGTACAGCAGAAACTAACACAGTGTTGAAAAGTAACTATACCCCCATAAAAATTAAGTTTTTACAATGTTCAGTTTAGTTCAGTTCAGTCGCTCAGTCGTGTCCGACTCTTTGCAACCCCATGAATTGCAGCACGCCAGGCCTCCCTGTCCATCACCAACTCCCAGAGCTCACTCAGATTTGTGTCCACCGAGTCAGTGATGCCATCCAGCCATCTCATCCTCTGTCGTCCCCTTCTCTTCCTGCCCCTAGTCCCTCCCAGCATCACAGTCTTTTCCAATGAGTCAACTCTTTGCATGAGGTGGCCAAAGTACTGGAGTTTCAGCTTTAGCATCATTCCTTCCAAAGAACACCCAGGGCTGATCTCCTTCAGAATGGACTGGTTGGATCCCCTTGCGGTCCAAGGGACTCTCAAAGGTGAAAAGGGACCTTGCAGGCCTTTCCATGAGTCTGGGGACTGGTTAGGTGATAAGTCTTCTGAGGACAAAGGGAAGAGATTCTTTTGCAAATTCATTCTGATTATTTTTGTTTCTGTAAGCGGGACTCTTACTGATGTCTGACTTTGCCTCTTGGCCCCATTGAGATTTAATTTCCAAATCCTCAGTGTCCTTTGTCACATCTTAAATGGTCCTGATCACTATTAAATGTTCGTTTTAGTTTATAATTTTATATTTATAATAAAATGTCAAATGTTTAGCATCTACTATAACATAAAGGGGCTTCCCTGGTGGCTCAGAGGTTAAAGCATCTGCCTCCAATGCCGGAGACCCGGGTTCGATCCCTGGGTCAGGAAGATCCCCTGGAGAAGGAAATGGTAACCCACTCCAGTATTCTTGCCTGGAGAATCCCATGAACAGAGGAGCCTGGTAGTCCATGGGGTCGCAAAGAATTGGACATGACTGAGCGACTTCACTCACTCACTCACTCATAACATAAAGGAAAATTCATGTGGTTAACAACTCAGAAAGGATTATGACAAACCCACACTACCCTTGACTAAGAGGTTCAGTGAAAAAGTCTGTGTGACACAGTGGAATGGGAAGTTTGGTTTTTAAACCTGTAACTTGGCAGGTTAAAAGTTGTTTAAAACAAGAGTTCTATGCTGCCTCAGGCCTCTCTTATCAAGCCAGAAAATTTCTTGACCTTGAAAGCTGCAAAGCTGTCATTTCACCACATATGTGAAGGCACCCTTTGCTCTACCACTTGGCTCTTCTCTGTAGAATGGGATGAATTCTATCTGCCACAGGAATATCAGAAGGCTCCGATAAGACCATATTCACAAGAGTGCTCTGAAAAAGAGAAAAACTAGATAGATAAATAAGATGGATTATTATTATTACTATAAAGAACAGTGGTAAAGACATCACTTTGCTGGCAAAGGTCTGTATAGTCAAAGCTATGGCCTTTCCAGTAGTCATGGATGGATGTGACAGTTGGACCATAAAGAAGGCTGAGCATTGAAGATTTGATGCTTTCGAACTGTGGTGTTGGGGACAAACCAGTCAATCCTAAAGGAGTCAATTGTAAATATTCATTGAAAGTATTGATACTGAAGCTGACGCTCCAATTATCTGGCCACCTGATGCAAAGAGCTGACTCACTAGAAAAGACCAAGATGCTGAGGAAGACTGAGGACAAAAGGAGAACGTGGTGACAGAGGATGAGATGGTTGGTTGGCATCACTGACTCAATGGACATGAGTTTGAACAAACTACAGAAGATGGTATAGGATAGGGAAGCCTGGCATGCTGCAGTTCATAGGATCACAAAGAGTCAGACACAACTTAGCAACTGAACAACAACAACAAAGGTTTTGCTTTCTTTTTTTTCCAGGTTGAACAAACTCCCCTACCTTCTACCTGTGGGCTGATAGTTGATTACTGAAGTGTGATTCTTTTCTTTAATGCCTTTAACTTTAGTTTAAACATTGTCTTGAATGTAACCCATTCTTAGTCATTTCAGTTCACTTCAGTCCAGTCACTCAGTCGTGTCCAACTCTGCAACTCCATGAATTGCAGCACACCAGGCCTCCCTGTCCATCACTAACTCCCAGAGGTCACTCAAACTCATGTCCATCAAGTCGATGATGCCATCCAGCCATCTCATCCTCTGTCATCCCCTTCTCCTCCCGCTCCTAATCCCTCCCAGCATCAGTCTTTTCCAATGAGTCAACTCTTCACATGAGGTGGCCAAAGTACTGGAGTTTCAGATATGCAGATGACACCACCCTTATGGCAGAAAGTGAAGAGGAACTAAAAGCCTCTTGATGAAAGTGAAAGTGGAGAGTGAAAAAGTTAGCTTAAAGCTCAACATTCAGAAAACAAAGATCATGGCATCTGGTCCCATCACTTCATGGGAAATAGATGGGGAAACAGTGGAAACAGTGTCAGACTTCATTTTGGGGGCTCCAAAATCACTGAAGATGGTGATTGGAGCCATGAAATTAAAAGCGCTTACTCCTTGGAAGGAAAGTTATGACCAACCTAGATGGCATATTGGAAAGCAGAGACATTATTTTGCCAACAAAGGTCTGTCTAGTCAATGCTATGGTTTTTCCAGTGGTCATGTATGGATGTGAGTGTTGGATTATGAAGAAAGCTGAGCACCAAAGAATTGATGCTTTTGAACTGTGGTGCTAGAGAAGACTCTTGAGAGTCCCTTAGACTGCAAGGAGATCCAACCAATCCATTCTAAAGGAGATCAACCCTGGGTGTTCTTAGTCATTTAGGTCTCTTTAAAGCTCAAAATTCTCAAAGCCAGGCTTCAGCAGTACATGAACTGTGAAATTCCAGATGTTCAAGCTGGTTTTAGAAAAGGCAGAGGAACCAGAGACCAAATTGCCAACATCTTCTGGATCATGGAAAAAGCAAGAGAGTTCCAGAAAAAACATCTATTTCTGCTTTATTGACTATGCCAAAGCCTTTGACTGTGTGGATCACAATCAACTGTGGAAAATTCTTCAAGAGATGGGAATACCAGACCACTTGACCTGCCTCTTGAGAAACCTGTATGCAGGTCAGGAAGCAACAGTTAGAACTGGACATGGAACAACAGACTGGTTCCAAATAGGAAAAGGAGTACGTCAAGGCTATATACTGTCACTCTGCTTATTTAACTTCTATACAGAATACATCATGAGGAATGCTGGACTGGAAGAAACACAAGCTGGAATCAAGATTGCTGGGAGAAATATCAATAACCTCAGATAGGCAGATGACACCACCCTTATGGCAGAAAGTGAAGAGGAACTAAAAGCCTCTGATGAAAGTGAAAGAGGAGAGTGAAAAGTTGGCTTAAAGCTCAGCATTCAGAAAACGAAGATTATGGCCTGTAGTCCCATCACTTCATGGGAAATAGAGTTGGAAACAGTGGAAACAGTGTCAGACTTTATTTTGGGGGCTCCAAAATCACTGCAAATGGTGATTGCAGCCATGAAGTTAAAGGATGCTTACTCCTTGGAAGGAAAATTATGACCAACCTAGATAGTATATTGAAAAGCAGAGACATTACTTTGCCAACAAAGGTCCGTTTAGCCAAGGCTATGGTTTTTCCTGTGGTCACATATGGACGTGAAAGTTGCACTGTGAAGAAGGCTGAGCGCCAAAGAATTGATGCTTTTGAACTGTGGTGCTAGAGAATACTCTTGAGAGTCCCTTGGACTGCAAGGAGATCCAACCAGTCCATTCTGAAGGAGATCAGTCCTGGGTGTTCTTTGGAAGGACTGATGTTGAAGCTGAAACTCTAGTACTTTGGCCACCTCATGGGAAGAGTTGACTCATTTGAAAAGATCCTGATGCTAGGAGGGATTGGGGGCAGGAAGAAAAGGGGATGACAGAGGATGAGATGGCTGGATGGCATCACCGACTCGATGAACATGAGTTTGAATGAACTCCGGGAGTTGGTGATGGACAGGGAGGCCTGTCATGCTGTGATTCATGGTGTCACAAAGAGTCGGACATGACTGAGTGACTGAACTGAACTGAAAGATTAAATAAGCAGGGACTTACCTGTTCCCCCTTCTTTCCCTCTGTGGAGTCATGGATAAGAAGAGAGGGCAACATGACCAGAAGTGTCATCATATACTAAATTTCAATTTAAGAGCTGACTCATCAAGTAAAACCTTCAGACAAATCCCGTGTTGGTGTTAGGGCTCAGTTTCCTCATCTCTCAGTTTCAGAAAGACAAGGCATAACTTTCTGATTCCTGAAAACCCCAACCTCCCCTGACAATTATATGCCAGGTAAAAATTACAGCAAAGTTCATGTAGAACTGACTTCCCTGGTGGCTCAGATGGTAAAATATCTGCCTACTATGCAGGAGACCCGGGTTAAATCCCTGGGTGGGGAAGATCCTCAGGAGAAGGAAATGGCAACCCACACCAGTACTCTTGCCTGGAAAATCCCATGGGATAAGCCTGGTAGTCTACAGTCCATGGGGTCACAGAGTTGGACACAACTGAGCAACTTGACTTCACGTCACTTCATCTGGTGCCAAAGCCAAGTATTCTTCCTTTGGTTTCTCTGAAGGATGGATTTTGTCCATCAGGTCAGCCCAGATGTCCTTAACTACTGTGTCCATAGCTTCCCTCAAACCCTGACTCTCATTAATTTGCATGTTAGCATCTCCTGCAGGGCTTTTGAAAGATACTGATGCCTCACCCCAATGTTCATTGCACCACTGTTTACAATAGCCAAGACATGGAAGCAACCTACATGTCCGTTGACAGAGGACTAGATAAAGACGATGTGGTACATGTATACAATGGAATATTACTCAGCCATTAAAAAGAATGAAGCTCTAATACTTTGGCCACCTGGTGCAAAGAGCTGACTTGTTGAAAAAGACCCTGATGCTAGGAAAGATTGAGGGCAGGAGGAGAAGGGGATGATAGAAGATGAGATGGTTGGATGGCATTGACACAATGGACATACTTTTGAGCAAACCCTGGAAAATAGTGAAGGACGGAGAGTCCTGGCATGCTGCAGCCCACGGGGTCACAGAGTCAAACAATTTAGCGACTGAACAACAACAAAAAAGAATGAAATAAAGCTATTTGCAGCAACATGGATGGATTTAGAGAGTGTCACACTGAGTGAAGTAAGACAGAGAAAGAGAAATATCGTATGACATCCTTTATATGTGGAATCTAAAAAGAAATTACACAAATGAACTTACAAAACAGAAAGAGACTCACAGACTTATACAATAGACTTACGGTTGCTGAGTGGAAGGGATAGTTAGGGAGTTTGGGATGGCCACGTACACACTGCTATAGATAACCAACAAAGGATCTATTGGACAGCACATGGAACTCAATTCAATGTTATGTAGCAGCCTGGATACATCTATATGGAGGACTGAGTCCCTTCGCTGTTCACCTGAAACTGTCACATTGTTAATTTACTATACCCCAATACAAAATAAAAAGTCCAAAAGAAACAAAGAGATACTTCTGCCTCAAAATCACAATGAGATACGGCCTCATACCAGAATAACAAGTGTTGGAGTGGATGTGGAGGAATTGTAAACCTTGCACACACTTGGAGAGAATGTCAAATGGTGCAGCTGCTGTGGGAAACATTACAATGCTTCCTCCAGAAATGAAACAGAGAAGAAAAAAAGCAACATGGAATTTCCATATGATTCAGTAATTCCCTTTGGAGGCAAAGACTGAAAAGAATTAAAAGCAAGGACTCAGATCCTTGCACACGCATGTCCCTAGCAACATTATTCACAGTAGCCAAAAGGGGAAGGTGACCTAAGTGTCCATCAACAGGTGGATGGATAAATAAAATATGTCAGACATATACAATGGAATAGTATTTAAAAGGAAGGAAATTTGGACATGCTGCAGCATGGATGAGCCTTGATGACAATACACTAAAGTAAGTAAGCCAGTCACAAAAGGGTAAACACTGTATGATACCACTTACGCGAGGTACTTAGAGAATAGTCAGATGCCCGGAGACAGCCCCCTGGTGGGAGGAGCGATGAGAGGGGAGCTGCTGTTTAACGGGTATTGCAAGTTTTGCAAGATGAGTTTTGGAGAAGCAAGGTGGTGATGGTTTTGCAACGTTGTGAGTGTATTAAATCCCACTGACTTGCACATGTAAAAATGGCTAGTGAGGGAAATTTTATTTTATGTGTATTTTCCCACAGTTCAAAATCGTTTTTCAATGATGCTGATGCAGGGCTAGACTAACTGAATCAGACCCTCTGAGAGTGGGGCTTGGGCTCAGGCATTCTGTAAAAGCTCCCTGGAGCTTTCTGCTGCACTGTGGGTGTTATGGAGTTTGGCTCTAGAACCTCAGGCCTCCGTCCTGGCCCTCCTCTGGAAACGCTCATCTTCAAGACCAAATGTCATTTGCTAGTTTGAGCCAAAATAAAAAGGAAAGTCACTGGCATTACCTCCTGCGCATATTCTCTTGAGCATATTCTTCTTGGAGGAAAGAAAAGATGCTTCTGTCTTGGGTTTGCAGGCAAGAAAGAGTCTTCTGTGTGCTTTATTCTAACCTGAAACAAACCTCACTCTGAATTCTCTGACCCAGGGAAAAAAAAAAAAAGCTCTGGTATCTGGAGAAAGCAAATAGATCCCAGGCTCCAATCAAGAGAAGAATGCCTGGGGAATCAGAAGAACATTATGGTGTCGTATAAATTTCTGGTGAGGTTTCAGCCTGCAGCATTGTCCTGAATTCTATGCAAAACACCAGGGACACTGGTGAATTGAAAGGTGACTTGGATAATCATGGGCCTCGGGCCTTACTGTAATGATGAAGTTAGGGGAAAAAAAACACACACACAGGTTTGCAGTCAGAGGAAGTGTAGGAAGAAGAGGTTTATGGAGTGGGCCAGAGGATGGAGGAGAGAGTTTGTCTCTGGAAGAATGATGATACATTCTGAAAAAATTAGGCATCCATTCCCTCTGCAAAGAAGGGGCCAGAATTTGGTTTAGATCTAAGGAAAGGAAGGACTGATGGAGAGATTGTGATCCATAAAGTCTTTTATCCTTGATACCACTGTTGGGGTTGGGGTGTGTCTTATTCTCATTCTCAGTATTTCTCTCACTACATCAGTAAACTGGTGTGGTGTTCGGGGCATCATAGTCCAATAGAACTTTCTGTGATGATAGAAATGTTCCAGTGAACTGCAGGAGCTGGCTTTTACTGGCTTGTGGAGTTCACTATTTCATTTTCAGGAATTTTGCGAGCTGGCTGTTAAAACTTGTCACTGTTTAAAAGTTAAATTGTATACATCTATCATTAAATATTATACCAAAAATAATAATAAATACTCAAAATTCATGACCTCTTATTTTACTACTGAAGTTTGCACGGTCCAAATGGTAGCCACTAGCACTCGTGACCATTGGGTACTGGATATTGGCTAGTGTGAGTGAAGAAAGGACTTCTAAATTAATTTAAATTCCAATTAATTTACATCAAGTAGCCACAGGTGGCTAGTGGCTACTGTAATGGGGAGGGTATTTGGGTGTTTGCAAAATATTGTATTTCTCATTGATGACTGTTGTCTGAAACCATTTACTTCAGATGCTGAATGAGTATCTTTCATTCCGATGATTTTGATTTTTATTATGCGATCATTTGGATCTGGGGCTTCCCTGGTGGCTCAGCAGTAAAGAATCCACCTGCCATGCAGGAGATGCAGGAGCCTCAGGTTTGATCCCTGGGTGGGGAAGATCCCCTGCAGGAGGGCATGGCAACCCACTCCAGTATTCTTGCCTGGAGAATCCCTTGGACAGAGGAGCAAAGAGGCAGACACGACTGAGCTACTGAGCAGGCACAATGGATCTGAACTTAAGCTACTTGGGAGGGCAGTGATGGAGGGAGGAGCAGAGAGTAAAGGGGAGAGAGAGAGGGAGAGGGAGAGAAAATTTCTTCTAAACTGAATTCTTGGTGCTTTGCAAGGTTGCATGCTAATGATGGCAAAAAATGCTGAGGGCCAAACATGCTTTCCTTTGCTGTTACATGACTTGCCAGGAGCGGGAGCGGACAGACCACACACTTGTCTGGCCCAGAGCCGAGTTTGGATGCTGGATAACATGGACGGGCATTTCTAGGGCTCCCTTAGATTTCAGGAACAACCCTGGACTCCTCAGTTTGAGCGGGGACTCCAGCCCATATCCCCCAGGCTCCCCTACCACCATAATTGGGCTTCATTTGCAAGGAAGTGACCCTGGCTTTCCCAAGCTACCTAAGGTCTGTGCTGGTCAGGCAGCCAGGAATTGCTGGACAATTAGCGCTGAAAGCTATTGCCTCAGATGTGGCCAACCCATTTCCCTGTCCCATCCCCCTTTCCCCCAGGTAGCTCCCTGCTTTAATTTCCCTGCAGGTTTCAGAAAGGATGCATTAAATTATAATCACTAGCTGTTTTGTGAGCAGCCTTTTGTGACCAGTAATGACTGTAATGAGAGAAAAGAAAAAGGGAAAATGGGATGATTGAAGCTCACTGGGAGGCTTTTGCTGAGCTGTTTGTCAAGCAACACAAGCAGATAAATGGGGCTCTTCTTTGCCCAGTAATTTGTATCTGTGTTTTCATTCGTCACTGAAAGGCGGGCCTGTTTATTAGGCATCTGCTGGCCAACAGGGGCCACTTTACTAATCTAAGGTGGGATTTTCGAGACAGCAGGAGTCACGTGACTGCCTGCTGCTGCACTGCCTCGGCAACCCTGTTCACAAATGAGTCTGTCTGGTGCGTCCTGCTGGGTGATTAAACTATTAATACAGCTGCAGCCGGGACTCTTCCCATGAATCCTTTACATCCTAGGTAAGCTTCCTCCTCCTTTTTTAACTCTGGAGCTTCGGGCTCTTTGTGCTCATCTGGACCACTGAAACGGTTTCTAGTATCTTCCTAAAAAGGTAGAGATCTAATCATAATACTCCCATGGTCTAAAATCTTCATCTATTTCCCACTATCTCTGAACTTTGAGGACCTCTGGGGCGCTGATCTCATGCAACTGTGTAGTTAGAAGGTAAGTTCTCTGAGAACACGTTATTGTATCAGCTCAGCACGTAGCAAGGAGCCTTGTACTTAGTAAAAGTCTGTTGGGCTGGACTGAGTCTAAAGCAAAAATGAAAAGAAATTCCAATTTTTTCCTTAGGTGCTATTACTTGGATATTTAGACTTTTGAAGATATTTTTATTTATTTAGCTGAGTTGAGGCTTCGTTATGACACTTGGGATCTTCCATTTTTGTGGCAGCACGTGCAATTTTCAGTTGCAGCATGTGGGATCCAGTTCCTTGACCAGGAATCAAACCCAGGCCTCCTGCATTGGGAGTGCAGAGTCTTACCCACTGGGCCACCAGGGAAGTCCCCTGGATATGTAGACTTTTTAAAAATAAGAAACACTTAGAAGTCTGTACTCTTTCCAAGAGAATTAATCCAAAATTTTTAAGAATAGCAGTAACTTTATAAATTTTTGATGCCTGCAATCCATGTCAGAAATTCTGTATCTTGGACTAGCCCTGCAGGTCCCTGGGGTACCTCGGAGACCACACCAGTGCCAACAAGAGGATTTCCTGAAGGACTGGCTGAGACCTCATTTGCAACCGCTGGTGAGTCAGCTTCTCTGCCTAAGCCGGCCTTCCTCACTTCTTTACAATGTATCTCCCCAAGTGTATCTCCCCAGAAGAACCTGGACCACACAGAGTCTCTTTCCAGGTGACCTGATCCAAGATATTGCCATATCTGGCTTCCTTCCAGTGAATGTTCTTAGTTCTTCTTCCTCTTTCTCTTCTCCCTTTGGGGCTGAGTTGTGTTGGTTGGATACAAACTCAGCACGATTCTATCTAACTGCTATAATACCTGATGTCTTTAGGATACTATCTGGTGGTCAATTAATATTTGCTGAATGACTTTTTGAATAGGAAAATTGGGGAAGTTTATAAAAGTAGTAAAATACTTTTGCAAGGTGGAAAGGGAATTCTACTGTGGCTGAGAGAATTCTAAGTCCCCATGATTCAAGCTATGTCCATGAATTTTTTGTCTATGCAATAACTTCAAAAGTTAGTTGGGAGTGGCAGGAACCAGTGTCCCATTGATTGGAATAAATGCAGAAAGAAATGTCTGGTTTTCAGTGTGGCAAGTTCCAATTAGGGTGACCAGATGTTCCATCCAAGTAGAATGAAATCATTGGTTTAGCAGAATAATGAGTAAATTTGCATACAAGCAGTTGGGTAGAACTCACTTGTTCCTCTCTGGGCATTGATCTGAAGTACAGAATACAAGGAGATACCAAATTCAAATACGAAATGTGATCTTTATTTTCCAATGCTTTCTTCTACATATACAAAGCAAGAAGAGAATAGCCATAAAGCAGCACCTTATAATGGGAAAAAATGTAAACACTTGATAGAAACTTGAAAACAAGCCCTCTGTGTAGGTTTCTCACTGAATTTGAATGGATAAACTCTTGGGGTTGTGCTTAGTCATTCAGTCGTGTTTGACTCTTTGTCAAACCCCGTGGACTGTAGCAGGCTACTCTGTCCATGGAGTTCTTCAGGAAAAAAATACTGGAGTGGGTTGCCATTTCCTTCCCCAGGGGATCTCCCCTACCCAGGGATTGAACCCAGGTCTACTTGCATTGCAGGTGGATTCTTTACTCTCTGAGCCACCAGGGAAGCCCAGATAAAGTCTACCTGGTCATTTATGTATATAGTAACAGCCTCCACACACTGATATGATTTTTCTGAACCTTCTTCTGAACTCTTTTCTTTAGCCTCCTGTTCACCATTGTTTAGAAAACACCTAGGTTGTGATGGGGGCTTCCCAGATAGTGCTAGTGGCAGAGAATTTGCCTGCCAATACAGGAGACACAAGAGACGGGGGCTGGATCCCTGGGTAGGGAAGATCCCCTGGAGTAGGAAGTGGCAACCCACCCTAGTATTCTTGCCTGGAAAATCCCATGGACAGAGGAGCCTGGAGAGCTATAATCCATGGGGTCGCAAAAGAGTCAGATATGTCTGAGCAACTGAACACAGGACATGATGGGTGCCATATAAATTCCTAGCAGGACACCAGACAGTGAATTGCCCCAAATGAGCTCTGCTGCCTTTAGGCAACAGGTTTCTCTCTCTCTCTTTTCTTTTCCCCCTTCAATTTTCCATGTTCCCATTAGGTCAACTGATTAAGATTAGAAAATTTCCTAGAAACAAAAAAAAAACAAACAAGTTTTTAAGTTGGTGTTGTCTGTCTACTTGGATATTTTCCACAGAGGTTCTAGGATGTATACTTGATCCTTAAACAAAGGAAAATATACATAGAGTATAAACTTTTCATCTGGAATTGAGAGAGAGGCTAAGGAAGTAAGTCACTGATAGCCTCCTGGGGGCCCCCAGGTGCTGGGGTCACATGGAATTGCCCGACTAGAAACGCTCAGGGCAACTGGGAAAGCGTTTGTCCACTGAGCTGAGTCCTGGGGAGATGGCTTCCATTCCATTCTTAGGATGCTCGCTGTCCTGTGCTGGCTGCAGCCATACTTCCTTTCACCTCTTAGGAAAGTTTATTTAGTTTGAATCCTGAGTTGAGGTTTCTTTGCTTCCTTGGTTTTGGGCTAGCTCTTTGTTCAGAGATCTCTGGAACTAATTTGAGCCATCCTTACAGTTTTCTAGGTGATGGAAGAACATCTAGGAGAATTGGGCTTGAGGCCTGCATCCATGAGGCCTCTGGTCCCTTCTCTCCAGCACCCTGCTCTCCAGAGGTGTTTTGATTCAGATCCACAGCAAACACTGCCAGTTGTGACTCTCCCAAGGCACCCTAAGAAACCCAGCTGTGTCTCCCACAAGTCGCTGAGAGCCACCACTCTCCCTCAAACATAAGCTCATTGCAGCTCAAAGCTAGAGCTTCCCAGCTCTCCTTTTGTGACCCCTCTGGTATGCCTCAATTTGCCTTAAAAAGTGGAACGTATGTTTCAAAGCTAAAGTGATTTTTATTTTCTTGGGTTTTTGAAGTGCATGTCCATACTATAGCAATTTGGGTAAAGTATGACCTTATGGGCTTCCCAGGTGGTGCTAGTGGTAAAGAACCTGCCAGCCTAAGCCGAAGACATAAGAGACATGAGTTCAGTCCCTGAGTCAGGAAGGTCCCCTGAAGGAGGGCATGGCAACCCACTCCAGTATTCTTGCCTGGATAATCCCATGGACAGAAGAGCCTGGTGGGCTACTGTCCATGGGTTCACAAAGAGCCAGACACGACTGAAGTGACTGAGCACTCATGCACACAGGCTACATCAGACCATAATGGCCTTGCTCCTTGGAGAGGAGTCCAGGACCTGAACTGTAGGCATCACCTGGGAGCTTTCAAAATGCACACCTTCAATGGCTGCTCCCCACCTCTTGAATCAGAACTGCATTTTCACAAGTGCCCTGGGTGAGTCTTTAGCACACTGAAATTTGAAAAGCACAGGCACGTCTGATCCCTCCTTACCAGTCACTCTTACCATACTTACCTGCCCTCAGTACCTCCCAGAATTGCCCAGATGGTGATCTCCCCGCCCTCCTGCTTTTTCTACACGGCATGCTGATTGTACCGTTCATCTTCTTCATTGTGGTCACATGTTAGACTCCCACTCTGTCTCCTGCGCCTGGCAGGCAGAGTAAGACCTAGCCGCACCCACAGCTCTGGCCTTGGCTGTCATCACTCCCGCGTGATGTGGCCACAGCTTCGTGGCCCTGTTTGTCCCATGCTAATTCTGGCCTTTGTGCCTTGCTCTTGTAAGCTCAGCAAAAATGCCCTTCCTGTCCATCCTGCCCATCCTCTAAGATGCAGCTGAAGTCTTGGTTATCCTAGGAAGTCTTCCATGGCTAGACCCCAGCTAATCACCTGGACATGCAAAACTCACATACCTTCTAAGCTGGGTTAGGAGCCCCTTCTCTGGATTCCACACTAATGTGTGGGGCACTGGACTCTTACTGCATCCTAGACTGCTTTTACAAAGTTTTAGCTTCCCTGATGACTCATTCAGTACAGAATCCACCTGTGATGCAGGAGGCACAGGAGGAGACGTAGGTTCAATCCCTGGTCAGGGAAGACACCCCTGGAGAGGGAAATGGCAGACCACTCCAGTATTCTTGCCTGGGAAGAATCCCATGGATGGAATGGAGGAGCCTGTTGGGCTACAGTCCATCGGATCGCAAAGAGTTGGACATGACTGAGAGACAAAGAGAGAGAGCTCTTCCAGGACACTCTGAGGGCCTGGGAAAATGAGACAGTCTGAGTCTGTGTAGAGTCATGTTGAGTATAGACTCTGGAGCTGGCTCTCCAGGCTCATGTCCCAGGTCTGCCACTAACTAGGCACGTGACCTTGGGGGAGTCACTCCTCTGTGCTTCAGATTCACCATATGTAAAAAGGACTAAGTTAACGTATCTGTTGATACTTAGTGAGCTGGTTGTGAGGATGAAAGGCAATATGTGTATGACGTACACATGTTTGCTATCATGTTTTCATTATTCAGCTTTGGATCCCCAGTGACTGGCTGAGTGCATGGCATAAAATAGATGCTCCACAAATAAAATACTGAAGGGTTGAATTTCAGTGCTTGTTTGGGTTTTATCATATTTGACAGACCAAATCCGGTAAAGTGTGTAGGGTTTGCATTATTAGCCCTATCCCTTAAGGAAACCACCCTGAATATTCACTGGAAGGACTGATGCTGAAGCTCCAATATGTTGGCCACGCGATGTGAAGAGCCGTCTCATTAGAGAAGACCCTGATGCTGGGAAAGATTGAGGGCAGGACTAGAAGGGGGCGACAGACAGGACTAGAAGGGGGCGGCAGACGATGAGATGATCAGATGACATCACCAACTCAGTGGACATGAACTTGAGCAAACTCCGGGAGGTAGAGAAGGACAGGGAAGCCTGGCATCCTGCAGTCCATGTGGTTGCAAAAGTAATTGGAAGAGGTCTATGAGATTTCCTTGCCTAAGACCTCACAAGCAATCCCAATAAGGCAGGGCCTGCGCTAGAGATCTTTTCGGCTTGTTGCTTGTGCAGGATCAATCCCCCTGATGTTAGATCTGCCAAATGGAAACACAATGGATTTTAAGGGTGGGCATCTAGTCATGAAAACATTTCTCCTAAATTTCATACTTCCAAAGGCCATTAACCATGCCCTCTCACCCAAAGAACCGCGTTCATGCTTTCCTTCCATCCAGAAGAGTCTTCTGCCAATTTCCATTCCAACTTTATAGCATCTGGCAGACAAAGTCCTTAAGATGTATATGCCAACTTGACAATTATTTATTAAGGGGGAAAAAATTGCGGACTGATAAAAACTGCTTTTTCTAAATATTCACTGTATGGATTTTCAATACTGCAAAGAAATTTTTCTCACAAGCACAAGGACCAAAATAACCCAAACCTTCTTATTTGTTTCCTCTCCCTAAATCTGTTTTTACTCTGAGTATGAAAATGAACACTCACACAATATGACAAGGGCAGGAAATACTTTGTTTTGTTTTTACTGAAAGGGAAAAAAAAATCTACTTTAATTTGAATATTAAACCATCCAGAATATCTAGCTGAAGACATGTTTTTATTATTTGCATTCTTAGGTTTGGCTTGTTATGCTTTTGGCATATCTACTGATATCACTCACAATATTTTTTCATTTCATATATTAATATTTAATATTCTTTAAACATTGTTCAACCTTAATGGTTGTCTAATTTCTGTTTTTCATCCACAGAGAAGCTATTAATTTATGAGCATATAGGGCAGTAAGTAATAATTTGCATGAATGACTTGAGCAGATATGCCCCCAAAGGCCGCCCATAGCATAGACTCTGGAAGGGGGTGATACCATCTATTGGCTAAGCTCCAATGAACATTGCTTTACAAGAAGCAGGAAAAAAAAAAGTTTTTTAATCCATAAAGAAGTCTACTAAGTGAAAAATCAACAGTGATGACAGCAGCGGGTTTGTTTCTATCCCATTTTTCCTTTTGTGAGCTCTCTGCAGTTCCCTGTTGGCAGAGATTTGTGAAATGGCAAAGCAAGGAGCAGAAGTGCTTAGAAGGGCTAAAGATCAGCTCATCCTTTTCTGGGTCCAGAACCCAACTCTTCTCCCAACAACTCTGCTCACACACCTCTGTGTCTACATGTCACGACTGAGCTAACCCCAAATAAGGTCAGTTGGGTGAAAACAATTTATCGATGAGCCAGTCAAACCCATAATTTAGCAATACGTAAACACTGAAATCTGCTCAATGCCCCATTCCATTGGTAATGATATTTCCCATCGCATATGACAAGTGGCTTGGCCAGCACAACAGCGCCTGTGTTAAATGTTACTTTTGGAGTTGAAGGTACAATTGCACACCCAGAGGTGAGAGCCTACCTCTATTTGAAAAGACAGGTTAATTGCTCTCTAAGCAATCTCAATGCTTCCCTTCTCCAGAAGGATGTGGAGTGAGTTCCCCTTGGGCCAGGAAGTCAATGATGAAGTCAGTCACCGTTCCCATAAATTCTGGCTCCAAAATGTACCTCCCTGATACTAATGTTTGTCTCCTACTGGAGTTATCTTTCCTAAAGTTTGGAATTTATAGCCACCTCAGGACAGATTCCTCGCTGGCACCCTGAGGTAGGTAATTAGAGAATTCCTTTGAAAGTGAAAGAGGAGAGTGAAAAACTTGGCTTAAAGCTCAACATTCAGAAAACTAAGATCATGGCATCTGGTCCCATCCCTTCATGGGAAATAGATGGGGAAACAGTGGAAACAGTGTCAGACTTTATTTTGGGGGCTCCAAAATCACAGCAGATGGTGATTGCAGTCATGAAATTAAAAGACTCTTACGCCTTGGAAGGAGGGTTATCACCAACCTAGATAGCATATTCAAAAGCAGAGACATTACTTTGCCAACAAAGTCCATCTAGCCAAGGCTATGGTTTTTCCAGTAGTCATGTATGGGTGCGAGAGCTGGATTGTGAAGAAAGCTGAGCACTGAAGAATTGATGTTTTTGAACTGTGGTGTTGGAGAAGACTCTTGAGAGTCCCTTGAACTGCAAGGAGATACAACCAGTCCATTCTAAAGGAGATCAGTCCGGGGGTGTTCTTTGGAAGGAATGATGCTAAAGCTGAAACTCCAGTACTTTGGCCACCTCATGCAGAGTTGACTCATTGGAAAAGACTCTGATTCTGGGAGGGATTGGGGGCAGGAGGAGAAGGGGATGACAGAGGATGAGATGGCTGGATGGCATCACCGACTCGATGGACGTGAATCTGAGTGAACTGCGGGAGTTGGTGATGGACAGGGAGGCCTGGCGGGCTGCAGTTCATGGGGTCACAAAGAGTCAGACACGACTGAGCGACTGAAATGAACTAGATAATCTGAAACAGAAAAAATAATTTTTCCTCCATTATCTGCATGTTACAGTTAGTCTTTTCAAGTATCTATATAATTGTTATTATTCTCTTTTTAGCTTTTCCCCACATTTTGAACAAGCCTTACAGGAAAGAGAAGACATTTAATAAGATTTAGAATTAGAGCCTATGCTAATGGGGCTTTCCAAGTGGTGCTCGTTGTAAAAAACCCGCTTGCCAATGCAGGCGGCATAAGAGACTTGGGTTCGATCCCTAGGTCAGGAGAATCCCCTGGAGATGGAAATGGCAACCCCACTCCAGCATTCTTGCCTGGGAAATCCCATGGACAGAAGAGCCTGGCAGGCTGCAATCCATAGGGTCGCAAAGAGTCGGACACAACTGAAGCCATTTACCATGGCACAGCACAGCCCATGCTAGTAACATGGGCTCGTAATCTAGTATCTTGACATTCGGAAAACAGATTTAACAGAAGCAATGATTTTCCTGGTTTTTCAGGAAGTCAAATTGCCTAGTCTGAGTCAGGGAACCCCAAGCCCTTCAGTTTTAAACCAGGCTCTAAAACATCATTTCTGCTCTCTCTTTTTTCCCCCTTGTGCTGAATTCTCATATTGGCTACAGACTTTCCAGATGTGTTTTTCCTTATTAAAATACTAAAACAAAATTAGATGTGCTTAAGTCATTGGCATATATTTTTAAAGCCTCATTATTTTGGATTGGGAGTGATTTTTGGAGAAAGCATATCTGGATATAAATTTATCCATGATGAATTGTATGTTGCTAAGTATACAGTTAACAGTGATACTACCTCCTCAACTCATTGCCAATTTATTAATAAGAGTTTTGCCAATTGGCATTAGATAACATAAATAAACTGCATGTAAAAATTATTAAGGATTTAGGGTAGGTACTATTATGGAAAACATAATTATTAGCATGTGATACTAATTTAGCATAATTCACTTAAACTGAGCCTATTTCCCTTCCTATAAATAGTAATAATTTAAAGCAGCTTCTCTTACATCATGGGGCTTTGAACACATGATGCGCATTTATGATGCTCAGTCAGTCACAGAGAGAGAATCACGGCATTAAAGAGCTGTCTTTGAAATAAGCTCATTCATCACTGTTTCAACTCAGGACGGTAGCATCTTAGTCTTCACTTACTCAATGTAGCAGCTGTCACACACAGTCACGAAACACCAGGGTGTCAGAGACAGTGTTGGTGCTAAATAATAACAAGCAGTTGTGAATTATTTTTCTTGGGAGAGAGACAAAGCAAAGTCCAGACTCTCCCATAATAGCTCCACTGTCTCTCTCACCAACATTCTAAAAGGTCACCTTGAGCAGTTTCCCAGCTGAGTGTCCAGGAACTTGTAAAGAGGGCAAGAAATGACATGTAGCCAGCACCCCTGGCCACCTGTGTCTCAGGCCAATGAGCCAGGTCTGAGGAATGCTGTCAGTGGTGGGGCGTGTGCATCTCCGTGTTGGGTCCGTGGCCTGATTTCCAAGTTACTTCCATGTCTTTTTCATTTTACTGATGGATAAAATTTTAATAAAGAAGAAGCCCAAGACTGTCTTGTTGTTGTTCAGTCACTCAGTCCTGTCCGACTCTTTGTAACAACATGGACTTCACCATCTCCCAGAGTTTGCTCAAACTCATGTCCATTGAGTCGGTGATGCCATCCAACCATCTCATCCTCTGTCGTCACCTTCTCCTTCTGTCTTCAGTCTTTCCAGCATCAGAGTCTTTTCTAATGAGTCAGTTCTTCACATCAAGTGGCCAAAGTATTGGAGCTTCAGCTTCATCATCAGTCCTTCCAGTGAATATTCAGGATTGATTTCCTTTATGATTGACTGGTTTGATTTTCTTGCAGTCCAAGGGACTCTCAAGAATCTTTTGCAACACCACAGTCCAAAGGCATCGATTCTTCGGCACTCAGCCTTCTTTATGATTCAACTCACATCCATACATGACTACTTGGAAAAATCATAGCTTTGACTAGATGGACCTTTGTTGGCAAAGTAATGTCTCTGCTTTTAATATCTATCTAGGTTTGTCATAACTTTTCTTACAAGGAGTGTCTTTTAATTTCATGGCTGCAGTCACCATCTGCAGTGATTTTGGAGTCTCCCCCGCCCCCCAAAAAATAAAGTCTTAAATTGTTTCCATTGTTTCCCCATCTGTTTGCCATGAAGTGATGGGATCGGATGGCATGGTCTTTGTTTTTGAATGTTGAGTTTAAAGCCAGCTTTTTCACTCTCCTCTTTCACCTTCATTAAGAGGCTCTTTAGTTCCTCTTTGCTTTCTTCTGAAAGAGTGGTGTCATCTGCATATCTGAGGTTATTGATTTTTCTCCTCGCAATCTTGATTCCAGCTTGTGCTTCATCCAGCCCACCATTTTGCATAATGTACTCTGCATATAAGCAGGGTGACAGTATACAGCCTTGACTTACTCCTTTCCCAGTTTTGAAACAGTCTATTGTTCCATGTCCAGTTCTAACTGTTTCTTCTTGACCTGCATACAGGTTTCACAGAAGGCAGGTAAGGTGTTCTGTTATTCCCATCTCTTGAAGAGTGTTCTACAGTTTATTGTGATCCATACAGTCAAAGGCTTTCACATAGGCAATGAAGCAGAAATAGATGTTTTTCTTAAATTCTCTTGCTTTTTCTATAATCTAACAGATGTTGGCAATTGTCTATCTACATTGATCAAGAAAGATCCCATGAACGTTTCTCTTGGTACCAAAAACAACAAGATAATATAAATTTGGTTTATAACCACCCTCTAAATATTAATAAAAGCACATGAGAATAATAAATTCTATGTATTCTGTTCAGTTCAGTTCAGTCGCTCAGTCGTGTCTGACTCTTTGCGACCCCATGAATCACAGCACGCCAGGCCTCCCTGTCTATCACCAACTCCCAGATAAATTATTTGCATTTATTTTCCAGTAGTATATATATGTATCATATACCTTTTAATATTACCAGCAGAGGAAAAGTCAGGAGAGGGGAAAAAAAAATCAAGATTCTTTTTATAAAATGATGATCAACATTTAAAAATTTTGGTCAGGGTATTTATTTCTTCCTCATAAAGGACTTTTGGGGAGATATTATAACTGATTAACTGTATTGCCAATGATTTTATAAATATCGTGTTGGTTGAAATGCTGTGGCTTTGTATGGGAAACTCTGAATATACCCAGAGAAGCATAGTGTGAACGGTCATGCCTCTGAGAGTGAAAACATTAAAGAATCCCTGACATAAAGCAAGTAGGTCGGATTTGAACCAATAGCTCTGATTCCACGGGGTCAGCCTAGTTCTTCTGTCTATTTTGTAATAAATTTAAGATTCCTAGCTGTAATACCACTGGAGAAGGAAATGGCAACCCACTCCAGTGTTCTTGCCTGGAGAATCCCAGGGGTGGCGGAGCCAGGTGGGCTGCCATCTACGGGGTCGCAGAGAGTCGGACACGACTGAAGCGACTTAGCAGCAGCAGCTGTAACACCAGACAGAGCTAGCAGGTTTCTAAAACTAATTTTATGGTTTATTTATTTTTGGCTGTGCCAGGTCTTCCCTGCTGCTCAGGCGACTCTCTGGTTGTGCGGTGTGGGCTTCTCATTGCGGTGGTTTCTCTTGTTGTGGAGCACGGGCTCTAGGGTGCAGAGACTTCAGCAGTTGTGGCAGGTGGTCTCCGTAGTTTTAGCTCCTGGGCTCTAGAGCACAGGTTCAATAGCTATGGCACAGAGGCTTAGCTGCTCTGAAGCATGTGGGATCTTCCCGGAGCAGGGACTGAACGGGAGTCACAAGCATTGACAGGCAGACTCTTTCCCACTGAGCCATCAGGGAAGCCCTGGCATGCTTATAGTATTTTCTAGGTGTCAAGCACGGCAGCCCCACTCTTACAGTGAACCCTCAGAGCAGCACTGAAGTGGATTATTAGTGTTCGTTTTTTTACATAAAGAAATTTAAGAGCAAAAGGCAGAGCTGAGGTTCAAACTTTGTCTGGCTTCAGCACCTATGCTCCTAACTGAGGCATCTCATTCAATTTGACCCTCAGCACAGTTAACCTAAGGTCAGGGGTTGACAGATTATGGCCGTGGGCCAAGTCCAGCTCACTGCCTCATTTTGTATGTCTTGAGTTAAGAACCATTTTTATGTTTTGAATGTTCTTTTTGAAAAAGAAGTATAGCATAGCATTCTGTGCTTTGTGAAAAAAAAATTGCATAACAATTTCAGTGTCTGTAAAGATTTATTGACACACAAGCCTTGTTCATTCTTTTATATATTATCCAAGGCTGCTAAAATCACAGAGTTGAGTAGCTGTGAGAGAGACCAAATGGCCTGCAAGTCTAAAAATATCTACCACCTGACTTTTCACAGACAGTGTGCCTAGGGTTATCATTGAGCCACTGGGCTTCTCAGGTGGCTTCGGGGTAGATCCCCTGGAGAAGGAAATGGCAACTTGCTCCAGTATTCTTGCCTGGGATATCCCATGGACAGAGGAGGCTGGCGGGCTACAGAGTTTATGGGGTTGCAAAAGTGTTGGACACGACTTAGCAACTAAACAGCAACAACAAATTGTACTTGCTGAAAATAAAACCAGACCCAGACCTTGTTATTTTCTTTAACATTAAACAGTTTTTTGAGTGAAGTTAACTATTTTCAGGTATAAACTGTATTTTGAACTGTGATGTTGGGGAAGACTCTTGAGAGTCCCTTGGACTGCAAAGAGATCCAACCAGTCAATCCTCAAGGAAATCAGTCCTAAATATTCATTGGAAGGACTGATGCTGAAACTCTCAATATTTTGGCCACCTGATTCAAAGAACTAACTTATTGGAAAAGACCCTGATGCTGGAAAAGATTGAAGGCAGAAGGAGAAGAGGACAACAGTGGATGAGTTGGTTGGATGGCATCACCGATAGGACCGCTATGAGTTTGAACAGACTCCTGGGTGATGAATAGGGAAGCCTGGCGTGCTGCAGTCCATGGGATGCAAAGAGTCAGACATGACTGAGTGACTGAACTGAACTGAACTGAAACTATATTTTAAGGCAGCCATCCCTCAGTATCTGAGGATGACTGGTTCCAGGACCCATGGGTGCTCAAGTCCCCTCTATAAAATATTTATATTTGCATTTAATCTACACACATCCTCCTGTATACTTTAAATCATCCCTAGGTTACTCAGGGGACCTACTGCAAATTGTATATAAATAGTTGTTGTGTGTGTTCAATCACTCAGATGTGTCTGGCTCTTTGCCCACCAGGCTCCTCTGTCCATGGGATTCTCCAGGCAAGAATACTGGAGTGGGCTGCCATTTCCTCCTCCAGAGGATCTTCCTGACCCGAGGATCGAACTCAGCTCTCCTTGTCTTCTGCACTGCAGGCGGATTCTTTACCACTGAGTCCCTGGTAGGGCCCATAATTACCTGTTATTTTTGTTGTTCAGTGGCTCAGTTGTGTCTGACTCTTTGCAACCCCATGGACTGCAGCATGCCAAGCTTCCTGTCCTTCACCATCTCCTGGAGCCTGCTCAAACTCGGGTCCATTAGGTTGGTGATACCATCCAACCATCTCATCCTCTGTTGTCCCCTTTTCCACCTGCCTTCTATCTTTCTCAGAATCAGGATCTTTTCTAATGAGTCACCATTAGAGTTTTTGAGTTTTGCTTTTTGGAACTTTCAAGAAAAATTTTTTTTCAAATATTTTTGATCCACAGTTGGTTGAATCCACAAATGTGGAGCCCACAGATACAGAAGGCAAACTGTATTTAGAATTAACAATATCGCCTTAGAGGCACCAAATATCAGACATAGGTATTTGTGCCTGTTTGGGAAGCAAAGATGAATAAAATCATTTGTTGTTTAAGATATTTAAAACACTTGCTCTGGAATAACGGTGGCATCATTATTTTGCATAATGTCTATGAAATGGATTTGTTCAGCAGAGAGAAGTTTACAGCTAAGTTATACCAAACCCTAATTAATGATGTTTTAAATAAGTTTCAGTGACCAATTGTTCCCCCATCACCCAAAAGAAAATGAGATGCTTCAGGAAATGCTTCAGGCAGCTCTAGATTTAATAGACCAGAGTTGAGTTGCAAATGTTCCTCTCTGCACCGCCAACATCCATCCATTCCTTCCCTTTAGGGCCATGTTCTCTGTTAGATCCTGGAGCCACAAAGATGACAGGACACAGTTACTCTCTTTACTTGGATTCTCAACTAAAATTCTCACACTTTTTCTGTTTTTCCACTTGGAGGGAAAACTCCTACCTGATATGTCAGTCACTCCCGCTGACAATCTTACATTCACAGAAGAATCTTTAGGGCATCATTCCACGCATCCTTCCTGGCCTCATGAATAGAAGCATGCATCCTACCGACATCATAATGTCTGGATCGGTTATCTATTGCCACAATGATCCTACACAATGAACAATTATAACATTTCAATAAATTATCACAATACACATTGATTTAGCTCCTGAGTCTGTTAAGCTGATCTGGCTGCACCCAGCTGAGTCCTGCCTGCAAGTGGGTACCTAGAATTGCTTTTGGGGGGCTGAGCTTGCTTACATCTCTGGAGTTGGCTGCCTGTTGGCTGATCCAGGTTGGCCTAGCTCTGCAAACTTCAGGCTCACCCAGACATGCCCATCTCATGGAGATGACAGAGGGCAAGAGTGAGCAAGCCCAATAAGGCTAGGTGCTCTTCAAGTTTCTACCTGCATCACATCAGCTCACGTCCCGTTGGCCAAAGTAAGTCTCATGGCCAAGCCCTGTGTCAGAAGGGATTGCTATTGCTAAGTCACTTCAGTCATGTCCAACTCTGCGATCCCATAGACAGCAGCCCACCAGGCTCCCCCGTCCCTGGGATTCTCCAGGCAAGAACACTGGAGTGGGTTGCCATTTCCTTCTCCAATGCATGAAAACGAAAGGTGAAAGTGAAGTCGCTCAGTTATGTCCAACTTAGTGACCACATGTACTGTAGCCTACCAGGCTCCTCCATCCATGGGATTTTCCAGGCAAGAGTACTGGAGTGGGGTGCCAGAAGGGAAGGGTCACGCAAAGTGACATGGCAAGTGGCATCAGTGTGGTTGTTAGTGAAACATTGGGACCATGCAATCCACCATGCATGTGAGCAAAACTAACACCCCAGAGGTAAATTATTTTCATTATAAAATATGTAGGTGGAAATACACACACATAAATCAATGAGAAAGAATTGCATTGTGCAACAATTTCTAAACATCACACTATATTTTAGAGGATCTTAACAAAGGGACAAACTCCATCTGCTGAGGTTAGTCTTGCTTACCCCTTTTATGGGATGGGTCACCGTTCAGGAGACTGTTGGAGACTCCAAGACAGGGCAACTTGAGAGCCAGTGTGGGTACCAGGAGGGTGGTTATCATAGGACTTGACATAGAGAATGGCAGGAAATCTGTCACTTCTCACTTGCTTGTTGGAAATAGGTCAAAGGTTAAATACAAACACCTCCAGTCACCAATTAAATAAAAACAAAGCTCACATCATATCCATCTGCAGAAAAATATTGTATTTCCCCTCCCAACAACTGGAGCACGGCCAGTAATGGAAACCAGTGCCCCCGAGTCCCACCTGTTTTGGGACATGGCGGCATATAATTCTATCCTCTGGATAAAGTAAATAAGACCAACTAAAACAAGACTAAACAGATTGTGTGAATGTTGATGGTGATGAGGAAACAGAAGCATCAAGATATACCACAAAAAAACCAGTGAACAGGCAAATGGGCATAATTTATGTGGCCCTTGATGACAATAATTAACTATGCTTTCTTTTTCTTGCTTTTTAAAGTTTTACTTTATTTTTATTTTTTGGACTGCACCACGTGGCATAGGGGATCTTAGTTCCTCAACCAGAAATCGAACCTATACCCCTTGCATTGGAAGCATGGATTCTTAAACCACCGGATGGCCAAGGAAGTCCTCATTTTTTCACTTTTTAAATTGTGGTTAAAGACACGTAACATGGGATCCACCTTCTTAACACAATTTTAAGTGCACAGAATAGTATTGTTAGCTATAAGCTCAATGCACAGTAAATCTCTGGAGGTTTTCCATCTTTTGTGACTGAAACTTTATACCCATTAAACAGCAACTCATTTCCTTCATTTCCCCCTCTCCCGGCCACCACCATTCTGCTTTCTGGTTTTGTGGATTTGTTTCAGACACGTCACATGAGTGGAATCATGTAAAATTTGTCCTTCTGTGACTGACTTTCTTCATTTATCATAAAGTCCTCAAGGTTTATCCATGTTGTAGGATATGGCAGAATCTCCTTCCTGTTTCTGGCTGAATAATATTCCATTGTGTGTATATTCCACATTTTTTAATCCATTCATCCATCACGGGATATTTGGGCAGTTTCTGCTTGTGGGCTGTTGTGAATGATGCTGCCATGAACGTGGATGTGTAAATCATTCTTTGAGCTCCCAGTTTCAGCTCTTTTAGGTATATACTCAGAAGTGAGATTACTGGGTTATATGGCAGTCTATTTTTAATTTCTTGCTGTTTTCCATAGTGGTTGTACCATTTTACATTCCCACCAACAATGTACTAGAGTTCTACTTTCTCTACATCCTTGCAGCACTTGTTGCTTTCCTTTTGTTTGTTTGTTTTTATAATGGTGATCCTAAAGGCATGAGGTCATATCTCATTGTGGGTTTGATTTGGGTTTCTCTGATGATTGCTGACTCTGAGCATGTTTTCATAGACTATGCTTTCTTGCTATACTAGACATACTCATAGACTATGCTTTCTTATCCATATAATGGCTATAAATAAATTTCTATTGTTTTAATGGTTATTTTACATGATTGAAAAAATAGGTTCTTTTGGTATATTTTCATAGGAGTCCCAGATACAAAAAACCATTTCACTTTTTAATACTTGTTTCACATTTTAGTAATGATAAAATACTTAGCACAACAAAACTGCATAGATTGCTTAACAGAAAATTTCAAAACTTCCTATTCATTCTAGAATAGAGATTCTGCCTTTACTTCACAAATTCTGTATCCCTTCTCAACAAAATTAATCTTCAGTATTTAACATCTCATCACTCCTCAAAGATACGAATAGTGCTACCCCAAGCATTTTTCCATCATTGCTAAAAAATGAAAGGAATGGAAATGAAAGAAATTCACACGATGAGGGAAGTGGTCATTCCACACTCAGACTTTGATGAGTGCCAAATGGGTTATGTTTATTGAATCAACAAGATCGCTTTGACATGTAAAATACGTTACGCACCAGCCCTCCACTCTGGACAGGCTACATAACTTTGGGGCCCAGTGCAAAATGAAAATGCATGGCCCTTGTTCAAAATGTATTAAAATTTCAAGACAGCAGGTACAGAGCATTAGACCAAGTTCTAGGATCTTCTAAGTAGAGTGTAGTCACATGCCCATCAAGCCAGTCCTGACCTAATGGTAAAAAGAAAAAAGGATCTTCTGGGAGTTTGTCATCTACCAGAAAATTATGCACAACCAGCTCAGTGCTCTCAAAGTAGCAGTAGGACTGGTAGAGAAATTCCTTAAAAATCTAATGGGGGAAAAGGATTCACAAACTGCACCTATATCAAGTTTATCAAGTATATAAACTTGATATCAAGCTTTTTCTAGAAAATTCCAAAGGCCCACTTAATTTCAACACCAACCCAGACATTCATTTTGAGGCTAGAGTTTTGCAGTCAGCCAGAACCAGGCTACAGAGCCGAGTTACTTCCCTCTTTGTCATAATTAATTTCCTGGCAATCATTGCCAGGGGAGAGAAAAGTTTCTCAGAATTAGACAAACTCACAATATCCCCAGTCAATATGAACGCATAGTTCAAGGGAGACTTCAGGGAGACCCAGATCAAGCTCGGCTTTATCACGCTCTATATAACCTATTAACCTTAAGCAATGTGGTTATGAGGATGAGAGGGAGATTTAAATGAACAATGGGAAGTTATCTTTCCCAAGTATCTGCAATTAGCAATGATCCTAAGAATTTCATAATATGAAATTGAGAAACCCAGCTTTCCTGCTCTCACCACAGAAGTAATCAGGGAAAGTTTCTTTTAGTCTGTGATGATTTACAAAGTGAGCCGGTGGCCTTTCCATCTATTATTATTGTCACAAGATTCATTTCCTCTGCAAATGCTTTCATTTATTTAAAGAAAAAAACATAACCAGCAATATAGTCAGACCCTGAGTGATTTCTTCAATTCTGTAAATTACACTATTGACATAATTAATAACTTTAATAAAAAACTATGGCTGTCAGATGGGCACAGCATCCCATCAATGGAAACAGATCATTTTCCCCTGTTAAGTGATTCTCTCAAGAGGTGAATCGAAGAAAACAGAATAGTCAATCAATGAGGAAGTTGCCTGTATTGTCTCTCTTATTGGTAGAATTGAAAACAAAGGTTTCCTTTATTGTGTAAATTTCAACCATTGGAAATCAGTTGTTGTACACAGAGAGAGGGGGCTATATGCAGTAGACACCAATGTCTGACTTTTATATTGTAAAATCACAGCAGAATGGATAATTATTGCCTCACGTGATTATCCAAAAACTCTGCAAATCAAGATGAACTTCTTTGGGGAAAATTCAGATCTTTTTAACTATGTCGTTTACAATAGGGAACTCAGAGAGTTCGAGGCCTCACTACAGCCCCATCCTTAACTTTATGGTATGTCAGTTGGGTTCTTGGAAAGATTGAAGACACCCTACCAGAGGCGGATGGGCAGTGCGGTGATGCTGTGATGTTAATTTGCAGGCGTGAAGCACTGTCTCTGGTTTGAATCGATCTGCAGTGCTATGGAGGGTTTCCTTGAACCTGAAGCACCCATGACGAATGTGAAACACAACCACAAGTTCTTTTGGCTTGCTCCTTTCAGATTCACCCTAAGCATCAATGTTGCAACACTGTTAGCTTAGAGGAGGGGAAAGAGGCATGAAGGAAATACGGCAGAAGCAGCAGCATCTGGAATACCCGGCTAACAACCCACATCGACCCATTAAAGACACGGTCTTCCTTCTTATGGCTTCCCTGTGGCTCAGCAGTAAAGAATTCACCTGCCAATGGAGGAAAGGCGTATTCAGTCCCTGAGTCGGGAAGATCCCCTGGAGCAGGAAATGGCAACCTATTCCAGTGTTCTTGCCTGGGAAATCCCATGGACAGAGGAGCCAGGCGGGGATACAGTCCTTGGGGGTTGCAGAAGAGCTGGACATGCTGAACGACTAAATAACAACATGGCACCTGAAGGATGCCACGTGAGGATGGAAGCAGAGATTGCAGGGATGTGGTTGCAAGTCAAGGGATGCCAAGGATGGACCACCCCTAGAATCTGATTTGGGACTTGTGACTTTCAGAACTTTGACAGAATAAATTTCTATTGTTTTAAGCCACCCAGCTTGTGGTGCTTTGTTCCATCACGCCTAGGAAACTCACATCCTGTGTTAGAGGGTGGTCTGTGCTGGGGGAAGGGGCAGGGAATGACGGAGATTGTGGTGTCATTCTGCAGGGAGGAGAGTGGGTTGTGGCGGTAGGAAGAGTGATCCACGTAAGCTTCATGGAAGTGAGATGTAAGCAAAGACTTGATGGAGGTGAGGGAATTGACACCATGCAGGTATTTGGGCAAGAGTGTTCTGGCTGAAGACCAGCAAGTGTATAAGCCCCAGGAAGGAGCCAGCCAGATGAGCTGGAGACCAAGCAAGGAGTTCCCTGTGGCTGGAGCAGAAAGAGGGGGAGATTATTAGGGGCTGAGGTTGGATGGATAGTGATAGAGCAGGGTCCTTCCGGGCTATGATGAAGACTGGAGCTTTTGCTCCGAGTGAAATGTAAGGATCGGAAATTTCTGAAAGAGGAGTGATGTGATCTTACATCTGAAGAGTTCCTCTGGCTGCCCAGTTAAGAATAGATTTTGAGACAAGGGATAGAGAGAAGCTCTTACATTCGTTAGCCCAGTAATCCCAGCGGGCAATGACATGCTAATTTCATGGTGCTGCCAGTGGGTGTGGAGAAGTAGTTGGACTCCGAGTACAGTTTGAAAGGAGAGCCAAGAACACTCACAGATGGAGTGGACCTGTGGTGCTCCATACCTCCCAAGGGCCAGAAGACCCCACTACCTCTTGAAGAATGTTGGAGACACTCAGAAAAATCCTTCCTTATTGGTTTTCCCTTTCTTGCATGTTATATTTCGATGCTTGGCCCTCTGTCATGAAAAAAATTATCTTGGCTTGATTGTAAGAATTAGACTGCAGCATGTAATTTTTAGTATAAAAGTAACTATATGTACATGATTTTTAAAATAACGTACAGAAGGATAGAAAATGAAAATTAAAGGCCTGTTTTTCCCTGCCCTTGTGTCATACTTCAGCTATAATCACTGTTGATGTCTATTCTTACAAGTAAATGTAATGCATATACATCATATATATGCTATATCCTATTTTTTTACACAAATGTGACTGTATTATACATGCTGTTCTGCCTTGCGTTTTCTTTTACTTCAGTGTTTTTATAATAATATGAACAATGTTTCAAATCTTTGAAACTCTATGATTTCTTTGTAAGGGTGCATCCTATGCATATGTAATACTTTAATCAGTCCCTTATTGATGGATATTTTAAGGCTGAAGTAGACAGATTTCTAAATGTATGTGTGTGTGAGCTCAGTTGTGTCTGACTCTTTGCCACTCCCTGGACTATAGCATGCCAGGCTCCTCTGTCCATGGAATTTTCCAGGCAAAAATACTGAATCAGGTCACCATTTCTGCTCCAGGGGATCTTCTCCACCCAGGAATCCAATCCATATCTCTTTCATCTCCTGCACTGGCAGGTGGATTCTTTACTACTGTGCCACCTGGGAAGCTGAAATAGACAAGTTTATAAATAACAGTAGTTAAAAATAGCAAATACTTACTGTATGCTCAGCACTGTTTTAAAGAACTCGTTTATATCTCACACCATTCCAGTAAGCAGATATGATTATTATCCCAAGTTTTTGGATAAAGGCAGGAAGGGACAGAGGAGCCAAGCAACTTGCCAAAGATCACACAGCTGACGTGTGATGGACCACACATCACAAGTGATGGATCCAGTAAATCCTCTACACTTCTTTTTCTCTTTACTTTGTGGAACTATGTAAAATAAAATCCTAGAAGTAGAACTGTTGAATCAAAGAGTATATGTATTTTAAATCTTGATTGATAATTTCAAGTTGGCTTCCAGAGAGACGGTGCTAATTGACAATTTATAATAATTATAATCTTTACCAAGTCTGATGGATATGGAATGACATTTCATCTGTGCTTTTTAATCCATGTTTTAATTTCCATCTCTTTAATTGTGAGTGAGGTTGAAATTTCTTCCTGTTAATTGGACTTTGTGTGTGGTTTTTGTGTGTGTGTGTGTGTGTGCGCGCATGTGCATTGCCTATTCATATCCCTTGTCCACTTTCCTTTGGGTTTTTCGTTTTTATTAACTCATGTGAGTTCTTTGTATATTAATAAAATTAGTCATCTGTCATATATGTTCCAGTTTCCTCGATCTTACTTGTCTTTTAGCATTTAAAATTTTTTTCCCATGTGACTGACCATTTACCAAATAATTCATTTTTCTTTCATAGTTCCTGATCTTACTGATTCTCTTAATGAGATCTTCAAATACCTTTTTTTCTCTGGCTAAGGGTGAGTTGAACTAAAATAGCAACCTTAATTTGCATTTCCGAACTAATTCTGTTCCAAATAGAGTTGCATATTTTGACCTCCAAAACATTATTTCAAAAACTGATATTTCATTCATGATGTATCAATGGCCAAGTGGAATGTATGAATTCCATTTTCCTGGAGTCACAGTAAGTTAAAATGTTTTATGCTGTCAATAATAATTAAAAAGAATACAACCTATAAGGAGAAGGTGATCTCAAGTGGCATACCTGTAGTCTGTATATTTAATTCCATTCTATTTGGTATTTTATTAAATATTTGAATTTGAATAAAATAAGTATATTTGTTAGATATAGTAGTGGTACAAGTTTGGAGGGATGGTTAACATACTCTTTAATAGTTGTCAGATACACTCAAATTGATTTTGACAGCTTGGCACAATCAGTAAAACTAATAAGATGAAATTTAATAGTGGTAAATGAAAAGTTCTGCAATGAGGTTTAAAAAAATGCCTGGCCAATTAGAAGATGAGAGACACCTGAGCCACTGGCAATTCAAATAAAATTGTTTAGGGGATTTTATTTAATGAAAATTGCAATACTGGTCCATAGACAGAATTGCCAGAAGAGCTAATGAGATCTTAAATTACATTAATAGAAATATTTCATCCAGAATAAAAACAGTAATAGTCCCAGGTGTATGCTACACCAGTATGCTTACATGGAGAGAACAGTTTTAGTTCTGAGTATCATATTTTAAGAGATACACTGACAAAACTGAGTTCCCCCAAGAATGAAAACTGTGCCACTGGAATATTTAAACTAGTAAAAGAGAACTGTCACTAGGGCTAGAATAATCATCTTTAGATATTTAAAGGACTCTTTATGTGCAGACATGATTACATTTATCCTATGGACTGGGATAAATGAAGTCATAGAAAGGGAGACTTCTGTTTAAGAAGAAATTGTCTAATATTTGGATCTGTCCACTTATTGAATGATTTCCTTATGAGAGAAGGAGATTTCTGTCATCAGGAGTATTTAAGCTGAGATGCAGGGGTATTGTAAGAAGAGTCAAGCTTTGGTTGAGATCAGATATACAATATCAGCCACAGGGGATTTATCACATGTGGTTTAAACAGGGCCAAAGTTTACAGCTTCAGTGTTAGTCTTATAACAGTGTCACTTACAGTTATCAATACAAGCATTCCAACAAGCTGAACTGGAAAGAGGAACAGAGTTTCAGGCTCTCTGGTTTGTGATCCAGCCAATGATAAGAGTGGACCCTTGGAAGTCTGTTTTGAAGGAGAAGATCATCAATCATATCTGTTAATACAGAAAAAGAGATTTAAAAAAAAACTCTGGTCTGATCTTAAAATTTCTCCAATTCCTGAGAATCTAAGATTCTGCATCTAGGGATTTCATTAATATGATTATTCATAAGATGGCCGACTCTCCCACTAGACCATGAGCCCCTTCCTTAAAGCTAGGAACCATGTTCTATTGACTTCTCTGTCACCAGAGTCTGATTGTGCCTGGTGTATATTTGTTCCTCAATAGACATTTGCCGAATGAATCAACGAATGAGTGAATGAACAGCAGCACAGCTTAGCCCGAGCTAAGAACGCAGATGTTCTGCTCCTTTAAGGCACCAACAAGAGGAGTGAACTTTCATATAACAACTAAGTAGCTCCAGCTATGGGGATCGAAAGATTTCTGGAGCAGGGAGCCAGGCGTGCCCTTAAGAACACTCTCATATTTTCCTGAAATCCTCTGGAGTCCCTGGCCCAGTATTTTGTCTTTTAAATATGAAGATTTATACTCTATGTCGATGTATTTGTTCAAATGAGCAAACAAAGGTCTGAATAAATGAATGAAAGCCCATCTCCTTGAGGGCAGGCTGTCTCTCTTGAGTTGGGATGCCTGCTATTACCTGGTCCCCTCTCTGCTGCCACGCCTTACTTTTGAGACTTCCTCTCTCCCCTGGGCAGTGTGATCAGACAGAGAGGGATTCCAATGGAATGACTGTCTCCCCATCCCACCCCCATCACCAGTTCTGACTTCACCCTTCCATGCTGGTGGTGACCCTTCTTGCTCATTGACCCACTAGCCACTCCACTGTCGATTTTCCAACCACAGAAGAACTGCCACTTAGGGCAAGGTCCAGCCTTGAGGAGTCCCCTGCTCAAGTCTCAGGTCCCCATCCCCAGGAGTTCATTCCTGCCCCAGGCATTGCTTTTGCTTTTTCCTTATTTGTAACAACCCTTCTTTCCCTTCCCTATTTAATTTTTTTCTTTAAGTCCCTCCAGCCAGAGACCTATCTGCATGCAGCCAACAATTACCTAGCACTGTCCTATACCACCCACTGTGTTCAGTACTAAAGACACCAGGACAAATGAGATAAACTCTAGCTCCTGTTACTCCAGTGCATACTGGAACATGGGCTTATCATCCCCCTGACTCACTAAAATTTATTATCCTTGATTTCTTTACAGTGTTACTTTCCCCTCAAGAGACTGTAACTTCACTTTCTTAGAAACCTACCACAGCAACCAGCTCCATGTGTGACCAATACCAGGTCCAGTAAATACTTGTCACCAGAGTTGGAAGGGGCAGCTTTTCATGGTTTGACATGACTCAACTCAGACAAAAGAACCTTCAAATCTCATGCTTTTCTTGGATTGGAGATGGGACGGGATTCTTTCTACTTTGACTTTCTCACTGAAGAAAAAAATAAAGTACTATATTTTCAGAATTTTGAACAGGAATTCAAACCATCTCATTTTACCAATCAGAATGGCCATCATCAAAAAAACACTACAAACAAAGAATGCTAGAGAGGATGTGGATAAAATGGGACCCTCTTGCTCTGTGGGTGGGAATATAAAATGGTACAGTCCCTGTAGAGTACAGTTCCCTGAGAAACTAAAAATAGAGCTACAATATAATCCTACAATCCCACTCCTGGGCATACTTCCAGAGAAAAACATAGTTCCAAAGGATACATGCACCCCAGTGTTCATTGCAATATTTATAATAGCCAAGACATGAAAACAATCTACATGTCCATTGACACAGAAATAGATCAAGAAGATGTGGTACATATACACAGTGGAATATTACTCAGCCATTAAAAAGAATGAAAGAATGCCATTTACAGCAACACGGATGACCTGGAGATTATCATATGAAGTGAAGTAAGTCAGAAAAAGACAAATATCATATGATATTGCTTTTATGTGGAAAAAAAAATGATGCAAATGAACTTATTTACAAAACAGACTCACAAACTTATGGTTACCAAGGGGGCCTGGTGGGAAGGAGGCCAGATTGGGAATTTGGGATTAACATTAACTGTATAGCAGTACATACTTTGGAGGAGGAAATGGCAACCCACTCCAGTGTTCTTGCCTGGAGAATCCCAGGGATGGGGGAGCCTGGTGGGCTGCCGTCTATGGGGTCGCACAGGGTCAGACACGACTGAAGTGACTTAGCAGCAGTAGTACACAGTGCTATACTTAAAAATCGATAGCCAACAAGGACCTCCTGTGTAGCGCACGGAACTCTGCTTACTATGCTGTAATAACCTAAATGGGAAAAAGAATAGATACATGGATATGTATAACTGATCACTTTGCTATACACCTGAAAACAATAAAATATCATTAATCAACTGTATTCCAATTTAAAATAAACATTTATAAAAATCATCTCACTTTGTCAATATTTTTCAATGTAATAATATTGTCTGTACTCCTTCCCTTCCAGAAAACTTGGACTGTGTGACACTTTTAAACGATGGTTCCTGGTTTCTCTTTTTTTCCTTCTTTGTGCCTCAGTCCGATTTAATGTTTGGGTTGGTTTTTATGTCAGCAAGCAGAAAGACATGAAGAAAGCAAGCTGGATCCAGATGTCAGAAACTCGTCTTCTAAGGCAAAAGACACGTGCCATCAGCTAACAGGAAAGAATACTGCAGTGGGTAGCCATTCCCTCCTCCAGGGGATCTTCCAAACCCAAGGATCGAACCTGGGTCTCCTGCATTGCAGGCAAATTCTTTACTGTCAGCCACCACAGAAGACCCTAGCTAACAGGAAACTCTTTCCCTTTCTGTGCACCTGACTCTTCTTGTCTGGGAAGCACTTCTCAAAGGGAAAAAAATAAACTAAAATATAAGCCACCATCCGGGGTATAAAAAAGATTGTAGATAGCTGGAAAACGGATTATGCAGAGCAACAGGATAAAATAACCCTCAGCACCAAAAGCCAGGGCTGCCCGGGATCAGTTACCACTGAGCCTGTAATGATCTTCTTACATCAAAAGCCCTTTCAAGACATAGCAACAGACCTGCCCTGCAAAGACTCTTGAACCAGAGGAGAGTGTAATCATCAATACTCTAGCCTTTCTCTTTTGTGAGCACTTAAAAAAAAAAAAGCCCGGCGGAGTAGTGACTCTGGTATTAAGTATCATCTGAAACAATGCCTTGAAGCCACAATGCAATCTTACTCCTGAAATGTGCAGTATTTGCTGCCACGGTGTGTACACCTGGCACGTCCGGTTGCTAATAGAATAAATCTGTGATTTTTCTTTTCACATGCCTTCTCCCTTCTTGCTTGGCTGAATAAGCTGCAGATCAGTTGAACTTACCCTGCTTTTCTGTTTTGTTTCAGGATCTGGTATTTGTTTGTGCTTTATTTCCCCGTACCTCTTTATAAAAAAAAAAAGAGTAAACCAGTCTGCCTGTGAGAGTATTGACTGGGCTAAGAATGTGGGATTGTGTTGCAAAGGAGCTCGGGCCTGCAATGTTATCACTCAGCAGGACTGGGCCCATCAGAAAGCACATGGTGTGCCATGACGTAGCTGGTCTCCGACCACAAAAGCAGACTTTTCTCTGTGAATTAGACAAACCACACAAAAGGCAACAATAGCTAGCATAAACACCATTTAATACTATTCACAGGCTATTGAAGAGATGGGCGTTGACAAAGAATTGCAGCAAAGCCAGGACATTGTGGTCCCATGAAAGGAGGCCTAGTGAACAGGAAGCATCACTGCAGCGGGCTGACAGTAACCATATAACGGCGGGATTGTGGGGCTGGCATTTACCCCAAGGGTCTTTACAGTCAGAAAAATAAAGAGAAATTAAAGCATAAGGAATCCTCTTTGTGGGCACTTAAGCCCACGAAGCAACACAAGAAGCTATACAATTGTCTTTTCAACACTTGGCTGTGCTTTAGATAATGATGAAAAGGAAACATTTGGGGTGTGCTTACTCGTAGGAGTCTGTATCACCCATTGGGAAAACGCATCTATAAAAACAGATGAAATTTTCACAGCAAAATGAATAGTTGCATAAGCTTTTGCCTCGTTTTAAAACAGGAAGAGCTCGCCATGGCTGGCTTAGCCAGGCTGCTCTCCGTTTGTGACAGCCTCTTTCGGGGACACAGGGTGTCCAAAGCAGGACAACTGTCATTTTTCACCAGGTGCATAAAGAAAAGGAAAAATTCAATAAACCCACGGAAATATAATACCTATCTTTAAAATGGTTAAACCTGTGTCTAACAGAAACTAATTTACGTATACTTAAAAAAAAAAAAGTTTACTTATTTGGCCACCCTGAGTCTTAGTGGTGGCTTATAGGATCTAGTTCCCCTACTAGGGATCGAACCGCAGTACCCTGCATTGGGAGCTGGGAGTCTTAGCCACTGCACCATCAGGGAAGTGCCTCTAGACATTTAAAGGAGCAATTTAACAAATGTACTTTAATTCTGAAACAGATCTATAATGGGAATCATTTTTTAATGCATCCTGAATTCTAAAAAATTATGCATAATAGGATGTACCAAATACACTGAGGAAGGTTAGTGATGGAGGTACAAGACAATTTTAGAATAGACCCTAAAATATTCTAGAATGTCCTTTTCGAAGGAACCTCGAGAGCCAGGGAGCTGAGTGACCAGCCATAGCTGCATAGCCAGTAATAGCCGCTCAAGTCTGATCCAGGTTTCCCGACTCCCTGTCCTACTATTCCGAATATGGAAATATTTTTGAATATAGAAATGCTTTTTAGTGTCAAGTGAACTTTTCGGTTGCTATTTATCCTTAAGCAATTGATTAACTCCTCTGTGTCTGTTTTACTGTTCATATCATGGGGTCAGCCTACCTCATAGAATTGTTGAGAGGGACTGAATGAGTTAATATATGTATTTAGAATAGTGCCTTGTATGATATACATGCTTGCTGTTATTACTGCTTACTTATAGAACAGCAGAGAGGGTTTTGAAGATCTGAAAGGACCAGTTCTCGGGTCTTTTAACTGCAAAGCAAGGCTGGTTTTCCAACACTACTATGATGTCTCTTAAGACCTTAAAAAATACTCTGTAAGCTCAGTGAAACCACCCAGTGTCATAGACCATGTATAATAAGGCTTTTGGTAGAATATGGCCATATACATTAAACTCTGTTTCTTTTAGACAAGTGGTTATCAAATTTTAGTGTGAACTTAAAAAAATTTAAAAATAGTAGAAAGGGACTTTGCTGGCAGTCTAGTGGTTAAGACTCCAGCTGTCAAAACAGAGGGTGCAGGATCAAGCCCTGGCTGGGGAACTAAGGTCCCACATGCTGCCTGGCACAGCCAAAAGATAAAAAACAACAGCAACAACAACAAATATTTATAGGAAACAAATTGGGAAGAAATAATTGTAACATATATAATTTTTTGAAAATATTTTAAATAAAAATTTTTTAAAAAGAAGGAGAGTGGGTAGGTCTTTTACCACCACTTTGCAATTCCATAGGTCTCCTGTGGGACCCAGAAAACTAAAACACACACACACACACACATTTTTCCCTCACAGATGATTTCTCAGAAAGGCAATCCAAAGATAACACTTTGAGAAAATTTGCTTGAGAGCATAAATTCCTTCCTTCTTCCCCACCTCCACCTTCTAGTGTCCCCATTTAATTTTCATTCATTCTCTGGGTCATCTGCTGCTAGTTAACTGGGTTTGCTTGCAGGAAGGCTAATGAAGAGAAAGATTCTTCTGTACCAGCTAAGGTTAACCAGCAAAGCTCGTTCTGTTTGAGCTGAACCTCTTGAGCCATCTCAAAGCCCCCACATCTAACTCTAGCCAAGCACCTTCCAACGTGAGCAGAGTGGACTTGGATTTATGATAGAGGAGTGTAAAGATGGTGGACAACACCTCCGCCATAGGAAGAGCTCCATAAAACACACGCTCCACTGAATGGCAGGTTTATCAGCATCAGACACTCACTGATTCACCTATTGATCATCCTTGTCAAGAACTGGGATTCTGGAAAAGGGAGATTTAAACTAAACAAGGCCACCGTACTTCAACCCTCAGGCAGGCTGTGATCTAGTAAGGAAAGTAAAACAAATACACACTTATCTTGGAATAAAAGGCCCTTTATCTCATTTAGGTTGCTCTGCATCTAGTTTTGCTGTTGGTTTCTGCTCCCTTTCTCCTGAAGTTGCTTCAAGTAACACAGGGATCCGACAGTGGGAGAAAAGCCACAGCTGAAAAGATAACAGCAGGAAGAGGCCATCTACTGGCAGTTTTCTTCCTGTCAGCTTCTTCCCTGCTCAGGTCTGCTGGTCTCTGTCCTTCCTGACAACTGAGTACAGACGCCCTTGCTCTGCCATTTTCGCCCCACCCCAAAAGGCATGCTGAGCCAGCGTTCTGTGCTGGCCCCTGTGCACAGCCCTGATAATGGGAAGGGAATGAAACGGGGCCTCTGCAACCAGGCAGGCAGAGAATTCTCTTAATAGCATGATTTGTTAATATTTTCTTTCTTCTTTTTTTTGTTACTATTTTCTCCCTATGGATTTCCCTGATGGCTCAGTGGTAAAGAATCTGCCTGCAATGCAGGAGACACAAGAGACATGGGTTCGATTCCTGGGTCAGGAAGATCCCTTGGAGAAGGAAATGGCAACCTGATCCAGTTCTCGTGCCTGAAAAATCCCACGGACAGAAGGAACTGGCAGACTACAGTCCAAAGGCTCACACGACTGAGTCCAAGAGTCGGACACAACTGAGCAACTGAACACACACATATTTTCTCTCCACCCCAAACTGTGCATGAGACCTTTAGAAAGATGGCATCATTTCATCTGTAGCATAAGTTTCGTGCTATTATTACCCATCATAATGAAGGCGCTGAGACTGGGGGAGGTCAAAAGTTTTCCAGAATCACTCTAACACTGGTAAGTGTTAGAGACAAGAATGGAGCCCAGTCTGGGTTTTTAAATTTGCAGTCTTCACTTCTCTGCATATTTGAATTCATATTTTCTGTTCATCTGCTGCATGCCAGGTACAGTGCTAGACAGAGATAAAGTGAATTTGCTATGCTGAGTTCTATAATGGCAGTGCATTATCATAAATAATGATCATAAAACAGTCGTTCTCAACCTGAAGTGACTCTGTGATCCTTACCCACTGGGGACATTTGTTAATGTTTGGAGACGTTTTGTTAGGAGCAGAGAATGTGTGGGCGAGATGGGGACCAGGAGCCCAGAAAGGTAGCGGGAGAGGGCCCAGCAGGGAGAATGAACCTGCATGCCCTCCTGAGGGCAGGGTCTGTCTATGCAAGTGAAGAGAAGATGCATAAGACGTTACAAATATGAAATCAACTCGTTTTGATCAACCACTTCCTGGCACAAAGAAGAGGGAGGCCCAGGTTACAATGAGGGGGTGGGAGGTGTGAAAACAAGAGAGAAGAAGCTGTGGGAGCAGGTAGGCTGGTAAATCAGGCTGCTGTCCCGTCGGCCTCTGCATCGCTTCTTTCACCAACAATAGGCAATAACCAATATGATACCGCAGGCCCTATTTTCCTAGATCTGGAAATGAGATCCATAAATTCATCCGCAAATAAAGTCAACTCTCCCTCGTTCTTTAGGTTACAGCAGCGCATGGGAAAGGGGGGCTAGCCTTTCCTCGAGGCTGCTAACTCCTCTACCGTTCTTTCATTTCCCTTTCTTTACAGGTTTCTTCAAAGAGTAGTTTGTAACCCTTGTTTCCAATGCCAGTAGCCACTGGCAATTTGTTTTCTCCATGACAATTTAGTGAGACTGAACTTTCTAAGAGCCTCACTGGTCCTAGCACTGAAATCCAACGGCCTTCATTAAGCTTCTTCTGTGACTAGTTGACAGTGTCTGACCCCATCAACCTTGTCCTTTTCCTAGAAAACCATGGTTTCCATGGCACCAGCTCTCATGCTTCTCTCACCACCATTTTTTGTTGGTGATGGATTTTCCCTGTGGAGCACAGGTTCTACCTGGCGTGGGGTGCATGGGCTTAGTTGCCCCCATCACATGGGACCTTGCTTCCCCAGCCAGGAATGAACCCATATCCCCTGCATTGGCAGGCCAGTTCTTGCCACTCGACCACCAGGGAATCCCCTCACCACCAGTTCTTGAACTTCGCTAGGGCTCCCAGAATGCAGTTCTCCAAGAGCACATCTCTTCTCATCTTCCAAGAGCACCCTCTTCTCATCTTTTCCCTCACTCTTTCCCTTGGGAAACCTCTTGACTATTATCTCTCTTAAACACACCCAGATATAAGGCACAGTTCTTGGCCTGTCTTTTCCATCCAGTGTCCAGCTCCCTGTCTCCTCCGGGAGAGAGCCCAGTTCTTCTAACTGAGAAAAGCAGTGGCGCTCGGGGCAGGGACATTTGCCATCTGTGGGACCCTGGGCATGAAGCTCATTGCCCCTGAGACTCAATTATCCCACATGTTAAATGAGACCATGTGCATTAAATGAATATTAAAGATAGAATAGCTATAACCAAAAAGGCAATCAATAACAAATTTGGTGAGGATGAGGAGAAATGCAAGTGTTAATGCATTGCTCATGGAAGTGTAAGATAGAGCAACTACTTTGGAAAACAGACAATTTCATAAAAAGTTAAAATTTTATCATCTGACCCAGTAATTTCACTATTAAGTATCTTCCCAAGAGAAATGAAAACATACATCCCTGCAAAGACTTGTATGCTTTTAGCAGCATTAGCCATAGTCATCCAAAAGTGGGAACAATATAAATGTTCATAAAGTAGTGAATGGATGTAAAATTTGTGGTATATCCATGCAGTGAAATATCATTCAGCAATAAAAACTGAGCAAAGAACATGCTACAATATTGATAAGGCTCAGAAACATTATACTAAGTGACAGGAACTAAATTCAAAAGATTATATATAGGATGGGGAACACATGTACACCCATGACGGATTCATGTCAATGGGTGGCAAAACCAATACAATATTGTAAAGTAAATAAATAAATAAACTGAAAGAAAAAGATTACATACATTTTGTACTGTTCTATTTGTTAAGAAATGTCCCAAAGAGAAAAATCCATCAGACAAAATACAGATTAGTGGTTGCCTGAGGTTTGATGATGGGAGTGGAGATGGACTACAAACACCCAACAGATCTTTTAAGAGTGATAGAAATATCCTATAACTGGATTGTAGTCATGTTGCATAATTCTGATTTACCAAAAAATCATGTTTATATCCCTGGGTCAGGAAGATCCCCTGGAGGAGAAAATGAAAACTGCTCAAAGAGTCAGACATGACTGAGCAACTAAGCACACAGCATACATATTGTTTATATGTGAGTGAATTTTACATTATTTAAAATAATATTTATTAATATTTTTATCTTCTTAATAATGCTCATACTTGATGCTTCACTGTTCCTTAGTGACTGTTATCTAAAATAAGATAAGATAGCCCCAGAAATAAGACACAGGCTGCTCTTTGAGAATGAGCGTGTAAAAATCAAAAGAAAATGGGTCTATCCAAAAAGATTGAGCGACAAGAAAGTGTGACTCAGAGGCATGCCTGAACCCCTACATCTGAAGCTGTAATCAATTGTGTTTCATACATCAGTCTTTCATGAGTTTGGTTTTCATGACTAAACCCTACTATAACTGTCCAGCTCTGAGCCCCTGTGTTAGTTGCTCAGTTGTGTCCGACTCTTTGAGACTCCAGGGACAGTAGCCCACAAGGCTCCTCTGCCTACAGAATTCTCCAGGCAAGAATACTGAAGTGGGTAGCCATTCCCTTCTCCAAGGGGTTTTCCCAATCCAGGGACAGAATCCGGGTCTCCTGCATTGCAGGCTAATTCTTTACCATCTGAGCCACCAGGCCACCTAGCAAGATTCGTTTGGTTTGTCAAAATATATTTTTTAATAGGCTATGTTGAGGTACCCTTTAACTCAGTTCTTGCTTAAGTCATTACAGTATCTCAATTACTGGTATAAAACTCAGACTTTAAAAACACATAATTATACTCAGAATTTTAAAATTCTGTGTGACTGCTAAAATCCAAATAATAATAGACAATGGAATTGACTATTCTTGACTATATCTTTGTTCTGTGAGAGGACACTAAAACACCAGATTGAAAGCAACTCTGGTCTCTTAAACTATGAAATCAATTCAATAAACTTAGAATAATCATATTCACATAACATAAAGAATTTATTTTTAAATACAACCAGAAATCAAATATATGCACAAATTCAGACAATATTCATGGTTTATAGCAAATTAAACATTAACAAGATATTACAGGCAGGGTTTTACAGAAATGAAAATTTAAATCATTACTTGGCTTGTTCTTGGTATTTAAATAATTATTGAGTGCAGAGTCTTGGATGAGTTTACCCTCCTGAGTGGCATACATGAGACATACAGGTTTTCATTTTGTTGATCAAATTATCATAGCATCATATAATTAACATTGATTGCCCAGTCAGTAAAACTGGCACTTACACCCCTTTATCTGAGCCTTATAACAGCCAGTGACCCTGAAAAAGAGGATATTTGCTTTCTTCCTGCCCATCGAGAGTGAAAGAGGCAGAAGAACTGGGCACTCGCTCCTTCAGGGGAGTTTATCATGACAGCAGCCTCCAGATGGGCAGAGCTGGCAACTTCCTTGCGGCTGGTGTGAACTGCATGATCTCATGCCTTCCTGAGACGGGACAGCACTGAGGGGCTTTATTTGCCCTGCACCTGCCCTGTGGGCAGCAGCGTTGATTTCTGCTCCCAGAGACCCTCAATAAGTGGACCCATTCACTGGGAATGTGGCCCTGCACATCACGCAGGAGGAAGGACACAGGTCCTCTACCTCTCACACCCATCAATGATGGAACTTTGATCCTTATTTTCCAAGCTATTTATTTTTTTCAGATATGGCAGAGACCAGATAATTCTGGATCTATGAGAAATGATGCAACCTAATATTTCATTATTTTTTTGAAGATGCATTATCAGTCTGCTCCTGCCCACTGACTCAGCAAATTTCTCACAACCAAAAAAGCAAGTTGAAGGAAAGCATTTAAAATGACTCTCTTCTATTCTTTACTGAAATTTTTCTTTTCTTTTTTGGGGGAAATGAGGTAGTTCTGGTAAACTGACCATAGCAGATGGTCATAAAACATTGAACCTGAGTAATGGAAGAGATCTTATAACATCAGCTTACACTTGACTTAGTTAAATTCAGACCTTTCCAGAGGAATAATTTTTATTTCTTTTGCAAAGATCTCTAAGGGAAGAAACTTCCCAAACTCATTTCATACAGTGGTTCATAACCAATGCTCCCAATTCTTTCTGATCCCAATTAAAGCTGGATTTTTTCATGCAGTTCTGGATGATTTTTTCATGTAGTTCTGACCTCTCTTCAACCTCTGGCTCTTATATAACCTTTGCACCTTGGAGGGCAATCAATACATCTCTTTGTGGCAAAGGGATTCTGGCTACCTATTCTTTGATTATTATAAAAATCGCAGAACATAAGAAATGAAAGGCATGTTAGAGATGTTATGCTCTGACTTCCCTGCTATGTAGAAACCCTCCAATAGCACCAACCCCTACTTAAACAGTTCCAGGGATGGAAGATTCCTTACACCACAGGACCTATATTGTCAATAAATCTCTAAATCAAAATGTTTTTACGTAAATTTGAGTCAGTTCTAGTGAAGAAGATGAACCTAGAGGCTGTTATACAGAATGAAGAAAGTCAAAAAGAGAAAAACGAATATCATATATTAACACATATATATGGAATCTAGAAAGATGGTGCTGATGAACCTATTTGCAGCACAGGAAGAGAAGCACAGATATTAAGAAGAGACTTGTCAACACAACAGGGGAAGGAGAGGGAGGGACGAATTGAGAGAGTAGCATTGAAACATATATATTACCATATATAAAACAGACAGTTAATGGGAAGTTGCTGTGTAACACAAGGAGCTCAATCTTGTGCTCTGTGACAACCTAGAGGAGTGGGATGGGGTGTTATGTGGGAGGGAGGTCCAAGAGGGCGGGGATAGATGTACCCTTACGGCTGATTCACACTGTTGTATAGCAGAAACCAACACAACATTGTAAAGCAATTATCCTCCAATTAAAAAAAAAAAAATGTTCTTAATGAGAACAGTTTGCCTCCCAGGAACTTCCACTGGGCTCCTAATGGCCTTTCTAGAAAGATACAAAACCTCTTTCTCATAAGAGCCCTTCAGATAGTTAACAGTATATGTGTCCTCTTCCCCCACTGCCCTAACACGACCCTCATACAAACATTCCAATAACACACACGGCATCACCTTCCCTTACAGTTCAGGGGACTGGATCATACCCTAGTCTCTCAGGCTATGGTCCTCATTTGCATTTATGTTGCAATAAAGCTATAGAAATACCATAAATCACAGTTTAAAAGCTATATCTGTAATTTAAGGACATGAACAGCTAAGTATAAATATGCTAGTAAAGAAAAGCCATCTTCACTTGAAAAATGGAAGCTCTACAACTGTTTACATCAGTCATCTCCAAAGGATACGCAAAATAATCTTTGGGATGCAGGAAGAAAAATATAACCTCTACTGATATGTCTTAGTCTAAAGTGAAAGACAGGAACTAAGCCCTACTAATATTTATTATACAAAGCAATACTTGTAATCTCTTTAAGAAGTTTCCACATCACAACAAACTGTGGAAACCTCTTAAAGAGATGGGAATACCAGACCACCTCACCTGCCTTCTGAGAAGTCTGTATGCAGGTCAGGAAGCAACAGTTAGAACTGGACATGGAATAACAGACTGGTTCCAAACAGGAAAAGGAGTACATCAAGGTTGTATATTGTCACCCTACTTATTTAACTTCTACGCAGAGTACATCATGAGAAACGCTTGACTGGAAGAAACACAAGGTGGAATCAAGATTGCCAGGAGAAATATCAATAACCTCAGATATGCAGAGGACATCACCCTTATGGCAGAAAGTGAAGAGGAACTAAAGAGCCTCTTGATGAAAGTGAAAGAAGAGAGTGAAAAAGTTGTGTTAAAACTCGACATTCAGAAATCTAAGATCATGGCATCTGTTCCCATCAGTTCATGGCAAATAGATGGGGAAACAATGGAAACAGTGACAGACTTTATTTTGGGGGGCTCCAAAATCACTGCAGATGGTGACTGCAGCCATGAAATTAAAAGACACTTGCCCCTTGGATGAAAGTTATGGCCAACCAAGACAGCATATTAAAAGGCAGAGACATTACTTTGTCAACAAGGGTCCATCTAGTCAAAGCTATGGTTTTACCAGTAGTCATATATGGATGTGAGAGTTGGACTATAAAGAAAGCTGAGCACCGAAGAATTGATGCTTTTGAACTGTGGTGTTGGAGAAGACTCTTGAGAGTCCCTTGGACTGCAAGGAGATCCAACCAGTCCATCCTAATGGAAATTGGTCCTGAATATTCATTGGAAGGACTGATGCTGAAGCTGAAGCTCCAATACTTGGGCCACCTGATGAGAAGAACTGACTGGAAAAGACCCTGATGCTGGAAAGATTGAAGGCAAGAGGAGAAGAGGATGACAAAGGATGAGTTGGTTGGTAAACTCCAGGAGTTGGTGATGGATAGGGAGGCTGCAGTCCATGGGGTCACAAAGAGTTGGATACTTCTGAGAGACTGAACTGAATACTTGTATATACTTTATAAATAAGCATGCATAGGTGAGGGGTTGGAGAAGGCAATGGCAACCCACTCCAGTACTCTTGCCTGGAAAATCCCATGGACAGAGGAGCCTGGTAGGCTGCAGGCCATGGCTTCGCTAAGAGTCAGATATGACTGAGCATCTTCACTTTCACTTTTCACTGTCATGCCTTTGAGAAGGAAATGGCAACCCACTCCAGTGTTCTTGCCTGGAGAATCCCAGGGACAGGGGAGCCTGGTGGGCTGCCGTCTATGGGGTCGCACAGAGTCGGACACGACTGAAGCAACTTAGCAGCAGCAGCAGGTGAGATGTACATGCTCAGATTCCCTTAATTATGGAGACACACTATCAAGTGTGTCTTGAGACCTTGGTTTAAAACCCTGCTCATCACCTATTAATTCACTAATCTCAACTGAAATTTTCTATAAGGAAAGCAGAACATTAGTGTCCTACTGCATAGCAGAGACATTTCACAAGGTAATCTAAGATCATGTCAACAAAAAACACATCAGGAATACATTTTAATGTGTTTTTGATAGCTGTTTCAATAGCTAGGTTAAATAGACATAGTTTGTCTAAACCTCTCCAAAATAGCATGGATGGAAACAATGGTTAGCCAATAGCCTTACAAAAATGCGTGTGGGTGCTAAGACTCTTCAGTTATGTCCAACTCTTTGTGACCCTATAGACTGACTGCAGCCTGGCAGGCTCCTCTGTCCATGGGATTCTCCAGCAAGAATACTGGAGTGGGTTGTCATTGCCTCCTTCAGATCTTCCCAACCCAGGGATCGAATCTGTGTCTCGAAGCCTGAATCAAAAAGGCATATTCTAATACCAATTTAATCAAGTTACAAATCATTGCTTTACCTTTTTATTTTAACAAGACAACAGTAAAGGTTACCTGAGTTGAGAGAATATTTTTCTTAGAGAATGTTGACAATGACTGTTTTTATCTTTTCTAATGCCAGTGCACAAAGCAGGCACAGGCTGTGTTTCACCCAGGGACATAGCTCATAAGTCAGGATATTTTATTACAAATGCAAGCTATGTGATTTTTCTTTACCTTCATGAATAAAGTGCTAATGTGTCATATTTTTCTCCATCTTTAAAATGAGGCCGGTAGCATTAAGATACAAGGAAACATCTCACTTAAAAGAAGAAAGCAACCATAGTTAGGAACTAAGGGAAATAAACTTAAGAAGTGAGACAGTGAGAAGTGAGGAGTAAGGCCTCATGGAGAGGTAAACCAAGCACAATTGTTTGAAAAGTGTTTATGCTCTCAATTCACAAGTGATATTTACGTATGGCAGTGTCAGTAACAACAGCAAATCATCCTCAGAGTGGAGCAGTTCACTGTAATATGAAGGCAAAAGAAATACATCAGAGTCATGTTAACTCTTCAGTGAATCTGCAGCACTTCCTTCTTAATGAATAGCACAAACACACACCAAAAGCACTGAACAATTACATGTTAATTTTCCTCTGATTTTTTTTCAAGGATAGTTGATTTACAATGTTGTGTTAGTTTCGTGTGTAGAGCAAAGTGACTCAGTTATATCTCTATATATTCTTTTTCAAATTCTTTTCTACTATAGTTTCCTGTGCTAAACAGTAGGTCCTTGCTATTTATCTATTTTATATACAGTAGTATCTATTAATCCCAAACTCCAAATTTATTCCTCCTCCCTCTTTCCCCTTTGGGAAAACGTAAGTTTGTTTTCTGCGTCTGTGAATCTAATTCTGTTTTCCTCTGATTTTTAAAGACAGCTATTGTTATCAGAACTGAGGAGTCAGAGGTGATAATTGCTCGTATTTAGCACGTATTTTAATAAATGTCGGCACCTTCCTTTTTGTATGTGATGACACCAGCTGTATTGCTCCTCTCTCCGTTCTCCTGTGACACCTTCAGCAGTGGTGATGGAAGCTGAGTGCCAGGGCCCGCAGACAAAGGCAGAACCCTGACGATGCTAACATGCTCCAGAGGACTACGAGCCTTGCCACTCTCCTTCTTGCCACCCTCCTCCTTACCCATTCCCCTCAAAGTCCTACCAACAAATAGAGCCCAGCGCCAATACGCCTTCTGCCCGGAAATTCTCTGATGAAGCTGCCTGATTTGAATCCTAACTAGAAAAACCAAAGGATTCCAGCTCAGACTCCAGGGGAAGATGAATAACATAAATGGCCTTCTCCCCTGGAAAAAAAAATCTAATTATATGTGTATAGATTTTTTAAAGGTTGGCACTGAATACTCAGAAATATATTAAAATCATATTTACCCTCAATAGGAAAACTGAAAGGGGAAATGATATTCTGAGACAAAAGGCCAACTTTAAAATTTGAGAGACGATGACAGTCACAAAATGCAGGCATGGGATGAAAGGGTACCTACAAAATGCTGACAACATCCTTCTCATCAGACATGTAGGGAGAGTTCAGAAGTTTTAACATCATCCTTTCACTGTCCCCTTCTAAGCATCTTCTCAGTAAGTGGAAGCTCCTTTTCTCACCTTGAACTTAATAAGAAATCTTTTGAACATGAGGGGTTTTTTTGTTGTTAGTGATGGTTATGGATTTGCTATAAATCTATCCTAATGAATTCAACAGTTGCTAATATACTGTCATTACTAAAATTAATATAAATAATAACATAGGAAAGCAAGACAGCATAGTACTGAGAACATGAACCTTGGACTCAGAAAGGCCTGACTTTGAGTTCTGATTTTTTTAATTGACCAGAGAAGTGCTTACTGAGCCGGGCCAAATCTCTATGACATTTTATAAATATAGGTCCCAGCAAAGCAGTCCTTAAATACTAGAGGCGTGATATTCAAGAAGACATTTGGGGGCTTGCCTGGTGGCTCAGTGGTAAAGAATCCACCTGCCAGTGCCAGAGACTCAGAACCGATCCCTGGTTTGGGAAGAAACTGCGCACTGCAGAGCAGCTAAGCCCGTGCATCACAACTATTGAGCCTGTGTTCTACAGCTCAGGAACCACAGCCACTGGGCTTGCATGCAACTACTGAAGCCCGCATGCTCTTAAGTCTGTGCTCTGCAACAGGAGAGGCCACTGCAAGGAGGAGCCCTTGAGCCATAACTGGAAAGTGGCCCCACTTGGAGCAACTAGAGAAAAGCCTACACAGTGGGGAAGACCCAGCACAGCTAAAAACAAATAAATATAATTATTTTTTACAAAAGATATTTTGCCACCAACTTTAAGCACAAATACAACACAAATATTTTGATCATTCAGCCTCTACATCCTAGGACACTGTTCATCTAGATTCCACAGCTTAGAATACTTAAATTCATCATCTACGAAGCCAGGCAGAAAATGTTCATTAAACATAAAAACGATTCCTGAAGATGTGCAAGTGATATCACATGATGCTGAAGTGAAACTCCTGTTACCTGTATCTTGATGCCTGGTCTTGTGTATCAAATTGCATCAAAACTTAGCAGCTTAAAAACAACAAAAATTTGATCTCACAGTTTCTGTGAGTAGAAATCTGAGAGCAGCTTAACTGGGAGATTCCAGCTCAAGAATCACCTCTCTTGGTGATAGTACTTCCCTCATGACTTAGCTGGTAAAGAATCTGCCTGCAATGCAGGAAACCCAGAGGACGTGGCTTCTATCCCTGGACTGGGAAGGTCCTCTGGAGGAGGGCATGGCAACCCATCCCACTATTCTTGCAGGGAAAATCTCAGGGACAGAGGACCCTGGCTGTCCATGGGCTCACAAAGAGTTGGACAAGACTGAAGCTACTGAGAAGCTACAGTCCTCTCGATATAAGCCGTGAAACAGGGCTGCTGTCTCATCTGAAGGCTTGACTGGGAGGTGATCGGCTTGCAGGCTCCCTCATGGAACTAGTTAGCAGGGATTTTAGCTTTCCTCTTCATGGGCCACTCCATTGGTTGCCTGAGTGCCTTCATGACAGGGCACCTGCCCTCTCCACTTCCTTGTCAACTATCAGACTGATGGCTGCTATTTCTTGCCTTGTGAGCCTCTCCAACCAATAATGTACAATACAGCAACTAGCTTCCCTAGAGTTAAGTGAAAAGAGAGAAAGATTGAGAAGGAACCCAGTTCCAAAAAGTGAAAGTGTTAGCTGCTTAGTCGTGTCCAACTCTTTGTGACCCCATGGACTATAGTCTGCCAGGCTCCTCCGTCCTTAGAATTCTCCAGGCAAGAATACTGGAGTGGGTTGCCATTTCCTTCCCCAGGGGATCTTCCCAACCCAGGGATCAAACTTGCATCTCTTATGTCTCCTGCACTGGCAGGCAGATTCTTTACCGTCTGAGCCACCAGGGCAGCCCTGAAACCATTATCTTTATAACCTAATCCAGGGAGTGCTGTGCCACCACTTCTCCGTATCGTGTTGATCACACAGACAATTCTGGTACAGTGTAGGAAGGGATGACCCCGAGATGCAAAGACCAGGAGGTGGGGATCATTGCATGCCGTCCCGGGGGCTGGCTACCACAGTCCTATCAGGTAACAGCAGAATGGGCTTTTCTCTGCTTTAACGCTGTGGACTTTCTCAAAGAAAACAGACAGCCTCATGGTTGGGGGAAAGCTCTTTATTAGAGTAAATCAGAGAAAAAGATTTATTCATAGGCTTCTAAATGTTAAGTCATTCAAAAAGATACATATTGTAGTTATTACGTTTCTATAGTGAAAACACTTTTTTTTTTTGCTACAGATTTTCTACATGGAATGAAAGAAAAGATGATTCAGAAAACTCACCTATAGATACCACAGTCTCCAAAACATGCTTAGTTTGTGAACAAATCTGGTCAAGAGCTAAATTTTCAAGAAAAATAACTGATTCATAGAAATTTGAATCTGGAGGCTACCTGGAGCTGTGTCTTCATTTTATGGGTGATGAAAGGGGCACCCTGATTAGTAACTGCCTTCCCAAGGGGACACTGAGATAGAGGAAGAAGTTGGAAAGGAATTCTCATACAAATGATATTTTCAGTTATTTTTTAACGAGGAACAGCTGAGACTAAGACTTTGTCAGTACATTGCACAGGCTTATTTTAATTCATTCAACAGATACTTAGGGAGGCCTCTCTGTGCCAAGAAAAAGAGAAATAAAGATAGGACTTGGTTGCTGTCTTCAAGGAGCCCATCTTCTCAAAGGGGAGCGGGAGGAAGAAGCATGAAGTGTAATGTCAAGACAGTCTGGGAAGTGATCACACGTGGCAGGTAGCAGTTGAAACGAACAATGACTGGAAGGTGATAGGTCGTGCTTTATTGAAGCCTATTTCATTTATTAGGCTAATGCTTCTGCCTTCCAAGTTATTTGCTAGAGTAATGAATTTTTAGATAGAGTATAGTTAGGGATTGCTTTGAGCCCTGAGAATATTGGCCTTCACTGTAACTTAAACACTTGAGACCTGGAGTATAATAAATGATACCATGGACAGAGGAGCCTGGTAGGCTACAGTACATGGGGTTGCAACTAATCCTTTCACTTTCAAATGATACTTAAATCAAAGTTAACCATTCTCAAACTTTTGTTGAATCTGTATAGTCCCTCGTTAAGCAACTGACTAATATCTACCATGTGCCAGGCACTGAGCTTCTTGCTGCCAAGATTATACCTAAACACCACAAGAAAGTATAGACTTGAAAATTAAACTAAAACCCCTCAGTCTTCTGGAGGTGAAAGAAAATATATGAAAGTATTTGTTGCTGCCATGCTGGATCTGCTAGAGTCACTCTTCTTTGAGGAAATCCTTTAGGGTGTGTTTCCTTAACACATAACGTACAGGAGACATTAGTCAACCTGGTGATGTCATAGAATGGACTTTCATTTCCAGAGTGTATCTGTGATAAGTATATTTTCCCTCCTCACTGATCACGAGAAACTGGAGCTGGAAGGAAAGCTTGAGTCATTGATGGGAAGTCATGGCTATTCGCTCATGTGTGTGGTTCATCAGAACGTTCAGGTTTTCCCAGGACTGGCTTGTTAATGGCTGAACGAACTAAACGCCAATCAGGAGCAAACCACTTTGTTTCCCATGAATACGTCCACTTCTGTGACCTAGAGCCTTCACTCAAATCCCATCTATTTAGGGAGGAATTCAGGGACAATAGATTAATGGCATTAATATTTCTCTCTTCACCTCCTGGAGGGCTGGTATTTTTCAGGAGAAGGTGACATCAGTGTGAAACTCACCCCTCTTAAGCTTTCAGAAACCTGTCTTCTTATTTAAAGATTAGATTATCCTTCTCCCATTGTTTTCCATTAGATTTTGTTTCCTTTCTCCTTTTTGGGGAAGGCCAGTTCACTATTTTTAAAAGGTGATGGACCATGTCAGGATTTAGAACGTGAAAGGAAAGAGATTGGTTTGGATTTTCTCACTCTCTTTGTGTGCTCTAAAGCTCAATAAACTTCGAATGGTGACTGCAGGTATAGGGGTAGAGGAGAGCTTTTGTATCCTTAGAAAACGTAGGTTTCAGTTGGATTATAGAGGTAGTCAAGAGATAGGGGGAAGAAAGTTCAAATAGCACTTTGACTACTTTCCATGTCAATGGATCTGTATCAGCCATATTCACTGCCATAAGAATCAGCATGTTCAAAAACATTGATAAAAAATTTTTAAAGGAGCACAATACCAGTTATCAAAAACTGGATGAGTTTGTTGTAATGAAGACAGGACTGTATGTAGTTTATATTCAAGTTTATGAATTTTTCTGAATACTGAATAAATTGTCAAAACTGTACTGAAGCTCTATGTGAAAGGATCAGTCCAAACTGTTAATCTGTCTGATACATCTTTTTGCCTTTTTTTAAAGACTCTAAGCAAAAAATTAAGCTCTTTCCAGCACAACTGTATAGATTCATTGGGACTTGGCAATATTTACGTATGGTGTAGAGCTACTGTTACTTTTCTTTAGAGCAATTTAACAAAATAACAGTGTATAGCATATCTAAGGCAAGGGGTAAAACCAAGATGTGCAATTCTCATCACAGGTTTATATTATAAGAGGGAATTTCTTTAGTCTACACCTAAAATATGAAACTAAGCAATGGCCATTGGTCAGTATTTATCAGCATATATGCTTCCCCAGTTTCTTTACCACTTAATATCTGTTACAAGAGCAGAGTTGCCAGTGGCCACTCAAGGGTTAAAATAATAATTTATTAAAATTTTCCAATTTCAACCGCTTGACTTTAGGAGAAGTGGGAGATTTTTGTGAGAGACAAGAATCAGGGAGTTAGCAGCCTTGAGTTCACAGCCAGTTAATTTACTTTTTTCACAGTTACTTAGCACTATTCACTTCTAAGCACTTAGCCTAGCCCTCCGTTTCCCAGACAGTTGTGCATATCAGAAATGACTGGGAAGGGACTTCCTGGCTTCTGGTCCAGTATTTGAGATTTCAAACTCCAGTACAAGGGGCATGGGTTTGATCCCTGGCCGGGAAACTAATCTTTCACTTGCCACACACCACAGCCAAGAAAAATTTTTTAAGAAATGACTGAGAAAAATATAATGTTATCCTGTGCATTAGGAACTGAAGACAACACTTCTGGCCGAGCCTAAGGGATGACTAAATGAGACGTGGCACTGTCATTTTTTTTGTTGTGATGACTCTCCAATTTGGATATACAAATGTGTGTAATAATCTGTTATCACATAGCCAACACTGCCCATCACTCTTTCTCTTCATGTCTTTCTCTTTGGGTCCACATATGGATTAAAGGGAGGATAAATTAATTAACTATGCATAATTACTGAATTTTCCAAACACTTGCAGACTTTAACATTGGAAGCAAAAGCAGGCTGTACATCGCTAGTTGTCGGTGTAGATGGTAGATAGGCATCATCTATTGTAAATCTATTCCCACAGAGGGATTAAGTGAATTCAAATTCAAATTATGTAGCCACAGTATGCTGTCCAATGTGAAGCATTGTAAAAATTCCTCATTGGGAAAATGGAATAATGCTTTAAATACAGGATATTTGCCAAAATTATACTAACCACCAGGTGCATTTAGGTATCGAAAGATAATGAATTTAGAGAATATGGGGCTTATACAACTTTTTAAAGTTTTGTGATTGGGTAATTCTGTTATTTGGCTAGAGGTATTAATTTAATTAAATGTACAAGAGGACTTTCTCCCAATACCCAGAGAAGAAGATTTGCATTTCAGAAAATTATCACAGCTTGTTATATAATTGCAGCCGCTGGGGCTGGATGCCTTCAACAATGCCCCAAATTTTCTTCTGCCTCCTGCTTCTCCAATGGTAATACACCTCCCCTTCAAAGTCTCCCAGCCTATCATTTCCTGCGACTCACATCTTCCTGTAAGAAGCAAGTTTGTGGGCTCATTAATAGAAAACTTAGAGGGTTCAGTCCATATTAATCTAATTGGACGTTTTTGAGCAGGACAAGAATAATAACGGGATTAATTATTGTAATTTGTGTAGCTGAAATATACACATAAACAGGCAACCTGTATTTTTCTATATTGCCGGTGGAAGATGAATTTCAGACATTAGGACCTGGGAGAGCTGGGAGCTGCAGCTGCGGAGTGAGCGCCCCTCCCATGGTTCTGGCCAGCAGCCCCGACATCTTTGCACAAAGTAATCACAGATCACAGCATTTAATCACTGAAAACAAGCACTCCAGAGGACAGCAGTGTCAATATCCCACTCTCTCATTATCTGTTTGGATTGCACATCCACACTGTCAGATAAACAGAGTGGAAAATTAAGATTAAAAATATGGTAATTTCATTTCAGGCAGCAGGCACCACTCACTGCCCCTATTATGCTATTGATTACCTCTGAATTCAATTTTTCTTTCAATGCAAACTTTAATCTGTTTGCTACCCAGCAATTCAACTCCCCAAGGGCTATTTGAGAGTAAGTAACCATTTAATCTGATGCTAACTGAAAATCACCGTCCTTAATGAATTGTGTAAATCATTCAGCTCTAAAGCACCTTTGACTTCTATTTCATTTTTTATTTTCTACTCAATATAGGAAAGGATCCGCGTGTGAATAATTACAAAGTAGCAAGTATTTTTACATAGAGCAAATATGATAAAAACCCTATTATAGTGGGGCATGTGTAATGAACAGTACTTTTTAATTTCAAAATAGCTATTCATTAAAAAAGAATGGAAGATTAAAAAGAGAGGCTCAAAGCTCAAGGTAAAAGTTGATAGACATTGTAATTACATGGTTAATTTCAAAGATTTATATGCTGTTATGATTTAAAAGGAATTTTTATGACCTGACATTTTCATTGGAGAAGATTTTTTATTTAAAATTAATCTTCGAGCTCCTATTCTTAATTATTTCTTGGCAAGCGATAAATGGGAATTCAAAAAAAAAGTCCTATATCAAATTTTAAGCAGAATAAATGCAGGCGAAATCTCGAACAGGAGTAAAGTGGTTTTTACCTATTTGAATGGCTTTACATTGAAATCCCAGGTTGAAGGAATTTGTGGGAAAGAGCTGGAAATCATTGGCCCATTTAAGGGCGCAGCAATCTGACTGCAATGCAGCATTTATGACATTTCAAAATATCAACTTGGAGAGAGGGTTTTGCTCCAGCGATTTGATTGTCTTTCGAGCGGGTGTTAGAGTTTGCAACAGGTCTTTTTCTCGGCTGGTCCCAGACCCCGAGGACTCCCTCGGAGCGAGGGTGGGGGGCTGAGCCAGCCCGGCCTGCCTCTTCCATCCGCGCGGGAGGAGCCGGAGCCGGAGTCCGGTGCTCACCCGCGCCTGGTGGCACTTCTGCAGAGACCGGGGGGATGCCGGAGGCCGGCCGCTCCCCGCTGACCAGTGACACTGCGCTTCCCTATGACGATCCCCACCAAGTTTAGGGCCGCGGGGGACGACGTGGAGGGGGTCCTGATTACCCGGCCTAAGGGGCACCGCGCGGCCGCAGAGGGTGGCGCGCGGGGGGCCGATGGCGGACTGGGGAGTCTCTGTAGCCCAGTGCCCCCATCCTCTGCCGTCGCGAGGTCGCGACCTGGGAGCCCCTCACTCCCTCGCCTCCTTGCGGGGACCGCGGCTGCCAGCGAGGCCGCTGCCGAAGTTCGGGGAGGAAGACTGCATGTCATCTCGCTTCTCCTGGCGCGTCCACGCTCCACCAGGGCGGGGGCACTTGAGGCCCTGCTTTCCCATCTTCACCTCCGCTTGCTGCTCCTCCGCAGGTGTTGGGCACGGTCCCTGGCTCCCCCTTCCTGCCTTCGTCCCAGCACCTCCCTCCGTGGGTGAGGGGGTCCTGGGCGCTTGGGGAGCTGGTACCTAGGAGACGAGGGGGCGGGGTGCCTAGCAGAGGGAAGCAAAGAGCAGGCAGCGACTGCATCCTCCAGTCCCTGGAGGAGAGAAGTTATGCCCTCCCCGGGCGAAAGGGGGACCCCGAGGGAACTCGGGGACGCGGAAACCTTAACTGCTGGGCGCGCAGGTAGGGTCCGTGGTTATGCGCCGCGCCTCCGCCTTCCGCGGCCACTGAGCCTCCGCCTCGAGCTCAGGCTGCGGCGGCCGTGCGCCCCAGGGCGGCCGGTGGTCGGTCTCCAGGCGCTTCCGAGGTTTCCTCGGAGGTTCCCATGCCTGCGCTCCGCAGCCCGCTGGCAGGCGTGGTCCGGCCCAGGCTCTGCGGATGTGCGCTCTGGAGCCCACATCTTCACCCGAGCTCTGCTCTCGCAGCAAGCACATCACTTCCCGGGGGTGGGGAGGAATGGAGAAAGGGAGCAAAGACCAGCGCGAGCGCCTGAGCCAGGAGGTCATCTCAGCTCCATCTGAGCTTGCCCTTTGGCCGTGACTCCGAGTAATTTAAGAAGAGCCTGAACAAAGTTCGGGGCCGGGGAGGAGTCCTGGAGTGGAATATACAAAAAGTCAGCTGTGCCGGCCAAAAACGGAGAAAGGAATTCTATCCTGCACCCAGCCCTGGCTCTGAAATTCTGAACTTGAGCTGGTGGGTGTTATTTCAGGTCAACCACGGTTCTGAGAAGGCAGGAGGGCCAGTTTCTCCCCCTTCTGCTTTAAAGTACAAACCATCTGAGCCTCCAGGGCAGTCATTGCTCCAGATCAAAACCCCATCATGTGCTCTAAGGATTTCCATTTGCTCGGGGTAGGAAGGAGGGTGGGGGACAACAACTCTGTAGGTTTGGTTTTCTTTTATTTTTTCTGAATCAACATTAGCAAAGACTTATTTCATTTATTAGATATTTATCGAGCATCAGACACTGTGCCAGGCAGAACCCTGTCACGGTTCAGGTAGTTTTTAAAAGCGTTTTCTTTTGTAGAAAACAGTGAGTGGCTGCATAACAATACGTATTTTAAATATGTGCCCTCCAACTGGCTGTAATAGTTTCCTTAGAAATCATATGAACTAGACTGTCACTGATGGTTTAAAGATTGTGGATCCTAGAAATTATCAACTACTAGGTTCTGCCCTGAAAGTGATCTCAGCTCCCTGCTTGGAGCTATGACTTTTTAAATGTATTTAAAACTATAACCCTTAATAGATCAGAAGCCTGGGAATTCTAATGAGTTTTGATATAGAACAAATTTTGACTATACAGGCATCCCTACGTTTGAAACGGTACGTTTTAAGAAGAGTTTTATTTGCTTTTCCCAAAAACTGCCAAAGGCCAGCATGTCCATGAGGCAGCACAGTTTTCAATTTTGAAATATTGAGTTAAATGTAAACCTCAAAAGGAACAGGAAAGCAACATTTGTTCTGATCTTTGCTCTAAAAGTGCCTGAGCCAATTTATTTTTTAGTTGTTGATTTTTAAGGAAAACTTTCACCAAGAGGTGGCATGTCTAAGAGCTGGGACCATTAGGTTTGCATTTTCTTAATCTGAAAATGCATGTAAAGCAGCAATATTTGTAAATTTGGTATTATGATGGTGTATGTAAATTGAATACTTAACTGCAAGACCTCATTAAATATTAATAGTCTGATGTGTCACGTAATATGACAAAAATGCAGATTTATGTCCTTCAGTCTGTTTTCTCTGATGTCAAGTGAATTGTATTGAAGTCTTATAATACTGAAGATACACTGTCAGTACTGAAAAACTGAAGATTTTCTATCATCAGCCTATATTTTATTGATCTTTTTTTGAAAGTTATGTTCTGTTGTGTAAATGGTCATTTCTTGTGGTCTGTGTATTGGGTGACAGGATTCGGAGAACAGATGCTAGGAATACAGGCATGTCTCGTTTTACTGTACTTCACTTTATTGCATTTCATGGATATTGTGTTTTTACAAATTGAAGGTTTGAAGCAACCCTGTGTCGATCATCCTTCTGTGCCATTTTTTTCTAACAGCATTTGTTCACTTCATGTCCCTGTACCCCATTTTGCTAATTTTCACAGTATTTCAAACTTTTGCATTATCTTTACATTTGTTATAGTTATCTGTGATCAGTGATTTTCTTTAATGTTGCTACTACATTCATTGAAGGCTTAGAAGATGGTTAGTACTTTTAGGAATAAAGTATTTTTAATTAAGATATATAATTTTTTTGACTTAGTGGTAAATAATCTGCCTGTAATGCAGGAGACGCAGGTTCAATCCATGGGTTGAGAAGACCCCCTGGAGAAGGCAATGGCAACCCACTCCAGTATTCTTGCCTGGGAAATCCCTTGGACAGGGAAGCCTCGTGGGCTACAGTTCACAAGGTCACAAAAGAGTCGGACACAACTTGGAGACTAAATAACAATTTTTTAAAGACATAATTCAATTGCACACTCAACAGACTACAGTATAAACATAACTTTTACAAGCTGTGAGAAGCCAAAACATATATCCCCTGCTTTATTGCTGCATTTGCTTCATTTTGGGCTTCCCTTGTGGCTCAGCTGGTAAAGAATCCGCCTGCAGTGCAGGAGACCCCGGTTCGATCCCTGGATTGGGAAGATCCACTGTAGAAGGGAAAGTCTACCCACCCAGTATTCTGGCCTGGAGAACTCTATGGACTGTATAGTCCATGGGGTCGCAAAAAGTCAGACATGACTGAACAACTTTCACTTTCACTTTATTTCAGCGGTCTGGAACTAAATCCCCAATATCTTAAAAGTATGTCAATAACTAAAATGATCAAAAACAGGTTGCTACTCTCAGTATAAGGCTTACTTCCTTTTCTAGTGGACTTTTTCTTCCTCCTCTGTCCTTCACATATGTTTTAAAAACAGACGTGCATAAATACATTTAACACACAAATATCACATTCCTTTGCTTTTAAAAATTGATCACTGGGAAATAAGAAGCAGCATTAATGGAGCTGTTACTTCCCAGGTCACTGTGAGTGTTACTTTGGAAATCAGGCCCTGATGGTTCTCTAGGTGAAACATTTCTAAATCAAAAGCTGGCCTGGGGAAAAAAAAAAAGCTAGCCTGACCATCAGCACCAGGACCAGGAAGCACTTAGGGTCTCCATCAAGGCAGGGCTGCGTCAGTGACACTGACCAGAGAGAAAGCAGGTGTCCATCTGGGGAAGATGAGAATCAGCCAGAAACTCTGCAGAGTGGATCCCACACATCTGAGTTCCCAAGGAGGGAGGACCAGCTGCCTGGCAAATGATCATCCATAGAGAGTAGCAGTTCTGCCCTGGGAACATGCACAGAAAATAAATGACACACGTGTTCATGATTAGCCTGGATGAGGGCGTTCTGGCAATCTTTTGCAAGGAGGCAGGAAAATCCATGAAAAAAAAAGTATTTTAAAGATATGGGTGTAAATTATAAAAAAGCTCAAAACTGGATGAAAAGGTAGAGAAGAGAAAAATATCAGGACTTGGGTGCCTGTTTGTTAATTCATTTGTTCAGTAAATGTTTACTGAGCACCTACTAGTTCCGGGCACTGGTCAAGCTTTGGGGATATGGCCCCTTCCTGAAAGGAGCTAACATTGCATTCATTAAAATCAACGCCTTCCATTGGTTGAGTTGCTCAAAGAAAAAAGCAATTCATCATTTATTACTAGGTGCAAACTCTGTGCTTTGCTTTAGGACTGGAGTGCCCCTCTGGTCAAGAAAACCAAAGAAATTCCAAATGGTGTTTTGCCCACATTCATTCAAATTCAATCCCCAAAGGCTGTCCAGACTCATCAGTTTTCACATAGAGGAAAATTTACATTTCACTACATCTGCAGTGAGGGTATTAGAAATATTAGCTCATTTAATCTACAAATGACACTTCAAGACTGTTTTTATCACTTTCACAGGTGAGGAAAATGATGCTCAGAGATGCTACATTTCTTACTCAAGCCATACAGCTGTTTAGTGAGAGAAGTATGTTTTGAAACTAAATTGATCCTCCCAAAGCTTAACTCTCCTCCAGCGTTAGAACCCGTGGAGCTATGTGGAATCACCTTATAAAATGCAAGATATTATGTAAATGTAAGTGAGGAATCTCTACTGCCCATTAGCTGAGTTTATTTTAAATACCAGTTCTTCTAATGATGAAATAAAAGACGTGACTATCATTTCATTATCGTTAGTGAAATGATTCCTAAGCATCTTTCTCTCATGTGATTTTTTTTCACTCGAATTTTTGATATAGAGATGGATCAAAAATAACTTTTCTAGCCATAGATATCTATCATTCCTACCGCAAGATGGCTTGTTCTGAAAAATTTGTGTTCTCAAGCTAATACCTCTGATGTAGGCTCTCTCTGTGTTTTTCTACTATGTTAAAGATTGGGTTCCTTCTAATTAAGGCACTCCTCCAAAAATAATTCAAATAGAATGAAAACTTCAGAATCATTTCCAACTACCTACCAATTGCAACCCCACTAAGTAAATTTTCGTTATCATCACCGTCTATAATTCTCAGAATAGTTAATAGTTATGCCAAATAACATTCTTGGGACAGAAGGGATCTTTGCAATTTACTTATCAACTGTAGAAAAGTACAAATGAATCTTTGGAACCTGGGCCAATGCTACGGATGTGGGAAGTTTCTCAGCACGTTGACCAGTGGAGCAGGCAGTGGCAACAGCGTCACTCAGATGAGGAGCTCTGTAAGTCTTATTCCATCATTTCCTTTTTCTGAGGAGGTTGGAACCAACCAAGCTGGTAGAATCAACTGTAGAGATATTCATTTTATGAGATGAATGGTTTATTAAGGAGAACCCAAGCCTCCATAGCTCAGTTGGTAAAGAATCCACCTGTAATGTGGGAGACCTAGGTTTGATTCCTGGGTTGGGAAGATCCCCTTGGAGAAGGGAAAGGGAAATTCCCACTCCAGTATTCTGGCCTGGAAAATTCCATGGACTAAGTCCATGAGGTTGCAAAGAGTCAGACACAACTGGACGACTTTCACTTCACTTCACACGATCTCATAGATAATCTGAAAAAGAAAGGCAGCTGCAGTAGTGAATGATTCACCTAAGTTATAAGGCATTAAAGATGTAAAAATAAAGGTTAAAATGTTGATTTCCTTCTCTAAAGTTTTCTTGCCAGCTCCCAGCCTCACGCAGTTGTGTCCGTGGTGAAAGGTACTTTGTAGTTTAGTTCTTATTCACTGTTGTTGAGCCGTTGAGCCTCTATGGAGGCTTCCAAAACCTCTGTATTCCTTTTGCAACATCCATCTGAAGCTGAGTTTTCTGTTAACCCAATAGCATCTTTTCATGAAAGATGTTTTGAAATTTACAAAGGGCTTCCACGAATGTCTTCTCCTCTCCGTCTTTGTAATACCACTGCAGGGTAGGAGGTTTTCTTCAGTTTTGCAAATAGAGACAGGAGGCAACTGAGATGCAGAGAGATGCCGTAACTCTTCCATTGCAAGACAGCCAGGAAGTGCCAGGGCCAATGCCCCTCCTTCCAAGGCCAGTAACCCATCCATGCCTCTACATGGAAACCAATTTGGGTTCCCCATTGAGCTGTCAAATTTCCCGTTTAAAAGTTAAAAGATCTACAGGGACATATAAATGATAGCATGATCAAGCTTTATTAACAGAAAGAAAGTTCAGCACTCTACTTCCCATGAGACCTTCAAAAACGACTTTTAATTCTTCAACTCATTTTTCACTGCTGACCAGATGGCATAATATACAATCTGGGCTTGATGGAAACATGCTTATTTGCAGTCAGCTTAAACTTCTGCTTCTACTCTGTAGGATATTTCAGGTTCATGTTCAAAAGCTGCTTAGCTGCCTAGCTATTGGTCTCTTGGTCAGTGGGGGTGAGTGAATTATGCTAAAATAGTGCCAGCTTAGCTGAATTTTAAGGAGTTATTCACAGGAACAAAATGTCTGAAGCTTGCATTCTGCTGGGGGTGTGTATCTGAGAGCTAGGTGCTGGTTTGTTTTGGGTTTTGTGTGGGTATTTTTTTTTTAGTTACTTAAAGAGATTCTCTTTCTTTCCCCTTCCCCTTAAATATGCATCTTGAGTTGGTCTGTCTCCATCAATTTAACACTTTTGCAGGATATTCCACAGCCCTGCTCTAAGATGATGGACACTGCTGATCTTGTATGCAGCCACATCTGTAGCATCTCGGCCTCCACCCAGGGTGTTAACCAGATTATTTTTCTATCACCTCGCCCACACTGAATATGCTGAATACTGTATCTCTAAACTGGCCAGCCCACTCTCACAGCCTGAGTCTCTATTATCGGCAGCCACAGCATGCATGTTTATTTAGTTTCCAGTCCTGAGGGAATCCTCTCCATGTACCCTTCCCCAAGTAACAAAATCTTTGGATTTTTCCCTTTTCTGTTACATCTCCTGAAATGCTCATCGTCATACGTGTATTCGGAATGGTTACAGAAAGCTGTCCCACAAGAGTTACATGTGCCTGCCTGCTTTGAATTCTGGCGCATGATGACGATGCAATTATTTAATGCGTGCCTGCCTTGTGTCTTCTGGGTTGGTTTCTGGTCCCAGTGTATTCCCTGCTGCAGTCTCCTTAAGCACAGCAACTCACAAACTGTTCGAAAATGTGTGTCCTTTATTTCACATCCTTGCCTTGCTTGCTCTGGACTTGCATTTCCATGCCAGGCTCCTGATCAAGGCACAAGCTGACAATTCCTTAACTGCCGATATCAGGACAGTTCTGTGAACCAGCCCACACAAGGTAGCAGATTTATATTTGCACACTGAAAGCCTTAGTAGAGATGATAACAGAGGTGCTAAAATGCCATTGAGAATGATGGCTTGAGTGTAGTAAATGCACAGTAACTAGGCTGGTTTCTCTGTAAACAGCACACTTCATTGCAGAGGCAGAACTTGGGATTTGGAAAGAAGGGCTGGAGTGGGGAGTACCTACCCAAAATGCCCCTAGATGGCAGATGATTTCTTTACAATTGAATCTGTAAGAGGATACATTTACTCCAGTGTTTTTCTGTGTGTGTTAAAAAAAAAAAAAAAAAACTATTCTTGGGAATTCCCTGTAAGTCTGGTGATTAAGACTATGCACTCTCACTAACAAGGACCCAGGTTTGACCCCTGGTCAAGGATCCCACAAACTGGGGCTTCCTAATAGTCCAGTGTTTAAGACTCTGTACCTCCACTGCAGGGAACATAGGTTCTATTCCTGTTTGGGGAACTAAGATCCCACATGCTTTATGGCCTGGTCAAAAATTTTTTTCTTTTTTTAAAAATTCATGGGAGAGGTCACAAACTGTGCAGCGAGTCTGTAAACAAAAACAAAAACACACAAAACTGTATTGAAAATATCATTTTAAAAGAACTATTCTTTATTCTTACTTATGTTTTCCAAGCTGCCATAAGATTGCTAAAGGCATTTACTTATCCTGATGATTTTGATCCTTGAAAGAGAGCAGTTGATGAGGTAGGATTCTGAGATATGATTTTGTCTCCTCTCTAGAGCAAGATTTTAGAAATGAATGAGCCTTTTGCTAGCTCTGATATACCCAGGAGAAAGTGTGACTAAAAACGTCTTAAGTACAAGAAGCTTCCTCTGACTAAACAGAGGAAGCAGGCTCGCTTTCCACAGAAGCAGGCTCACTCACGTGGCCCCGCTTTATCCTCACTCTTCATTAGTGAGAATTTGCACTTAGACCTGGTGAAGAAAGATGACAGCCTTCCCAGGTGGCGCTAGTAGGAAAGAACCTTCCTGCCCATGCAGGAGACATGAGAGATGTGGGTTTGGGCCCAGGGTCAGGAAGATCCCCTGGAGGAGGGCATGGCAACCCACTCCAGTGTTCTTGCCTGGAAAATGCTATGGACAGAAGAGCCTGGTGGGCTGTGGTTCTTAGGGCCACAAGGAGTTGGACACAGCTGAAGTGACTCAGCACACACACAAAGAAGGGCAAATCCTTGATAAAGTATTATCAGGATTCCCACATTAGAGGCAGAGCACTGAAGGTCCAAGAGGTCAAGGGATCCATTGAAGGTCCCGGAGGAAGCATATCTTTCTCTCAGTTGTTCCATGGTGCCTGGCATTGCCTGCGGGGCAAGAATGGATTCCCACTGAGCAGGCAAGGCCAAAGGAAAAGGGGTGCCTTCTGATACAGAGAAACAGGGGAGCCTGGGACCAGAAGGAGGGCCAGGCCAAGTCTGCCTCAGGGAGACTAGTGAATTCACTGGTAACCAACAACTCATGTTTACTTGCAGAAAGGGGATAACAAAAACATACATCCTATTATTAAATATATTTTTACCAAGGGGCTGCTGTGTAAATAGCATTGTTCTGGGCATCTAATGACTAAATGCTTGCAGAGCACCAAACCATGAAGTTCTAGTACTTAGTGTAGTTGCTGAGCCATAGTAGGTGCTCAGTAAATTTGTTGTAATAGTTAGTCACTCACTACTAAGCCTGAACTCACACTCTGCCAAGGGGGTGGTATGTGTGATTTGACAGGCTAAATTTTATATAGCTAATTTTAGGGAGGTAAGATTTAAGTTGGTTTGTGAGGTAAGCTTTAACAAAATTTTTAATTTTCAAATAATATCTGACTTTTAAAAATTGCAAATATAAGAAAATTCCTTTATAGTTTATGGTCTTACATTTAGATCTTTAATCCATTTTGAGTTTATTTTTGTGAATGGTGTTAGAAAGTGTTCTAGTTTCATTCTTTTACAAGTGGTTGACCAGTTTTCCCAGCACCACTTGTTAAAGAGATTGTCTTTAATCCATTGTATATTCTTGCCTCCTTTGTCGAAGATAAGGTGTCCATATGTGTGTGGACTTATCTCTGGGCTTTCTATTTTGTTCCATTGATCTATATCTCTTTCTTTGTGCCAGTGCCATACTGTCTTGATGACTGTGGCTCTATAGTAGAGCCTGAAGTCAGGCAAGTTGATTCCTCCAGTTCCATTCTTCTTTCTCAAGATTGCTTTGGCTATTTGAGGTTTTTGTATTTCCATACAAATTGTGAAATTATTTGTTCTAGCTCTGTGAAAAATACTGCTGGTAGCTTGATAGGGATTGCACTGAATATGTAGATTGCTTTGGGTAGTATACTCATTTTCACTATATTGATTCTTCTGATCCATGAACTTGGTATATTTCTCCATCTATTAGTGTCCCCTGGAGAAGGAAATGGCAATCCACTCCAGTATTCTTGCCTGGAGAATCCCATGGACGGAGAAGCCTAGTAACTTACAGTCCATGGGGTCACAAAGAGTCGGACACGATTGAGCGACTTCACCTTTTGATTTCTTTCATCAGTGTTTTATAGTTTTCTATATATAGGTCTTTAGTTTCTTTAGGTAGATATATTCCCAAGTATTTTATTCTTTTCATTGCAATGGTGAATGGAATTGTTTCCTTAATTTCTTTTTCTACTTTCTCATTATTAGTGTATAGGAATGCAAGGGATTTCTGTGTGTTGATTTTATATCCCACAACTTTACTATATTCATTGATTAGCTCTAGTAATTTTCTGGTGGAGTCTTTAGGGTTTTCTATGTAGAGGATCATGTCATCTGCAAACAGTGAGAGTTTTACTTTTTATTTTCCAATTTGGATTCCTTTTATTTCTTTTTCTGCTCTGATTGCTGTGGCCAAAACTTCCAGAACTATGTTGAATAGTAGTGGTGAAAGTGGGCACCCTTGTCTTGTTCCTGACCTTAGGGAAAGAACATAGGCAAAACACTCTCCAACAAAAAATCACAGCAGGATCCTCTATGATCCACCTCTCAGAATACTGGAAATAAAAGCAAAAATAAACAAATGGGATTTAATTAAAATTAAAAGCTTCTGCACAACAAAGGAAACTCTAAGTAAGGTGAAAAGACAGCCTTCAGAATGGGAGAAAATAATAGCAAATGAAGCAACTGACAAACAACTAATCTCAAAAATATACAAGCAACTTATGCAGCTCAATTCCAGAAAAATAAATGACCCAATCAAAAATGGGCCAAAGAATGAAATAGACATTTCTCCAAAGAGGACATACGGATGGTTAACAAACATATGAAAAGATGCTCAACATCACTCATTATCAGAGAAATGCAAATCAAGACCACAATGAGGTACCATTTCACACCAGTCAGAATGGCTGTGATCCAAAAGTCTACAAGCAATAAATGCTGGAGAGAGTGTGGAGAAAAGGGAACCCTCTTACACTGTTGGTGGGAATGCAAACTAGTACAGCCACTATGGAGAACAGTGTGGAGATTCCTTAAAAACTACAAATACAACTGCCTTATGACCCAGCAATCACACTGCTGGGCATACACACTGAGGAAACCAGAACTGAAAGAGATAGCCAGGACATGGAAGCAACCTAGATATCCATCAGCAGATGAATGGATAAGAAAGCTGTGGTACATATACACAATGGAGTATTACTCAGCCATTAAAAAGAATACATTTGAATCAGTTCTAATGAGGTGGATGAAACTGGAGCCAATTATACAGAGTGAAGTAAGAAAGAAAAAGAAAGTAAGCCAGAAAGAAAAACACCAATACAGTATACTAACACATATATATAGAATTTAGAAAGATGATAACGATAACCCCGTATGTGAGACAGCAAAAGAGACACAGATGTATAGAACAGACTTTTTGACTCTGTGGGAGAGGGAGAGGGTGGGATGATTTGGGAGAATGGCATTGAAGCATGTATACTATCATGTAAGAAATGAATTGCTAGTCTAGGTTCGATACAAGATGCTTGGGGCTGGTGCACTGGGATGACCCAGAGAGATGATATGGGCAGGGTGGTGGGAGGGGGGTTCAGGGTTGGGAACTCATGTACACCTGTGGTGGATTCATGTCAATGTATGGCAAAACCAATACAGTACTGTAAAGTAAAAAAATAAAAATTAAAAAAAGATTCCTGTATACCCCTCACTCTTGTCTTCTTCAAATGTTAACGTCTTACACAAACACAGAATGATCATCAAATTAAAACCCGCTGTTCTATTAAAGGTCATTATCTGGTCTGGGATCTAAGATTTAATCAAGGATCAGCCCTTGTAGTCATCTCTCCTGTTTCCTTACTTCTAATCTGAATCAGTTCCTTTCTCAGTCTTTCTTTGTCTTTCATGATCTTGACACTTTGGAAGAGCACTGGCCAGTTGTTTTGCAGAATGCCCCTCCATGTGAATTTGCCTGGTGTATCATCTTGATTAAATTTAAATTGTGTCTTTTTGGCAAGAATTTCATGAATCACCGTTGTGCCCTTATTAGGCACACCATCACACCATGTCTCATTATGAGTGGTGTTGAAAGTGAAGTAACAGTTGCTCGGTCTTGTCCAACTCTTCAACTCTGTGGACTGTAGCCCACCGGGCTCCTTTGTCCTTGTAATTCTCCAGGGAAGAATACTCAAGTGGGTAGCCATTCCCTTCTCGAAGAGATCTTCCCGATCCAGGAACTGAACCTGGGTTTCCTGCATTGCAGGCAGATTCTTTACCATCTGAGTCACCAGGGAAGCCCATTGGTCATGTTAGTTGTGACCATTTGGTAATGATGGTATCTGACAGATTTCTCTACCAGAACGTTACTGGTTTCCTTTTGCAATTAATGAATTTCTCATGGGAGATATTTTGAGACCATGTAACATCCTGTTTCTTATTATGCTTTGCCAGCTAATTTTATCATCAACTCATGTTTCTTGCCTATAACAATTATTACTGTGGTGTTTGCCAAACAGTAATTTTCTATTTCCAGCATTCCTTTCACATCACACTTACTAGTCAACATTCTGCTATTAAAGAGGAGCTGTCTCTTATCCCCTTTATTTATGCATGTGTATGTGTGTGCACAGTCTCTCAGTCATGTTTGACTGTTTGCAGGCCTCATGGACTGTACCGCACCAGGCTCTTCTGTCCATGGAATTATCCAGGCAAGAATATTGGAGTGAGTTGCCTTGCCCTCCTCCAGGGGACCTTCCTGACCCAAGGACTGAACTTGCATCTTCTGCGTCTCCTGCACTGACAGGTGGATTCTTTACCACTGTGCCACCTGAGAAGACCATGTAACCCTTTCCTAATTTACCCATATCTGCTAAGATCATCCTGCATGGCCACACCACAATATATACTTTGTTCCTTTATTTTTACAAGTGCGGTTTAGTTTCAATTATTTGTGATAATTCTTAATAGCATATATTATCCAAATAATGATGGCCTGGTATTATGAGACCTTACTGAAGATCACTGTTATTAAGTCTTGCTGAGAAGTGGGGCATGGTTGCCAAACTTTTTAATAGGAATTATAGGGTTATGGGGCTGAAAGCAAGGTATGGCAGGATTCGGCAGTTCAATCAAATCTGTAAGACTGTTAAAGACAAAGGTGATTAGTGGCAGATCTGGGAATGAATTCAGTAGATGGAAAGTATAGTTAAGGAGCTAAATACCAAGAATCTCATAGAATTTCTGTAAAAGAAACACTTGCATGAATTACGGGGCTTCACAGATGGCGCTAGTGGTAAAGAACCTACCTGCCAGTGCAGGAGACATAAGAGACACAGGTTCGATCCCTAAGCTGGAAAGATCCCCTAGAGAAGGGAATGGCAACCCACTTCAGTATTCTTGCCAGGAAAATCCCATTGACAGAGGAGCCTGATGGGCTACAGTCCTTGGGCCCGCAAAGAGTTGGACACAACTGAGCAGCTTGGCACACACAGATGAATTATGAGCTATGATTCCCTTATACTAAGAGTAAGAAGTCTTTCCCTAATTCAAATATATGCCTAGATTGAATGAATGAATGAATGTGTGTGCTTCCTCTAATTACATGCAGAAGATAGAACAAAGATAGAAGGTCAGAGGCATTGCACTTAAGATTCTTCACCAATAAGTAGTACTTTTAAAAGCCCAACCATGTGCGGAGTTTGGAATCTTGCCCTGAATATTTCTCAGGACTCTATCGAAGTATCTTCCTTGTCAGTGAGGTTTCTCTTACAAGCCCTGAGAAGGAATTCAGAAGTATAGTTTTTAGGCCAGTTGATATCTAGAATGACTCTGGGTAGAAAATGGCCTGTGCTCATCTCTTCTGTTGTTCAGCCACTCAGTTGTGCCCTACTTTTGTAACCCCACGGACTGCAGCACACCAGGCTTCCCTGTCCTTCACCATCTCCTGGAGTTGCTCAAACTCATGTCCATTGAGTCAGTGATGCTGTCCAACCATCTCGTCCTCTGTCATCCCCTTCTCATCTCTTTAGTTCTTTCCTTAAAAAAGTAATTTTGGGGTATACTCTTGCCTAGCTTCTTAACATGTCCCCACTGAGCCTTTGGAGAGTAACAACTTAGGTCAGGCAGGTAGAAAATAATTAAGTTTTCATCATTTTATTATATGTACACCTCCTAGTGGGTGGCAGGATGATTTAAACTTTCTATGGCCTGATTCATTTTCATCCTGATTTGCAAGGCTGCGTTAGGATTTCCACATTCCTTATAATTTGGGCATTTATGACACACTTTACAAGGCACTTGTGTAATGCAATATCAAACTTAAAAGTGGTATTGTATACACAGAAACTCTATTATTAAAAATTACTAAGTAGCTCTATTTGTTTACAGTAAAAAGAGACTCGCTTATAAACCAGATCGAAGATGCCTCTAGGCATAAAGACTTAATTAGCAACCTGGAAGACCCTCTCTCTTGTTTCGCTATCTAAGTAACTTATTGCTACAAAATTCCTTGGACAAACTTATCTCAATTATATTTAAGTCTTTATTGAATTTGTTACAATATTGCTTCTATTTTTATTTATTTTTGGCTTCTCTAGGTCTGTTGCTTTTCTCTAGTTGCAGCGAGCACAGGCTACCCTTCATTGTGGTGCACAGGCTTCTCAGTGCAGTGGAGCGTGGGCTCAAGGTGCCCAGGCTTAGCTGTCCGTGGCATGTGGAATCTTCCTGGACCAGGAATCGAACCTGTGTCCCCTGCATTGGCAGATGGATTCTTATCCACTGTACCATCAGGGAAATCTCAAACCAGGCATTTTTGACTTGGACACATGACTTGGACACACACACAAGTCTCACAAGTTTGCTTCCAGATATGTTTGAAAATCATCCTACAGAAGGCTGACCGGTCAATGCAAATGTGTTGACTGTGGGAACCATGTCAGCAGCTCTCTCTCTCTCCCCATTAATAAACCAAACGGATCAAGCTGAGCCTGGGTTGTCTCTCTCATGGTGCATCCTTCCCAAAGCCTTGTGTTCCTTCAAAGAATTTTTAACATCCCTCTCAGACCCCAAATTCCATGAAATAACTAGAAAGTGAAGCCATCTCCTCATTTGACTCTATCCACAAGCAATACAATTGCCACCCCTTCCCTTTTGCCCATTTTTATTGCAGATACTAAATTAGCAAGAAATATTGAGTGGGCTCTGCTATGGCCAGGGCCAGGTACACCCTGGATATGACATCCAGAAACATTTATCTCTTGCACAGTTTCTTATTGTTACCCTGATTAAATCTCTTCTCCAGGAAAGATCTAAAACTCTGGTTCTCAAAGTTTAGTCCTCAGACCAGCAGCATTGGCATCATGTGTTAGAAATGCAGATCCTCAGGTCTCACCCCAGATTTGCAGAATCAGAATTCTGGGGTTGGGGTTCCCCCACCCGAGCACCTGTGTGATTCAGATTCACCCTGAAGTTGGAAAACTACTTAGATGTGCTCAGTCACTCAGTCGTGTCCAACTCTTTGCGACCCCATGGCCTGTAGCCAGCCAGGCTCCTCTATCCATGGGACTCTTCAGGAAAAAATACCGCAGTGGGTTGCCATTTCCTCCTCCAGGGGATCTTCCTGACCCAGGGATGGAACCTGAGTCTCCTGCACCTCCTGCATTCCAGGTGGATTCTTTTACCACTGAGCCACCAGGGAAGCCCAAACTACTAGCGTACGGAGAACTACTGGTTGAGACAAATGTACGTGTGCCGTGACTCGAAGCAAGTCTCTCAGTTGTCTGGGCTCTTTCTGATAGCTTCTCTTGATAACGGGCATTTTGCCACCAAAATTTCATGTTAACTGCATACTAACCCTATGTCCAAAAACTGAGATTCTAGGATTTTCAAAAACTTAAATGAGATTTTATTCATTTGTACATCCTTTTCTGATACTCAGCTAATCATGCCTAATTCAAATCTGGAGGGAATTCAGCTTGGCCAATTCCTGTGTTTTGAATTTAAATTCCAGATAAATTGTTACCTAGTCCTTTTTTCTTTTCAAACAATTAAGCATTCACCCATTACTCCTCTTACTAACACAACTCAGAGGAAATAAGTAAACAAAATCAATGTTTAAAAAACAGAGGAAACTGTCAAAGACCATGTACATCCCACACACTACTCAGTCTAAGTATCTGCCACAGTTATCTATATTCTTCCATGAATTCTGTATCATCTTGCCAGTTGTTTTTACATGGTAGGAGCCATGTATTATCAAACGTTTAGAAAAAGCTGAAGTAAAGCCAGTGAATTGCCAGAGTAGTAATTAGTAAAAGTTTATGTGTATACACCAAAAGACAGTTTGCAAGCCAAAGCACTCAAATCAAAACATGAAATGAGGCTCAGTGTGATAAAACATGTCGTTATCAAGCAGCTTATATAGTGAGAAAACAGGGACTGTTTATTCTTCTATGTAATTGGTTCGAATATCAGAATTTTCAGTGGTTACCTCATATCAACTTGGGAAACAGTTCAAGTTTTGCTTATAATTTCCAGAGGCATATGTAAAAAATGATCTTGTTCAAGTTAAATAAAGCTTTATTTACTTGACTAAACTGGTTTTGTCTGCCCAGGGAATTTTCAAGACTGGACTCTGTTTTTCATTTCAGCAGCATAAAAATCAAATATTTAGTCATTACATGGTTCAACCTGGAAGAAAACATTAGGATTATTTGAAGAAACCAAGAATCTCATATACAAATATCACAACCCCATTTCTCAGATGAATTAACTGAGGCCTAGAAAGGTTGATTGGATATAACTATTAGCCAGAATTCTCTGCTGATCAGCTCCAAATGCAAATCCTTTTAAGTCGGATTTCCAACTCAAAGATATTTTAATCAAATAAATTATAATAGAAAATCTCTCTTCTATTTATGAATAAAATTCAATCTGAACATAATCCTTGTTAACACCTGCATTTCATAAGCAGCTGGATATGATAAAGCATTTTACTTTGTGGGAGTGACAAACGAGGTAAGGGTTTTGACCTATGATTTGGAAACGGCTAGAGGAAATGGGGGCTTCCCAGACAGCACTAGTGGTAAAAATCCCACCTGCCAATGCAGGAGATGTAAGAGTTGAGGGTTCAATCCTTGGGTCAGGAAGATCCCCTGGAGGAAGGCATGGCAACCCACTTCAGTGTTCTTGCCTGGAGAATCCCCATGAACAGAGGAGCCTTGTGGGCTATAGTTCACAGGGTTGCAAAGAGTTGGGCCCAAATAAAGTGACTTAGCACAAATGCAGAGGAATTGGGAGCAAATGAAAATTACCCCCACACAGACACGCACACAGACATACACACATGTACACACACATATGCACAAGATGCGATGTTCAAATAAACATAGACTTGAGTGGCAAGGAGGTCGTGCTCCTGAATACTCTGGGTCCTTCTCCACTTCCCCAGCCTCTCTTCCAGACACATGATTAATCCTAATTAACTGAGCATGAAGGCCAAGGCAGGTAAGACTCAGGTGGTTCCTCCATTCCTCTCTTCCTCTTCTCTGGCCACCTTGGAGTGTATTCCAAACCTGCATGCTCAGTCGTGTCTGATTCTTTGTGACCCCAAGGACTGTAGTCCATCAGGCTCCTCTGTGGGATGCTCCAGGCAAGAATACTGGAGCTGGTTGCCATTTCCTTCTCCAGGGCAGCTTCCCAGCCCAGGGATCTAACACGTGTCTCCTGCATCGGCAAGAGGATTCTTTTACCACTGAGTCACCTGGGAAGCCTATATTCCAAACAATGAAGCTACAAAACCAGGAAGGAGGACTGCCTAACCCATATAAGTGCTGACCTGAAAGAGAAAGGAAGCGCCATCATACTAAGCCTTTGTGATTTAGGGACTTGTCTATTGCAGCACCTCACATTATATACCCTTTAGAATTCAACCTGGAAACCTGAAGTTGAGTTGCACCTGGACTTCCTCTCCAGCCACCTGCTTCATCAGTGATGGGACCAAATCCTAATCTTTAAGTCAAATGTTGAGTCATTCATTCATTAGACAAATATTCTTGAGCACCTAGTGTCTGTTGGGTATGCAGTCATTCTTAAGGATTCAACTACATACACACACTTGCCCTGACATTGCAGCAGAAAAGAAAATCTAACAACTCTGAGCCAGCCCCCAAACAGAAGTAATTTCTTCCCCATCTGATCTCCAGTGGGGTCTGTACACACTTAGGTCTTCCACTCCCAAAGTGAAAGTGAAAATCGCTCAGTCGTGTCCAACTCTTTGGGACCCCAAGGACTATACAGCCCATGGGATTCTCCAGACTGGAATACTAGAGTGGGTAGCCTTTCCCTTCTCCAGGGAATCTTTCCAACCCAGGAATCGAACCCAGGTCTCCTGTATTGCAGGCAGATTCTTTACCAGCTGAGCCACAAGGGAAGCCCTTCCACTCCCAGGACTGCTGTAAGTATTAGTTGTGTAAGTGAAACTTAGTCACTCAGTCATGTCTGACTCTCTGTGACTCTATGGACTGTAGCTCAACAGGCTCCTCTGTCAGAGCTTGGGATTCTTCAGGCAAGAATACTGGAGTGGGTTGTCATTTCCTTTTCCAGAAACAAGTAGTAATAAGACATAAAACCGATGCTTTGGAACACTGCCTCTTTCCCCACTAGGTGTAAGCTGTCTGATGGTGGAGCATTTACCATATTTATCTATGCATTAACTGTACATAAAAGGCTCTCATGGGCTTCCCTTGTGGCTCAGCTGGTAAAGAGTCTGCCTGCAATGCAGGAGGCCTGGGTTGCATCCTTGCATTGGGAAGATCCCTTGGAGAAGGGAAAGGCTCCCCACTCCAGCATTCTGGCCTGGAGAATTCCATAGACTGTACATAGTCCATGGGGTTGCAAAGAGTCAGACACGACTGGGCGACTTTCACTCACTCAAGAGGCTCTCCATAAATAATGAAAAACTTCCCTGGTAACTCAGATGATAAAGAATCCACCTGTAATGCGGGAGACCTGGGCTTGATCCCTGGGTCAGGAAGATCTCCTGGAGAAGGGCAGTCCTTGGGGCTTCCCTAGTGGCTCAGTTGGTAAAGAAAGTGAAAGTGAAGTTGCTCAGTCATGTCCGACTCTTTACGACCCCTTGGACTGTAACCTACTAGGTTGCTCCATCCATGAGATTTTCCAGGCAAAGATAACTGGAGTGGGTTGCCATTTCCTTCTCAGTTGGTAAAGAATCTGCCTGCAGTGCAGGAGACCTGGATTTGATTCCCAGGTCAGGAAGATTCCCTGGAGAAGGAAATGGCAACTCACTCCAGTACTCTTCCCTGGAGAATTCCATCGAGAGAGGAGCAGGCAGGCTTCAGTCCATGGGATGACAGAGAGTTGGACACGACTGTGTGACTAAATTCCACTTTCACTTTCATAAATAATTATTGATGATTTATATGGAAAGATATGCTACATTTGTGAAAGCAATTGCCAGGATTGTTTCTGAGATGCAGGGACTAGAAGCAAGTGTGTCTAGGAAGGCTTTGTGGTGATTTTCAGGAGCATCTGATTGTGATCTAAGATTTCGTAATTAAGCATTTTCCTCCTGTGTACTGGCACATAGGGAGCACTCAGTAGGATGTTGAATGGATAAGCTAAATGAATGGGGTTCCCACTTTCTATTGATCCATGGCTCTCTTGATTGAATGAATTCCTACCCTAAGGTAACGTCAGTAACTGAATGAGACATAGCATGCATTTTTGCAGCAAATAAAGACATTAACAAATCCACAGAATGACAGGAATATTTCATTTTTTCTTAACATCTTGAAAAATCAATAGAGTTATATAGTTTCTGGTCATTTAAATCATCTCAAATATAATTTTCTTTATAGATTAGAACTCAGCTGTCAAAGTTTAGAGGATTTTTATTTAAAGTTTACTGAACTTATATAAAATATAAATTGGTAATCTTAAGATTCTGCTAACTAACAAAATTTTTCCAAGATTGAAAGAAGTATATAGACTTTCATAGTAATTTAACGAGTTTCAGTTTTCCAAAGCTTCTACCTTTCATAAAAAGCAAACTGAAGTCTAAAGGGAAATGAGATGATCATATTTTTCCCATTTTAGGAAAATAGTTTGCATTATTAGCAAACTAGAATTCATTTGCTGCTAAGTCACTTCAGTTGTGACGGACTCGGTGCGACCCCATAGACGGCAGCCCACCAGGATCCCCCATCCCTGGGATTCTCCAGGCAATTTAGCAAATGATAATTAAAAATTATAAAACATTTTGCTAAAATGTATTTTTATTTTGTTTCCTCCTTCTTCCTATTTTTTTTCTGTTGAGGAACACCACAACACCGTCATTTTTAAAGTTATATTCTTATATTTTTAAATATTCTTTTTTGTTGTTATTGTTCTAGTCATGATGTGATATTTTAGATGAAATTTTTGACCACTATGTAGCAACATCATTTGGAAGTATTAGTGAAGTAGTTATCTGCCAGTATTGATTTTCTATTTCTAGATACTAATACTTTCCTTTTGAAGTGTTATTTACTCTGCATCTTAAATTTCTATAAGTAGTGATTAAATTATTAACGTTGGATTTGCTCTCATATAGAAATAAAGAGATTAATCCTGCTCATAACACTATTCAGTAAACATAAAAGAGAAGCTGCTGGTTAAAAAAGAAAGAAGGCTCAGAAGCAGCAGAAAGTTTAACCTGGCATAACGAAGCAAATGTAAATTACATTAAAGTACAGAGTAATAGCAGTAACATATGCTAATGACTTGCACCTTTTAATTAATGGAGTTGTTTATCGGGCTCCAGACAGCCAGGCAGGAGTCTCTCCTATTATTTTTGGAGGCGTACAATCTTGCAAATTTGAAGTTGTTACGTATGGAACAAATCCAGTGATCTCCATGTAATTCAGAGGAGCCTTTCCAAGCCTGAAGTTTTAATTGCAGATATTAATAAGATGAGTAAGAAAAGTGACCAAGAAGTAATGATAAAGGAAGAAGCAGAAAGTAAGGCTCTGTATGTAGCAAAATGACAACTGGTTTTTTAAAAAGTCGTTAAATAGAAAAAGGTTAGAAATAATGAAAGTTATTTGGGGTGTATATTTGAGTGGTGGTAGTAGCAAGTATAGATGTGAGAGTTGGACCATAATCAAGGCTGAGTGCCAAAGAATTGATGCTTTCCATCTGTGGTGCTGAAGAAGACTCTTGAGGGTCCCTTGGACAGCAAAGAGATCAAACCAGTCAATCCTAGAGGAAATCAAGCTTGAATATTCATTGGAAGGGCTGATGCTGAAGCTGAAGCTCCAATACTTTGGCCACCTGATGTGAGGAACCAATTCATTGGAAAAGACCCTGATGGTGGGAAAGATTGAGGGCAGAAGAAAGGGGTGACAGAGGACGAAGTGGTTGGATGGCATCACTGACTCAGTGAACATGAGTTTGAGCAAACTCCGGGAGATGGTGAAGGACAGGGAAGGCTGGCGTGCTGCAGTTCATGGGGTCGCAAAGAGTAGGACACGACTGAGCAACTGAACAACAACAAGGGCAAGAAATGTTTTCCTTTATTCCCACCTTCCAATACTTCTCAGCTTTCTTTTTCAGCATATCCCATTTTAAAGTGGAAATGTGACAACTGCTCTGCCATAATCAAAGATAGGTAAGGCTTTTGCAGTGGGTCTGAAGACATTTTTGGAGCAGAAGATACCTCAGACACAGAGAAGAGCAAGCCATCCCCTGAAGAAATTGGAGTGAGCGTGAAGTTCGTTCTCCCCTGGGCTTGCTTTCATGGAACCCAGGTCAGGAGTCGGGAGAACTCTCTCTACCTGCGTGCAGCTTGAGCCCTGGAAGAAAGGAGCAATTAACAGGAACATCAGAGAACATATCCCATATCAGACAAACCAATAACAAGGATCCGCTGCAAGCACCAGAGAGCAGACTTGAACAATACCCAGGAAGGCTCCCGACCTGAGAAATGAGAGCCTGATTGAAATGGGGTAATCCTGTGGATCACCGCACTGCTCAGTCACTCATTCAGATCATTACCGTGAAACACTACAAAACATCAGCTTTCATTAATGCTCTGATGATTTTGCCCCGGAACTCCTTTCCTTCCGTCACTCCTGTCAGTCAATTCTAAATTCCTCTCAAGTTTTGGATTCCCAATGGCTTTCCTGTTGGTCTACTTGCTCTCCTAGAGGTGGGTGTTGAAATTTCTTTTGTAGCATCGCTACTGAGCCTGAGTTAATAAGAAATCAAGTGCACATTTAAAAATATGCATTTGGAACAGTTTTGACAGATTTATACAACCAAGAAATCACAACCACTTCTAAGACATCAATATTTCCATCCCTCCCAAAGTCTTCTATTTTTTTAAATTGAAGTACAGTTGATTTACAATGTTGGGCAAATCTGCTATATATAAAGTGACTCAGTTATATACATATATACATTCTTTTTTATATTCTTTTCCATTATGTTTTATAACAGCAGACTGGATATATTTCCTGTGCTATACAATAGGACTTTGTTGTTTATCCAGTCTAAATGTAATCATTTACATCAACTAACCCCAAACTCCCAGTCAATCCCTCTCCCTCCTCCTACCTTGGCAACCACAAGGCTGTTATCTATGTCGTGAGTCTGCTTCTGTTTTATAGACAAGTTTATTTGTGCCATATTTTAGATTTTATGGGTAAATATCACTCTCAAAGTTTCTTCGTGCCCCTTTGCATGTGATCCCTCCCAGCTCCCTCTAAATCCTTCACCATATCCTCAGGCAACCATCCATCTGCTTTCTGTCATTATAGATTTTTCATTCATAAAAAATGCTTTCATTTTCTAAACATTGATATAAATGGAATAATACAGTGTATATACACTCTCTTTGTATCTTGTCTTTTAACTCAGCATAATGGCTTTGATGGGCTTCCCAGGTGGCACTAGTGGTAAGAAGCCGCCTGCCAATGCAGGAGATATAAGAGATGCCAATTCGATTCCTGGGTCGGAAAGATCCCCTAGAGGAGGGCATGGCAACCCTCTCCAGTATTCTTGCCTGGGCAATCCTATGGACAGAGGAGTCTGGCAACCCTCTCCAGTATTCTTGCCTGGGCAATCCTATGGACAGAGGAGTCTGGCGGGCTACAGTACATAGGGTCGCAAAAGTTGGACACGAATGAAGTAGTTTAGCTCACCGGCAAAGGCTTTGATATTCATTCAGATTATTAAGGGTAGTAGCTGTCTCCTTTTTTATTGATGAAGTGAAGTGAAGTGAAGTGAAAGTTGTTCAGTTGTGTCCGACTCTGCAACCCCATGGACTATACTGTCCATGGACTTCTCCAGGCCAGAATACTAGAGTGGGTACCCTTTCCTTTCTCTAGGGGATCATCCCAAACCAGGGATCAACCCATGTCTCCCACATTGCAGGTGGATACTTTACCAGCTGAACCACAAGGGAAGCCCAGTCAGTATAAAAAATACTGGTTTTTATTGATAATCAGTATTTTATTGTATGAATGGGCATCATTGTTTATTTCTTCATCTGCTGATGGACATCAAGGTTGTCTTCACGTGGGGGTATTACAATTAAGTTGCTATGTAAATTCAGGAAAAGTCTTTGTGTGAACATATAATTTCATTTCTTGTGGGTAAATATCTAGGAGCGGAATGGCTAGCTTACCTGTTAGATGTATGTTTACCATTATAAGAGAATACAGTTTCCAGTTTTAGTACCCAGAGCTGTTTCAGTAGCCCAGGATCCTCACCGTCACTTGGCACGTTCAGCGTTTAGCCCCTCTGGTGAATATGTCACATACACGTAGCTCACTGTGGCTCAGGCCTCAGCATCGCTTCCCCATCGCCTTGTGGCAGAAAGCCTGGAGAAGAACTTCCAGCTTCCTCCTCTCTGCACGGTTTGTTCTCTGTGTTTGAGTCTTCGTTCTGCTCCAGAAACATCTTTAGACCCACCATCAACAGGCTTTGTTTCTGCCTGGATATGATCCTCACCACTTCCTTTCCAGAGCTTTCTATCCCATCCTGACTGTGAAACAAGGCTACATTTACTGAATTCTTGCTGTGTTCATTTGCTAGGGCTGCTGGAAAAAAACGACCGCCAACTTGGGGGCTTAAAAATACAGAAATGTATTCTCTTGCAGTTCAGGAGGTCAGAGTCCAAAACAGAGGTGCAGCAGGGTGGGTTCTGTGGGCTCTGGGGGAGTGCGCTGTCTGAGGGGGGTTCCCGGGCTTGGAGCCACTGCCTTCCAGTCAGGACTCTGTGTCAGGTACGCTGCCCTCTGCGTGCACCCTCTCCTCTGCGAGTCTTCTCTCAGTGCCCTCCCAACCCCGTCATCTCTCTTATAAGGACACTTGTCATACAATTTAAGGCTTATCTGGATAACCCACAATGATCTGTCCCTCTCAAAATCCTGAATCAGAATGGCAAAGACCCTTTTTTGCGGACAAGATAATGTTCACAGACTCCAGGAATGTGCCTTGAATACATTTGGGGGATCATTTTTCAATGCGGAGAAGGCAATGGCACCCCCACTCCAGTACTCTTGCCTGGAAAATTCCATGGATGGAGGAGCCTGGTAGGCTGCAGTCCATGGGGTCGCTGAGGGTCAGACACGATTGAGCGACTTCACTTTCACTTTTGACTTTCATGCACTGGGGAAGGAAATGGCAACCCACTCCAGTGTTCTTGCCTGGAGAATCCCAGGGACAGAGGAACCTGGTGGGCTGCTGTCTCTGGGGTCACACAGAGTCGGACACAACTGAAGTGACTTAGCAGCAACTTAGCAGCATTTTTCAATATCCCACACTTGATAAGAAGGAGTCACAATGCTAAATACTGTGTTGACCATGTGATTTCCTCATAAAAACTTGTGAGGTATTTTTCCTGTTTGGGGATAATAAGTACCTTGGACAGATGAACCTATTTGCAAAGCAAAAACGGAGGCAAAGACCTGGGGAACAAATGTATGTACACCAAGGGGGGAAGAGAGAGTGGGATAAGTGGGGAGATTGGGACTGACATATATACACCACCATCTATAAAATACTAATGGGAACCTACTGTTTAGTACAGGGGGCAAAAAAGAAGGCACAATCTGTCTGTAGGACATGTATCAAGTTAACTTCATTACAAATGCATTCTGATATGCATTAGGTGCAGACAAACACTTTGATTCCCCTTATATGAGGTACCTAGAATAGTCAAAGCCACAGAGTCAGAAAGTACATGGGTCCCTACGGGGCAGGGGGATGGAAGGGCATGGAGAGGGGAGGGGGGTTAGTGTTTAATGGGGGCAGAGTTTCAGTTTAGGAAGGTGAAACCTTCAGGAGATGGATGGTGCTGAGAGTTGCAAAACAATGTGAAAAAACATTAAACAAACAAAAAAGAAATATCTTGCCAAAGGCAGGTGCCAGTGAGAGGTAGAATCAGGCAGAATCCTACAGCGTTTCCTGTCTACTATGTCACCTTTGCTTGTCCCAGAGATTCTGAAACTGCCAGAATCCTGACATCACTAGAAACATGTTTACCAAGTAATTTCTTAAACTTAAATCTACCAATTTTGCTTCATTATTGAACGTTCTAATTGGTTTTGGGTTGGTGATTCTTAACCCTGGTGACATATCAGATTCATCAAGAGCTTTCATTTATTTTTAACTGAAGAATAATTGCTTTACAACATTGGTTTCATTTCTGCCATACATCAGCATGAATCACTGAGAGCTTTTAAAAGTGACTCAGCACAGTTCACCCCTGAAACTTTGAGTCAGATTTGAGGGGGATGTGAGGTGGGAGTCAGTGGGGGAGTGTCCAGCTTTTGAAAAAGCTTCTCAGGTAATCCTTTTGTACAGCTAAAATTGAGGAATCCTGGGATTCTCAATTGAACCTGTTGCTTACCTGCTGTATTCCATTTTCCTGGGAAGTCCTCTATAGTAGGTTAATTTAATAATCAGCAATGACCCTCAAGATCTTCCCTTGTCAAGGTCTAAGTCCTACTTTACACTTACCCACCAAATCTCTGGACATTGCAGGAGAGGTGACTTAGAGTGTCACCAATTAAAGTGCTCATCCATTTAAAGTGTTATCTATAGGGATGAATGAATGAATGAGTGAGTTTATTCTACAGCTCTGTCCACCTTCTCTGGTCAGTCAATCCCCAGGAGCTTGCTGAAGAAAGAGATCTTCTGGACCTTTATCTGTAGAAAGTTACATATCAGAAATAAATCACCAAAAACTTCACACACAGAGGCAAAATGAAAGACATCATATTCATCAAAGGAACGTGGAGTCAACTGTAATTTTTTTCTTTGTATTAAGAAAAGAGTATTATTTCCTTCTTTCGCATAATTAGACGTGGCTGGATGGATTTCATCTGATTTTTTTTCTCTTTGAAAACTGCCTAAGGATTAAAAGCAAGCAAGGAAAGATTTATCCCTAAAGTAAATATTTGGGAGACAGTTATGGCACCTTAATATTTGCTCCTTTGAACACAGTAATTAAGGAATTTAGATACACATGCTGATATACTTCAAGTGTTCACTCGGAATATCTTATTCACCACTCTGTATTTGCCTTTCCCACAAACCATGTGCTTTTGAATATGAGTCTTTGGGGCTTTGTGGTGCTTGATGTTTCACTACAATTTCTCCCTCCTGCCACAATTTGGATGAGAAATTTCCAGTTTTCACGTTTTCTGTGAAAAACTTACTGTGTACAACGTTGATTGTTTTGCTCTTTTGTGTTATACTAGAGTCTGTTTGCATATTTTCCATAGGGAACTAGAGGCTACTCAAGCCTGTTCTTGGATTTACGTTGTTTTTTTTTTTTTCCTGTGTAATCTACACTCTTTAGGAAGACACAGAAAGAGAAATTTGGTGTGGTTGTCAAGTAATCTCTGAGTTTCTTCCACACTGACGTCTGTTTTGCTGATAATAAGTCATCATCAAATGCCTGCGTTTAGGTCTTGCCAAATGGAAGAAAAATTTGACAAACATATGACAAACCAAGACAGTGTGTTAAAAAACAGAGACATCACTTTGCTGACAAATGTCCATTTAGTTAAAGCTGTGGTTTTTCCAGTAGTCATGTACAGATGTGAGAGTTGAACCATAAAGAAAGCAGAGCACTGAAGAACTGCTGCTTTTGAACTGTGGTGCTGGAGAAGAATCTTGAGTCCCTTGGACTGCAAGGAGATCAAATCAGTCAATCCTAAAGGAAATAAGCCCTGAATATTCATTAGAAGGACTGATGCTGAAGCTGAAGCTACAATACTTTGGCCACTTGATACGAAGAATCGACTCATTGGAAAAGACTCTGATGTTGGGAAAGATTGAAGGCAAAAAGAGAAGTGGGCAGCAGAGGATGAGATAGTTAGATAGCATCCCTGACTCAATGGACATGAATCTGAGCAAACTCCAGGAGATAGTGAGGACAGGGAAACCTGGAATGCTGTAGTCCATGGGGTCACAAAGAGTCATACATAACTTAGCAATTAAACAAGAACAAGTGGAAGAAAGAGTCTCCGAGAGGGCCCTTCCATGGAATATAAAAAGTCCCCAAGTTAAGAACATGTCATGGATCTGTTCTCTGGCAAGATGCACAGAAAAATGGGCTGAGGGGTCCTGCATGATTTCATACAAACTTATCCTCTAGTGCAGTTCCAGGGAATTTGAGCAGGTTCTCAAAAACAATGGCTCCCCAGGGAACTATTTTATGAAAGAATTGCATAATTTCATATTTTCCAGAAAGGACTCAGAAGGAAAATTTCTTAAAATTTCCCCTCTGAATGTGCTGAGTCCTCATCTGCCTGAATGGGTAGGAAAATGAGCTCTAGAAAGTTTGAACAAAGGTTTGCCAAGAGAGTCTGCACTATAACTCTGTCCTCAAATGCCCAGTGGGTGGAGGGCGTGGCCTTGAAAAAAAGTTGACACATACCAGTTTTCCCTGCTGTCATCATAACAAGTACAGTTCCCACAGTCGGCTGATTTGGATTGTTTGAGCCATTGCTGAACTGATGGAAATGCCACATACTCGATCTGATTTTGTTATGAAGGCCGAATGCAAGGGAAACTACCATTGCAGAGATCAGTGATTTGGGGGCCAAATTGATGACTCAATCAATTTCTGGGGAGGGTTTAAGTGACTCTCAGGGCATCAGACTTTATAATGTTGAGCGTCACTGATCAACTGGGCAAATTAGCATAGTTACACTCATGACGAGTATAACTCATGAGGAGTGTAACTGAGGAGCCTGGCAGGCTATAGTCCATGCAATTCTTGAGGAAAGAATACTGGAGCAGGAGGCATTTCCTTCTCCAAGGATCTTCCCAACCCAGGGATAGAACCAGGGTCTCCTGCATTGTAGGCAGACTCTTTACTGTCTGAGCCACCAGGGAAGCTTAGTTACATTCATAATTGATCACAAACTATGCATATCTTTCCACTTTGTCAAAAAGTGCTAGCCAATGTCTACTGAGCACTTAATCTGGGGAAACACATTGCTTCCAGGGAGCAATGAATATTCATAAAATGTGGCCTTTGCTTACGGGGGATTTTACTGTCTCTATAAACAGCACACTGTTAGTGCATTGATGGAGAGTGAATAAAGAACAAAATGTGAAATAATGCCATTTGCAGAAACATAGATGGACTTAGAGATTATCATACTAAACACAGTAAGTCAGATGACTGTCTTCTTGCTGTGTCCTCTGAAGGCAGGTGTTGGGAGAGCCAGGGAAAGAGAAGGAATAGAGGGAGGGAAGAAGGGGAAGGGGAGGGAGGTGATAGGCAATCTCTGGTATCTCTTCTTATAAGGGCACGAATCTCAGCTTGAGGACCTCACCCTCATGCTCTAATCACTTCCCAAAGGACCCCCAAAATTGGGGTTGGGGCATCAAGATATGAATTTTGAGGGGAACACAAACACTCAGTTCATAACTCTATCCCTCTAACCTCAATAAAAGAATGTAAGTAAAGTTCTTTACAAGAAGGGAAATAAAGTCCGGGTAATGGAGTGAGACTGCTAACAATGATAGGCCCAGAAATTGGGTAATGTATATTGGTGAAAATTAGCAAATATTTATTGATAAATTTAACTAATTTCTGTGAAAGAAAAATAAATAATCTCACTATGTTTTTTAAACAACAGAGCTTTTAATAACAAGATAATAAAATCATCTTTATTTTAGATCTAATCTATGCTAAAATTTAATTGACCACTTCATTTTATTCATGGTAGCTATAGTTTTTTATAACCTCAGGCTCTATAATAAACCTATCCATTGTCATGACCAGTTGTTTTATATTCTTTGCTTTTTAAATAAAACACTTATTTTTGAATAGTTTTAGATGTATAGAAAAAATTTCACAGATTTAGTTTTCCCTGTTGTTAACCTCTTACCTTACTATGGTATACACTAGTTACAATTAAGGAACCGACATGAGTACATTAAAATTAAGTAAACGCCATACTTCATTTGAATTTCACTGTTTTTTCCCCCAACTCCCCTTTTGTGTTCCAGGACCGATCCAGGATACCACGTTACATTTAGAAGTCACGTTTCCCTAGGTTTCTTTGGCCTCCAACAGTTCCCCAAGCTTCACTTGTTTTTGGTGACTGACCACTTCGAGATGTACTGGGTCAGGTAGTTTGTATAATGTTCTTCAATGCTAGTTTGTCTGATGTTTTGGTTATACTGGGATTGTATGTCTTGGGATCGAAGGCCACAGAGATGAAGGGCCATTGTCATCACATCAGGTAAAGAGTATACGCCAGAAACATGACTTACCACTGATCACGCTCATCTTGATCACGTGGCAGAAGTGGTGTTTCCCACTTTTTCTCCACTCTCCTTTCCATAATCTCTAGTGGGAGTTAAGCTCCATCTCCTTTAGGGGGATATCTACATAAACAATTCTGAATTCTTCTGTAGTATATTTCTCTCTTCCTCCCTTACTTTTTATTCAACCATTCATTTCATTCACTATGGACCCGTGGATTTTTATTTAGTATTTTATCCTTAAGATATAAGCCAACATTGATTTTGTCGTTCAAACTGTTGCAGGTTTGGCCACTGAGAGATCTTTCAGGTTGGTTCATGTGTCCATCTCTGCAGCCGCCTTGTTCTCTTTCTGTGTACTGCCTTTCTTTCAGTTACTTCAAGACACTCCAGGCTCATCCTGTACATACTATGTCTCAACCAGAGAATTAGCTGTATCTCCAAGGAGCCCAGTTCTATTAACATGACCAGTTTTCAAACAACTGCACTACAAAACAGGGATGTCTAGGGAATTCCCTGGTGGTTCAGAGGTTAAGACTCCAGTATTTTCACTGCCCAGGGAACTAAGATCCCACATGCCCCACAGTGCTACCAAAGAAAACCAAAACAGGTATGTCCTTGTTGAAAATAGCTTTAATCAGGATCACAGCTCATTCTCGACTCTCTGCCATGTTGCTTCTCATTTAAATTTTTTTCCTTTAAAGCGGCATGTAAATTCCTCCCCATAGTTTGCTCACCACTGGAAACACTTCACCATATCTCATGGCCATTTATTCTTTCCCACAGTAGTTGAAGTAATACACAGTGTACAACCGAATAGCCAAATCAAATTATTCTAGATGTTGATAAATTTGCGGCTAAATGCTACTTACTAGAGAAAGGGGAAAGTGACAGTGAAGACCAGGGAGACCAGGAAGAAGGGCACCTGAAGCGTTCATGTACAATGCCTGTGGACAAGTAAGCAGCATGATGCCTGCTCAACAGTCACCAGCCTGTCATTAGTTCTATAACCTCAGCACACATTTCTGAGAGTATCAATGTTCCTTGTATATTACAACATTTATTCTACTTGAATAATTCTATTCTACATCTATTCTACAACATTCTATTCTACTTCTCTCATAGGTGAACCTGAAAGATGGCAGTTTTTTAAAAATTAATTAATTTCTTTTAATTGGAGGCTAATTACTTTACAATATAGTAATGGTTTTTGCCACACATTGACATGAATCAGCCATGGGTGTACATGTGTTTCCCATTCTGAACCCCGCTCTCACCTCTCTCCCACCTTCCTCCCCATCCCATCCCTCAGGGTCATCCCAGTGCACCAGCCCTGAGCACCCTGTCTCATGCATCGAACCTGGACTGGCGAGAAAGATGGCAGTTTTAAACAAAAAGTCAATCTTGTAGCTCTGAACAAACAAAAAGTTGAACAATTCAGAATGAAGATGAATAATTTCAGCCTTCAGATCCTGAAAAACTGGAAGGAGAGCTATCCAAGATGAAATCATTAATGATTTTGGAGCAGCTCATTGCAAAGATGCCCAAATATTGCAAAACATGCCGTTTGTGTTTTTCACCCCTTTGCCACAACACCCTCTGTGCTCCAACAAAAACAGAATAGATGAAGAGAGTTGATGTTGCACCCGATATGAAGTCTGACTCAGCCCTATTGTTCCAAATGTTAATACCTGATAAAGGGAAAGATATAAAATAGAGTTTGTTAAAGATGTATTCAGTATGTTGAGTTATAACGCAAAGTATAAACTGAAAGATGTTTTGTTCTTTATACAGGCTTTCCAGGTAGCAATAGTGATAAAGAACCTGTCTGCCAGTTCCGGGGATGTAAGAGACATGGGTTTAATCCCTGGGGATCTTGTTCTCAATAAAATAAAATCATATTTGTATAAGTTATAGTATATGTGAAGTAAAGTGAAGTGAAAGTCGCTCAGTTGTGTCCGACTCTTTGTGACCCAATGAACTGTAGCCTGCCAGGCTTCTCTGTCCATGGAATTCTCCAGGCCAGAGTATTGGAATGGGCCAGCCATTCCCTTCTCCAGGGGATCTTCCCAACCCAAGGATGAAACCCAGGACTCCCATATTGCAGGCAGATTCTTTACCTTCTGAGCCACCAGGGAAGCCACAGTATATGTTAAAAGTATCTAAGTTATCTGTAATGAAAGACAATTCATTAAAAATTGATCAAAATATTTGGAAAAGTATCTCACTGAAAGAAAATATGCATGGCAAATGAACAGATAAAAAGATGTTGAACATTACTAGTCATTAAGGATATGAAATTAAAACCAAATGAGATACCATGACACACCCACTAGAATGGCTAAAACTAAAAAGACCGACAATACCAAGTGTTGGTGAGGATGTGAGGAATGCGGAATTCTTATTCATTTCTTAGCACAGAAGAAATTTATTCTCTTACAGTTCTGGAGCCCTGAAGTCCAGATTCAGGGTGCAGGCAGAATCACATCCCCTCTGCAGGCTCTAGCAAAGAATCCTTCCTCTTCCATCTTCCAGTGGCTGTGAGCTTTCCTTGGCTCCTGGCTGCATCTCTCTCTGCTCCACCATCATGTCACCTCTTCTCCATTTGTCTGTCTCTAAAGTCTCTGAGTCTCTCTTACAAGGATACATGTGACGGCACTTAGGATTCACCTGGATAATCCCGGATGAATTACTCTTCTGGAGAATCTTACTTAATCACATCTTTTGCTACATTAATTTTCACAGTATCAAAGGATTAGAATACAGATGTATGTTTAGCCCCTTCCACAATCCAAATGTCTATCAGTGAGTGAATGGAAAAACAAATTGTGATACATCCATACAGTGCAATCTCACACAGGCATAACAAAGAACTAGCTGCTGATAAATGCAACCGCATAGATGCACTCCAACAGCACTTTGCTAAGTGAAAGAAGCCAGATTCAAAAAACTACAAATGGTATGATTTCATGTGTATGATATACCAGAAATGAAACACCATAGAGACAGAAACCTTATCAGTGGTGGCCAAGGGCTGGAGGTGCAAGGAGACTGACTTCAAAGGGACATAAGGGAATTGTGGGGTAATGGAGATGTTACATATATTGGTTATGTGACTATACGGGCTCCTCTTGTAGCTTAGCTGGTAAAGAATCCATCTGCAATGCAGGAGACCCTGGTTCAATTCCTGGGCCAGGAAGATTCCCTGGAGAAGAGACAGACTACCCATTCGAGTATGCTTGGGCTTCCCTCATGGCTCAGATGGTAAAGAATCTGCCTGCAATGTGGGAGACCTGGGTTCAATCCTGGGTTAGGAAGATCCCCTGAAGGACATGGCAACGCACAGCAGTATTCTTACCTGGAGAATCTCCATGGACAGAGGAGCCTGGTGGGCTGCAGTCCATGGGGTCAAAAGAGTCGGACACAACTAAGTGATTAAGCACAGCACACAGCACACAGCACATGTGACTATATAGACTTTAAAACTCATCAAATTGCACACTTAACATTGATAAATTTTCTTTTTCATAAAAGAAGGTGAAAGTGAAAGTCACTCAGTCGTGTTTGACTCCTTGCAACACCATACAGTCCGTGGAGATCTCCAGGCCCGAATACTGGAGTGGGTAGCCTTTCCCTTCACCAGGGGATCTTCCCAATCCAGGGATCAAACCCAGGTCTCCCTCATTGCAGGCGGATTCTCTATCAGCTGAGCCACCAGGGAAGGCCTTTTCATAAAGTATACTTCAGTAAGGGCTTCCCTGGTGGCTCAGCAGTAAAGAATCTGCCTGCAGTGCAGGAGGCACAAGAACTCTGCAGTTCTTGTGCAGTTCAACCTCTGGGTTGGGAAGATCCCCTAGAGGAGGGTATGGCAACCCACTCCAGTATTCTGGCCTGAAGAGTCCCACAGAGACAGGAGCCTGGAAGGCTGCAGTCCACGGGGTTGCACAGAGTCGGACACAACCGAGCTGACTTAGCCCAGCACAACATACCTCAATAAACCCACTTTTAAACTAGCATATCGATCAAATTTTGATAACTTCATGTGTTTAATCTGAGACACCTTTGAGTTCCTGATAATATTCTTTCCATATGGTATGTGCTTAGTCGCTCAGTCATGTCCAACTCTTTGAAACCCCATGGACTGTAGTCTGCCAGGCTCCTCTGTCCATGGGGATTCTCCACGCAAGAATACTGGAGTGGGTTGCCATGCCCTCCTCCAGGGGATGTCCTCCACCCAGGGATTGAACCAGGGTCTCCTGCATTGCAGGCAGATTCTTTACCATCTGAGCCACCAGGGAAATCCCTCAATATGGTATAATTTTTCATTATCCCTTGGTTTAAGAAAAGTTTAGAAACCTCCTTCCTTTCTGTCTCTCTGCTCTGGAATACATTTTCAGCCACTGTGAAGAAGATAAGTAAAATGAATTCTATCCCAAGACCACATTTGTCCAAGTGACATGGAAGGTCTCTCAGTTTCTAGAATGTCTTGGAACTCCCAAGACCTACAGAGTTTCTTCCCTAGCTGCTACCTCTTAATCAGCTTCTGATGTTCTTCTCTATTTCAGTCCCTTCTCCATAGTGACACCCCAAATTTTCCCTGTCAGAGAAATTCTTGTGCAGTGCCAGTTACGACTCAATAATACACTCTTAAACCTGTCTTCCAGCCTCATCACTACCACCTTCAACAGAAGTACACTGTGTTTCTGGGTTCAGAATGTCTCATATTTCTTACAGAGTATACCTCATACTCCTGTGATTTTGCTTTCATTTTTCCTGGTTTCCTATATGCCCTCCCTGCCACTCACCTCATCCTATGCTGATTGGTTCAGGCCTCCAGGCCTCAGGCCACTGCTAGTCTCTGAAACAGTCACTATGGTCAGAGGATGAGGGTCCTCTTACGGGTGGTCCACTGGATGGGAACCCTTATATTCCCAGAGCTGCCAGTTGACCTCCGCCTCTCCTAGAGATAAGGACAGGGCCGGCTATAGAGGTGAAGAGAGCTAGGCACTCCTGCTTCCTTGCTACTCAGAAGATTACCTGTAATTGTGTGTGTGTGTGTGTGTGTGTGTGTGAATGTGTCTACATAGGCACACTCACGTGCACACGTGCGAGCGCACATACGCACCACACACACACACACACACACACACACACACACTGCTGCCCTGAGTGCCTGTGGGTAACACAAGGGGAGGCAGCTTGGGAGTCCACCTACAGTGCGCAGGTGAGGAGTGGCTCCAGGTGAGAACCACTGGGCACCATCACAGGCACCTTTGTGGGCAGGACCAGCTCCCTTCAAACTACATCCAAGCCGGCCTTGTCTATTCCATGTGCATTTTATTCTTTCTTTTCTTTTGACCAGGTAACTAATAGTGTAGAGGCCCCTCCTCGCCCCCAAATCCCCCGCCAAGAACAATGTTCTAGAAAAGCCTATCACTCGGTGACTACTCATACAGCGTCTACACTGCCCCCCTGGGGCCAGTAAGCCCCGGCTTCCCTTTCTCCGGAGAGCCGAGGACTCACCTCCCTTCCCCACGCCGGCTTCCCACCAGGAGGACACCCTGCGGGAAGCCCGGAGAAGCCCTCGCTCAGCCCCGGACGTCCCCGTGGGAACCCGCCCGCGATCGCCGTCCCCTGCGGCCCGTGCGCGCCCCGCCCCGCCTGCGGGGCCCGGAGGCCCGGCCTCTGATCGCGTTCCAGGCAGCAGGCGGGCTCCCGGCGCCTGTGATGTGCGGCCAGGGAGCGCGCGCAGCGTCCCGGGCGCCAGCCTGTGATCGCCCGCCAAACGCACAAGCGCAGCTCCGGCCCGCGCCCCAGGCGCCCGCCCGAAGCGCCCCGGACCAAGGAATCGGGGAACCAGGCTCAGGCTGGCGGCCATGGTCTGCTGTGGCCCTCGGAGGCTTCGTGCGCCCACCTGCACCGGGCCACCGACCAGATCCAGCGAGGACCCCCAAACTTGCCCCTCAGGGGTCCCTAATGTCCACTCGCTTCCCGGACAGAGTGGGGTTGGGGGTGCATCCAGCCCCCGGACACAGGACTCAGCGCCCGAGCTGCTTGTCACATGAGCTGGAGGAGAGAAAAGGTGGACTCCTGCCTGCTCGCCGTCCTCGGGGCCTCTGCCTGGCTGAGCGTGTGTCCACTTCCGGGAAGACGTCTCTGGAATGGTGTCTTAGTTCCCCACAAGTGGTTATCAAGACAGGTGTGAATAGTTTAGCAAGAAAGAAACGTTTCTGCCTTAAACGCCTCCATGTGCAGTGTCAAAGCAGACAAAAGCCTGCCATTAGCGTAGGTGGTGCAAAGCCACCTGTTCAAATAACTCAGATCAATAGCGAAAACCAGCCTTGGAAAAAAGAAAAGAACCCAAAACCAGTGCAAATACTTGAATACAAGTAGAAGGATTAAGCTTCATCAACAGGCTAACAGGCGAGGAGGAGCGGGAGAGGTGTTTTCCTGTTTATAATAGAAACTTGCAGGGGTTATTTTTAGCAGCCTATTTGATTCCATCAGATGGCAAGATAGCAGCTTTCTTAGCCTTGTCAAAATAAAAATACCGGAGAAAAGTCCAGTCTGCTCTGATCCAGCAAACATTTGTGTTTGGAAATCCCGATTTCAGGTAATGGGTGAGCAGTAGGATTCTGTTCAGGAAAACAGCCAGGCGCTGGAGAGGTTGTATCTCTGGTTGTTGTTACTGCCTGCTTACATCTCAATAAAACAAAACCATGATTTCATCAGCATTAATTTTCGGTATTTTTGAAATGTTATTTTTACATTTGTTTCCTGGTGTGTAAAAAAATCAAGGGAGGGAGTGGGAACACTGCAGAAAAAGGAGCCAAAAGAAACTTGACTTGGGAAGAGTGGGTGGGAGATCAAAGGGCTGCGGTGGCAGAGCTGGTAGGGGGAGGACCAGGGCCTGCAGTGTGGGAACAGAGCCCATGGATGCATCGGGACGTGGGCAAAGAAGGGACCAGACTGCCCTTAGAGCAGGGCAAGAGGCCTCTGCCCTGAGCCTCACACTTTAAAGGACTCCAGTCTAGCCCTTTAGCCCCTCAGTATAAATGGGGTAAAACCTCTGAGAACCAGGAGGACACATGTCCAGAGCCCTCTCCTCCAGATGCTGGCTTGACAAGAGTGTGGTCCACAGACCAGCGGCATCAGATCACCTGGACGCTGGTGAGACATGCAGGCTCCCGGCCTGCCTTCTGACCATAGCATGTTAACAAAAGTCTGCAGCCTCACAAGACCCCCAGGAGGATGACTGGCACCTTAAAGATCCAGAAGGACTAATGTAGATACTCAGGGTACCCAGGATCCCAGAATGACTGGCCCACATGGAGAACATGCATGGGCCTGTTCCATCCTCCCAAGGTTGATAGCACCATGCAACACCACAGGTGTGAGTAGTCCTGAGCCTGGAAGGGCCCATTTTTCAGGGTGGGGAGGGGTGGACAGAACTTGCCTGTACCATCTGGGGTGTCTCTACTACTGTGAGTAAGGCTCTTTTAGGTGTGGGCTGTGGGCATGGGCCTGCTTGCCCCACACCTTCACGTTTCAGCAGGAACTCTGAGAATTCAAGAATTCTAAATTTGAATCAAGCCAGTTTGAATATAGCCTTCCAGGTAGTTGGGAAGGATTATCAAGGTGGGAGAACACATTATTGAACACTCTGTTAGGCTGATTCATAGTTCTGCCTATTTAGACATATACTATGTGGGCCTCCATTTGTGCTCCTGTTCTGGTCCAGAAAATATCAGGAGCAAGCCCTACCGGCAACAGAAACTTCCTACAGTAAAGCAGAGGGAAAAAAACAAATAGAAAAAGTGTTGGTGTAACATAGCACACTTGGACCATAAATACATTGTCTCCATTCAGTTTTCTAAAAGTTTAAACTACATCTGAATTCTTTGTTATTGAGATGCAGGTGACCTTTGTTTGCCTGAAACCAGCCTCAGCTTGTTCAACTAACACTCAGTATGAAAGCCATTCATTTTCCCCACCAACACTGACTATTCTTCTATGGCCCAGATGCCACGTTTAGCCAGGCTCTGATGAGTGAGACCCAGCTGCCCTCAGTAACTCCTTTGGTACCTAAGCCGGCTAGCCTTCTCCATACTAAGCAGGTCTGGTTCTTCAACTTCCTTCTTCCCATAATGATGAACTCCAAGCCAAAACCTTCAAGATCCTTCAACCAATTCTGCCCCAGGGCAAATCTGAGTGATAGTTTGATTAAATAGGCAAGGCTGAAGGGCTTCTCATGTGGTAGTAGTGGTAAAGAACCCATCTCCCAATGCAGGAGACATAAGAGACTCAGGTTTGATCCCTACGTCAGGAAGATTACCTGGAGGAGGGCATGGCAATCCACTCCAGTATTCTTGCCTGGAGAATCCCACGGACAGAGGAGCCTGGAAGGCTACAATCCATAGGGTGGTAAAGAGTTCGATACGACTGAAGTGACTTAGCATTCACGTATGCATGCACAAAGGGTGGGTGGTGCTCAAATTTTTCTCTCTGGATGCCCAAAATGAAGCTGAATTCAATTGCCTATGTGTTATCCAGGGTATTGACAATTTCCTTATTGTGATTTGATATTACTGGGCAACCTGGTTGTTAAAATATCTTTACTGGTCTAGTTCCCTGTCATACTTAGTGGGGATGCGTTCTTCCCTTCCAGGTGGATCACAAACACCCACCCTTACAAACTATGGGTGGTGTCCACTGCTTCTCCTATTGGAGAGAAAGCGATATGGCAAACTCACTTGAGTTAAAGTGTCAAAGACTTAGTGTTTTATACTTTCATGAGACTACGGGATCTCAGTTCTAAAAGAACCTCAAGGAAAGGTATTCACCTGAATGAATGAATCAACAATGATAACCCTTTAAGCATCAGTGGAAAACATAGTTTGTATAGAAGGTCTTCCCCAAGGCTCCATAAATCGCAATGCTTGGGCAGCTACCTGGTCTCTCTGTCTCCTCAAGAACTAGCCTTGAAGAGAGGCTCCTGGCTCTGATGAAATCAACATAGTGATATCAGGTAGGGTTAATTATTGCTGACTCCGACATAGAACTTGTTCTCAAAAAGACTCTACTGCCTCCATCCAAAAGACTAATAGTCAGGAGTGCTGTTCCAATTAGAAGGAGAGGAAACCAAGATGAGAAAGCAAGAAAGAGGACAAACAGCCATCTACAAGTAGCTAGTTCTCCTTTGTGGATTGGCTATATTGAGGTCCAGCCATAGACATCAGGGCTGGGCTGGCTTGTTGATACAGTTTACCTACCAGTCCTCACCTTGGTGCCCAGGTGTTGGAGAAACACCTGAAAGTCCAATTCCACCCAAAGAAGTAATTGTCTCAGGTTCCCAATTGTCATCTGCATTTTTACCCCTACACATGTAAATCAGAAGTTGGAACATTCATACAATATGGAAAACCACCAACTTTTTCAGGGAAATTTGCCTAACTTTTCTTGTTGCCTGATGACTGATCTTAGGTGACTCCCCAAGAGACATGTGTCAGCATATCTAGACCCATTGTGTTATCTGGAAGCCAAAATTATCAGTGAAAACTAGATCATATAGGAACATTATGTGGCTGTTCCGGAGCTGCAATGACAAAGTTGTTTGTGTGTATCACTGGGTTTTCTTAATTCTTTCACAGTGATATGTACATATTTATTAAATAAGTTCTCAAAGTTTTAGAAATGAATGATTATCTGTCCTAAGTGTGTCCTGATGGTGTGGGGATATTGAAGCTAGGAGCTTCTGTGAAGGTGGATAAGATATTGTTCATACATAAAACACAGAAGAACTGTACAAAAAGATCTTCATGACCCAGATAATCACAACAGTATGATCACTCACCTAGAGCCAGACATCCTGGAATGAGAAGTCAAGTGGGCCTTAGGAACCATCACTACGAACAAAGCTAGTGGAGGTGATGAAATTCCAGTTGAGCTAGTTCAAATCCTAAAAGATGATGCTGTGAAAATGCTGCACTCAATATGCCAGCAAATCTGGAAAACTCAACAGTGGCCACAGGACTGGAAAAGGTCCGTTTTCATTCCAATCCTAAAGAAAGGCAAAGCCAAAGAATACTCAAACAACTGCACAGTTGCACTCATCTCACATGCTAGTAAAGTAATGCTCAAAAAGCAATATGTGAACCGTGAACTTCCAGATGTTCAAGCTGGTTTTAGAAAAGGCAGAGGAACCAGAGATCAAATTGCCAACATCCGCTAGATTATCAAAAAAGCAAGAGAGTTTGAGAAAAACATCTATTTCTGCTTTATTGACTATGCCAAAGCCTTTGACTGTGTGGATCAAATAAACTGTGGAAAATTCTGAAAGAGATGGGAATACCAGACCAGCTGACCTGCCTCTTGAGAAACTTGTATGCAGGTCAGGAAGCAACAGTTAGAACTGGACATGGAACAACAGATCGGTTCGAAATAGGAAAAGGAGTATGTCAAAGCTGTATATTGTCACCCTGCTTATTTAACTTATATGCACAGTACATAATGAGAAACGCTGGGCTGGATGAAGCACAAGCTGGAGTCAAGATTGCCGGGAGAAATATCAATAACCTCAGATATGCAGATGACACCACCCTTATGGCAGAAAGTGAAGAAGAATTAAAAAGCCTCTTGATGAATGTGAAAGAAGAGAGTGAAGAAGTTGGCTTAAAGCTCAACATTCAGAAAACTAAGATCATGGCATCTTGGCATCTGGTCCCATCAGTTCATGGCAGATAGATGGGGAAACAGTGGAAATAGTGTCAGACTTTATTTTTTGGGGGCTCCAAAATCACTGCAGATGGTGATTGCAACCATGAAATTAAAAGATGCTTACTTTTTGGAAGGAAAGTTATGACCAACCTAGATAGTATATTCAAAAGCAGAGACATTACTTTGTCAATAAAGGTCCATCTAGTCAAGGCTATGGTTTTTCCAGTAGTCATGTATGGATGTGAGAGTTGGACTATAAAGAAAGCTGAGTGCTGAAGAATTAATGCTTTTGAACTGTGGTGTTGGAGAAGACTCCTGAGAGTCCCTTGGACTGCAAGGAGATCCAACCAGTCCATCCTAAAGGAGATCCGTCCTGGGTGTTCATTAGAAGGACTGATGTTGAAGCTGAAACTCCAGTACTTTGGTTACCTGATGTGAAGAGCTGACTCATTTGAAAAGACCCTGATGCTGGGAAAGATTGAGGGCAGGAGAAGGGGATGAGATGGTTGGATGGCATCACTGACTCAATGGACATGGATTTGGGTGAACTTCAGGAGTTGGTGATGGACAGGGAGGCCTAGCATGATACGGTTCATGGGGTCGCAAAGAGTCAGACATGACTGAGTGACTGAACTGAACTGGACTGAATTGAACTGAACCCTTATTTAATTTAGGCTTTGTTTTTTATATATATTGGAGGTGGGTGTAGGAATACCATAGCAATGATTCCGTTGTCATTACTTTACATATCAAGAGTCAAGGGTGTCTGTTGGTCTCTTACTAATGAAATTAACTCTGGTTACTTGGTTAGGGTGCTGTCTGCCGGATTTTTCCACTTTAATGATACAATGACTCTTTTATTAACTAATTACTCTGGGAAATCAGTCTATGAAAATTCCCTGTCTTTTCCATCCCTCAAACATCACTCTGTATTCATTTATCAGCCAGCTGCTGAATTTTATCAGAATTACTTATGACAGCAATGACTGCTATATGGTACTTTATCTGTCAAACACTTTTCTACATTTGTTAGTTGGCATTCTACTGAAAAAAAGACCTTTCCATTCACATTTTTCTCTCTATCTTATATTTTAGTAAAAGTATTATAAACTCTTGGATTTTTTTTTTTTTTTAATCATTGTGTTAGGGAATTCCCTGGTGGTCCAGTTGTTAAGACTCTGAACGTCTACCACAGGGGGCATAGGTTCTATTCCTAGCTGGGGAACTAGGATTCTGCATGCCAAAAAAAAAAAAATTCGTTGTCATAAAATGTAAAGTTTTAAAATTCTCAATCCTCTGTTGACTGTTTCTTTCTTACTTACAGTTCTAAAATGATATAAACTTTGTTTCAGAGACATAATAATTTTTGTTTAGGTAGTCTGCAAAATTTAATTCAAAAAAAATTTTTTAAATTTTTATTTATTTATTTTTAAAATTACAATACTGTATTTGTTTTGCCATACATTGACATGAATCAGCCACAGGTGAACACAATCTCCCAATGCCGAAGCCCCCTCCCACCTCCCACCCCACATCATCTACCTGAATCATCCTGTGAATTAAAAAAAATGTTTTTACACAATGTACTCCAAAATAAAACAGCTTTTGGATCAAACACTGTTTAGGAATACTCAAAGCTTCTACCTATTGGGATGGATAATTGTAAGTTGGCTAGTTTTAGGAGCATAAGTTTAGTCAGAACCATCCAAAGTAAGCTTTCCATAAAGCATTCTTGGTGTATCTAAGTCTTGATCTTGCTTCTTGAAAAATTATACAAATTCGAGTGTTGAACCCTGAGGCCAGTTAGATGGGCCTGGAATATAGATGGAGGTCTTACAGGGCTAGGGAATGTTATTCTTCTATTAATGTTCTATTTTCAGTTCTGAATTCAAATAAATATATATTTTTCTCAGATATTTCAACACATAGACTGCTGTTTCATTTTTTTGAAAGAAAAGTGAGAGAAAAAAAAAGAAAAGTGAGGTGAATTTCCTTTAGAACATTAGCTTTAAAAAGCAGGAGTTTTCTAATCTATATTCTTTCTGTTTTTAAAGAAAAATCAATAGCTTACACATAAAGTCCTGTGTTTTCTGAAAGTCTTTTAAAGAGGCCTGCTGTGTTTCCAGGAGAAGGCAATGGCACCCCACTCCAGTACTCTTGTCTGGAAAATCCCATGGATGGAGGAGCCTGGAAGGCTGCAGTCCATGGGGTCACGAAGAGTCGGACATGACTGAGCGGCTTCACTTTCACTTTTCACTTTCATGCACTGGAGAAGAAAACGGCAACCCACTCCAGTGTTCTTGCCTGGAGAATCCCAGGGATGGGGGAGCCTGGTGGGCTGCCGTCTCTGGGGTGGTACAGAGTCGGACACGACTGAAGCAACTTAACAGCAGCAGCAGCAGCTGTGTTTCCAAGTACTGTCTTCATCAGGAGAATGCTACTCATTCACGAATAGAGTGGGTACAAACACACCCAACAACACACTTAAGGAAAACAGCCTTCCTAATGTTGAGCAGGAATTTAACTTGTTAATGCTGTTAAAAGTATTGCTAATGTGCAACATGGATGCATATTGTCACTCCGCTTATTTAACTTATATGCAGAGTACATCATGAGAAATGCTGGACTGGAAGAAACACAAGCAGGAATCAAGATTGCCGGGAGAAATATCAATAACCTCAGATATGCAGATGACACCACCCTTATGGCAGAAAGTGAAGAAGAATTAAAAAGCCTCTTGATGAACGTGAAAGAAGAGAGTGAAGAAGTTGGCTTAAAGCTCAACATTCAGAAAACTAAGATCATGGCATCTGGTCCCATCAGTTCATGGCAGATAGATGGGGAAACAGTGGAAACAGTGTCAGACTTTATTTTTGGGGGCTCCAAAATCACTGCAGATGGTGATTGCAGCCATGAAATTAAAAGTTGTTTACTCCTCGGAAGAAAAGTTATGACCAACCTAGATAGCATATTCAAAAGCAGAGACACTATTTTGCCGACTAAGGTCGGTCTAGTCAAGGCTATGGTTTTTCCTGTGCTCATGTATGGATGTGAGAGTTGGACTGTGAAGAAGGCTGAGCACCAAAGAATTGATGCTTTTGAACTGTGGTGTTGGAGAAGACTCTTGAGAGTCCCTTGGACTGCAAGGAGATCCAACCAGTCCATTCTGAAGGAGATCAGCCCTGGGTGTTCTTTGGAAGGAATGATGCTAAAGCTGAAACTCCAGTACTTTGGCTACCTCATGCGAAGAGTTGACTCATTGGAAAAGACTCTGATGCTGGGAAGGATTGGGGGCAGGAGAAGAAGGGGACCACAGAGGATGAGATGGCTGGATGGCATCACTGACTAGATGAACGTGAGTCTGGGTGAACTCCAGGAGTTGGTGATGGACAGGGCGGGCTGGAGTGCTGCGATTCATGGGATCGCAAAGAGTCGGACATGACTGAGCGACTTAACTGAACTGAACTGAACATGGATGACCTAGAGATTGTCATACTGAGTGAAGTAAGTCAGACAGAGAAGGAAAAATATCATATGACCCTTATATGTGGAATCCAAAAAGAAATGATACAAATGAACTTACTAATCAGAGACTCACAGACTTCCCCAGGTGGGGGAAGGATAGGGGAAAGGGATAGTTAAGGAGTTTGGGCTAGATATGTACACTCTGCTGTATTTAAAATGAATAACCAACAAGGACCTACTGTACAGCACATGGAACCGCTCAGTGTTATGTGGCAGGCTGGATGGGAGCGAGGTGTGGGGGAGAATGGATACATGTTTCTGTACTGCTGAGTCCGTTCACTGTGAAACTAACACAACATTGTTAACAGGCTATGTGCCAACACAAAACAAAAACTTAAAAAAGAATTGTTAATGTATAGTGGGGCCTTTTGAAAGTTTATATGGTCTAATTTTAAACATAAATATCATGATAACAATGAGTTATCATCTCATAACAATGAGACAATAGTGTTGATAGTTTCTCAACTGTCTGGGGTTAAGAATCAGTTTTATTTTTATTTTCATTACATTGCAAACTAATCGATGACCCCAGTGTGCACAGCTGGTGCGCGGCTCAGCCACGTGCACCTCCCCTGCAAGTGTGACACGCTGGTCTCTGGCCTGTTCAAGATCCCAGCCATCCCAACTGTGGCTGTCACAGCAATAGAAGATGGTTGTGAGTGTCTAGCTTTCTTAAAATTCCTGTACTTACTTCTAACCTGGTTACAAAGAGGTTGTGGACTAACATTAGCCCACAGGCCACACTGTGAGTGTCACCGTCATATTAAATCTTGGCAATAACCCTCTGAGAAACATACTACTCCCATCTCAATGTTACAAAGAAACTGAGGCACAGTGGGGTTCCGAACCTTAAGAACCCACGAATATGTTAGCAGAACTTGAATCCAAAGCCAGTCAGAGTCCAGAGGAGACAGTATCAGTCCCTGGAAGGCTGACTCCAGAGCCTGTGCTCCTCCCTGTGTGCTCCTGTCATTTGAACTACACGTGAAGGAGGAACAGTCTGGTTTAGGCCATCAGAGGAGGACCTCCTCCAATACACCTCCTACAGTCTAAACCCTCCTTCATCCACACTCATCTTGCTCCCCTCTCCTGGTGGTTAGGAATCACCAAAGTCATGAGTCCATCCTGTGTCTTTAGATGCTCTTGGTCCCTCCATCGTCCCAACCAAAACAGTGGTCCAAGGTCAGGAAGTGTATTCATTTCCCAGATGAAGGAAGTGAGATTCAAAGAGGTTGAAACTCTTAGCCAAGCATGTAACTATGGCTATATGGATATAAGGTGACCAGAGCCCATTTTGTCAAGGATGATGCCAGTTTATTGTCCTGGCACCTTTGCTGGTTACTGCTTTCCTTTAACTCTCAAGTGTTCGACTCTGGACAGTACATTCTTTGGACATCCACATTGCAAGTGAGCAGGAGAGAAAGGACTGACAGATCAGTGTGACTGATTTCAAAGCCAGGGCGAATTTCAAAATTATGAAGTTGAGAAGATTTATTCTCAGTAATCTATTCATCCAGCAAACATTTACTAGGCACCACACCCCCTATGTGACAGACACGGAGCTGAAAGATGTAATTTAAAAAATGAATAGGGCACAGTTCCAAGTCTTTTTCTCATGTGGTTTAGTGAGAAGACAGACCACATATGGATACTCATAGTCAGCGAAGGCTACATAATTTACAGGACCCAGAGCAAAATGGAAGAGAACAAAGTCCCTTGTTTAAAAAATAAGTATCCCAAGATGGTGACAACAGGACACTAGCCAAGCATGGTTCAGTTTAACAAATGAGAGGTGCTCAGGGTATTATAGAAATCTGAGTTACCTAGGATGATGATTGATCTCAAGGTGACTTCCTAGAAGAGGTGACAACTGGGCTGACCCTAGAGAATGACGATATCTCCCCTAGATGGAGCTTCTGTTTTTAGACCATACGGTATTGAGGAGAATGACTAAATCATCATTTTGACTTAAATGTTAAGTCACCAGCAGTTTTCTGTGACTGTACATCCCAATCACCAACCACTGGAGCTGCGAAACATGCTGTGGGGGACGTGGAGATGTGCTGTCCTGACCTCCCTTCAAGGACTCGCTGTCCAGCTGCTGCAAGTGCTGCCACTGGGGCAACCTTAAACCACCAGCCCCTCTGGGGGCAGCCTCTGTGCAATGACCCATCCATAAAGGCCTGGTCACTGGACGTGTCAGGACAACGCTGAAGAGCCATCTTCTCTTCAGAGCCCCCATGGGGACATCTAAGGTCACCTGGCCAGTGTTCCAGCTCAATTTTTTCTCTACTCTATCCCTTCTGATTCCACCAGTGGTGATATGAGGGGTCCCCTAATAAACATCCCAGCATTAAACTCCATCTGAGTGTGTCCCAGAAAACCAATCAGCAACCAGTATTAAAAAAAAAAAAATCCCAGTATTTGGGGAGGATTTTTATTTGAAAATTACTGGATATTTACATACGTGTAACATTTTAAAATCCCAAAATAGAATAGAGTGGTGGAAACAAGGACTTTGTGTGTCATGTGGTCCCTCTTTGGCTCAAAATTCTTAATTTGATAAGGATGAAAGCACAAATGCCTCATGGTTAGTGAATATTAATCTATGAATTTACTGAAATTTGAGGCAAACTTTTTTTAAAAAATTGTTTTTGAGGGATGATGAAGTCTGTAACTTTTTAATGGAGGATATAAAACGGGATAGACTAGAGATTTCTTTAAGAAAATAAGAGACACTGAGGGAACATTTCATGCAAAAATGGGCACAGTAAAGGACAGAAATGGTATGGACCTAACAGAAGCAGAAGATATTAAGAACAGGTGGCAAGAATACACCTGTATAAAAAGATCTTCATGACCCAGGTAACCACGATGGTGTGGTCACTTACCTAGAGCCAGACATCCTGGAATGAGAAGTGGACCTTAGGAAGCATCACTATGAACAAAGCTAGTGGAGGTGGTGGAATTCCAATAGAGCTATTTCAAATCCTTAAAGATGATGCTGTACAAGTGCTGCATTCAACATGCCAGCAAATTTGGAAAACTCAGCAGTGGCCACAGGACTGGAAGAGGTCAGTTTTCATTCCAATCCCCAAAAAAGCAACACCAAAGAATGCTCAGACTATTGCACAATTGTACTCATCTCATATGCTAGCAAAGTAATGTTAGCCAGGCTTCAACAGTACGTGACCCATGAACTTTCAGATGTTCAAGCTGGATTTAGAAAAGGCAGAGGAACCAAAGATCAAATTACAAACATCCACTGGATCATCAAAAAAGCAAGACTTCCAGAAAAATATCTACTTCTGCTTTATTGACTACGTCAAAGCCTTTGTGTGGATCACAACAAACCGTGGCAAATTCTTAAAGAGATGGAATACCAGACCATCTGACCTGCCTCCTGAGAACTCTGTATGCAGGTCAAGAAACAACAGTTAGAACTGGACATAGAACAACAGACTGGTTCCAAATCGGGAAAGGAGTACGTCAAGGCTGTGTATTGTCACCCTGCTTATTTAACTTATATGTAGAGTACATCATGCAAAATGTTCGGCTGGATGAAGCACAAGCTGGAATCAAGACTGCTGGGAGAAATATCAATAACCTTAGATATGCAGGTGACACCACCTTTATGGCAGAAAGCGACAAAGAACTAAAGAGCCTCTTGAAGAAAGTAAAAGAGGAGAGTCAAAAGTTGGCTTAAAACTCAACATTCAGAAAACTAAGATCATGGCATCTGGTCCCATCATTTCATGGCAAACAGAAGGGGAGACAGTGAGACCATCTTAGGGGGCTTCAAAATCACTGCAGATGGTGACTGCAGCCATGACACTTGTCCTTGGAAGAAAAGCTATGACCAACCTAGACTGCATAATAAAAACAGAGACATTACTTTGCAACAAAGGTCTGTCTAGTCAAAGCTCTGGTTTTTCCAGTAGTCATGTATAGATGTAAGAGTTGGACTATAGAGAAAGCTGAGCAACGAAGAATTGATTGCTTTTGAACTGTGGTTTTGGTGAAGACTATTGAAGTCTCTTGGAGTGCTAGGAGATCAAACCAGTCAATCCTCAAGGAAATCAGCCCTAAATATTCATCGAAGGACTGACGCTGAAGCTGAAACTCCAATACTTTGGCCACCTGATGTGAAGAACAGACTCATTGGAAAAGACCCTGATGCTGGGAAAGATAGAAGGCACAGGAGAAAGGGATAACAGAGGATGAGATGGTTGGATGGCATCACCGACTTGAAGGACATGAGTTTAAGTAAACTCCGGGAGTTAGTGATGGACAGAGAAGCCTGGTGTGCTGCAATACATGGGGTAAAGAGTCGGACACAACTGAGCAACTGAACTGAATCAACTTCCTTTAGTGACACATACTGTACTTATTCAGTTTCAGTAAATGAACTTTGGAGACTAAACGGGGTTGATTATACAAACATAGATTTTGGAATTTTGTTTTGAATTTGAACTTTCTCGGTTTTCCTCATTCCAAGTGAAAGATTTCCTTGCTTTTAATAAAAAAGTTCATCCGTTCCCTGAAATATGTTAGTGAAAGTACAAAGAAATTCTCTCGAGTTGTGGTATCCAGAATGTCATACACGTTTCTAGGTAAAGACGTATTGAGAAAACACTACAAAATAGAATCATAGTGAAAGCTTGACTTACAAACCGAGGTGCTAAATCTAACACACTCAAGTCCCAAGATTATGAACATTATTAAACTTCTCAGAATTCAATATGAAACAAATACTCAGATTTGAGAAGAGAGGCTTCTAATATATGTAGACAAACTATCCGAAAGAAAAACCCAAATTTTCATCAATTTGCATAAGGTCCTTTGTACCTTATGTAAAGGTACATATTATAACTCACCAGATCATAATACTTAGTCTAAATCACTGCCTTGTGGAATTGACTTCAATTGTTTCTTCAGAAAACATATTTATGCCTTTATTGAAAGCAGTTAGCATTAGACTGACATGCTTGTATCTTTCCTACTAGTGGAGATTAAAAAGGACGGTGAGAGGAAACTTTTGTAGGTGATTGATGTTTATGGCATAGACGGTGAGGTTGATTTCATTGTGTACCATCTTCAAACTCTTCAAGCTGTTTCCATTAAACATGTACAACTTTCGCTATGTCAATCATGCTTCAATAAAGTGGTTAAAAAATAAAATCTAGAATGATTTGGACAGAATTGGAGAGATGAAGTGGGATTTATATTTGCTCTGGGCTAGAAGACAACCCTTGTGCAGAGTTCATATTTTAACAACTCAGCAAAAATAACTCCTCAGGTATAGATTATTCACCTTTAAATGACTGGACCACTGCACTTGAATGAGACTCTACAAGAAAAATGGGGCCGAGAACTTTTTAGTTAACTCAGTTGTGAATTATGACATGCAACAGAGAAGTGAGGAAAATAAATGAAGAGCCCAACCAATATCCACCTAAGACCCGCCCCCAACAAGAGAATATTTTAACTCAGAAGCTGACTTTGAACACTATGATTTGATTGTTAACTATGTCTGCTGCTAAGTCACTTCAGTTGTGTCTGACTCTGTGTGACCCCATAGACAGCAGCCCACCAGGCTCCTCTGTCCATGGGATTTTCCAGGCAAGAGTACTGGAGTTGGGTGCCACTGCCTTCTCTGAACTATGTCTGAACCTTGTGTAAAGGGAATCATACATTTTCTTTGGGGTCAGGCTTAAGTTTGTGTTGCACCTCTGTGGTTGATTTTCAACTGCAATCATTGCTGAGGGATATTCTATTACATCACAGCCCATGTTCCTTCTGCTGTTGATGAGGATGTGGGTAATGTCTAGTTTGTGGCTACAAGGAACCAGGTTTCTAAGAACATCCTTGAACAAGTGTATATGTTTGGAGCCTAATTAATGGATCTGAGGGCACGCAGTATGAATAAATGCTGTCAAATTGTTTTCCAAAGCTTTTTGCCAACATGTACTTTTTTGCACATGCAGCAGTGCACAAGAGTTCCCACTGCTTCATCGGCACTCAATTCTTATTCTCGACCTTTTTAATTTTAGCTCTCTACTGGGTGTTTAGCGGTATCTCCTTGAGGTTTTTATTTGCATTTCCTAGGTAACTAATGACACAGAGCCCTCTCGCAGTTATTGGCCATTTGGATAGTCTCTTTTGTGAAGGGCCTATTTGAGTCTCTTGTCCATTTCTCTAATTGGGCTTTCTGTGTTTTTCTTAATGAGTTTTAGGAGTTCTTTATTTCATGTTACTGGTTCTCAGATGTTGGACTGCATCACAATCACCCTTAGGCCTTGTTAAGGCAACTGGGCACCACTGGTCTCTACCACTATTGTTTCTGATTCAGTACATATGGGACACAAGAATCAGCATTTCTAACAAGTTCCCAGGAGATGCTGCTGCTGCTGCTGCTGCTGGCCTAATGACCACAATTTGAGAATATATTTCCTGTAGGCGCTTTAAATGTAGCAGCAGTAGAGTTTTCTTGTTAGTTTGGGGCAAAAATCAAAACCCCAAACTCCAACAATTTAACACTTGATTCAATCCTGGGACATAAGCTATGATTAGAAAGGGTACAGCTGGGCTTACTTCAGTAGCAACTGTTTAAAGCAGTGACACCCACCTCTCTGCATAGAGCATCTGGTGTACCTTTAACCTAGAAGAGCTGGGAATGGATCTCAAGGAAACACACTAGCTTTCAATAGGAAGGACATGAGTCAGACCTCTAAAAATGAGAACACAGATCTTTGGAGATGAAAACATTTATTTCAACTAAATTTTGTTTCATTGAAAAAGTCTTTAATGCCATTAAAAAAGAAATAAAATAGAAACATTTAACTGCCTTTAAAGATTAAAAAAAAAAAAAACTAGGAACCAAACAAACCTCTAAACACCAAATAAACAAATACATATACATTTCAAATATTTCCACTGTTTTAACAAACCTCAATATTATCCTTGTTGTCATTTCAGTCTCCTGAAATAAGAACCATGACTACTACATAATTATTGGACTAAACATTAACTGTATTATTTCTAAATACAAACTACACTCAATGTATTTGGGTAGTTTGCTGAGTATGCGGTTTTTAAGGCTTGATTCTATGAAATATCTGGTTTCTCTCTGGTAAAGAGTCCAAATACCAGCTATCAGAAGGCACATATATATCTATATATGTATCTATATATATAGATATATATATATATCTACACACACACACACACACACATACATATATATATGAACATATGCAATTTGAGGGTGATTATTGAGAGGTCATGAAAGTACACTTAAAACCAGGGCAGTAACTTTAGTAGCTTGAACTCAATACACCATAGCCACCACCATGAAGAAAAGCTAAGGACCTACAGCTCAAATCAAGTGCTGCAGGCTGGAGAAGTATTGTGGTTTGTTGATCTACTGATCTGAAAGACCTAGACAAAGTGCAATTAGTGGTCAGAAGTAAACTAACCTGGGCAGGCTCATGAACGTGAACCTTCCTGATGCATCCTGAGAACACAGGGCATAAACACAGTCAATGTAGGCAACAGCTTTCTATTTTTCTCACTTTCTAGTTCCCTCTCTCTATCCTATTTAGATAGAATTTCAATGATGGCTAAACCAAAAGGCTTATGTCAGCAGAGGGTCAGTCGTCATGAGAAATCCAGATGAAATCACCACTACATACTCAGGAATTTCAGTTAGCAGCATGGCCTCTTTGAAATATCACCAAGCTCAATCTAAAACTGCAACAGGTATATCACGTCAGAGCCATGGACTCTAGAAGGTGATCAATGATCACTCACGTGTCTATCATTATCAAATCCCCATAGAATGGCAATTTTCTGAAAGCATTCCTTTCTCTTCCATCTCTTTTAGAAGATATAATGAAATACTGACCTTCATGTATTTCAACCATTTATCTTGGTAATGCCTCCTATTGTAATTTCAACTAAAGTGCATTTTTTGTTTTCCCAATTTTGTAGTAGCTTAACTAGAGGTCTTTGGTGGAGAATAGTGGATCCTACTTATGTTAAAGAAAGTGGTAAGGCAGAATGGCAACTTTCACAGAGTCTTCAAGTAAACAGAATCCCTGATAAAACTGGAAAGGAATATGTAATCTGGGAACAGTAAAAAACATCTATGACAACTTTGTCTTACACCTTAGAAAATGTGCTTTGGCTCCGGAGTCTCTTTAAGGCACAAAACCTGGTAGACAGCTTTTATTGGTGGCCTGTACCTCTGATTTAGATAAGACAAAAATACTATTAACATATAAATAACAATAATAATTTTGTTAAGAGCCTGAAACCACTAGGTGAAGTTGCAGGAAAAAAAACCCCAAATAGACTAACATATTCTATGTGTAAATATCTGCTACTGGTATAAAAATAAGTAAAATGTAGTTTACACAGTGCAAAAACTATTGGAAAAATGCCTCTGGAACAGATTTGACGTCATGGTAGAATCACAGTGCTGTCTCAAAAAATCGCTAAGGCTGAGGGCTGTCCACTGGGAGCATTCATAACCACGTGGCCATTGTGAGTAATATCTGGATAATTCCTCTTGAAGTACACCTAGAAAGAAGGACAGGTATAAAAACATGTTTAAAAGTTTTCAAGTCCTCCTCCCTAAGGTAGTGCACGTCTCTGTCCACTTTTCAGATGAAGCAATCATATCACTGGCGGAGACACAATATTAAAAACCAGGGATGTATTTATTCTATGGAGGAAGTAACCCCCATTAAAACCCCCAGTGGGGCTGGGCTTCATGCCAAACAACCTGTAGATCCACTACAGTTCTGATCATTCTGATCCACAGATAGGCTTTATCAGTACATTAAATTGATAAGCAAAATCATCTTACTGACTCAAAGCCTGGAGATAAATTAAAAACAGGGTGACAAAGAGGCTGGGAAATCTAGCGTCTGCACGAGGCTTTCTCATTTTCACACATAAAATGAGCACAATCGATTTGGATGTTAATATCAGGTTGTAATCCCTATATTTTATAAACTCTGACTGACAAGCATTGAAACGCTGGCGTATATGTATGAAATATCCTGGCGTTTAATTTGTGCGGCAAAGCAGTTATAGGGCCTATAGTAATGTGATCTGTGGATAGTGGGTCCCAAGAATGAAAAGAGAATCAAAAGCTTTAACAATGACTCAACCAAGCAACTTCTCTAAAATGTAAGATGATACCAAATAATACGACAGTTCTTTGCCAGGCCTTTTGAGTTCTTGAATTCTACCAATTTCTAGCTGAACTGGAAGAGATACAGGTTTTCTGATAAATGTATAATCAGAACACAAAGGAAATGAAATGCTGTCAAGTTTCTCTGTTCCACAATCATCACTTTTTAGTAGCTGTATCGTATCTTGGTTCCTTGACGGATACACATAACAAAATGAAATAATGTCAAGACTTGTGAGCTCTTATCTCCAAATGTGTTTAGGTGAAAAAGGGCTTCAAAAGTAATTTTTTTCCTCCAAGAAAGAATGTGAAAAGTTTTGTTTAAGTCTTTAAAACAGAAAATGCACCATCTGTCTGAGGCTAACTCGTCACGTGCTGGGTTGCTTAGACACATGATTCTTACAAAACCTCACTCTAAGTCCATTTGTGGATGCTGTCAACAAAGTTATCACAAGAGATAGTATAGTAGGCTTCATAGTTGAAACAGAAAAGCTCTGAGACACCTACTTTCTTATTAGGTGTACTTTCTTTTTCTCTTATTGCCTTCATACTTGCTAATCTTAAAACCACACTGCATATGAAATGTTGTATATTAAAATGTCACTTGAGAGAAAAATAAGAAATTCTCCAAGAATGCTTGGACCTCACTGGGTAAAATCTGAAGCTATTTCCATTATAATGTAAGCATTGAAAAGTAAGGGTCTTGGGGCAGGGGGTGGCTAATTGCCTTTAATCTTCCTCCTCAATTTTTAAAAATTTGCCATACTTGAGTTGTTATATATTTATGTACAGTACTGTTAGTGAAACAGTGCTCTCTCAAAGGAAATTAGTTTCTATTTCTAAGGCCTGATACACCACCCCATCAACTGGTTCTTTTTCCATGCCACTTGTCATTTTTTATTTAAAAATTTTATTATTAGCAAGTTTTAACCAAAATGGTCTTCATTTCATGGTCTAAAATACTTGAAACTAAATGAAAAGAAGCTGCCTGTGTGCATAACCTCCTTGATTTAACCTCATCTGTTACCCTGGTGGAGCCCACATTCTCACAGCAGGAGTGAGAGAAGGCATCTTTTTCACAGGGTGGGCTATGGAGGGAGTTGAGATGGTTGAACGCTTGTTAGCAGAGTCCTCGTGGATGGGCTGAGCCTGGGATGGAAAAGCCCAGTCTCACCTTTCTCTCTCCTGGGACCACTGCTGACCCTGGAAAAATCATGAGCTCTCTCCGCATCGGCTGCCTGATTTGTGAAATGAGACAATGACCTACCTCATATGAACTAATTGATGGCTACAAACTGCAGGATGAAAACAGGGTGAGCTAAATGTTGGATGTGATTACGATGGCGCTCAGAGACATGGCCCCTCAGCCCACGGAAAGTAGCAGCATCATCTGGGTTGAACAATGAAAACAAAACATCTAGGAGTCCCTTGGTGAATCTTTGCCTTTATCGTTACAGTGGGGCAGGCTTGCAGTTAATACGCAGTTGAATCAATAAATATAGTAACCCAAGAAGCAGTAATCCAGGGCTTCCCTCATAGTTCATCTGGTAAAGGATCCTCCTCCAATGCAGGAGATCCTGGTTCAATTCCTGGGTTTTGAAAATCCCCTGGAGAAGGGAAAGGCTACCCACCTCTCCAGTATCCTGACCTGGAAAATTCCATGGACTGTACAGCCCATGGGGTCACTAAGAGTTGGACACGATTGAACGACTTTCACTTCCAAGAGGCAGAAACATAATTAAAAGACTTAACACTTTCTAATCTGGAACTTTGAGAAGTTACTTAGGCCCTTCTGCCTCAATTTCTTGATCTGAGGGAACATACTACCAGCTCAAAATAAGTTTTAATGAAGATTAGAAAGACACAATGCCAAAAAGTTCAAATTCAGGGCAAGCAAGACCAGTGAGTGTTGGGTTTCTTGAGACTTTTCATGTCCTACTCCGGTTTGGTTCATTATAGATCCTCCAATGTAGGTTGAAACAGTATTTCAACTCCAACTTGTAAACAAAGCTAAGAACTCTGGTAACCATGGCTACTGGTAAGCAATGGACGGTTCATGAGTCAAGACTGTCCATTCATTCTCACTGAACCGCATGGCCCTAGTTTAACCTCAGCCACCCTCTAACTCCTCATCTTCAAGTCAGGTCTAATGTTAGCACACTCCCGGCAGGTGTATTATCAAAGTTATCTGGAGAATTAGAGAGGATTTCTTCTTTTCATTTAACAGAATTTTGGATTTCCTCTCTTATCCTCTCAGAAATCACTCTCAGAAGCAAGGACACTGGAGATTAAAAAGTAAGCCCAAAATAAAAAAATAAAAATAAAAAGTAAGCCCAATATATGATGAAGTCAGGAATGATTTGAAATCACAAATGACAAAATATCTGAATGAACTGCTTTATGCAACTGGATCCAATGGACTGCAGCCAGCCAGAAAGAAGGTACCTAAAGAGAGTAGATCTGAGAACTGATGCGACAGCTGGTCTCCAACCGCCTGGTGAATTCCCAGGTGCCAATGAGGAATCACTGTCTTTGCCTAAAGCATGTCCTACGTGAGGTACCAGGACAAGAGAGATTCTGAACTGCAGTCAGCATTGTAGCTGCCCAGCTCTACAGGTTAGGCAAACGTTCAGGCTAAATGACAATGTATTCTCAGTTTCTCTCTAGCACACACATGCTCAATCTTAATCTGGGTCACAGGGAGTGCTTCTGTGTGAAAAGCAGAGGGAATTCCCTTAGGTCTGAAATGATGCACTAGCCACAACAATCCAGCAAATATATGGTCTTAAAGTAACAGAATTAAAAAGTGAGTACTAAGAATAATAATAAAAGGTAATACAGTTCGTAAAACAAACAAACAAAAAAGGAATAGGGTAAGCACATGATGGATGAAAGAACAAATATTATCAAAAAAATATTGAAAGAAAATGTAGTAGGATAATCAACCAGTAAACAAAAGATGAAACCTGAAAAAGTGAAAGGGAAGATAAAGTAGTGAATGGAAAATCGGGGCTCTGTAACAACCTAGAGGGGGTGGGAAGGAGGCTCAAGAGGGAGGAGACCTACGTATACATCTATGGCTCATTCATGTTGATATTCTGGAGAAATCAACACAATACTGTAAGGAAATTATTCTTCAATTAAAAATAAGATTAGAAAATAGAAAGCAAAAAAAAAAAACAAACAAAAAGAAAAAAGAAAAACCATAAACACTTTTTAGCCATTAAAAGAATGAGATAACTATACTCACAGATAGTAATATTAAGTGAAAAAAGGAACAGCTATCATTGTGCTTAATAAAAACAGGAAGGCCACGTAGGCACAAGTTCTTACTGGTACACAGAACAAGTCAACAGAATAGTCATAAATGGTACTGGGGCTCCACCCTGGGGGAGGAGCCCTGTAATAACAGGAATGGTAAAGTAACTTTTTAATTTATGAAGTGATTTTATGAATAAAATTTTAAAATGTAAGATTTTTGAATTTTGTAGCATTAGATATATCATTTCTTTAAAAACTGATTATTAATAGGAAATGGCAACCCACTCCAGTATTCTTGCCTGGAGAATCCCAGGGATGGTGGAGCCCAATGGGCTGCTGTCAGTGGGGTCGCACAGAGTCGGACACAACTGAAGCGACTTAGCAGCAGCAGCAGCAGCAAGGGTTCAATATACATCCTTTTTAAAAGTGATCCCACTTTTATATTACACAACATTCTGTATTCTCAAAGCGCTTAAACATCTGCTCTCTCATCTGATCCCTGTAAAAGGGAAGAAGCCGGCAGGGCTGTAATCGCTGCCCTGCACACAGGTGAGGACGTGAGGCTCAGAGACCTTGGGGGACACAAGGCTACATGGCTGCGAAGTGCCAACTCGATCTGTTCAGACTGGTCCAGGCTCCTAGATCTAGGATATGACATTTCATAACTTTTGGGTTGTATCTGGTGATAACATGAATAGATAAAATGAAATTTCTGTTATATATTGGGAACACAGAAACTTCAAAAACAAAATGAGAAAAAGAAAGCAAAAACAAAAACAGACCCTCAATCAGGTCTGCTTCATCACAGAAGATGATGAAGACAGAATGACAGGTAATAATCCTTTGTTATGTGATGAACTGGGTCCTCTCCAATGTTACATGTTGCAGTCCTAAATCCACCAGTCCCCCAGAATGTCACTTTATTTGGAGACAGGGTCTTTAAAGGGGTGATTCAGTTATAATGAAGTCATACAGCTGGGTCCTAATCTAACAGACTGCAGTCCTTATAAGAAGAGGAGATCAGGACACAGGCACACAGAGGGGAAGACCAGGTGAGACACAGAGAGAAGATGGCATCCCCAAACCAAGGAGAGAGACCTCAGGGGAAGCCTCCCCTGCCGACACCTTGACCTCAGACTTCTAGCCCCCAGGGCTGTGAGAAATGAGCTTCTGTTAAGTTGCCTACTCTGTGCTTCTCCTATGGCAATCCTAGCAAACTAATGCACCACTCAACTTTATGTAGGTAACAGGTACTTACTTCAGTATTTCATGGATCATCTAAAAGGGTCCATCAGACAGTGATTCAGCTCGCCTGTACCAACATTTTTAGATAATCAACAACAAAGTCAAGAAAACGTGACGTGGAAGAACCCTTTTCGCAGAGGTTGAGTTTTGTTTTCAAATGAATGAATTCTGTTAGAGTAAAAAGCTTGTTGACTCAGGCTAATCCTCTTGGTGTAACAGCTCTGAAGTGTGCATTGATTTCTGATGCTTTTACGTATTAAAAGTTGACAATCTGACAGCCTGTTCTCTTACGAGGACCAGGTATATATGCAGAAATGATGTCAGGAAAATACTCAACTGGGATGGGAATCAGGATATGTATATATGTCTTTCTGTAGAAAGTGAAAGAAAGTGAGATTTCTGGTTGTTTTGTGACAAGATTACACAGGGAATCCCAGAAGGATGATGGGATCTTAGCAGGAAATTCTAACAGGGAGACACACTAGTGGATGAAAGTGTTTTGTGACGTGAAATTTCAGGGATAAGAAAATATAGTGCCCGAGTACAACTTCTCTATATTTGCATACAATGTAAATAATCAGGAAAAATTCAGAACAGTCTCTGTCGACCCTCTTTAGCCAGCTTGGTGACCCTGGCCAGGTACTGGTCTTCATTTCCAAGAGGATGAATGAATGAGATAAAAGAATGACAGAGAACTCAGTCCATAGTGTGAGGGCATTGTGAATCCTGACTTATCCTGATGAGTTTCATCTTCTAGAAGGAAAACGAAGCATAGGGTGGGGAGGTAGGGGGGTGGGGGTGGGGGGCAAATGGACCTAATTCTAAACACTGAAGAATCAGGAAGAAAGTAGCATACCATGGAGGAGTTGCCCTTACAGATTAGACAACAGAAGTGATCCACACATTTCCCTGCTAAATCTTTCTAGACTGATAAACAACATTCCATTTTTTTTTCTCCTCCAACGCTCAAATTTCCAGGATACTCCTCAACAGCACAAATGTGCTGAGCACCAATAAGAATGAATGTAAAGGGTCTGCAAAATGAGACTATTCTGTGTTCCCTGAAAGTGTGGCCAGTTCAATGCGAAATCTCACTTGTGTGCGTACATCCTGACCCCTCCCCCACCTCACTGTAGATTCTCAGCAGCCCTATCTTCCACCTCAAAAGTATCCTTAAGACCTAGTCATGAAGCTTTGTCTCTGGAGGCTTGTAATTGAAAAGGGCACAGAGTGCTTGTTACCAGACCCCTGGTGCCAGAGCATTTGAGGAGTAAACCTTGGAGACGAACTTTAATTACAACTCCCCGCAGTGGGCTCACCTGTTTTGCTGTTTCAGTGAGGGCAGCGGCCTCAGCCTTGCCCAGTTGTTGCACCATCTTATAAAATAGGCTGTCTCTATTTTGCAGCAAAACATACGGCTCATCATATTCTTTCAGTCTCCCTGAATCCAAAACCTGTAGATCAGCAGAAAGAAAGCATTAGCACACAATGTTTTGCAGTAACGTATTATAATGTAGACAATATTTCGGAAAGGGGTAGGACAGGGAGAACAGAGAATCTATTTGGGTGGTAGCACTGGCTGGTGTTTAAACAGTTTGATTACCCTGTTTTACTAGGCAGACAAAGGCCTAACCCGACCTTTTATTATTATAATGTTAAAGGAAGAAAATGAAAGTTTCAGACTATGATTACTTGCACTTGGCATATTATATTCTGCCCCATGGGGTTTTTATCATTAGTAAGTGCTTTTAGCTTTCAGACTCTGAGCTTTGAAGGCTGTTTATACAGATACACAGAGTTGGGAAATTTCTTGATTCATGAAAATCAAACTCAATCTAGCTACAAAGTAAACTGATGTCATATAAACTGATGGCAGTGACCTGACAGCAAATAAATGAACTCCACGTTAGTTTCACAGAAACCGAGCAACATTGGGGGACAAAAAGCAAATGCTTCTGGAATTTCTTTGGGTTCATGGAATATTTCAGGTGCCAACTTTGGCTGTAGCTTATTGCTCTGAGTGAAAGGCTGGCAAAAAGAGCTGCTACCTCAACAACTTTAGCTGAATTGCTCAGCACAGAAACAAATCTCCAGAAATCCAATTTTCTATCTTTGGATGAGACTAAAGAAGCAATTAAGAAGCAGCTCCAAATTCCAGCGATCACTGCATGCACAGCACATGAGGACAACCCAATGTGAATTCCCGAGCATCTGAATTTGTTGTCACAAATTATCTCTCCTTGCTTCTTGTTCTTTCTTCAGCTGCTGGCCTTTCGGGCATTTTACTGCTCATTAATATGTCCACTAATTAGAAACTGAAAGGTAGAGGAAGGGGCTGTTAACTCAGCCTTTCTGCTTATTAGTGGCTTTGCTTAATGGTTTCAGAGGGGAAAGAAGATTCTGAAGCCATTGGCCCAAATGACGTACCTAGGAAAACAGTTCTGATGTTAAGTGGTACTTAGTTCTTCATTTAGGTCATATTTAGAGTAAATGCATCTTCGGAGAATACGCTGAGACGCTAAGCGGGACACAGGTTGTTTTTCCACATCTAGGTATCGCAGCTAACTCTGTCCCAGGGTATTTAATCGCAAACATTTTATTAAGGCTCATAAAGGCCATTTTCCTGTTAAACTTTTGTTTACTACTGGGAATCCCTGCTAAGAGCAGGCCTCACAAAAGAGTTCAAAAATAAATGAATCTGTTACATCTACATAATTATTAAAATGTCCTATAATTTGACATGCCAATTTATATGCCCTGAATGTGTAATTTTACTTAAGTATAGCATTATAGAGCATAACCATTCTTCCTGATGTTGAAAAAAAATGAATTTTAAAACATAGGTCTCTCTCACGCCAGAGACTAAGTATACACATCAAATTACTTCATACAATGAAGAGCTTCATATTCTTCAAATCCACAACTTTTAAAAATCACCACCTCGGAGTTGGTAGAAATGAGTTCTCTGGCTACAAAAACTATATATTTTTCAATGGAAATCAGTAATACCAATATTTTTCTAACTTTCTACTTTATTCAAATTTGAATGAATACTCAATCTTTCCTTTTTCTTACATATTGTCTAAAACACACGATGCCACTGAGACAGTAGTTCTCAGCACTGCTAAATATCTAAAAAGGGAAAGGCAGAAAGAAAAAAGTAATAGGATTAACAATATAAAAGGGAGAAAGATCTATTTGACCCTTAAAAGTATTAGCAATGTAATGATTGTGCGTAAGGGCAGGTTTTTTTTGTTTTCTGGTTTTTTTTTTTTTGGTGGGCAGTGACAAATCCAAGTGGACATGCGACAGTAGCTCCTGGTTTTCCGTTACTAGGAAGACCTTACTAAAACAAAGCTTGAACTGATGAAGAAAAGCAAAGAATATGAAAACCATAAGATTGCCTACAAACAGAAGAGGTGGGATCTGAGTTTATCGGCTCTTGTTCTTGGTCCTTCATCATAGATTTCCAAAAAAATTCTCTAACTGCAGACACTGAAAATATTTAACATGGGCACAATACTGTTAGGCCAATAGTAGATTTTCATATGCCAACTTTGCTCATGTTACCAGGGAGAATCTGGGGTGATCTGAAGACTGGAGTGTGTAAGGATTAGAGGGAAAAAGCTGTGCTACTGGCTGAGGACAAAACAGGTCACAAGTAACCAGCTAATCCGAAACAGTACAGGAAGGGGCCTTTAATGCAGAGATAGTGCTGAGTTGTAGAAAGAAGAGGATTTCTCATTTGTCTGTCTTGCTCCATTACATTAGCTGTCATTATGACTCCATCATGTTTAATAAACTTAAAATTGAGAGAACATCTTTGTAAAATAGAATTCTCAGCCTGACACATTAATGGTGCTTAATGAACCAAAACTGGGTAAATCCCTTTGGAGAGTCAACACATAAACAAAGCTATTAATTAGGTCACAGTTGTTTCCCAACAAGCCTTCTGCTTGATGTACTTATATTAAACAAAACCATATCCCTCCGTCTTTGTGCGGAAGTATTCACCAGTGCAACAAAATGTGATTATTATACCGTAAGCGCTTGTAATTACATGACTTTATGGTGACAACACTGTTGGCTCTGCCCTTCATCAGCATCTGTCACTTCCCCAGCCCCTCCCCGACTGAGGCTGGCCACCCGCTCTCTGGAGCACTGGGCTTTGTAGCAGATTCACTTGTCTTTATGTCTACATTAAAGCTTTAGGAACACTTCCTGGAAAAATTTCCAGAAAGTATACTTTCTGGAAAGGAATACTTTCTGCAAAGGATACAGGTCGGGCATCCCTCAGAGAATTCATTTTTAGGATGAATTCTCTGAATTCATTCTCTAGAATGAATTTCTAGAATGAATGAATTAATTTCTAGAAGACCATGAAGATGTGAATGTCACGATAAAGTGAGGCACTCAAATATTCTGGTTTCTCAGGGTGTATAGAAGTTATATTCACACTACACTGTAGCCTAGCAAGCCTGCAACAGCATTAATTATGCCTTAATTTAAATATATTTCCTTGCCCAAAACCTGCTAACCATCATCAGGGCCTTCAGCAAGAGTGACTAATAACATCAAAGATCAGTAATCACAGATCACCATAACAAATGATAGTGAAAGTAGTGAATGTGAAATAGTGCTGAGAGTCACCAAAAGGTGACACAGAGACACGGAGCAATAAGCACATGCAATTGGAAAATGGACTCGATAGACTTTCTCGGCTTAGGGTTGCCATAGACCATCAATGTGTAAAAACTACAACATCTGCAAAGCACCGTTAAACAAAGTATGCCTATATTTCTAAATCACACAAGAAAAAAACTGTCTCAAAAATGAAAGCTTTGAGAAAGAACATTATTTATGGTGTTTCTTATTTGCCAAATTGAAAAGCTGACTGTTCTAGAACAAAACACAGAGGTTTAAATCTGGGGTGGGTGGAGCACAGAGGACAATACCCTTCCTCTGAAGCTGCAGTATGCGCATCTCCTAGGTCCCATTAAGTCTAATCCTGCCCTGCATGCCAGGAGTCAGCAACTGCCACCAGCTCAGACCAAGATGTAAGCAAGTTCCCCATGGGACCTCCCGTCACATCACTGATGACCCAACCAGGAGCCCTAAACTGAAGGTCACCCAACACAGGAGTGGGAAGGAGAGCTCTACAGTGAAGGGCAAGGTCAACCATGGAGAACAAGTCCAGTCATTGCAAAGGTGATAGGCCTCAAAGAGAATCCTTGTGTTTTCTATTCTCTCTCCGTCTTCCCCATTCACCCAGACGCTCAGTCTCCACACCTAGACACCAACACATCGACTCCTCTCTTTCCTCAGAACCCACGTTCAATCCATCACACAGTCTACTTGGCTCCATGTCCTTCTCAATCTCAAATCCAACCATCTCACCATTTCCACTGCTACCACCTTAGCCTAAACCACCAATTTTAGAGAGGGCAAAATTATGAGAGCAATGTCTGGAGATTTAACCTAGATGATCACTAACTAACATGATTAGCACAGAGTATCTTTTATTTTTCCATGCCTCCAATTCCTATGTAATAAGATTTCCTAAATTAAATGCTATTTGTTGAAATGCTTTGTTTTTCTCACTAGGCCTTTTCTCAAAGACTCCCCTCAGGAAATCTTGTGAATATTCCAAAAGCTGAGAAACTCTGCAACCTAACCTGACAACTTCTAGGCAGTCTAAATAAAAGGCTAATTTTATGATTAAGGGAATCCAAAAATCCAGGAAAAAAATCTGTGTCATAGGGGAAATGACTGTGTTCTTGAACACTGAAATTTGAAGCGTTGCCTAGCATTTAAATTATTTTCCTGGTTTTTCATCTCAAAGAAAAATAACAATTCAAATAAAATTTTAATATGAAAATATGAAGTTACTAGATATATTATTTAATAGCACATTCTAAAAGTGTGGGTCCATACTTGAGTTACTGTCAAGAATAAGAGGAAAAGCTAACTAATTGGACATTACTGTTTTACATGGAAAGATACTTTGAAAAATGGAACATAAATGCAAATATCTGAAATAACACAGGAGAACATTTTACCATTATCTTGTCGCTATCAATAATAGTATTCAATCTGTGTGCTATGGTTAGCACCGTGCAGTTGGCAAATTTCTCACGGATTTTTTTTGTATTAACTCATCGGTTCTAGAAACAAAGAAGTTGAAGTTATTAGTTCAGTAAAGACAGAGCAGACTTCAGAAAAATTACAACATAATATTTTCATAAGACTTAAAAAATCAACCCTTTAAGACATAATCTTGCTCATCAAAACTGAGTAGAAAAAAGTCTCTTTAAAAAGACTTTTTGTAAAACAGTGTTCCTGAAACTATCAGGAGCTGGATTAGAAATCAAGCTCTCTTAGGATGCCTCCTAACAACATTGACACATTTTGGTTTCTTTCTCTGTTTTCTAAAATTAACGTGATCAAGAGACAAACGTGGGCAAAAGAGAGCACTTAGAACATTTCTCAGCAACATTACTTTTTTTCCTTTTATCACATTTCAATTTCATGGGCCAGGGCTTTGTACCTTGGATCCACATTGGCCGTGGCTTCGTCAATAATCAATATCCGGTTTTTCCTGAGGATAGCCCTGGCAAGGCACACCAGCTGTCTCTGTCCAACGCTGAAGTTTGATCCCGATTCTGCTAACTCGGTATCCATTTTACCAGGAAGATCTTCAATGGCTTCCTTCAGCTGCACCTGTGGATACAGAGGGAAGGACAGTTCCCTAAAGGAGCTGCTACTGAAGGGGACAAGCCTCTGAGCCATCAGTGCTTTGAGGTCATCAGGACTTCTTACATGTCTTCCATGTACAGCCAGGTGACGGGGCGAGCTCCTTCACATCAGCAAGAAGACAGTGCCCTTAGTGAAGGACAGAAAGGTCTCAGTGACCCATCCTGCCACACGACACCTCGTGGGAGCCTCACCTGGGGACTACTTCAGAAAGTCTCTCAAAAACAGAAGCTATTTCTCTCAGTGTGATCTAAACGGGATCTTTATGGCTGACTCAAGTTTCCCAAACTACATTCTGTAGTGGAGTCAGTACTTTACAGAGGGAAAAAAAAAAGTTTTCAATTCCTGCAGGAAGTATGGTTCTCTAAAGACATAATCCTATGAAGAATTCATTTTGGAAGGTCTGAAAGTTTAAAAAAAATTCAAACAATGACTAACTGTACAGCTATAACCCTTAAGCCTACTCAGGGGCCTCTCTCGCAAGTTTAACACTACTAGGCCACTCAAGGCTGTTTAACTTCAATGTCATGAAAGTTTCATAGGGAAGGAAAATCTTGTGAAACACAAGACGCAACATAACATTTTATTTCCCCAGCCTATGGGAGTGGATAGTGTTTAATCTATTGTTATAAGATTAACCAGTATTACAAAATTAAAAAGAAAAAAAACTGCCAAAGATAATCTGCTTTCAGAAACTAGAATTACTGGCAGGAAATTGTGACACCTCAGAATCAAAATGCTGAGAGTCGAATCCCATCTGTATGAATTGCAGATTTCAGAGCTTGGAAGAGTGACACTAAATGACAAAAGGTATAAATTCAAAACACAATCAGAGCAATTGGTCACTGGGATTTGTACAACAATGACAAAAATACTTTTTTTAAAGAAATAAGCCACACTTTTCTGAAATTAAGAGATGAAGCAATTATTCAGTAACTATTAAGTGCTTACTTCTTAAAAGCAAAAAACTGAGGTTAGGTCACATGAGGAATTAAGAACCTCTGTACGGTTTAGAAAGCTAGAGTTTCTGCCATAAGTAGCGTATCAACTTTAGAACTAGGGCAAATATGCAAAATAATTAGTATTAAAATATATAAACCATTAGCATCCTAACAGTCAAAATCTTTATCATGCAAGAGTAAGGAAATTCAAGGAAGTGGTGGAAAGTCAAACACAAATAATAGAAAATCCTCTAGAAATGAACCTATCCATATAAAACCTGAGCAAAAGCACCAGGCTTCTTCTGTTACCTGTATTCATGTTGCAGCATTAAAATGACATGACTCCCAATAAATAATTATTATCACAATCCAAATGTGTGATTTACCATTCTGAAAAAAGTTTTCTGAAACTTCACAGCATTTTATTACCATGATTTCATTTATCTTTCAGTTAATAATCAAAAACTATTGTTGCCCACACTGAGTAGATATTACCTGAGAAAAGAGGAATAAAATGAATGTTGGAGGGTTCAGTGCAGTTCAATTCAGACTCTCAGTTGTGTCCTACTCTGTGACCTCATAGGCTGCAACACACCAGGCCTCCCTGTCTGTCACCAACTCCCACAGTCCACTCAAACTCATGTCCATAGAGTCAGTGATACCATGCAACGAAGTCATCCTCTGTCGTTCCCTTCTCCTCCTGCCTTCAACCTTTCCCAGCATCAGGGTCTTTTCAAATGAGTCAGCTCTTCGCATCAGGTAGCCAAAGTACTGGAGTTTCAGCTTCAACATCAGTCCTTCCAATGAACACCCAGGACTGGTCTCCTTTAAGATGGACTGGTTGGATCTCCTTGCAGATCAAGGGCCTCTCAAGAGTTTTTTCAACACCCCAGTTCAAAAGCATCCATTCTTCGATGCTCAGCTTTCTTTATACTTCAAATCTCACACTCATACATGACTACTAGAAAAACCATAGCCTTGACTGGATGGATCTTTGTTGGAAAATAAATGTCTCTGCTTTTTAATATGCTGTCTAGGTTGGTCATAACTTTCCGCCCAAGGAGTATGTGCTTTTATTTTCATGGCTACAATCACCATCTGCAGTGATTTTATAGCCCCAAAACATAAAGTCTGTCACTGTTTCCGCTGTTTCCCCATCTGTTTGCCATGAAGTGATGGGACTGGATGCCATGATCTTAGTTTTCTGAATGTTGAGCTTTAAGCCAACTTTTTCCACTCTCCTCTTTCACGGGGCAGGAGGAAGCACAAGCTGGAATCGAGATTGCTGGGAGAAATATCAATAACCTCAGACATGCAGATGACACCACCCTTACGGCAGAAAGTGAAGAGAAGCTAGAGAGCCTTGTGTTGTTGGAAGAGGGTGTGTGGTATGACCAGTGTGTTCTCTTGGCAAAACTCTCTTAGCCTTTGCCCTGCTTCATTCTGTCCTCTAAGGTCAAATTTGCCTGTTACTTCAGGTGTTTCTTGACTTCCTACTTTTGCATTCCAGTCCCCTATAATGAAAAGGACATCTTTTTTGGGTGTTAGTTCTAGAAGGTCTTGTAGGTGTTCATAGAACTGTTCAACTTCAGCTTCTTCAGCATTACTGGAAGGGGCACGGACTTGGATTACCACGATCTTAAATGGTTTGCCTTGGAAACGAACAGAGATTTCTGTGGTTTTGGAGATTGTTTCCAAGTACTGCATTTCAGACTCTTTTGTTGACTATGAGGGCTACTCCATTTCTTCGAAGAGATTCTTGCCCACAGCAGTAGATAAAGTGGTCATCTGAGTTAAATTCACGCATTCCAGCCCATTTTAGTTCTCTGATTCCTAAAATGTTGACGTCCACTCTTGCCATCTCCTGTTTGACCACTTCCAATTTGCCTTGATTCATGGACCTAACATTCCAGGTTCCTATGCAATATTGCTCTTTACAGCATCAGACCTTGCGTCACATCCACAACTGGGTGTTATTTTTGATTTGACTCCATCTCTTCATTCTTTCTGGAGTTATTTCTCCACTGATCTCCAGTAGGATATTGCAGGGTAGTTAGGATATTAATTCACTAGGTCACTAGTAGAATTTGACCCCCTAATGTTAACTTCTAGTTCAGTACTCTGCTAAGGACTAAAGAGTGTTATCTAGTTGCTTTGGATTCTAGGGAAAAAGCCAAACAGTATGAGGCATTATACTGCTGGTTTTCATTATCAACCAATACACACATTTTAAATGCACCTATGTCATCAACATTCTCCTAGGAGGTAAACAAAGTTTGTTAAACTGATAGGCTCCCATTAATTACCTGCAATGCTATAAATACACACACACAGGAACTGATGTTAACATGTTAATTACATTACATAAATTACCTCTTCTAAGGCATTCCACAGTTCCTCATCTGAATGCTCATTGAATGGATCCAGATTCTTCCTCATTGTTCCAGTGAATAAAACAGGTTCCTATATATCACAAAATAGGAACTGTTATTTCTGTAAACTATTTTTATCTTACAAAAATGCTTACAGAAAATAATTTAAACTCAAACCCAACATTCATTATAATCATTAATAACAAGGTTTTGGGGCCTTTGCTGTGTCACGAGGCATGAGGGCTTAGCTGCTCCAAGCCATATGGGATGCTTGTTACTAAACTGCAGATTGAAACCACATCCCCTGCATTGTAAGACAGATTCTCTACTCCAGGCCCACCAGGGCAGTCCCAAGAGGTGTTTGTTTTGATGAAGAGACCTGCTTTTCATATTATACTCGAGAGTCATTACTTCAGCTAATCTATGGAATAAAGTGGTTTTGAAAAACAAGACTTTTTGCAAGTGTCTGGTGGTCCAGTGGCCAAGACGCAGAGCTCCCAATTCAGGGGGTCAGGGTTCAATCCCTGGTCAGAGAACTAGAATCTCACATGTTGGAACTAAGGATTCTGTGTGCTGCAATAAAGCCACGGCACAGCCAAATAGAATAAATAGATACAAAAAGACAGACCTTCCTTCCTTCCTTGAGCAATAAAAGTTCCCACCAAAGGACCAATAAGTTTGGGAATGGTGGTTTGGGTGGTTTAGGAGAAAACGAACGGGGACCTCATTTGAAGTTCAATCACAGATTTCATAACAAGGCCCTCACTCCACTGTCACTTCCTTCAACAACCTCTTTGGAAATCTTGAAGTGAATGAGTCTCTCCAAATACTAGGGGACTGAAATGAGATTCTTTGCAGAAAGAAGGATCCTTCACTTCTGAACCCTTGACCAAGGCCTGTAGTTGATTTATGCTAAGTGTTAATTGGAACTCTCAGACACTCTATAGGCCTCAAGGGGGTTCTGCTAATTATCACCAATCCACTGTTGATTGTCACAAAAAGAAAAGAAATTAACTATCTCACAGTGCTATAAGGGTGCTCACCTAAGTCTATACTGTTGCTCTCAGAGGATGTACTTGGCAGCATCTACTGTTTATTTAGCAGCAATGGATGAAATACAATTGTTTTGTACATAAGAATATTTGTTTGCTATGACATGTCAAAAACATATTTCAAAATCAGTAAAATTTCAACCAAAACTTGTGGAATGAAAAGAATGATGTACTAGAACACTAACTGATTGAAGCTTATAGACAGCAGGCAATTTGTGAACAGTGTCTGTTTTAATATATCAATATATTTTACGTGTGGTGTTCATTTTGGTTTCTACTCACACTCCACTTTCATCCACTTGCCAAATATGAAACCATTATATTAGCTTCAAAAGGTAACAACAGTGTTCATAGTAGACACATACTCCAAGGGCAGACAAGGGTCAGATTAATGATCATTTCTGACAGATATTATTACTAAAGTACCCACATATAACCAACAAAGTTAATAATCATATAAATAAGTGTTGTAAAACTGTTCTGCAGGCAGAACACTTCAGTGTAGAGATTTATGGTAGGACCTAGAAGCTTCATATAAATATACACTAAATTTATTAGGCTAAGAGTCTTTTTTTCTGAAGGCACAGAATTAAACCTCACTTAATAAGATCCCCTGGAGAAGGCAATCCACTCCAGTACTATTGCCTGGAAAATCCCATGGACAGAGGAGCCTGGTAGGCTACAGTCCATGGGGTCGCAAAGAGTCGGACACGACTAAGCGACTTTACTTTCTTTCTCTTTCACTTTAATAAAAGGAGCTGGCACAGTACAGCTGAAGAACACTCTTGTACAACGTAGTATTTTAAATGAAGCATCAGTTTCCAATCTGTTTTTCATCAAGGTTTAAAGTTGGATGTAATCCTTTGTGCCATATTCAATAGTAACTTTTTCCTTTGTTATGAATATGACATGAGTTCATATTAGGTGTGTGACCCAAAAATGGCCACGCTGAATCACAGTATTTAGTTTGGTAAATTGATAATCCCTTGACATAGCCGAAAGACTGAAGAATTGCAGTCTTTTTTTTTTTAAATGGTAAAAAGACCAAACAATTTATTTCAGGGATTCAAGAATAAATTATGAACCTAGTATGCCAAGGGTAATTTCTTCATTAACAAATAAACCAAAAAAACCTGAATACATTTTACAAATTATTAATTTCTCACATGGGCTGGAATGTAACTGATATAAACTTTTGCTGACGTTTTAAGGGTTCCTGACCCTGAATACTGCTCTCATTCCTATGAGGTGAGGTAAGGTGAAATCGCTCAGTCGAGTCCGACTCTTCGCGACCCCGTGGACTGTAACCTACTAGGCTTCTCTGTCCATGGGATTCTCCAGGCAAGAATACTGGAGTGGATTGCCATTTCCTTCTCCAAGGAATTGCAGTTTTAAGGGACCTTTAGTATAGGCTGCTGGAAGAAAAGACTTATCTTTGTAGAATAACAATCCTACAAAGAAATCCTACCTACTAACCTTCTAATGCTTAAAATGACCTAGGACCAAGACAAAAGTGTACAAATAGTTACAAACAAGTCAAATAAAGCACAATCAATTTCAGTCCCAAACTAGGACTATCATGAGCAGCTACTACTAAGAAATTAACATAACACTGTAAATTAAGAACTGTTGTGGTGTAATCCCTAAATCGTGTCTGACTCTTTCACGACCTCACAGACTGTAACTTGCGAAGCTACCCTGTCCATGGAACTCTCTAAGCAAGAATACTGGAGTAGGTTGCCATCTCCCTTCCCGGGATCTTTCAACCTAGTCATTGAACCCGCATCTCCTGCACTGGCAGGTGGATTCTTTACCACTGAGCCACCAGGGAAACTGCATACATCAACCATACTTCAATTAAAAAAAAAAAAAGTATCTATTGCTGCTGTTTCCTGGTGTCCGAAAGCTCTGTTCTCCTTTCTAATCTGAGGACTTTTCATAAGAGGAAACTCATCTCCCTGTGTCAAGAATAAGAGAAGCACCTGAAGTCACTTTAAATTTTGGTGCCCTCATCATTTTTTTTTAGATTCTGTAGCCTCTGAAGGAGGCTACATATCCAGAAGAGAAGGACACTGTTTGCCAACAAAGAAAGAAGAATTTAAGTCATGTAAAGTCCTCTTTGAGGGGCTCCAGGGAGCAATTCCAAGACTTCAGTGTCAGGAACAAAGGGTGACTACTTTAGGCTAGAATCCAGTTGTATTTCTTTACCCGTAACAGCATATCCAATGCTTCTCTTTCAGTTTAACTCTTAACAAGATAAAAAGGCAAAGAAAACCAGAAAACCATGGAGAAGTCAATGAGATAGCTCTGGTTCATCTTCTTCAACTTACTGAAGAAAACGCAAGGAACAGAAACACCAAAAGAGCAGAGGAGGCTGTCTAAAAAATACCAAGCTTTTGCTTTGATAGAGAGAAAAACTATTAAATATAAGAAATAAATCTCATCATAATTAAGATGATGGCTGCTGATCTGTGCCGACCTCTGGGCTACAATCATAAACACTGAATTCACATGGAATCCCTCTTCCAGAGACAACATGTTCCTTGTGCCATAAATTTCCTTTGTGCCATTTTCTCTAGGTACAAAGAATCATCCAAAGAGGCTCGTATTAGCGATTAGACTTGGGGTAACCTATTAAAACTCAAGTTTCCTTACTGGCAAATGGGGCTAACAGTGCAAGGCTCATGTGCAAAGCTGGAACAGCAGTGATGCTAACACTGACCAGGAGACAAGCCCAGCAGGGGACAGGGAGGGCCGGGATCTACCCAACTGCAAGCTCAGTCGATGGATCAGAAAGTCAATTTTGTGCCTTCTGACTCTTATTTCATCTTTTATATTAGCTGGAACAGAATGGATATCCTAGATGGTTTTAAAGTCTATTTACAAGAAGAGCAAAGCTAATTAGAAGAATGGAGAGTAAAACACAGCATATAGGATAAAAATTTTTTTTTAAAATTTGTGTGTGTGTGTGTGTGTGTGAGTGTGGACATGACATCATGATAGGAAGCAGTTCTACTGTGGATGACAGTCAACAGGGTGTCGAAGTTCTCACAGGGTGATCAGCTGCTCAGGTTCTGGAGTTGGGAATCACCATGAAATACATAGGAAATTCAGGCTCTGCTGCTTCCTTGCTAAGTGGGTTAAGCTCTTAGTGCCTCAGTTATCAAACCTGTCAGATAAGGATAACAAGAGAATTATGAGGATTAAGGAGGAGAGGGTAGGGAAAGAGGCCAACATGTGTTAAGAATTCCACAAGTGTTAGGAATTATTCTTAATTCTGTGTAACTTGTCAGGGGCTGCAATAAAAACTAGAGCAACAGAAATGAGAGACAGAAGTCATGTCTTCAAGGAGAGCAAGACAGCTGTCAAGAATGTGGAAAGCATTGAGAAAAATGCTAGAGGTCTTCGTGGGAGACGGAAAAGTATGACTGGGGTACAGGGTGATGGTCAGGAAAGAATTTGATGGAAGGGGAGCCAACAATCAAGAGAAACAGTGACATATTTTCTTCTTGCTCCTTAGAGAAAAGACATTACATAAATTTTTCAGTTATGCTTTTCCCTAACACTCTACTGCATTGCCTTTTAATTTTGCTTCACTCTTTAAATTTCTATAAACAATGTGGTCTATATTATAAGAAATAAAAGTAATGAAAATCACCAAGGACTACAAAAACATGAAAAAAAGAGCAAAGCCTTTCCAAAATGTGTAAAGTCTTTTAGAAATAACATCTGAAAGGTCAGTGCCTTCATTCTTAAGAATACTTATAATTACTATTGACTGACTCGTCCCAAGAATCAGCCATGGGATCTAAGTTACATTTTTAGTGTTAGTCACTCAGTCATATCCAACTCTCTGTGACCCCATGGATTGTACCCATCAGGCTCCTCTGTCCACGTGATTCTCCAGGCAAGGATACTGGGGTGGGTAGCCATCTCCTTCTCCAGGGGATCTTTCCAACCTAGGGATTGAACCCAGGTCTCCCACGTGGCTGGAAGATTCTTTACTATGTGAGCCACCAGGGAACCCCACATATTTTTTAAAAGTACTTGTTTCACTTGTTTGGCTGCACCTGGTATTTGTTATGCCATGTGGAACCTAGTTTCCTGAACGGGGATTGAACCTGAGGCCCCTGCACTGTGAGCAGAGCCTTATCCACTGAACCACCAGGAAAGTCCTTAGTCATATCTCATAACAAATCTGTGTCACATTAGTTTCTAGACGTGGTTCAAGGACCAGGACGCTGGACTTCCAGAAAAGTGAATTCCTCAAGGCCCTACAGTCACATGAGACAGAGCAGGAATTAAAAGGTGGCTCGTGGTGACACTCAGTCTATGCCCTATCCTGGCTGCTTCCTGAATCATCTCCTGGGACACTTTACACAAACATTCTCTTTTATCAAATAGCATTGCGCCTCAGAAACAAAGACACAGACAGTGAAAAATAAAGTTCTGTGTTTACAATGGTTAGTGATCATTATCTACATGGATACAAAGCTTAGCACTGTTTTGTAAGCACGCTCCCTGGAGTGTGTACACAGAGCATGCTCAAACGTGGGGTGGAAACTGATGGAACAGAACCAAGACGTGGTGATGTCAAGGGATGTTTAGTCTTTGCTCAGATGTGCTTCCAAAACATTACTGGCAGAGCCAAGAATCATCTAACGTTATTTCTTTATTTATAGAGTTCTTTTATGTACACAAGCATACAACCTTTTCTTATTAAGAAGCATTAGAAGTAATACAGGGCACGATTTCTCAATCCTTTTATCCAAGGACATAAAAGTACTTTACAGACACACCCGTTATGTCTTAGAACTGATCTCATTTGGCCCATTTCAGAGATGGGTAATGACATCCCACTCCAGTACTCTTGCCTGGAAAATCCCATGGATGCAGGAGCCTAGGAGGCTGCAGTCCATGGGGTCGCTAAGAGTCGGGCACAACGGAGCGACTTCACTTTCACTTTTCACTTTCATGCATTGCAGAAGGAAATGGCAACCCACTCCAGTGTTCTTGCCTGGAGAATCCCAGGGATGGGAGAGCCTGGTGGGCTGCCGTCTGTGGGCTCACACAGAGTCGGACATGACTGAAGTGACTTAGCAGCAGCAGCAGAGATGGGTAAAATCGAAACTTAAAAGTGGAAATCCAGAAACATTTATTTTCTACATTAATCACCAAGTCAGCCACCAAGAACAGACTGCTCTAAGTATTTCAGGTAAGAATACACCTGCCAAAGCAGGAGACTTAAGAGATGCAGGTTCGATCCCTGGGTTGGGAAGATCCCTTGGAGGAGGGCATGGCAACCCACTCCAGTATTCCTGTCCAGAATCCCATGGACAGAGAAGCCTGGCAGGCTGCAGTCCATAGTATCACAGAGAACTGGAAATGACTGAAGTGACTTAGCATGCACACACCAGCAATGCACAAGGATTCTAATTTCTGCACATGCTTGTGAACACTTGGTTCTTTTTTTTCCTTAAAAATAGTTGACATCTTTAGAGGTATGAGGTAGCATTTCACTGTGGTCTAAAAAGAATATCTTGATTCCAGAAGTGCTTATACTAATTCCAGGTATTTTAGAGGACAGGGGTAGGGAACAACAGCTGAACACACAAGTCCACGTTCTCCTTCCTTTGGGTGCCATGTTCTATATGCCTCCTAATCCAGAGCTCATTATGCCCGCATTCCAGGAAGCACATTTGACTGGCTCTTTTCTATGGTTCTCTTAAAGGTATCTATTTTTCTCAGTATTCCTTGGTGGTCAGATGATTGTAGAGAATTTTTTTAAAACGCCAAAGATAAAAAAATAAAACCAGCAAGTTTATCATAGCAGAGGGCAGGATTAACGATGAAGACACATGGTCTATGTTGTCCTTGGCTATATACATGGAGGATAGTAACTGATCAACAGTCATCCTCTGCATCATTTTAAGTGGATGAAACATAAGGAATGACAAGAGCGTCTACTATGCAAATACTCAAGCACTCCTTAAAACTCATACATATTTAAGAAGTTAAAAAAAAAAGGAAGAATCAGAAAACAGGAAGAGATGGTTAATTCAATGATCCAGCAACACAGAAGCCGTGCACTGGGCCTATGTGAATCGATCCACACGCACTGACCTATTTAGTCCTCACAGCAGCTCCAGGAGTTGGTACTGTGAGCTGCCTTATAAGGGACAGGAGATGGAATTCCATGTCCTGTCCTTTTCCTCACTATTCGGTACTGCATGCCTGGTTAAAACCATTTACTAACGGTTACTTTCTAAAACGTTGCCCTGTCCATCTACACACACTATAATTCTCAATTCTATACTTTCTCAGAAAGCCTTCAACTCTAAGACGTAGCTTATTTCCTATAGCAAAATTCCATCATTTATGCCCGTTTCTCCCAAAAAGAAACCTTTCATATGTTAAACAAACCATTTATAATTGGGTTTGCAGAATTATGTGGTTATCAGTGGATAAAATAGTAGTACTTGAAGAAGCTTAAATCCAGAAATCTTATCTGGAAAAGTTATTAAACCAAACACACACAAAAGAAACAACACAAAAAAACCTGATACCTGAGAAAGTTACCTGTACTTAAAAATATGCTCTACTGGGGGAAAAAGAATCAACTCTTTCATCCAACTAAAAACAAGAAATCAAAAGAAATTAAACTTAGATAAAAAGAACATGTGAAAATGCTCCGATGTGCATACCTGAGGTATAATTGACATTTTCTTCCTTAAATCATGAAGACCAATTTCGGTTGTCAAGATCTTATCAATCCAGATTCTACCTTCAGGCTCCGACAATCTAAAAAGGGCAGCGATGAGGGAACTTTTTCCAGCTCCTGTTCTTCCCACAATGCCAACCTGCAGAGATCCAGGAGGGATTAAGAACTAACAATATGCAACAAACCTAGGAAAAACTCTAGTTGCTGAAGATGAATTTTAAAAATTCTACTGAGTGTAGTCTCTCTAGATCCTCAGCTGTGGCACTGTTGAGATTTGGGTCAGGTAATTCTTTGCTGGGGAAGGGAAGCTCTCCTGAGAATTGTAGGATGGATACCAGTAGCCATGGACTCTACCCAGATGGTGGAAACCAAAAACAGCAGACATTGACAAATGTGCCTTGGTTAAGACCCCTGGTTCGAAAAACAGAATCAGTCCACAATCAGTAAAAACTCAGAAGCTTTCCAAGTGTTCCATGAGAATTCAACTTTTACATCAGTTGTATTCCCAGTGTCTAGATATTTTGAACATTGAGAATTATGTGAGCAATTCTGCAGATATGTCAACAAGTCAAGTCAGAAGTCTTACATATAAACAAATATTCAGATTTCCAGATTTCTTTCAGTTAGGAGGAAGTATTCTTTCGTAGACAAACTAAATCACTTCCAGATAATAAATACCTTACTAATGACTTGTCTTGAAAGGAAACATCTTAAAATTTTAAAATGCTAGTCTCCATGTCTTAAAAGGCAGTAGCCAGGTAGACAAAACACACATAATGAGGTCAACAAAAACAACAACACAAACAACACTTTCTATTTATATGGGATCTTTTCATCTCAGCACTTCAAAAGACATTTTACAAACCAATTAATTCTTATAATTAAACCCTGGAAAGATACGTGTCAAGTATCAGCCAAGTTATTAAAACCTAACCAAAGAGAAATTAAGTGCATTAAACAATAGATCAAAGATTCAATATATGCACAGAAAATGCGGATCAGGAGTAAATCTTGATTGTATAAACTGGTTAGTTGTCCAAATTCAAACATGTATGCAGAAATTGGTCTTTTTTACCAATTAGGTGGCAAACTACAAATTCCCTGGTGGGGCATACGATATTCTTTCACGTGTGCTAAGTCACTTCCGCCGTGTCTCACACACTGTAGCTCGCCAGGCTCCTCTGTCCATGGGATTCTCCAGGCAAGAATATTGGAATGGATTGCCCATTTCCTCCTTCAGGGGATCTTCCCAACTCAGGGATCAAACCGGCTAGCACCACCTGGGAAGTCCACGATATTAGCCAAGTCCAGAGGGCATAGCCAGCACCAGAAACCTGTGACCAGCAGTGCTCCCCTCTGCGGCCTTCTGAAGTTGGCTTTAGTGATGCTTGTGTTTTGTCTTCATCATTATCTCCCTCACACAGAGGGGGACGTGCTTTTCACTCACTTGTAAATAAATTTAAAAAACAGGGAAGAACCAAACCACTCTGAGCACTGATTATACTAAGGTAACTTGATTTATTTTCTCATTAAATACTTCCAAAGTTTCAAACCTTAAGTCTATAAAGACAATAATTCAATTTCAAAAATTTAGACACATTAGCAGAAAGAAAAGTGGCTTTTCTCTGTACCTATTTTGTATGCTATGATAAATCCTGATTTATATAATATAGATAGGACACTTTCTGCAGCTAAGCAGGTCCTAAAGAATATATATATATGTTTTGTGTTTTACATATAGATTTTGAACATGCAGATTACATTCCAGACCACCACAATAATGGGAATATAAACAAATAACCCAAGTCATATGATATTTTTCTTCCTCTGAATTTGTCTTCCTCTAAAAAATGGTAACCATCACCTGACCCCTCTTCGGGATGGAGTAACTTCAAGAACACTGAATACAGGTCATCATGACGAATATAATTATAATGAAAAGGTTTGAAATATTGCACGAATTACCAAAATGTGACAGAGATATGAAGTGAGTACATGCTACAGGAAAAATGGTGTTGCTGCTCGTGCTTAATGCAGAGTTGCCACAAACATTCCATTTGAGAAAAAACAGAACCCCCCAGAGAAACAGCACTTTGAAACACAATGAAACCAGGTATGCCTCCACTTCTGGGTGTTTTAATATGTAAATCAACACACGACACAATACAGGTGAGAACTGTGTCTATGAAAATGTTCGTACACCTCTATGCTACTCATATTGGTGGTGGTTTAGTCGCTAAGTTGTGTTTGCCTGTTGTGACCTCATGGGCTGCAGCCTGCCAGACTCCTCTGACCATGGGATTCTCCAGGCAAGAATACTGGAGTGGGTTGTCATTTCTTTCTCCAGAGGATTTTCCCAGCTCAGCAATCAAACCTGGGTCTACTGCATTGCAGGCAGTTTCTTTACTGAGTCACCAGGGAAGGCCATGCTATTAATATCAGCTATACTGAAACTGATGCATCTATGTAAACTGGGATATTTGTAGACTTTGGGTAAATGGCCCAGATATGGCAGGGACACTGAGGGCTGCTCGGGGCCATAGGAATGCAACTTCAACAGTCCAGCGGGGAGAGGTAAGAACAGAACAACTCAAATAAAGCCCAGACCAGGCTATCTCTACCATTCACTGATCAAAACTATTATCTGAAAGTCTTTCCCAGGTCACCAACGTGTTTTACAAATTGCCCATGGAGAGAGCCACCAGTGGCACTGAAATTTACATTCCTGAAACCAAAGACATTCAGAGAAAATCTTTAGAGATCCTGCTCAAATGCAATGCTGAGAAAAGAGGTCTCTTTGGGCCTGAGACTCTGCATTTCTGAGAGGCTCCCAGGTGTTATAGGTGCTGTGGCCCTGGCAACACAGTCTGAGTTGCAAGGAATTAGGAAGCTGGGACAATCTGGGAGTGAGGGGAGGGTTTGCTGAGGATATATTATGTAAAAAGGAGAAAGGGTAGGAAACTAATATTTTTGCACATTATAGCAAGGTCTAGTAAGCATCTGTAAAAATGTATTATCCAAGTAATAGCTCCGAGCGAGAAAAAAATAACAAACCAAAATCAATCTACCTCTAGAGCTGGAAAACGCTTTAAAATGGCCCAGTACTTTCTAAAACGATCAAATCAACCACAAAATCATCTAAATGAAAAATGCAGGCAGTGTTCAGAATCTACTCAGGAAGTCTACGGTGCTATTTACCTCATTTTGGTTCTTTATTTTCACTTGCTATTTCTTCTATGAATTAGAAACCAGCATAATACTATTAATTTTTCCCATTTACTTCTGGGAATACGGACAGCAGAGAAAATGAGAGAAAGAGAATTAAAGCCCCAGTTGTGCTGGGCTGGCTCACTCTCACATCCCCCAACTGCCGTCTCTCAATCAAATCCAACACCAAAGGGGTGGCCTGGAGTGACGGGGGGCTGGGACAGGTGAGCAGGAGGGGGAACCTGGGATGTACACAGGGAGACTGAAATGACTTCATGAACACACTGCCCGAGTGTCATCTCCAAACACCGAAATGAAGCTAAGAGTGATAGTGACAGAGGACTGAGACACAGATCAAAAGTCACATTATTGCAGTTTTTAATTCATTCTCCAGACTCAATTTTCCTACATACATTTTAGAAGCTCAGATAGACCTATGATTCAGGGATTTTAAGATGGAAGAATGCACGTAGCTGTATTGCAGTTTCTTAGATAATTCATATTTTATGGCTTTTGGGGGAACTTAAGATGGGTAAATTAACAGAAATATATATACAACAGGAAATATGGTGGACACAATGTCTGCAAGCAAGCAAGCCTCACTTCCTTCCCAACCTACGAGCCAGCTTTTGCTGTGTGACTAACTGAAGCTTCTCCCTGCATATCATTTGGGCGTTAAATTGAACACTCTTTTCGCGTCACAAGGGTATCATTCATTAAATTACAGCTCCAGTCCACTAGATGGGTCTGTGGTGGGAAGAGTTTTAAAGAGCATGTTAAATACCAAGTATTTAACATGGTAGGTAACAGGTTATTTACGCAGTTGTGCTGTGTGTGTGTTTTGGTTACTGGTTGGTTGGTTACTGGTTACTATGTGTTACTCAATCACTTTCCCAGCAGGGAGTCTCTCAGCACACTCCGTGTGCCCTGAAAAATACAATTTTGTGGGGGAACAGAGATGAAAATAAGATGCTCTCCCATCTTTAAGAAGCATTAGGGATCTGTGAGATACAGACGCCAAATTAACTGTGATAGAGTACAGATAATGTAACACTGACCAACTTAGCCATTTTTACGTGGACAGTTTAGTGTTAAGCACACTTTGTTGTCCCTCCCGAATATTTTCCCCCTTGTAAAGCTGAAACTAACTCTGTATGCATCATACAACCACCACCAACTCCCTCGCTCAGGTCATGGCAACCACTATCCGATTTTCTTTCTTTATGGATCTGAGTACTCCAGGAAAACTCAAGTGTGGAATCCTACAGTACTGGCGCCTTCTGTGTCTGCCTTATTATCATTTAACCTGATGTCCTGAGATCGGGATTTTCTTCCTTTTTCAGGCTGAATGTTTCACTGTGAGGATACACCACATTTGTTTATCCATTCGCCTGTCACTTTCTTTAGACATAAGACACTGAGGAAGAAGTGAGTGTCTTGCAGAAGCAGACACGCTGGAGTCAGCTCAGAAAATGAGAAGCCGGCCACCAAGCAGGTGCCGACGGGAAGGGTCTCTGAAATACAGGGCAGCACGTGCAGTGGGAGCTAGGGGGACAGCAAGCTTCGGGAGAGCCCACAGACGCCCGGAGTGCCGGGAGTATGTGAACATCAGAACCTAGAGCTCGAGGGGCAGGCGGGGCCAAGGCAGGCAGGGAAGACGTTCCTACCTCCTTGTCAACTCTCACTAAGTCTCTTTCCAAGAGCATGCCCTGGTTCTCACCGACAGACCGATCTAAATTTCATGCACACAGGATGAAAAGACTACCCACCCCAACGCCCGACACACCGCTCAGGAAGCCCACAGCAGATGTGGGGCTAAATGCTCACAGGTAAACTATTACAGAAGGAAGTGGCCCAAACAAACCTTTTCTCTCGATTTAATGAGTGCTGTCAGGTGCTTCAGTACCAGAGGCCCATCTAGGCTGTATGAGAAGTTCACGTTGTCAAAGATAATCACGCCTTCGTGGGGCCAGGACGGCGGCGGGCGTTTCTGGGATTCCCAGGGCGCTTCTTTTTCCAGATCTGTATACTCGATCACCCTTTCTACTGAAATCATCTGAAACATAGGACATCACACGAGTTAGGAACAGAGGGTCTTCGTAATGGATGTCAGGTTATAAATGAAACGTCTGCTTTTGTATCTTTATATCTGCATTTCTGTAGTTAAGAATACCGCAGGTCTCAGCATCTACAAAAGACAGAAGTACTAACTTAAAGAGCATACTGATGATGGGTAACTTTTTCATTGTCTCGTAACACATTTATTATGGCTACCATGTTCAACATTATATCAAGACTAAATGTCCTACAGCAATTAAATACTCTAAGCGACCCAAACCTTGTCAATGAAAACAGTATATATGGACAGAAATCATCATTAATATTTTGCTATAGAAGGATCATTTGTTGTACATGAGTAGAACTGGATGGTCACTACATCTCATTTTAATAATTAGCTACTTCCTATTCTATTAGAGAGTGAAATAGACACATTTCAGTTTCATCATTTTCTCTCTTTAGGAGAAAATGAAAATATTCAAAAAGGAAGCAATTTAAATATTGACAAGGCCTCCTAAACAAACACAACGTTGATAATACTTTCCAAAAGGAGGGCCATCAGTAAGTTCAGGCATTCAACACATACAAGGAGACATTCAAAATGGAGATGGTAGAGAATAATTAAATTAATTGAACAAATATACCTCAAAATACTAAATTCTTAGACTATTAAATAACAAATGTAAATAAGCTTCTAAGAAATAAGCTGTATCTTCTGCAGGATGTCAGAAACTCCCTCCTACAGAGGCATGTATTAAATCTGAAGACAGCCTGTGATGAATATAAAACCAGCTGACGTGGCATACATAAGACTGAAAAAGAGGTATATATTTTATTTTAAATAAATGTTAAACAGATGCTGGAAGGATATAATAAACCCTATTAGCTATAATGTAAAAAAAAAGTCTTAAGAATTTTTGTTTTACATAATAATTGCCTTTATGTCATTTAACGTTAAGGAAAAGGCGAAAAGGTAACATCACCATGTTTTCAACTTCGGCACTTTGCCTGACGCACCACTGGAACATCCCCATGAGCGTGAGGGCGTAGGACAGCGCCAGGCCAACCTGCCCAGCATCCAAAGCTAAATGAGGAAGAAGAAAGGAAGCATTTCAGTTCTATTGTAAACCCTGAGCTGGGCTGCTCCTGTCACTGTGCCTAGACTTCTCTATAGTATATAAATCACTGGCACATAGATAGTGTTACTTATACTTTTACTAACTGTTGATAGAGACCATGAAAGTAAAGTAAAAAACAAGCAAACAAGAAGACAACAAACCACCACTATGCACACAGAAAGCTATTAAAAGAGCTTATTAATCCTGACAGGGTTGACATACTCTTGACAGTTATGATGTAGGGAAGGAAACACGCCATCATGCAGACTTTCGTCACTATGGTTTCAAGGATCATTATGTAATTTCACTTTTTACGTGCAACGCAGCCACAGTTGGAAACCACGAAAAACACGTCAATTGGTTCTTCGAGCCAGTGCTTTTAAATCTAAAATACTGCTCCTGTTGTTCCATTATTAAACCCAATGATTCAGTGTTGTTACTATGGAATAATAATTCACAATAGGGACGGTGAACGCATGCTATGCACACCAACACCACCCGCTCATCTGGTACCCACACAGCAGTGAGGATGCTGTTCTTCCCTGCAGAGAATGTTTCTCACCGCAGTACACCGGGCATCTATAACCAAGAGATCTGAGCAGTCCTAAAGCCACAAGCTGGACAAAAAGCTTAACAGCAAACTTGTTTGTCTCTTCCCAAGCTAAAATGCTAGCAGTAATGTTCAGAAAGTCAGTTGCCAGGCTGACTTCATCCCGCTGAGGACAGATTAAAGGGTCCAAAGAACACATCAAGAAGTCTCACCAAAAGCCTCATCAAGACACAAATGACTCCTCTACAGGGGCCGCACTGCACTATCACACGGTGCAAACACGTTTAACACAACTCATGAGAACGGAACCGTATATGAGACAAAGGGGCAATAAGGTAAATTAACAACTGCAAATGCAGCTGTAACTGTAATCAAACCACAAAGTGATGCACTTACTTTTTGCCAGAATCAGGGACCCAAAGGCAACAACAATGACAAAAACAGCGCAGATGGCGTCCAGACGCACAGCGAACCAGCGGGACGTCGTCAGAAACAAGAACCAAGCCTCTGGATTTGAGGACAGAAATAAGCAGAATCAATGACCCGAGATACCACGTAGGCTGCTTTGAATTGGGACAGGGTCTTCCGCGCAGGTGAACTACAGAAGATTTTTACACAGGTTAGGACAACAAAGTTATAGGCTCAAGCACCTTGAGGAGTGCAACAAGCTAGCTTCTGACATGACAACGTATGGGAACACAGGCATCACTCCAGGAGCCTCGTGGGAAGCAGGCACTGGAAACTTCAAGCCGCAGGTTATAAAGAGAAATATGATCCTAATAATTAACATACAAAAAATGGCCTCATCGTTGTGTGTCTCATGGTACTGGGCGCCAAGTGAGGCTTATCCTCTCACAAAGGTGACCGTTCCCAAGTCTATGCTGGCACGGAGCATGCCTGGCACTGTCTCCAGCACCGTCTGCACTTACTCCAGGGCCCCACATAGTGCTAATTCTTAGGAGCCAGTATTTGAAGGACCATCAGATAACAGTATCTGCATGTGGCTTTCCAAATGTCATTTCATCAGTTGGACCAGGATTTTATTAATGTAGAGGAAATTCTGGATGCCGTATCTGATAATGGAGAAATTATTTTCCTTAATGCTCTGAAAGGATGAGATGCTTAGATAGCATCACCGACTCAATGGACATGGGTTTGAGCAAACTCCTGGAGACAGTGGAGGACAGGGAAGCCTGGCGTGCTGCAGTCCATGGGGTGGCAAAGAGTTGGACACGAAGGACCAACTATAGCATGCTCTGAAAACAATCCGCAGACTATCAGCCTGTGGGCCAAGAATGGACACAGCTTGCTTTTTAAAATAAAGTTTTATTGGGAGATAGTCACAGCCGTTTGTTGATGTATTCTTTTGCCTGCCTTAGTGCTATAAGAGCAAAGCTGAGTAGTTGCAACAGAGACTGTGTGTGTTTCTTTTAAGTTTGTTGACATCCTTCTTAAAGGGCCAAAGGCATAGGATGTGGTGACAGTTGGACAATGCAAGGCAGTAAGAGGAGGAAAAGCAGCGGGTGACAGGGGAAGAGGAGAGCACACAGTTGCTGAGAGGAAGGGCTGGGGGAGGCAGGTTTACAGAGGGAGACACAGGGCAGCATAGAGAGTGCTGCAGGCCAGCAAGGCCATCTGAGAGGGAGGTCAGGCCTCAGAAGGCAGCATATCCCATCCTTTGAAATCATTTCCAGAATTCTGCAGACCTGAGTGCAAGTCCTGGTGGGAGTCGAACAGTTCCTGAAACCTCTGTTCGGCTTTGTACGCCCGGATGGTCCAGAGGCCTTGGAGAGAAGACGACAAGTGGGAAAACACCGGGCTCCGAGCTGGGGAATCAGAGACAAACACATGACAGAGAAAATCAGCGAGGCTGGATGCGAGGAAGTCAACTGTTTCCTGTGCTTGGCCGGTCATTCATCTTCCCAAGGGGCACACCCAGGGCTTCTTGGCAACTGCCTGGCAAAGTACCTACTGTGACTCTCAAATCACTCCTCATCCCAAGCTTCACTTTCACAACCCGCATATAACAGATTCCCTTCAAAGTCATCTTTGACCAAATTCAATTTGGACCTATATTTAGATAACGCATTTCTGTACTAACTCATTCATCAAGGTCCCCTTCAATCTTGCCTCCCTCCGTACTGTTCTCTGTCATCCCTCCAGGTAGAAGTCATAATTCACTAATTTGTGATTATGATTTTTAACCTTAATCCTCCATAAGAGTCCTCACCACACTGAATTTTGATGAGCTTTGTGTTGTCACCACCATAAGATTAGAAACTTAAGGGCTGGCAGAGGACAGTGGTGAGATAAGTGAGGTGAGCGGACAGTCTGCCCGTCCCTGTATCTCAGCATCATCCCTGCACCTGCACCAGGAGTCTCTGGGCGGGTCACAGAGAACCTGGTGCTATACCACCCTTGTGACCGCAGGAACCGTGCAATTAAGGCATCTTCCTCTCTGGGAAATAGAGGGATGTCCTTATAACTGTCCTGCTGGATACCTGGGGAATCGAGAGGTCACTGCATCTGACACAGCCTCAGGGGCCATTCTCTTTACAGTGATTTCATGTAGGTTTTCGGCCTGGTGGCATTCGTTTCCGGCCATCTTCTCTAAGAGAACACTGACCACAAGCACCAGGGTCAGGCTCCTGCACATCAGGAACAGGTGGGCTACAGGCTGCTGGGCTGTGAGGACCCCTTACGGTTCTCATTTCCACTGTGAACAAGGCTGTTAAGCTGTGTTTTTTTTTCCCCATAGGTAGACTGTAACCTGTGACCTCTGTCAGGGATGAGTGATAACCTGTGTTGTATTAATATCAGCAGGACAATACTTTGCTACCTGTGCAACTCCTGGAAAAGATCATTACTTCTAACATGATGCACTATTTTCCTTTTTAGAAAAATGATGCATTATTTGCCTTTACTGAGCGGCTGGTCTATGTTAGGAAGTATGTCAGGTCTATGTTAGGATGAGCAAGACAAAATCGGTCCCTATCCTCATGGTGCTCACATTCGTTGTCCTTGTGCTATAATGCAAAGCTGCAACTAACACACTACCAGCTGAACAACTGCCTGAAGGGCCTCACTGACTCATAAGGCCCCTAATATGCAATTATGAAACGTAGACTTGGTAAGAAATTCCAACACAGAATCTGCAGGATTTCAGAGTTCTGGTTAAGTATCATAAATGGAAGTCAGTCTGCACTGACATCCCAACATGAGAGCCCTGGTACTCACTTGTAGATTCTAGGCGTTTGACATCTCGCGATGTTTCTAAGAAATATCGCCGGAGAACAAAGAAAATGATGCCAAGGGGAACCAGGGGTATGGCAATCCAAGGAATCACGGCCACTGCCACGCCCACCACACCAATCACTTGTAGAAACGTCTGAAAGAGAAAATACAGATACAAGGGCCTGTTTATCGAGCATTCTCCTAAAAAATAAAATTTAATGGGTTGTTTTGTTAAAGTCCTTTTCCTCAAAGGATATGCTGGAAAAAGGTTGTTCTCGTGGTGTTTACTGTACACTTACCGTGTGTATAACACTGGGCTAAGTACGAAGTGTCTAAGTATAAGCTCTTTTGATCGACTAAGCAGTACCATTTGGAAAAGATGAGAATATCTGAGGCTCACAAAACAGAAACTATCGTGAGACAGTCAGCTGTCATCCTATCACAGATGAGGAAACCAGAAACCTCAGCTATACATGGAGAGATAAAGATGTGGTTGGTTACAAATTCTGAGTTCAGAAAAGGAAGAAACATTCAAATATTGACCTTTGAGAGTTGGAATTCTTTCTTGGTTTTCTGTCCATAGTGACTGTTTATGTGCTAAGTGCACATAGTGTACATTCAAAGCATCACATATATGAACTCATTATTCATCACAGTAACCCTACTGAGTAACGGCATTCTCTCATTTTATAGATGAAGAGCAAAGTCAATTTGATGTCAAATGCAAAGCGTAAGTCACAGAGCCCTGCAGCCAACTTTCTACCATTATGCTAAAGATTCAAAGTGTCCATTTCAAACAACTATTTAATCCAGTTTTTCACCTGAGAGAATATGGTCATTGTGGACAATAAGGAGTGATTCTTTTCTTTGCAGCCAATGGTATCATGCCATCTTAGACAGAGTTTGGGGCTAACCTTCTCAAATACTACCAGGAAGGGTAAGACATGCCAATACTCTTAATCTGAGCAAAACCTGAGATATACCAACAACATAAAAACAAGGTGATAGGAATTAAACGAAATAATGTTTATAAAGTGCTTACCATTTCATATATAACAAATATAAATTCTAACTTCCTTCCTTCTGTTCTAGATGCAAGGAACCAAGATAGGGGGATGGTGTGTTAATAGATTAATGGGCCCAAAGAATCTTAACAATCTCACGAAGCCGGACCCTGTGAGAAAATGCACTGTAAAGACAGGAACAGCTTCATACTACACAAGGACCTATCAGAGCACTTGCAGGAAGCAATTCCTAAATGGAATGATGACTGTGGCTTTTCTCTGACAACAGAGAATATCGAACGTGAGGTCTATTTTGTTAAAGAGGCACATTTCCAATAATATGACGACTAAACCTCATGCCTACTATAATTTCTGTCCTCTCTGTATTTCCAACTATAGGCCTTCCCAAGACTGATAGCCTTAGGGAAATGGAGGGAAGCCAACATTTTTTTTGGAGACATAATGTTTCTCATTCTGTGTCTTCTCTCTCTTTCAAGCTTTTGTGTGAAGACTTAACTGTTGTAAAACTGTTAAGCGCTTATTTAGAGGAAACAAAGGAACAAGAGATTGGTTCCAAATAGGAAAAGAACTACGTCAAGGCTGTATATTGTTACCCTGCTCATTTAACTTATATGCAGAGTACATCATGAGAAACGCTGGCCTGGAAGAAGCACAAGCTGGAATCAAGACTGCCAGGAGAAATATCAATCACCTCAGATATGCAGATGACACCAGAAAGTGGCAGAAAGTGAAGAGGAGCTAAAAAGCCTGTTGATGAAAGTGAAAGTGGAGAGTGAAAAAGTTGGCTTAAAGCTCAACATTCAGAAAACAAAGATCATGGCATCCGGTCCCATCACTTCATGGGAAATAGATGGGGAAACAGTGGAAACAGTGTCAGACTTTATTTTTGGGGGCTCCAAACTCACTGCAGATGGTGAGTGCAGCCATGAAATTAAAAGACACTTACTCCCTGGAAGAAAAGTTATGACCAACCTAGATAGCACATTGAAAAGCAGAGACATTACTTTGCCAACAAAGCTCCGTCTAGTCAAGGCTATGGTTTTTCCAGTGGTCATGTGTGGATCTGAGAGTTAGACTATGAAGAAAGCTGAGAACTGAAGAATTGATGTTTTTGAATTGTGTTGTTGGAAAAGACTCTTCAGAGTCCCTTGGACTGCAAGGAGATCCAACCAGTCCATTCTGAAGGAGATCAGCCCTGGGTGTTCTTTGGAAGGAATGATGCTAAAGCTGAAACTCCAGTACTTTGGCCACCTCATGCGAAGAGTTGACTCATTGGAAAAGACTCTGATGCTGGGAGGGATTGGGGTCAGGAGGAGAAGGGGATGGATGACAGAGGAGATGGCTGGATGGCATCACTGACTCGATGGACATGACTTTGAGTGAACTCTGGGAACCGGTGACGGACAGGGAGATCTGGTGTGCTCGCAAAGAGTTGGACACAACTGGGCGACTGAATTGAAGGGGAAAAGTGGTTCGCTTATGAATCAAAGTGAGTGATATTTTCTATTCCATGCAGTATGAATTGGTAGTTGAGATTAAGGGGAAAAGCTAGAATTTGCAATCTTGTGAATTCCCGGAAATTTAACTGTCTCCACCCCCAGGTCAGCTTTCTTGGAGCAAGCAGCCTGGTTAGGACATCAAGATGACTAAGACTGAGGACCCTATCACCACCACCTGTGGAAGGGAAATCTGATGAGCACCTCTGAATGGATGCTGTCTCTGGACAGCAGCTGTTTCTGACAAAAACACAGTGGCATCTAAATAAATTGTTAACTAAGTATACAAACACAGCAGAAAAAGGAAAAAAAAGTAATGCTTTCTGAAAAAATGTTAATGGTTTTGTGCAAAAAACCATTCAAAAATGTGAAAACTAAAATAACTGCTTTATTCCTAGTGCACATGGCAAATTTTCTCATTTCACTTCAGAAATTCCACCATTTCCTATATTCAGTTGACAAAGTAAGTGGTGGTGACTACCTCACCCTCAAATTATCAATAATAGATAATTCATGAGGCTTGCCATGGGTGCCTCCTCTCTAGAATTTTACAGACATTATATAATTTCATTCTCATATCAAATCTGAATAGGAGATTCCTGTTTTAAAAGCTGAGGGAGAGGGAAAGGGTGGGATGGTATGGGAGAATGGCAATGAAACATGTATATTTTCCTGTAAGAAACGAAACGCTAATCTATGTTCAATGTAGGATGCAGGAGGCATGGGGCTGATGCACAGGATGATTCAAGTAGAGGATGGGGGTGGGAGGTGGGAGGGGATTCGGCATTGGGAGATTGTGTTCACCTATGGCTGATTCGTGTCAATGTATGGCAAAACAAATACAGTATTGTAATTTAAAAAATAAATAAATTTAATTTAAAAAAATAACAAAAAATAAAAAAAATTAAAACATAAAATAAAATTAAAAAAAAAAAGAAAGTGACCACAGTTTAAAAAAAAAAAAAAAAAAAAGCTCAGTGAAGTTTAGTAATTTGCTCAAAGTCAGAGAATTCATTCCTTTTGACTCTAAGCCTGTTCTTTAATTTCTACCTGCTATGGTATCCCACATATATATATAATTCATAATAAAAAAGCTAAGATCTAAATATCTTCCCCTTTTATGTTTTTCCCCGTTTATCTGCATTTTCTATTTCTGTTAAATTTCTTAGGGTTACACGGGTCTCTTCCACGCAGGGACCAGTTCATGTTTACTAGTTACTTAGGGCACCAGAGCCTGCTCACCTCAAACAGCAGACAGATCAGGAAAAGGTCTTAAAAAATGAATGCTACATATTTTAATAAATACTGTTTAATAGACACTTACATATTTTAATAAATACTATTTAAATAAGAAAACTTTCATAAGCATAAAAGACAACCCAATTTAACTGTCATAAATGCATATACCCCAAGAACACAAAATGAGACTTAAGTTTTATAAGTTCAGTATATACATTTGGGTTAAAGTTTCCCCAGGAATTCTCTATGTCTACAATTAATACTATATTCTAATACTGCAGATATAACGTGTTCCTTTCACAAGCACAGTTTTAAATATGAGGGCCTGTTTGCCTGTTTAGCATTTAAATTCCAAATTGCTTACAGTCCTGTAGGAATTCCTAGGTATCTACCCACATTTTACTTTCAACTTAATTCCACAGGATTCTATTCCTGCTAGTCTTTGTGAAGCTTGTGCCAAAGAACATGTTTTCTATAAACAGCAGTAAAAATGTATTCTTCTTATTTTATGCAAATAAATATGCCATCCATACTTTTGGCTCACTCCATGCTTATTTGAACTCTCTCTTGCTCATGCTCATATTAGGCACAATATGAAATACGTATTCAATCATAAAGTCACTTAACTAGACATTACTTTTATTATCTGTGTAAAGTATTAAAAAATAAAATCAGGATCATTAAGACTGCTAACACCTCAGAAGACTCTCAAACCTTTGAATTTTCCTGTCAGATTCTTAAGAATTTTGTTCCAAGTTGTGATAAGTACAAATCATCCTGACTGCCTTAAACTTCTACTGATTTATAATGGAAGATATGACTCAAATGCCATAAACAAGATTCATCTCTTGGCACAAGTTTCTTCTGATTTAGGGAAAGAAACAAATGCTGCCGAGTTTTGATCAGTAAGGTGTCTGCTGATGTGGGTGTAGGAGTGATTCTATTTATTCTGGAAACATATGAGATAAAAAAAATCACCTTTCAATGAAATGACTATCTCATCAATTGTGCTGCTAGGATGCTAGGATAACACAAGATACTTGTTTTAAAATCTTGAACAGGCTACACAAAACTCTCCAAGTATTAAGAAATAAAATGTAATTTCTATGAATCAATATTCAGTACCCTTCAAACACAGGATAAATATTAGTAAAGGGAAAAACGAGGAAAGCTCTTCAGTGTAAGGTCCTAAATCTAATACTGACTTAGAGTTAATATTGAGTCTACAGGTGTTAAGTGGAGATAGTATCTTGAATGTTCAACGGGAGCTTAGAGACCACCTCTGGTTTGGTTACAGACTCTTCGTTTATCACCTGTTTCTCTTGACCTCACCCAACCGAATTAAATCTGTTAAATCAGAAAATGATGGGAAGTTGGTGTGTCTTATCTGTATGATGAGATCCGTACACACTCTAGTATTAAGTTTTCTAAACGTGTGTTGTCCTTAGGATTCATTAACCATCCCTTTCATCCCTAATTTGACTGCCTCAGATCTTTTCTGAGGCATCCACTCTGTCTGCAAAACCTGTGTAATTCTTCAGAGTTAGCCCCTAATCCTGAGTCACAGCTAGCTCCACTGAAGAGTAAATGGCGAGACTTGGTTTACAATTCTTGAACAAACACAACAGAGACCATTAAGAAAACATAGTGCACTTTCCCCTTCCTTTGTGTTCAGCAGATCTCAATGATCAATAGCTTCCTGTCTAACCTTTCTCAGCGACTGAGCTTATTATGAAATTCAAGACGCAGAGTCCATCTAGTTGCGATTTTAAAAAGGGCCACCTTAACACAACTACTGAAGCCCACATGCCCTGAAGCCCGAGCTCCACAAAAAGATAAACCACGACAATGGGAAACCTGCGCACTGCAATTAGAGAGTAGCTCCTGCTCATCGCAACCAGAGAAAAGCCAGCAGCACAGCAACGAAGACTCAGCGCAGCTAAGAATAAAATAATTCAAAAATCGGAGTCAGTTCTCATGAGGTGGATAAACCTAGAGCCTACTATACAGAGTGAAGTAAGTCAGAAAGAGAGAGAGAAATATCATAACTAACACGAAGAGTCAGACATGTCTGAGCGACTCCCTTTCACTTTTCACTTTCATGCACTAGAGAGGGAAATGGCAACCCACTCCAGTGTTCTTGCCTGGAGAATCGCAGGGACCGGGGAGCCTGGTAGGCTACTGTCTATGGGGTCACACAGAGTTGGACATGACTGAAGTGACTTAGCAGCAGCAGCAGCAGCAACGCATATCTATGGAATCTAGAAAAATGGTACTGAAGAATTTTTGCACAGCAGCAGTGGAAAAACAGACATGAAGAATAGACTTATGGACATGGGGAGAGGTAGGGAGAGCGTGGAGAAAGTAACACGGAAACTTACATTACCATATGTAAAACAGATAGACAACAGGAATTTGCTGTGTGTCTCAGGGAACTCAAACGGGGGCTCTGTATCACCCACCTAGAGGGGTGGGACGGGGCGGAAGAGGGGAAGAAGGTTCAAAAGGGAAGGGATATATGTATACCTATGGCTGATTCATGTGGGTTTGACAGAAAACAACAAAATTCTGTAAAGCAATTATCCTTCAATTAAAAAATAAATTTATAAAAATAAAAAATTAAAAGGCACACCTTAAAAATAATCCACATAAAAATGAAAATAAAATGTTGAACAAGGTACCTCATAAAAAAACTAAATAAAAGAAAGCTGGAGTATCTATCTAACATGAAGTTAGGATGGACTGCTAGAAATAAAGGAAAATATTTCATAAGAATAAAGGGTCAAAACAACAAAATTTTGTAAAGCAATTCCCCTTCAATTAAAAGATAAATAAATTTCAAAATTTATAAAGGGTCAATTTTATACAATAGATTTTTTCTAAATCCAAATTTACATGAGCCTAATAACATAGCTCAATAATGTTTAAGGCAAAATCTGACAAAGCTTAGTAGAAATACACAATGCCATACCCATAGGAGATTTAAACTTACCTACCTCAAAAACTGAATAGGATAAACAAGTTAAAAAAAAATCAATGATATTTTTAAAACATCATTAACAAACATGACTTAATCAGGAAATATACAATAAGGCAGTCATTAGATGTTCTTTTCAATTATATATCCTATACTTTAAAGGAAGTATCAACAAACTTTAATGGACAGAACGAGTACAGAATATATTCTGACCTAAGTGGATTTAACAAGGAATCAGTAACAAAAAGGTAACTATTGTATCATTAATATTTGGAAGTTCAGAAACACATTGGAAGTATCTAATTCAAAACTGCAATAAAATTAAAGTATTCTGACATAAAAATCTACAGATATTAAAATCTGAAGGCTGCAACTAAGGCCGTGCTTAGTGTGTATTTCCCTCTGTCCACGCACAAAAAGACGACAGGCCCAGAGAGCTTCATGAGTAGATTGTGAAGAAAGTTTTACCAAATTCAATCAGGGAATTTGAGTCCAGTATTATAATATAAAAACCAGACAAAGACATGAAAAGAAACAAAAATTATACTCCAAACTGTCTTAAGAAAACTAAAGGACACACCAATAAACTGAATCTAACAACACAAAAAAGTAATGTTTCACAATCAAACTTGGCTAGGTAAGTCAGAAATCCACAGGGCTGGCTGTCACAAGCGATAGGCTGGAACTGTTGGGCAGGAGCCAATATCCTTCACATAGGCAGAATTTCTTTCTATTCACAGAAGCCTTAGCTCTTAAGCCCTTTCAACAGACTGAATAAGGCCCACCAAGACTATCTAAGATAGGATTCCTTACTTAAGTGAACTGATTATGCACTTTAATCATTTTTACAAAATATCTACACAGTAACAGCTTGACTACTTTTGGACTGAGTAACCGTGGAATGCCACTAGGCCAAACTGACGCATAAACTGATCCTGGTAGCTTAGTGGTTAGGGTTCCAGGCTTTCACTGCCACGGCCCGGGGTTCAATATCGGGTCAGGGAACCGAGATTCCCACAAGCTTGAGATAAGGCAAAAAATGAAAAAAAGAAAATACACTAACAAAAAGATATATTTCTCATGTACTTTTATGAGGTCTGCATACCTTTGATACCAAAAACTGGCAAAACATTCTAAGAAAATTATAAACCAATATAACTCATGAAGAAATGAAAATACTCTTGACAAAATATTAACAAATTGTATACAGTGATATGTAAAGAAAAAAATACGTTACACATTATGACCAGCTGTAGTTTATTTAAGGAATATAAGGTTAATTTAACCTGCAAATATGACTTGGTATAATTTATCACATTTAAAGATTAATGGTGAATAATCATGATTATCTCAACAAATGTAGAAAAAAATATTGGCCAAATTTCAAGACCTAGTCTTAGTTTTTAAAAACAGTAAAATTCTCAGGAATTTAGGAATTAAGGGAAATATTCAATCTACCTAAAAATTGTAGTCAACATCATTCTTGATGGAAAACTATTGAAATAGTTTTGCCTTAATAGTACAAGAATTTATTACTTTTCAACATTTTACTCAAACCTCTGCCACAGCAAGAAAGTACAACTAATGAATATTGTAAGTGAAGAAGCAAAACTGACATGACTGTGGATATAGAAAATTCTATATAATTAAAAGAAAAACTAAGTCCAAGAAATGCAAAGATTCACAAACGAATCATTATGTTTCTATATATTAGCAACAAGCAAGTGAAAAGTGATCTTAAAAACAATTCCATAAATACAATTGAAAGCCATTAAATATTCAGGAATGAAGTCAACCAAAGCATTAAGACTTATAGAAACTAAAAAAACACTTCTAAAATTAAAAATGATCTCAGTAAGTCAAATATATAGCCGACCTCAGACACTCCTCAAACTGACCTATAGATAAAAGGAAATATTAATTAAAATTCCAGAAGGCTGTCTTTGAAAACAAGTTTAAAGGTTTCTAAAATTTATACAGAAAAGTAAGTGATCTAGAATGATCAAAACAATCTCAAAAAGTACGGAGTTGGAGAAATTAAACCAAAACACGTCAAGTCTTATTAACACATACAATAAGACCGTGGTATTGGTAGAAGGATAAACAAATCACTGGAACAAAATAAAATATGCCAAATAAATAAAGTATACAAACTCAGACATGACGACACAGAGTCAACTGATTTAGAATCAGGTGCCAATTCAATGCATAAAGGTGTTGTAAATAAATGTGGCTAGCATAACTGGGGAAAAAAAATGACCAGTAAGCAAACATTAAAAAGAACTCTATCATTAATCATCAGGAAAATGCAAATTAATACCACAATGAGAGTAGTCACCCACAGAAAAACTAGACAGTGTCGCAAAAATTGCAAAGGTGTGGAACAACCAGAACCACCATGTTTTGCTAGTGGGTGTGTAAAATGGTGCAACCATGTTGAAAAGTTTAATGTTAATTTTAAGTTAACAAATGCTTACCTTATGAGCAATTCCACCTGTACATACGCATTCGATGGAGAGGAATGATAACCTATGGCCATATAAACACTTCTTAGAGAAGGTTCCCTGCTAAAAGCTATGAACAACACAAATGTCCATCAACTAGAGAATGGATACATAAATTGTGGCATCTTCGAACAATAGAATGACTCAGAAAGGAGTTAAGAAAGAAAAGAACCACTGAAACATGCCACAACACGGGTAGGTCTTGAAAATCTTGAAAACACGTTAAGCAAAGAAGGCAGCACAGAAAAACCTGTGCTGTGTTGATTCCATTTATTTTAGGAGCACAAAACCAGAAAAACTGACACACACTGAGAGCAATCTAGTACAACCATCGGGTATGGAAATTTACTCCAGAGGGCCAGGAGATATTTTCTGAGATGATGAGAATGCTCTAAATCTGGTTTTCGGTGCTAATCAAAGGAAGGCTAAATCAACAGACCCAAAGCAAAAGTTGCAAAAATCAAATGCATCCTGAAACTCACAAAGCAGAGAACAACCACAAGATAAATAGATTACAATAAATCATGTTCCACAACAGATTGAAGCAATATATCCACAGGCAAAATGCTAAGTACAGGGTTTTAACAAAAACTAAGGAAGTTTTTCAGAACACCCGCTCTTCATTTTGTTAAGACAGAATTGAAGAAATGTACCCAAGAATAGAATGTGGAGGACTTTGCTGGTGCCATGGATAAGAATCAGCCTGCCAGTGCAGGGGTTCAATCCCTGGTCAGGGAAGACACCACATGCTAAGGAGCAACTAAGTCCAAGTGCCACAACTACAGAAGCCCTTGTGCTCTATAGCATGATAAACCTGAGCACCCCAACTAAAGAGTGGCCTCTGCTCGATGCGCTTAAAGAAAGCCCGTGCATACCAATGAAGAACCAGTTCAAACAAAAATAATTAAAAACAAACAAACAAAAAAAAAAGAATATGGCCCTAAACCTGAGTAAGTATTTGATGTTTGATCATTTCTAAATATACAAGATGTGAGTAACAGCTGTAGTTTTCGAATAGACATCATCCAATGATGCTATAATGTAAAATTTTATGCTCTAAACAGCACCAGGAGGTTTGAAAAAATGGGGTCCTTATTTTTTTCTTTAGGTCTTAATTAGCTTCTTGTTAAACTGTAAACATTATCACTGGAGCACACATGCTGGGACATACCAAATGCAACACTTGGTTGCCAGCCTAAGAAAGTCCCCGCTGATTAACTGTCACCAGGCTGACGCTGACGGTGCTGATTTCTAAGTGTGCTATTATGCTGGGGAAAAAACCCAACCATCTCATCTTTCATTAAAAAGAAAGGTAAACAGAGCATACGAGTGGGCTTATGTGAAGTATATTACCTTGATATCAGAAACCCAAAGGTCAAGTGTTTGTAAATATTTCCAGTAACCAATATCATTGATTCTCCTTTCTATTAATAAGGAAACCCACTTAAACTCGGCAGTGTGCATACATCTCTGGGACTAGCATTTCCAGGGAATATTCGATCCCTGCAAATTCCTAACTAAAATGCTTTTGTTGATATTAAAAGCGTGAAAATGCTGTGACTCAGTTCAAATGAATGAGTTTACTTTTAAAGAGTCCGTAAAACAGATCTTTCAAACAGGGCAAGGCTGCCTAACTAACAATCTCTTTTTGTCCAACTGGGATTTGAGGGAGGGGTTGGGGGGAAAGGGTCAACACACCACAGAAAAGCTCAAAATGACAAAGTCATTGTTCAGTGAAAGAGGCTGGAATGCTTTCTACACACTTTCCCTGACATCTCTACACAATGAAATGCAAGGGTCAGTGGTATGGAGACAAGTAAAGGCAGTTCCACTCTTTGCTTTTATGAAAGCAAGTGACCCAGCCTATTATGCCCAGTCTCAGGCTTTATTGTCAGTATCCAGATGCAGTGGCCTGTTCTTCTGCGCTCCCCTCTCTGCAAAGACATGACTGAGGACACCTCCGTCACTTTTTCTTTTTAGGGGGCACTTTCACTTCATAAACCTGCAGTCAGTGCGTTGTGTGTGTGCTGAGGAGGGAATGACACGGTCCCTGGTGGTCTCACCAGGGCCGGCATTGGTGGTTCAAGGGGCCTCAGGATAAGCCCTTTGTGTCCATGAAAGGACGTGAAGAGTCAGTTATTTGAGCCCAGCAGAGCTGTTGTTGTGGGGTTTTCTTGGGGTGGGGGGGAGCGGGGGGGTAGAGAATCAGGAGTGTGAGGAGGAGGACAGGTTTGGAAATTCAGCTTCCCTCAGTAAATCACAGCATTTAGCTGCAGGCAAGTTTGCACGCTTAGAGCAGTCTCCCAATCTTTTAGTCTGCATAAATTCAAGCTTTATTAATATGCATAAATTCTTACTGGTCATTTCCACATATTCTGCTACTGGAGGACTTCTTGAAAGTATGCGTGTGTTCCATCCTTTTAACAGAAGTATGTGTGTGTGAACGTCGCTCCGTCGTGTCTGACTCTTTGTGACCCCATAGACTATACAGTCCATGGAATTCTCCAGGCCAGAATACTGGAGTGGGTAGCCTTTCCCTTCTCCAGGGGATCTTCCCAACCCAGGGATCGAACCCAGGTCTTTAATGGAAAGAGTTTAGGAATGATTGAGATTCCTTACTACATGTTACCTGAGATCCTGAAGGTTCAGAAATTCTACAGAAATATTTAGCTCTATTCTCCACTGCCTCCCAACACAGTGAGCCTACATTAGGAAGTGCACATTAGGGACTTTCCTGGTAGTCCAGTGGGGCTTTCCTAGTGGCTCAGACAGAAAAGAATCTGCCTGCCATGCAAGAGACCTGGGTCCATTCCCTGGGTCAGGAAGATGACCTGCACAAGGGAAGGTCTATCCACTCCTGTATTCTTGCCTGGAGAATTACATGGACAGAGGAACCTGAGACGCGGTACAATCTATGGGATCGCAAAGGGTTGGACACAATTGAGCAATTAATACTACCTTTCACTTTGGTGGTCTAGTGGTTAAGATTCCTTGATTACAATGCAGGAGGTATGGGTTCGACTCCTGATCTGGCATTAAGATCCCACAGGCTTCAGAGTGCAGGCAAAACGTTTAAAAATCCATTAAAATCTTTGGGGATTGTAAACCTAGAAACACTGTATGTGATACATATTTACATGGTGATACACACGGGCCTAGAAACTATGACAATTACTTTAGTGCAACATAATGCATTATTGGATTATTTTTCCTAATTAAAAAACATATATAACCCTGTATGCGAGACAGCAAAAGAGACACAGATGTATAGAACAGTCTTTTGGACTCTGTCGAAGAGGGAGAGGGTGGGATAATTTGGGAGAATGGCATTGAAACGTGTAATATCATATAAGAAATGAATTGCCAGTCTAGGCTCGATGCAGGACACAGGATGCTTGGGGCTGGTGCACTGGGAGGACCCAGAGGGATGGTACAGGGAGGGAGGGGGAGGGGGGCTCAGGATGGGGAACACGTGTACACCCGTGGCGGATTCATGTTGATGTATGGCAAAACCAATACAATATTGTAAAATAATTAGCCTCCAATTGAAATAAATGAATTTAAATTAATTTTTAAAAATGTGGCATTTTAAAAAACTAGCCATTATTTATCATTTAATATGTAGTTAGATGTTACACCAAGAATTTTATTGACTCCATTATGTCTACCAAACAAATTTTCTGAAATTGGTCATATTATCTCTATTTTGTGGAGAAGGAAAGTACAGCTTTTGGGGACAAAGGGAGAGACCTAGGATTCAAGACTGGAAAGGCAGACTGTGGGGTTCCTCGCTCTAGCACTTAAAGCTCTTGGAATCATGAATGATTACCAGTTAACATTCAATATACCCTCAGACCATGAAAAAAATCAAGTTTTTCCTAGAGATTGAAGAACTCTGCAAAAAAAAACCATTTTCACGATTCTCACATCATCAGAATCGAACTAAATAGAATTCGGCAACTGGGTTTTTCATGCTGACTTCCTCTTCCTTTGTAATGAACAGTCCGTAACTATAATTTCACTGGGCAGGTAACGGAAGAATCAAACTAGCAGCGTATAAACCTGTGACTGCCCCCCAGTTAGGATATGAGGATAACATTGCCATCACCCGAGGAAACAGACTGTCTTGCAATGAAGAATCTCGATTAAGAATGGAGGGTTTTCATCAGCCACACCTGACATTATGATCTGGCTGTTCCAAAGATGAACTTGGACAAACCAGTGCCTCTTCCTGTCTTCCCTACCTTGTCAAAACCCAACTTTCTACCAGCATTCCAAACCAAATTCCAGTGCTGATGACATAAGTTATCCTATGTTCTGACCCCCGCTGGGCCTCTCCATCTTTATCTCCTCCAATGACTGATCTCTAACTTTACAATCCAACTATTTATGCTATGCCAGCGCCACCAACATCCTACATTCTCCTGGGCTCCCTGCCCTTTGTGCCTCCTCCATCCCTAAATAAGGTTATAGAAGCCATCCCCAACTCCCCAGGGAGGGTTTCAGAAGATGCTCCCTTAATTGCTGCAATCTAAATAGTTGGCCAATGCTAGAGTAATTCAGAATCTTAATGTTTTGGTATAATTTTTCAACGTGTATGGGTATCAGGTCAGAGTTTCTCTGTATAAATCCCATCTGTAATGTGTCATTCATCGAGAACATCTACGACAACTGTGAAACTCTCAGCACAGAATTCTCCTTTATTTCTCCAATTCATCCCTCACTCCCATGCATCTGCTGTCTCATTAACATATTTTCTATTCAAGCCAAGCCTTTATTAAGACCACCCAGAATATCCAACTTGCCAGACAAACAACTCTTGCACTTGGAATTCACAATTTAACAGTTTCAATAAGTACTGTCATCTATGAAATTCTAATACCTTTCTATGATATATTAATCTGTATTTCACTGAAGAAAGTACACTTGATTCCTAAATAAGCAAACATTCGGGCATTTGAAGGAAAAAAAACAAAGGTATCTGCTGGTCTTAGAGAACTGTGGGCAGGTTTATCTATTCAACACAGTGTTCAAGAGGCAAAGACACAAGAAACAAAGAAATAAAACAAAGCAGGTCTTTCATATAATTACAAAATAGTAAATAAATTCTCTTTAGGGAGTGAGAAGGATTAAGACAAGAAAAGTACATAGAATAAATACTTTAATGAAAATTATCAAGTATCTTTCAAGGTTTACCAAATATACCCAAGGATGAGCTCATCAAAAATGAGCTTGAACACACTTGGCACTAACTTCATCCTTTAAAAGGAAACTGAATAACCCGCTTCACAACCCTTCTCATACCTACTCTCAGCTGGTGACAGAAAGAAAAGACTGATTCCCATTGAGCACTTGGCTTCCAGCCACACCTCCAATCCCACCATCCACAGGGGTCTCATCTGGGATCAAAGGTCACCTTCTTGAAGCTCCACCCACCTACTGACCCAGGACAAGAACTGCCTCCAGCCCCCCACCCATCTAGTTTGCCTTCCAGGACTTCCTTCTGCAAGTGATGAATTCCTGGAGGGCTCCCTCTCCTTGGGGGACTGGAGAAGACTCATGAGGGGAGGGCTTTGTACCTCAAGGTCTCAACTCTAATCCTTGTTTGTTGAAGGGAAAGAGGAATATATCACCCAGTACAACCCCAATCCCCACTCCATCTCCACAAGCTTCTAAGGTTCAGCCCTGAAAATTGAAAATCATTCACTCTCTGGGAAAACTTGTCCTTCTTCACATACTCAGCGACTATGCTCAGTGACAGACACGCAGGTGCCACACTCATTCCAGGTTTCTCTCTGTAACTTCCAATTAAGCACTAGATACCCCCACCTTGAGGTCCAAAAACATCAAGGAAGAGCTGAGTGTGGAAATCACATTTGCCTCACACAGAAATAAAGCCTTATCCATTCTCCTAAATAGTACACTCTCACAGTAATGCATCAAACAGTACTAGACTTGATGACTGTCTGTCTCACCAGACAGGAATTAGTCTCATTCACCTCCACGGCTCAGCTTGGAAAGAATCCGCCTGCAACGTGGGAGACCTGGGTTTGATCCTAGGGTTGGGAAGGATCCCCTGGAGAAGGGAAAGGCTACCCATTTCAATATTCTGGCCTGGAGAATTCCATAGACCATATAGTCCATGGGGTCGCAAACAGAAACAACTGAGCAACTTTCACTTCCCTTTGTCCACATTCCAAGCCCTGCCTGTGCCTACCACATGCAACACACTCAGTGAGTGAAGACATAGGCTTTGCTTTTTCCATTGCACATCCCTAGCACATAGAGAAGTCCAATAAAAGACTGCTGAAAACAAACCAAAATGGAAGATATGTTGTAGGAAAGAAAAATGTTGAAAGAATTGCAAATTTTCACATCAGATATGTAATAGGACGAACTCATTTATGTTTTCCATTATTATCTAGTTGCAAACAGAACAATACTGTTCAGTGAAAACTGAAGAATATAACTGCCCATCAAATGTTATAAATATACTGTATTATTGGAATGATTAACCATTATTGGAATGATTAATCATTAAGAATTATTTAATCTAAATAAAATCAAAATTTAAAATACTATAAACATTGTAAATATTATGTATGTATATACCATTATTAACTAAATCAATCACTGTTAAGAAAATGAGTGGCTATATTTATGTTGCTTGTATTTACATTGTGCTATGAAAAATATCAGTCATACACTAAGAATGTGAATTTTAATGGACCAACCAGTATTTTGTTTGTATTTATTCAAATTCAGTATATTCTGAAAGTCAAACCCTTCTTCCAAGAATTCCTTCCATGTTGAATTCTCTCACATGTGAGATATTTAGTTTTAATGAGGGAAGAACACCAAGTTCTGGCTTGATAAATGACCTGGTTTTTAAAAATACTGTTAGTACTCAAAGCTATTATGATTTTTGAAAAAGCAAACAAACAAACGAGTTTCAACAACACCTTGATAAACCAGATTCGCGCTGCCAGCCACTGGCTAACTTATCTGATAAGCCCATGGCAACCCTGAGGTAACCTACAAACTGTTGTCATTTTCTATAAATTATTTATTTCCTATGATACATCCAAAAACTTCCCTCACTTCTGGCCTTCCCTTCCAGAAGGCCTTGACAGCCAAAAATTGGTTTCTTTTCATTCACTCTTGTTCCATACCTGTGTCAACAGGTTCCCAAACCCCATACATTACCCGATGTTCCTCTGGAATTCTCAAGGGAATGCCAGACAGTTGTAAAGACACTCATTTTAAAATGAGCTGTGTCACTCATCAGCATGGATATGGCTCACTCACTAAAACTAAAACAAAAAAATAAACCAAAACCCATGAGTGTTCACACAAATTCAAAATGAAGTCCAAGGAACAAAGTTAAGGAAATAAGTTTCTATCTGCCCAGCAAACCGGTTCACACTTTAAATAGCATTTTCTCATCTTAGTTTGTTAGTAAAATGAATGATAAAATCTGACTTCTGACTTCCTCACTGGAGAATTACCTTTCCTAACCCTTGATGAGGATCCTGTTCTCCGTTTTCTTTCCCCAGCTCACCAGCAGCAGACTCAATTATACTACAGCCCAATGGTCCACTTTCTGAACTCTTACTTTCAAGACCAAAAAAACTGTCATTGTCTTAAAGAAAAACTGACGAAGCACACACGCTCTGGATTTAAAAATTCCCATGGATAAGTGTAATTACATTATTTCTGTATCTATTTGATTTTAATTATCCTGTAAGGTATTATCACATGCTTATCAGTAAGAAACAAATGTTAAACATGTCAGTGTTGGTCTGAATATTTCAAAAGTGGAAAGATATCTTAGCTTTGAATTTTGATTTGCATTCTATTTCTTGCTATACATCCTGCCAAGTTCTTTCTGGATCAAGCATTAGAGATGACATGTAGATCAGGAAGGACCACAGATAAAACCAAGGTTAACTTCTTGATATGGAAATTCCCAACCCTTCCTAAAACTCAGCTGATGAGTTTAAGAGGACTGGTGTCGTGTGAGCTTCCCTGAGCACAGGAGGAGCTGCTAGTCACTAAGATCCTTACCCGAAGAATCCAATGAGAGGTATTAAAACCCAGCTTCTCCTGAGGACGGCAGCAGGTTTTGCTAAGGACATTAAAATCAAAGGCAGACAGGAAATTTTCAATCTCAGTTAAAAGGGGGATGACAAAACTCTTTAGACAAGCTGATGGGCCAGACAAGAGACCTTCCATTTCAGATTCCCATGCACTTTAGAGAATGTTACTGGTCACCGAGATAATACTGAGAATAAGTCAAAGTGGATAAAATGTCCATTCAAAAAATCAAACAATTCCTTTAAAAAAAAAAAAAAACCACAAACCTAGATCAACTTCTTAAGAAAAGTCATAAGGTGAATCAACCTGATTGTCATTTTGACCTTCCTTTGCTTTAATTCAGGAGCCTATTTAGAAATGTAACGAGCAACCCTCTTCATTCGGCTCAGCTAGCAGAGCTAATAGGCTTCTAATTAATTTCCTGTTATAACTAACAGGTTTTAAACATTTGGTTGATTGGGGAAAATGAATTGAATATAATGTATTTGATTTGGAAAATTAGTTTTCATTCTATGTGCTTACCATAATACTGTTTATTTTAAGTTTACATGATTCCATTAAGAATCCCAGATCACACCACAGAGTTCTTTTCATCATTACGGAGTCCTACCCAACTTAAAAAAAATCAATTTACATTTTTATTTTTGTTGGCCTTTCATTGAGGTCAGGTTAACTTCATTTTTCTGGCTTTAATAAAAATCTTCTCTCGCTAATACAGCAACAGGCCCAAATACTTCAAAATGATCCCAGTGATACCTCGTCAAAAGCCCACTCATCGAATGCAAATCCTCTGGAGAAAGGCTTCGGCACACAAAGTACGATGAACCAGTTACTGCATTGTTTATTAAGTTTCACTTGATTCCTCCTGACAACCATTTAAACAATGAATGTTGGGAAATGTCCCTCAAAGAATCAACAACAATGGCAGGGATCAGGGCTTTTATATTTAGCTAATACTATTTTTAAAAGGAGAAAATATTTCTTCCTGAAGGGATTATGGCAACCTTATTAAAGACACCTGCAAACAAAACAAGTGACAACAGATCTTTATCATAATTGATAACTGAGTCATCTTTTATACAAAAACTCCTTTCTTGGAGACAATAATACAGAGATTTACCATTGCTGTTAGATTCAAGAAATCAGCTAATTGGAACTACTGGTATTTAACAATGGTGTGTTCCATCAAGATTAAGTGAGACCCTTGTCTCTCAGGTTAAAAAGAAGAACAGTGAGACTAGAATTTTCTCCTCACACTACTGAGAATGTTGGACGCTGACGGCAGGTGGCATCTATCCCTGTTCCTCTCTAAGTCATACAAATATATGTGGTGCATTATCATTATGAGGACTAATTAACCATGTGCGAAGCACATAGTGGGCCAGTCAGCTCTGGAAACCCAACCTTGGCCCGGATAGCAGTAGCAAAGACACAGAACCTTCCACAAAATCTTCTCAGAGTAATCAACAATCACCCTCACAACACGGGATTCCGTCGATAAAAAATTGCTTCTGAGGATAAATTTTGTAGCCCGGTAGAACTCAAACATATAAGTTTGCAAAAGCAGTGGTGGGGGGGTGGGGGTGCGGGGGTGCGGATAGGGAACAGAATCAGGAATCGTTGCAATAAAAAACGATTTTGCCTCTAAATCACTAAGCCTACTTCACATTGGTTGACAGTAGAAGGTTTCTCCCATAGGCCACACCTTTACAGCCAGATATTCACTGACACATTATTTGTGACTTGCAGGAATGCCTAGAATAATTTCAGACCAAGTACTGATTTTTCTGACATAGCTAACTTTCCAAATTAAGTACTTTGCACTTCTTTTATAGCAATGGCTCCTGAAGAGAGCCTAAGTTTTGATTTAGAGAGCATTAGAACACTGAAATAAAAGTGGGGAGTTGGGAGCATCAGCACCAAGCCATAATTGCACATCCTTACCACAACATTTCTTTCCTTCCTGGCCTTAAAATGGGATCATGTTAGCTGGCAATTAGAGAAAGTGAAAACGGTTGAAACTCAGGAATTATTAGCAGCAGCAGCTGGGATTTTAGAAAATATACAGCTTTTGATAAAGGCTATATATTTGATAAATCCAAAATAAACACTTGAAAAGGTCCCTGTAGCCTGAATAAGTGAAAAGCAGACAGGGAAAAAACAACAGGAAAAAAATCCCAATGAGCAACGTACTGAATAAGCAGACAACAACTGAATGACCTAACACCATTCTTTAGAACCTCCAAGTTGACTGGAGGCTGGGGAGAAGGTATTTCTGTGGGATTATAGGATTTAAAAAATAAAAATAAAAGACACCTTAAGATACAGTAATCAACATGTTAAAAGAAAAGCTGACTACAACAAACAAAAAGACATTTTCTGAGATGACTTTGATCCCATACTCAAATTATTGGCTTAAAGGTACTTGCTTTTAAAGCTTTGTATCTGCCATAACTGCTCTCTATCGTCCTTGCTAAAGTATTAATTTCACCTTATTATTACTAATCTTTTCTTTGTAAGTAACCACACCTGGCTTTATTAAGAAAAAAAAAAGTGCAGTAAATATTTGTCCTTTGTGGTAACACAATGCATAATTTAGTTAATCTAGGCTATCTTTCCGTGAGAGATGATTATTTCTATATTATGAAATGCACACACACTAAAGCGAATCCACGCCAGACACCCGGAAGGCAGAGGGAGAACCACTTACCCTGCATGTCTCTGCTTCAGACCAACCTTGACGGGACACTGTAGCCACTCCTGCCCAAGGTGTTTCTCATGTTAACTTACTTAGTCTCCCAGTCACAGCCGCACCTCTCACAAACATGGCATTTATTTACGATAATAAGACATATCACCAGGCTAAAATAAAATACCCACCCTCAGCCCCTGAGAAAACGCCTTGAGAAAAAAAAGCACTCTGCTCTTCCCTGAGAGACTGTTAAACATTACCTGGATGAAATCAAGAAACGTCAGCGGCAGCAAGTCATCCATATGCCCGATGTCTTTGGAAAAACGATTTAAAATTCTTCCTGCAAGAACAGGACACAAGAAATTACTTATTTCCCCAGGCAAGCCCTTTAAGAGAAACAATTCATGTACAAATCATAATAGCATTTTAAATAAATATGTATTTAATAGATTAGGGATTCACATGTAATAAGGCAGTGTCAGTGATGAAGAAAAAAAAATTATGATATTACCAAAAGAGAATATCAGGAAGAGTTGGAGGATTGTAGACTATTCCCTCCTTTTCTGTTCATACTATTTAAGGATTCAAGTGCTAGCTTGGTAAATTACAAAATAGATAAATGAATAACTAGATTAACTGTTACATTAACTGTGCTACCAGAATTAATTTTGCTAAGTGAGACGGTTTTTTTAAAAACAGTAATTACAACCTGTCCTCAACTTTTTAGCCTCCAGGATGGTGCAAAAGCACTTTACATTTTGGGAAATTTGGGGTTCTTTCAATTTCAAGCTAAGCATTTACTATAGGGGTGAGAAGCTGTTGCTTTCAGAGGTATACCAGATGTGACAAACACACAGCTCATGCTTCAGCATCCAAGAAGACCAGAGGGATGGATGCAGAAAACAGAAATATTACTTGGTGACTAATAATCACTTATCATTCTATTTCCCTTCTCAGAATCCACCCAAACAGGATATCCTAAAGGCTGCAGGATTGGAAGAGGAGAACTAATTTCTGGTCTTTTTAATGATTACAGTCAAACAAATTGAAGTAATACACAGAGGTATGCATGCACACACATACATGCACTTGCACACTTACACACTATGTACAGAGAGGTATGCATGCGCACCCCACGCACACACACACACACACACACACACGCAGAGCCTATTCTGGGATAGTAGCTCGAGAAAAGTGCGTTTCTTTATGCTCCTGAATTTCTTTTGTAATAAAGACTCCAGGAAGCTAGTCAGTAGGTAAGATGAGGGACCTCTACCTACACTTCCTGACCTCAGTCACAGGCGACTTTCTCCCCAGGCCTTTCACAACAGCCACAACTGGATGGTGAATTAGCCGAGGCAGGGTTTCCACTGCCGGGATGAGCCTGCTCCGCGCTGTCCTCCTCAAGGAGCCTGGCTCACCGGAAGCGCAGGTGTGCCCACGCCAGGAGCTGGAGGCTACTGCGCTTGGCCAGGCCAGACCTTCACAGGCTGGGCCTCAACTTTCCTATCTCACCTTTAGGAGATACAGACGCAGAAACTGTCTTTTCGTGATACCTTTGTAAGCCCCAGTAACAACTTGCCTGCTTTAGAAGGCGAGTCTCAGGAGTAAATGGGCTCGTGCTGGTGAAAGAATTAAGTCACAACGCTGGGTGAGGTGCCCAACTACCAAGGTGAGACATCGTGTCAGGTGGCAAAGCCCACTGGGTGCTGCTGAAGGGCCCACTTGGTAAGATGCAGACTGTGATTCAGGAGTGCTGGGGGAGCTAGAGGGCCTGCACTTCCTCCAGGTGGCCCTTCTAATGCTGTGCAGGCTCGTGGGATACACAAGAGGGGACACAGCAGTTAGAGAGACAAGGGGCAGCGGGAGCAAGCAGAGGACAGGCAGCGATGACGGCGTCACAGAGCTGGTGCACTGCAGGGTTAGGCTAACAACTTCTCATGGAGCGCTTTTCACAGCCTGAGCGCTTGGGAGGAGGGCAGGGGCTGGACTGATGGAGAGTGGAGTTTGTCCAGGTGGGAGGAATGACAGGTGTGCGGACTGAGAGGTGAGAAAGGGCAAATATTTGCCTCTTTGATGGAAAGGGCACGCCCTTAGGAGTACTAAGATAGGAGAGAGCTGAGTGTGAACGGGAGTGGAGGACGAGTCCAGTGTTAGGGGGCCTCCGCTGAAAAATTCCCTTCAGTCAAAGAGAGTCCCGACTTCTCTTTTCGAAGCCATGGTTGTGAGAAGGACGTCCTGAGGAGAAGGCCGGGTGCAGAGAGGATGGAGGACCAACTTACACGAGTGACCCGGGCGAGTGACACTCGGAGCGTTCCCAAAGGCAGCCTTCTGTCTTGGCCACTGTTCTCTCAGACAAACCCTGCACAGACTCATCAGCGTGCCTGTGGTACGCACCAGAGCTTGGGCGGCATTTTTCCCCTTGAGGTCGTGCCTGGTGATCACCCCTGGTTGATTTCTAGAACACCACCACCACCACATGAGCACCGAAAAGTGCCAGAAACCACAGATGAATCATCTCCTCAGAACTTTAAGAGCGATGTTGTCCCCATTTTACAGAAGAGGCAGTTTAGGCTTAGAGGCAGGAGGAAATTAACTCCCTGATATTCAGCTATAAAACAGGTCAAGACTTGCATCCAGGGTTAGAGAGACTGAGAAAACTCGTGTCATCACATCTACGACATAGAGCTATTTGAGCAGATACATCTAAAAACTCTATTAAGTATCTACTAATAAGAATGGCTGATTCATGTTGATGTATAATGGAAACAAACACAACATTGTAAACCAATTATCCTCCAGTTAAAAATAAATAAATGAAAAAAAAAAAAAAGAATGAGTCAATAAAATTACAGGCGGGGCTGGTGTTAAGCTAGTATGAATAGTGAAAGCCAAACTGGCCTCTGACAGCCCAGCCTCTTCTGACTGGCTAATAAGTGCTCCACTGGCTGCTGAATGCTTTGAACATTAAAACAGATGAGTTCCTTGGAATTCTCTCCTGGCTAACCATAACTAATGGTTACTATCTCCACGTCTAAATTAAATTGCACAAGTTACTGAAGATTCAATGAATGGATTAAGAAGTGAATAAACGTGTGAAAGAATGAATGAACCAGACAGTCTAAGAAAAGCATAGCAGGTTAAGAAAATACAGGGCTTGAGAAGCCTCTCCAAGCTTCATGCTATCCTTGAAGGAATGGATGCACCTCACATATTACCCCAGGAACCACCTGTTGCAGTCGCCATGAATGTTTTTCTACAGTGAGTAGATGTAAAATGTTTTTACATCGCCTAAGTAATCACTACAGATGGTGACTGCTGCCATGAAATTAAAAGACGCTTACTGCTTGGAAGAAAAGTTATGACCAACCTAGATTACATATTCAAAAGCAGAGACATTACTTTGGCGACTAAGGTCCGTCTAGTCAAGGCTATGGATTTTCCTGTGGTCATGTATGGATGTGAGAGTTGGACTGTGAAGAAGGCTGAGTGCTGAAGAACTGATGCTTTTGAACTGTGGTGTTGGAGAAGACACGAGAGTCCCTTGGACGGCAAGGAGATCCAACCAGACCATTCTGAAGGAGATCAGCCCTGGGTGTTCTTTGGAAGGAATGATGCTAAAGCTGAAACCCCAGTACTTTGGCCACCTCATGCGACGAGTTGACTCACTGGAAAACACTCTGATGCTGGAAGGGGTTGGGGGCAGGAGGAGAAAGGGATGGATGACAGAGGATGAGATGGCTGGATGGCATCATGGACTAGACGGACTTGAGTCTGAGTCAACTCCAGGAGATGGTGATGGACAGGGAGACCTGTCGTGCTGTGATTCATGGGGTTGCAAAGAGTCGGACATGACTGAGCGACTGAACTGAACAGAAGCATGGTGGGGAGAAAAGAGGTCAGGAAGCTAGATCAGGATAGTTCCTTTACCCCTGGATCTTATGCACATGTCAGGTGAAGAGTCTGGCTCACGGCTCATAGGAGGTCAGGACTGGACAGACTACTGCACTGCATCAGGCAGTAAAAAGTCGGCTCTGAAACACTGTGAGGCTGATAAAAACAATGGAGCATACCCACTGGAAAATGCCTACAGCTTTCATGATTTCTGGGGATTCTTAAACCATGAACCAGATTGATGTGATGTCCTAGATGGTAAAGAGCCTGCTTGCAATGCACGAGACCTGGGTTTCATGCCTGGGTCAGGAAGATCCCCTTGGGAAGAAATGACAACCCACTCTAGTATTTTTGCCTGGAAAAACCAACGGATAGAGGAGCTTGGCGAGCTATAGTCCATGTAGTTGCAGAGTCAGACACGACTGAGCAACATTCATACATACATACATACATAATAAAACATGAAGCACAGGAAGTGGGGTGGCCACAGTGGGGTGTAGGAAATTAAGAAAAGTCAATTCTGAGGGGACAAGACGCCATGCATCACAGGACTCCTCCAATCACAGAAACACACCACTTTTGTGGGCTTTTTTTCCTGGCACACTGCACCTTGACCATGTTTCAGGACAAAATGCGCAGTTTTCATCTCATACTTCCTGAAGAATGAGAACTGGGGAGTTAAAACACAGAGCAGTCTCGCCTAGGAAATATGTACCCACAGAAACAAAGGTCAAAAGATCTGTTAATAAAGTCATCTAAGCAGGGACATTCGACATCTTCAAAGACAAAGTATCAGGAAGTCGCCATCCAGAATGCAAAATCAACCCTTCCCGCTCCAATATGCGCACAAGAATGTGTAGTGCTCAGAAATGCAACAGCAAAACATTTGGTGAGAGAGCATGACTAAACTTGAAGACAATGGTTCCTCCCACAACCCACCGCATGTAAAGTGACTGAAGGTGAGCTGGAGTGGGATCAACCAACACCCAAATCTGATCTCAGTCTATCTCCAGCGCATTATTTTGCTTTCTGGGAACCCCCAACAGCTGTTACACAAATGTGATCGTGTTGTAGTAAGTGTGAGTGCATGGGACTTTCTTGGGGAGGAAAATGAAACACACAAATGGAGAACACCGTTAAAAACAGGGGGATTAAAAATTATGGAAATAAACTTATTTATAAAAAGAAGTAGACCCACAGACATAGAAGATAACCTTATGGTTACCATAGGGAAGGGGGAAAGGGATAGACTAGGAGCTTGGGATTAACAGATACATACTATATAGAAAATAAATGACAAAGAACTACTGTACCGGACTACATTTGATATCCTGTAATAACCCGTAATAGAAAAGAATCTGGAAAACTATGGACATACATATATATGAATAACTGAATCGCTTTGCTGTACACCTAAAACTAAAACAACATTGTACATCGACTGCACTTCAATTTTCTTTTAAAAAGAGGGAAACATAATTTTCACTACTGTATTCCTTCCTTTAAAAAATTAGATAAAAGCTGTAAGAAGTGGAAACACTGCTCAAAGAGTTATAATTCTACATAATGTACTATGAGTTATAAAAAGCTTTGGGATGGGAATTCTCTGGCGGTCTACTGGTTAAAACTCTAGGCTTTCACAGCAAAGGGCACAGGTTCAATCCTTACTCAGGGAACTAAGATGGTGCTAGTCGTGTAGAAGCCAAAAACAGAAAACGGGGTGGGAGGGACCATAGGAGGCACATTCCCTCTTGGTCAAACATTCCTCACATTAAATTGTGGACTATTCAAATATCCCACAAACCCTTCTTCCAGTCCAGCTGCCACCCCTTTACACATATCATCTGGTTTCTAACACCAGTCATCTTTCCCTCCATCGTCATTCATCTTGACTTCTCTGGCAGCTAATCCCTGTAATGACTTAAAAAAAAAAAATCATCTTAGGTGTTGGCTTCCAGGATATAACTATTTATAAATACCTCTCTCCATTCCTGTTACCTGGTTTGCACCGCACCCTTATATTTGGAACTCAATACCACAGAATGGTCATTTCCCACTGGTTCAGCTATCATCTATTCTCTAAGGACAGTGACACCTGAACCAGGCCCCTAGTGTTTCTTCATCAGGCTTCCCTGGTAGTTCATGTGGTAAAGAATCTGCTTGCTTGCGAGGAGGGAGAACTGGGTTCGATCCCTGGAGGAGAGGAGCATGGCATCCCATTCCAGTATTCTAGCCCGGAGAATCCCCAGGGACAAAGGGGCCTGGAAGGCTGCAGTCCATGGGCTCGCAAAGAGTCCTTCCATTGTTGATGTGTCCAGCGGGTGGAATCTCTCCCCTTGGACATCTCAGGTGCATGTACACAGTAAAATATTATGCAGTAATAAAGCTGATACATTTGCATAAAATATGCAAATGAACATGAATAGGGGGATTCTTAAACCATGAACTTCTTAATGATATCTAACTTCAACATAAAAGAAAACCTTTACATGCTGTATTTTGATTTGTAAAACTTTTGCACATTAAAAGAGAAACTGAAATTCCAATCCATATTGCGTTTTGATACTTGAGACAGTCCCTAGGCTTTGAGCAACCAGAGGTGGGTCCATCAGCACTGAAACAGGTACACAGCAAGGATACAGCCCGCCAGGCAGGTTTATACATCAAATAACTTAATCAGAACACAAACTGTTCTAAGATTTCTGGGGAGGTAATTAAATACCAATTCAATGCCAATTAATCACAGTCAAATAAGAGTCTGTCAGAGAAGAACTCTATACACATGCAGGCTATTTAATGGTCAAATACTTGGCAGGATCTTAGTTAAACAATGATTCATTAAGCCTCCTCTGCCACACAATGGCCAGGCTGAACTCCAAGAGAAAGAATCGAAACTCTTTTGTTCTCCCATAAAAGACATCAAATGCCTGTGCATGATATTCTTTCCTTCCTCACTTAGCAAGCAGCTCAATTTGCATGCTTCCGGATGTGCTGGGCTGCTCCTTGGCAGCAGGGCATCTGTGAGTCTTCCTTTGATTCTGTGCTCAGTACCAAGGCAAGGCAACTCCCTTCTTCCCAATGGAAAAGAGCTGAACAGATGACCAAGTTCTGAAGATGTCTGTTCACTCTAAGCAAGGAAAGGACTAATAGACCCTACCTTTCAGCAAGCAAAAGCAAAATATGATTTTTTTTCTCCTTTGGCATCATACTGCCCACTATAAAATAACAAAAAACAAACCCCTGGATACACAGAACTGTCCAGGAAAAATATTTGAGGTTTTCTGCACTTACCTTATCAATTTGCATCCTTTAAATTACTTGGGACTTCAGAGCACAACCACTCATTAAACTCAGAGAGCCATTTTAAGTTTGACTTTTCCCTGGGTTTCTTAGGTGGACGCTATTACCTTTCTGCAAGTTCCTTCTCATGGAGAAAATGTCAAAGAAATGGTCATTGCTCCATGTTTGCTGGGGGTTTTGCCTACACTAGCACTAAAAGCATTCCAAAGTTTCAGTAAAGCTGCTATTTATTAAATGCATAACTTAATTTTCAAAATTAATTGAAAGTGGGGTTACTGCTACTAAGTCGATTCAGTCATGTCCAACTCTGTGTGACCCCACAGACAGCAGCCAACCAGGCTCCGCCGTCCCTGGGATTCTCCAGGCAAGAACACTGGAGTGGGTTGCCATTTCCTTCTCCAGTACAGGAAACTTAAAAGTGAAAGTGAAGTCGCTCAGTCAGCTCCAACACGTAGTGACCTCATGGACTGCAGCCCACCAGGCTCCTCCGCCCACGAGATTTTCCAGGCAAGAGTACTGGAGTGGGGTGCCATTGCCTTCTCCGGAAAATGGGGTGCAAAGGGCTTTTACAATGCTGTAAAATTCCACCTGCCTTTTTAGAGAGGGGGTTCCTAGGGCAGCTTTATTAAAATATTTTATCATGCTTTAAAAATAAGTGGGACTTCCTGGTGGACCAGTGGTTAAGCATCCGCCTGTCAATGCAGAGGACATGGATTCAATCCCAGGTCCGGGAACAACCCACATGCTATGCAACAACAAAGTCAATGCACCGCAATCACTGAGGCTGTATACCCTCAGATCGTGGTCCACAAGAGAAGACACCTCAATGACGAGCCTGTGTATCCCAACAAGAGAAAGCCCATGTGTAGCAACAAAGACCCAGTGCGAACAAAAATAAATAATTTAAAAAAGTTTTTGTAACTGAAAGAATAAAATTAATTATATTTTTATTTAATAAAATATGTACTAGATAGTATTCTTAGAAGGGGAAGTAAAGTCTCATAAAAACTATTTTGAAAGATTTTATATATACATATATGGATGAAGACCATCCCCATGGAAAAAAAAATGCAAAAGGCAAGATGGCTATCTGGGGAGGCCTTACAAATAGCTGTGAAAAGAAGAGGCAAAAAGCAAAGGAGAAAAGGAAAGATATAAGCATCTGAATGCAGAATTCCAAAGAATAGCAAGAAGAGAGAAGAAAGCCTTCCTCAGTGATCACTGCAAAGAAATAGAGGAAAACAACAGCATGGTAAAGACTAGAGATCTCTTCAAGAAAATTAGAGATACCAAGGGAACATTTTGAAGAAGGCAATGGAACCCCACTCAAGTACGCTTGCCTGGAGAATCCCAGGGACGAGGGAGCATGGTGGGCTGCCGTCTATGGGGTCACACAGAGTCAGACACGACTGACTGAAGCCCAAAGATGGGCTTGATAAAGGACAGAAATGATATGGACCTAACATAAGCAGAAGATATTAAGAAGAGGTGGTAAGAATACACAGAACAGTACAGAAAAGATCTTCACGACCCAGATAATCACAACTGTGTGATCACTCATCTAGATGATGGTGTGATCACTCACCTGGAGCCAGAAATCCTGGAATGTGAAGTCAAGTGGGCCCTAGAAAACATCACTATGAAAAAAGCTAATGGGGGTGATGGAATTCCAGTTGAGCTATTTCAAATCCTAAAAGATGATTCTGTGAAACTGCTGCACTCAATATACCTGCAAATTTGGAAAACTCAGCAGTGGCCACAGGACTACAAAAGGTCAGTTTTCATTCCAATCCCAAAGAAAGGCAATGCCAAAGAATGCTCAAACTACCGCACAATTGCACTCAACTCACACGCTAGTAAAATAATGCTCAAAATTCTCCAAGCCAGGCTTCAGCAATACATGAACCATGCATGAACTTCCTGATGTTCAAGCTGGTTTTAGAAAAAGTAGAGGAACCAGAGATCAAATTGTCAACATACAATGGATGATGGAAAAAGCAACGGAGTTCCAGAAAAACATCTATTTCTGCTTTATTGACTAGGACAAGCCTTTGACTGTGTGGATCACAATCAACTGTGGAAAATTCTGAAAGAGATGGAATATCAGACCACCTGACCTGCCTCTTGAGAAACCTGTATGCAGGTCAGGAAGAAACAGTTAGAACTGGACGTGGAACAACCGACTGGTTGCAGATAGGAAAAGGAGTACGTCAAGGCTGTATATTGTCACCCTGCTTATTTAACTTAAATGCGGTATACATCATGAGAAACGCTGTATTCTAATTCTGCTCATAAATTGAGTGATATAAACAAAATAAAGATGCACTTTTACTGGGTCTCACTGCATATAAAATAACAAATTCACTTGGACGCCATTGCAATGAATGAAGGATATCCTGCATGCTTATTATTTCAAAAATACATAACTGAATCCACAACTGCAAAGTTGTAACACATTAGCAAAAGTGATTAAAGCATTACAAATTTGACTTATAAATTATTAAATCTATTTTCGTGATCCCTCAGACATAAAACCCACATTTTTATTTATGTTGCTTTAACAGGACACAGCATTAACAGCCCTTCATGTGTTTATTTCTCACGTAAACTACGACAAATAATGATTTTGTAACGGGGGTGTGAGGGGGGATGGTCACACTATGTCTGCATATAAACATATCATGCCATAGGAAAACAAATTTTCCTGCAAATATAAGCAATTTTACAGCCTATCAAAGTGGTGCCCAAAAAAGTCGATTTATTCGTATTAAAGTGCTGACAGGAGTGAAATGGTCCAGCACTAAATAAAGTACATTGTAACCCAATCATCAAATCAATAAAGTCATTAAAAATATGCTACGTTCCTCAAAGAAACAGTAAGTTGAAGGTTAAAAAATATTTGGTCACCATGGAGAATGTCCCTCCAACACAGCTGACAGTTACTGGTCTGGATGCTGTCTTCCCCCACCCCGTGCTGAGAATAAAAGTCTGCAGGCTTCTTATCTTTCTTCATGTGTATTTAGCCATGTAACCTGTCAGGCAGCATTTTCAGCTTCATATCGGCATCCTAAAAATACAAATAAGAAACTATGCCATTTTTCTTCTTCTTATTCTGTGCCCCAAACTGATGAAATATTACCATGTTTGTAGACTCTTGCAAACAGACACACTATCGCAGGGCAGAAATGTGCTGAGATTATAATATCCATTCATCTAAACTGTCAGCATATAACAACATTCAGGTGGGGTGCTTGCCACCTAAATTAATTTACTACTTAAAGAGACTTCTTACACCTAGTCTGTCAGGAGAGGTTTTTGACAAAACTATTAAAAGTGTTAAGTTGCTCAATCACAACTGACTCTTTTGTGATCCTGTGGACTTTGCCCCACCAGGCTCTTCTATTCTTGGGACTGTCCAGACAAGAATACTGGAGTGCACAGCCATTCCCTTCTCCAGAGGATCTTTCCAACCTAGGGATTGAACTCTGCACTGCAGGTAGGTTCTTGACCTTCTGAGCCACGAAGGAAGCCCAAAAACTGTAAATAAATCTAAACACGGTTTGCATTTTATCTAGTTTTCGAGTGTTGGATTAAAAGGAGGAGACTAGTGACAAAGAAACCTGCACTTGATCCACCAGGGCACCCTCTTTTCAGGGACCTGTTGTCCAACAGTTTTGGGGTGGTGGGACACAGGCTTGCTGCCACAGAGGAATGATATCCCCATCTACCTTACTCAAGAAAGTCAGTCAGTTGCTCAATCGTGTCCAACTCTTTGCAACCCCATGGACTACAGGACGCCAGGCCTCCCTGTCCATCACCAACTCTGAGTTTACTCAAACTCATGTCCATAGAGTCGGTGATGCCATCCAGCCATCTCATCCTCTGTCGTCCCCTTCTCCTCCTGCCCCCAATCCTTCCCAGCATCAGAGTCTTTTCCAGTGAGTCAACTCTTCGCATGACGTGGCCAAAGTACTGGAGTTTCAGCTTTAGCATCATTCCTTCCAAAGAAATCCCAGGGCTGATCTCCTTCAGAATGGACTGGTTGGATCTCCTTGCAGTCCAAGGGACTCTCAAGAGTCTTCTCCAACACCACAGCTGAAAAGCATCAATTCTTCGGTGCTCAGCTTTCTTTATAGTCCAGCTCTCACATCCATACATGACTAATAGAAAAACCATAGCCTTGACTAGATGGACCTTTGTTGACAAAGTAATGTCTCTGCTTTTCAATATGCTATCTACGTTGGTCATAACGTTCCTTCCAACGAGTAACGGCTTTTAATTTCATGGCTGCAATCACCATCTGCAGTGATTTTGGAGACCCCCAAAATAAAGTCTGACACTGTTTCCACTGTTTCCCCATCTATATGCAGGTCAGGAAGCAACAGTTAGAACTGGACATGGACCAACAGACTGGTTCCAATAGGAAAAGGAGTACATCAAGGCTGTATACTGTCACCCTACTTATTTAACTTATATGCAGAGTACATCATGAGAAATGCTGGGCTGGAACAAGCACAAGCTGGAATCATGATTGCTGGGAGAAACATCAATAACGTCAGAAATGCAGATGACACCACCCTTATGGCAGAAAGTGAAGAGCAACTAAAAAACCTCTTGAAGAAAGTGAAAGAGGAGAGTAAAAAAGTTGGCTTAAAGCTCAACATTCAAAAAGAAGGTAAAGGAGGTTATAAAAAGAACAGAAGGCTAAGGTGGAAAACAACAAAATAAATCCAAAGTGGATCGAAATGGAAGATGACATTGAGCGCTTACATTCCCTGTCCTTCCCGGGCATGTTTCTCCTGGAATTAAAAGCAAAGGAAGATATATCCTGGGACTGAAAGGAGATCAAACCAGCCAATCCTAAAGGAAATCAATCCTGAATATTCACTGGAAGGACTATCACTGAAGCCCCAATACTCTGGCCACCTGATGTGAAGAGACAACTCACTGGAAAAGATTCTTATGCTGCGAAAGACTGAAGGCAAAAGGAGAAGGGGGCAGCAGACGATGAGATGGTTAATAGAATCACTGACCAAATGAACATGAATTTGAGTAAACTGGGAGTTGGTAGAGGACAGAGGAGCCTGGTGTGCTACAGTCCAGTGTAGCAAAGACTCAGAGGCGATTTATAAACTGAATATCAACAAGAATAACAAAAGATGTATCATTAGATCAAGGGAGGCAAGGATGGGCGAGCCCGGAGTTTAAAGAAGAAGGAAATCTAACAGAATATGCTAGAAGCGAGCATCTAAGAACTTGTATTAAAGGAAGGATGACCGGGGATCCATTTAAAGGATGGAATGAAGCTTTCAAGCTTGGTGGGCAGGAATAAAGGACCCTCAAATAAAATGTTTCAGGGAAGTTGAAGGAAGGGTCCAAAAGGAAGCTGCAAATGGAGAAGAGAATGCCTTGCAGGGAAGACTCCTGCGATGTGGGCCGCTCCTTCAGAATACAGCTCTGCTTGCTTCTAAACTCTGGATACCACACATATACAGAACTGTCCTTATCTCTGCCCTTATGCAAAAACTGAAAACCTCTGAATAAGCCTCAAGGGAACTTGGCAGACATGATGACTTAGCGGACATCGTTCTAAACATGATGCCATTTTAAAAGGTTTCTATTTTGCTCACATGACATTTAATATAGACCCTTAGACAAAGTAAAAGGGAACAATGATGTCAGAACCAAAGAAAATTAAATGAGGAGCATGGGAATAGAATTCCACAAACTCAACACAAAAGTTTCTCCCCTGAACTCTTATCATTCAGGATAAGATAAACTTCTAATAATACCCATAACTCTTGTTGGAAAAATCAAGATGTTGCCAGCATTCAATTAGAGAAAATATTTTGACAGTTATTTTTAATTTAGTTTTTCGGTCATTAGGCATAAAACTACCCATACAATACAGCATGCAATTGTGGAGATCTAATAGTCAACAGCAATCTGAAGCCATTACTGGTCTCACATACATAAAATGTAAAAATTCTGTTGAAAAACAAAACCACCAGTTCCCATGGGTGAAAGAACACTAAGTATGAAAGCATCTGTAGCTAAATTTCAACCAGGGCTTTTAAATACATTTAGCAAAACTGAAGCAAAGGATTTTATAAAACTGTTGGTAAATTGTGACTTTTCAGACAAAATTTAACGTGAAACTCATTAAACAGAAAAAGTGAGCTAGTGATTTTATAAATATTTAAGCGACAGCAAGGCTTTTATTATTAAGGCTTCTCTGGTGGTGAAGAATCCACCTTCCAATGTAGGAGATGCAGGCTCAATCTGTGGGTTGGAAAGATTCCCTGAAGAAGGAAATGGCAACCTGCTCCAGTATTCTGGCTTGGAGAACTAAAGAAGCCTGTTGGGCTACGGTTCTTGGGGTCTCAAAGAGTTGGACATGACTGAAGTGACTGAACAACACGGCTTTTATTATCGGGAAAGGTCTCAAATTAAAAACAGACCAAAAGAGCTGCATAACCGGATTGAGCAGCCAGCCAGTTACTGAGGGCATATTCAGCGAGAATGAGCAGTGTGGGGAACCTAAGTCAAGTTATATTCTTGAAGTCACTGTTGACAAGGCTGGATTTCTAAGAGGAGATCCAGTCCCTAAGTCAAAGGTTCCTCTCCAAACAGGCCAACCTGGAGAAAATGTAGAATTCCACACAATCTGTGCTAAGCTTACCACACTTGAAGGTAAATTCCTTTTCACTCTCTCAGCCAAGGGAGGTGGACATGCTGGAGAGAAAAAGGGCGGGCAGAGTCAAACACCTGAAAAGGTAAGGAGGCACACAGAGTGCCCAAGAGGCTTGAGGCCCAGCCTGCCAGCACCTTGGCAGGAGCTTCCCGGGTTAGTGAGGAAAGAACCACAGATTTCTAGATGGGTAAAACCCAGAGTTTGATTTTAAGGTCAAGTTTCTACCTTGCCTGGTTTGCTCTGTAGCGATTGCTGCATCTTCAGAGCAGCTATAAAGGTACAAAAGGTTTCTTTTCAAGGCTGTCATGTCACAGGACCCACTTCTCCTTCCACCTCAATTACCACCCAGAAGAGATCAGCGGTAAGGAGGCCTAAGCAAGAAAATATCTATTGATTGATAACCCCATAAGCTAAACCCATGATCTTTTAAAACATTCAGAATAGAACTTCAAAGGAGGCCTTCAGTGTCTGAGACTAAGTAACTCAGAACACAAGAAAGTTTCCACGACTCCTGCCCCTGCAGTTTCCCTGTCCTGTGCTCGGTTACTTCAGTTATGCCTGACTCTTACTTCAGTTGTGCCTGACTCTTTGAGACCCCATGGTCTTTGCAACCCCATGGTCTTGCAACTCCATGGACTGTAGCCCCCCAGGCTCCTCTGTCCATGGGATTTTCCAGGACACTGGAAATCCCTCCAGGATACTGGAGGGGTTGCCATACCCTCCTCCAAGGGATCTTCCCGACCCAGGGAATGAATCCATCTCTCATGTCTCCTGCACTGGCAAGTGGGTTCTTCACCACCAGCACCACCTGGGAAGCTCGGCGGCTTCTCTATCCGGTCTCAACTTCTGAAGGCACCCTCTCTCTCAGAGGTATTAGTCACGAAGGCAGTATGGTTCCTAGAAAACTCCTCGTTTCCCACTGAGATGGTAGATATTATGAAACCCATACTTTTACAGGAGGGTGCAGAAACAGTTATTCCCTATGTTTTAAAGGAAGAAATTACAGAAAGACCAATGATAAAATGTGAAAATAGAAGAGGCAGGAGGTGTCCTAAAGAGCGACAGAAGGCTGTGCGCTGCAGGAAAGTTTCAAGCAAAGGCCCCTCACTGAGTAGAGAGGAAGAACCCCACCCTGGATGGATTCTTCACCAGGTACTTGGGCCCCATCCAGAACATTCCTCAAAATGTGACCTGGACAGTAAGAGCTCCTCTGTGGCTCCTTTCACAGAAATCTTCTTAGGGACAGGCCTAAAGTGCTACAAAGAGTTCCTAAGACACAGGTCTTTGATCTTTGTGGCTTTGCCATGTATGTTTTTAAAATTTCTGGAATGCACCCAGGGAGGCAAATGGCTTGACAGCAAACACTATAAATATCGAAATAAATAAATACATACAAACATCTGGAACCCTGATTAAACACCAAAGTTTCAATTTTTTTTCAGGGATGAAGAGGGTGGGTAGCAGAGAAGAAACCCCCACTGAACTGCGTTTTTATTTTTATGGAAAAATGTCCTATTTTTTCCGTACGATAAACCCCCTCTGACATGACAAAAGTTTCAGAAAGCTGAAGTCTGTATGTCATGGGGAAAGGAGAGTTTCTGATGTTCTATAGCTACAAAAGAAGGAACTTCACTACTAGCCCAGAAAGAAGATGGGACCAAAATGTACTTTTTTAATAACTCATCATGGAAGGGTATAAAATAACAGTCATTACCTAGAACTACAAAAATAAATCCAGGCAATACGGTAATCTCACTTGAGTTTGAAACGAAGTTTGCACAGATTTTACAAATTACTCATTATACAATAATTTTCTGTGTTAAAAGGATGCTAAAATAGTTTTTTTTCCTCTTTATGAGGCCCTCTGAACAATAATAAACAGTGAGAAAATAGAATTTACCATGGTTATGCCTGATAAAATTAAATTAAAAACAAAGATTCAAAAGACCACAGACCATGTGGATTAGGAGTAAGAGTTGGGAAAGTTTTAAAAAAAGAACTGTGTGTGTACAAGCATGCGTGCTCAGTCATGTTCGACTCTTTATGACCCGTGGACTGTAGCCCGCCAGGCTCCTCTGTCCGTTGAATATTCAGGCAAGAATACCACAGTGGGTTGCCATTTCCTCCTCCCGATCTTTCCAACCCAGGGATCGAATCCAGGTCTCCTGCGCTGGTAGGTGCCACTGAAACCCCAGGGAAACGCCATTTAAAAAATGAAAATGTCACCCAATTCCTAATCTACCCCACAACATGACAGACCTTTAGAAAGCCAGAAAGGTGTTTGATCAGTCCTCTCGCCAACCAGACCCTACCAATCTCAGGACAGAGTTGAAAGCCTTCCCATCCTGGCCTGGTTCTGCTCCCCTCCATCCTGCCCACAGTGACACCACTCCAGACAGGCAGCCTTCCCTCCTTGGTTTCCAGGTCCAATGTCTCAGGTAACCCGGACTCATTCTCTGCACTGTCCTGTCATCCAACAGCAGCCTCTCTTGAAATCTGCTCAGGTCTCCTGGCACACACTAAGCGTCTTTGGCCCTACAGAGCCAATCACAGCTTCTTCCACAATTACTAATATCCAGCAGAAAACACACAAACAAGTTTGGATGACACATGCATGATTTGAGAAATACGTATGGAGGCCTTATCACAACAGATGGATTAAAAACAAAAGATGCATAGTGCTTACAGATTGGCACTAAAGAAGAGATATTATGTGAATCTTGTTATGAGAACTGACTGACAGCAGTTGTTGAGCCAGGCAATGTTGAGCCAGGTTGACACTGACCACCCAAAGGATTGATGAAAGAGACCCAGCCAGCTCTCACCTGCCGGTAGATCCTGCCCTTTTCCAGGCGGGTGATGCAGTACCAGTGCAGCGAGCCCTTCTCATCAAGTTTCCTGAAAGGCCTAGGGTGGGTTCAAAGGCCTGGGGTGAGGTTCAACGCCGGGTGTGTGACAGGTGGGTTTGGGGACACAGGGACAGTCATTGGTCAATTTCAAAAGAAGAGGAATGCTCCACCTGCTTTACATTGCAGCTGCAACACAGACAGAAACTTGCCCCTGTGACAAAAATATGACGGCTAGGCAGAAAGATGCCTGCAGCTCCAGGAATCCCGCCCCCTGCCTCCCTAGCCGCTCCCTCCCTCAACACTGCCTGAACTAGTCTAAGGACTGCCTGGGCACCTCAGTTGCTCCCACTAAATAAGACCATGTGCTCCCAGAGACAACAGTCACGTGTATATGGTGCCTGTCTGCCTCCATCTCAAGAAGAGTAGGTTCTATGGAAATTGTTCAAACTCAACAAAGAAAAGAGGACTTCAGCATGCTTGTCATTCTACGTTCAAGATATTTATTTAAGTCAAAAGGTTGCATTCATTTGTGATTCCCCACTTAGATCGTAGCCAACTTCTCATCTCGGTAGCTGCTCTAAAAGGGAAAGATTTTGGTGCCAAGCCTCTGAGTGCTTAATCACATCTATACAAACATGTGCTTCCACAATTGGCACAGCATCCCCTGGCGTGAAGCTGGCAATAACCCAGACGGAAAACTCTGTCAACTCCATGCTAACATCCAAGCCTCTAGCGCTTATTCTGATCTGCTCTACAATCCACCAGCAAAGCTGAATTCTCTGTTGCCTCAATTATCCCTACTCCCCTTCTTTCCTGATGCCACTCAGAATGGTTCTGCTACCTCAGTCTGCCTCGGGCTCTCCTTTCAAAGTCTCTCCTCTCGGTGAAGTCAGCCACTAAAAACTGAGACATCAAAACCAGCCCAGTGGCCTCTCACCAGCTCGGGGTGCTCTGCTCAGGCCTCAGGATGGATACACCCTCAGGCTCTGCCTTTCCTCCATTCTCTGATCTCCTTCAGAAGGAAAGGCAGACTACAGATCTTCTACAGCCTCAAAGGAGAGGCAACAAAGCTAGTCTAAGGACAGACTACAGATGGCCAAAGAATTTGCAGGTGTAGTTAAAACCTGATGAGAAACTGAACCTTTTCTCGCTGCACAAGCGAACAATATGAACAGCAAACCCTCTCAGTAATCTGGGCTACCGAAGCCTGCCAGAGTACTGTCCACTGAAATCGGTATACATTTATTCATGCCAGTGTTCAGTCACTAAGTGGTGTCTGATTCTATGACCCCCATGGACTGCAGCCCACTAGGCTCCTCTGCCCATAGGATTTCCCAGGCAAGAATAATGGTATGAGTTGCCATTCCCTCTTCCCTGGGGATCTTCCCAAACCAGGGATTGAAGTCGCATCTCTTGGGTCAAATAGATCTTTTTATTACCACTGAGCCACCTGGGAAGACCATACATTTCTTAAGGGATAGTCCATAGAACAAAGGTCTCTCGTGCATTCTTTCAACAGAAAACTCTAGAAACTAAGGAAAGGAGAAACTTAAAATCTATAAAGGCATCATTCTGCTGAATTAAAAAAAAAAAATTTTCTATAAGGAAAATCTGCAAAAGTATCAGTCTGTCATTTCTAGTAAAACCCAACTGACACATCGGCTGGAATATTCTTGGCTTGGTATTTATGGATTTCCATGGCTAATTTTCCCATACTAGTCCTTCTTTTCGATCCAAATACATATTCTGCCTGACATCCCCATAACTCTCAGGGTATGTCTGCTATTGTAGCCTACACGAACAAATATTCATCTCCCAAGAGCTATACTGCACAAGCTGTTCATGCATATTAGGGGAAAATCAGGCTTCCACAGGACATCAAAGTCCTTTGAGACCAAGACCTTAACTGTGTTCCTTAACCATTCGAAACTTCGCTGCATTAAATAATGCTGGCGTGTGTTCATAATGAAGAGAAATCACTGCGGGATCCTCATCTCTTGGGGTCACAGGCCTAAGATGAAAAGTCCTATTGCCCACTGCTGACAGGTCTCCTCAGAGCTGAATAGATCAACTAGTCTCAATTCCAAAACTGCTAATATTTCCATCAGAAAAGACTAAGAGACTTTAATTCACCTGGACGATACAACTTGGAGGCTGCCAGGAGGCCCAAGGCCGAATGGATCTCACCTTCAGATGCTGTGAAATAAGTCATCAGAACATGTGTGGAGAAGAGACCAATAGAACATTTCACTTTTCTCAGATCAGAACACATCACTTTTTACCCCGGTATTTATTGTAGAAGCAGTCTTCACCAGCCAATTGTTTTTTCCCTAACTTGTCTGTGTCCTCAGTAAAGAAAAGAAAATGTTTTGAAAGTACAAGACTGCCCTGAAGTGCAACAGTGAACACAGGTTATTACAAGAACAGAAAGACCCCGACTCAATCTTTCACTAAACTGCATATTATGGGGGGCCCCCAAAATTAATGACATTTTTTGATCAATAAATCTCAGTATGTTTCTGAGTCTGGGCAGCGACCGGAAGAACCAACGACAGAGACTGGGCCCAGGCCACTGCGTCTCTTTAGACCTTTAACAAAGATGACACTGGTCCAACTAATACCCAGGGAGCCTGCCAAGTCCCCAAGAGTTAAAAAATCCTATTTCTGCAAAACACAAATGATACTAGAAACAGGCTTCCTAGGAACAGAGGAAACAGTGATACTTACAGGTTATAAACCTAAGCTTATAGCAAAAAACAAAAAGATGACTTTTGGGATTAGGTCCCATAATTTTACTACTTGAGATAAGGAGAATAAGCAAAAGTTGAATTAGCAGAAATAAAATTCTCACTGTAAAATACTGAGCCTTATAGAGACAAAAAAAGAGAAATTTCTAGACATTATTTTTCTGAAACTTTCCAAATATTTTTTCACTTTTGTATCAGGCAGTCAAACAAGTAAGAAAGCAAAGCACTAACATCACTGCAAAACTATGACGACACACACAATAAAACAGACAATGGAAGAATCTCTTGCCAGTCACCATTTGGTGGGTAGGGGCATGAGGATGGGGCATAAAATCGAACCAGGTGCCAAAGCCAGGATAAAAGAAAGAGCTATGGTGTTTTTAAGTGGGATTTCACATCTATGGCTCCTGGCTGCTCTTACCATAAACTCTAAGCTCCTGGCACTGAGGCATGTTAGTAACAGGGTTTAACTAAGTAAACTAAACCAATGCGAGAAGTCACCCAGCCATCTATATATAGCCCTGATGTCTTTACTTCTACAGAAGAGCTTCTGAAACATAGGGAGTCATGTTCTGTGGCTCTCCCTATAGAAACCTTCTCAGATCTCCATTCTTTCTACTCCATTTACTAAGTCCTCTCACCATATTATTCTCCTATTTAAAATCAACATGAGCCCAATTAAAAATAAAACAATTCCAAAATACCCACCATAAAGGTAGTTTTATTTTTATGCAAATTATTAAAGACATCATTGGATGTTTACCAGCATTTCTAATATGATAGGATTAGAGAACTCTCTTTACTCCCCTATTTAAGTTAGGTTAAAAAAACCAAAACCTCACATGAAGCTGTTTTTACTCCTAGGAGGGGGTTAAATGCCAAAGAAGAGCTTACTATGATACCAAGATCCCACATATTCTCTTATAAGAGCAAATAATATGAATTGCAGAGCTGACATTTTCTAAACTTACAAGCAGTTATAAAATCACAAAAACTTTAGTAAGACAGAAATGGAACAGGACACAGAAGAGATATCTGCACTCCTGTTTCTACGGCAGCAGTATTCTCAGTAATTAAGATATTGTAACAACTGAAGAGTCTACCAGCAGATGAATGTGCACAAAGATAAATACACACACACACAGTGGAATAGTATTCAGCCATGGGAAAAAGAAAATTCTGCCATTTGCAGGAACATGGGTGGACTTTGAGGAAATTATGCTACTTGAAGTCAGACACGGAAAAACAAACACTGGGTGATAGCTCTTATATGTGGAATCTATAATTCTTAAAATCAGACAGTAAAATGAGATGTCTAAAGATCTATATTTGCAATTGGTCAATAAATAAGCCCTGGAGACATAACATCCAGTACAGTGATAAGAGACAACAAAACTGTACTACAAACATTAAATCCGCTGAGACTACACCTTACTCATTCCCAACATGAGAATAATTATGTGATGCCATAGGTTTTAGTTACCTAATACAATCAGAGCAATCATATAGCAATATAAATGTATCAAATCAATGCATCAATCAAATCAATACTTCAAACTTATACCATACTGTACCACAAATGTAACTTTTTTAAAAGTCAGGACAAGGCACTAGGAGAAGTCTTAAAAATTAGGGCCAAGAGAACAGGCAAAAAAATGATCTTTTGGTTTGCAGAAATAGTGATCTTCCTTGAAGCTGAAACATCCACCTCCCATCCCCATGCTAGGTCTAATTCATCTTCAAATGCTAAATTCTTTTAAAAATTGACCAAAGCAAGAAGCTCATGTAAAAGCTAGATAAACAAAATGAGGAAGACGAAGGTCAAAGAAATAGATATACACAGACACATTCAGACACACATATCCATTTTTCACACACACTGAAATACCTGTTTGTGTGGATTGTCCAGATCGTGGAAATTTTTAAACAGTTTCTGATAATGTCCATATTCATTTCATAAGAAATAATGTGCTAAACATAATTTCACCTCCACCAGAGAGCTGCCATTATTGTGTAGTATATAATATGTAGGTAGGTATGGTTGCTGAATCTTTTGAAAATGCCCATGGAGATTTCAGAATACATTATCTGGTTACTTCATGTGAAATTTCCAGCATGCTGGCATATAAAGATGTTTTTAAAATGTTGAGTTATGTAACTGTATGATGATTAATGATTTGGGTCAAATTGGTTCTTCCTTTTCAATTCTAGGCACCAGAGCTTTATGGTTTCCGCATAAAAACCAATGGGAACAGTAACTAAAGGATTCAGCAAGAAGGTAAGAAAAACCGTGGCTGTAGAAGCAGAAGAGGCTGCAAAAGATTTGTGTTTGGTTGCTATTAAAAATGAAACAATGGAAGTACAGTATTTTAACAAGTTTAAATTGTCATGTAAATTTACAGCATTGCCCTGAATTGAAAAGACAAAGAGCAATGGTTCAAATTTATCATACGCCAGGCTGATGTTCAATACGATAGGGAACAAGATTATACCTGCCAACAAATGAAAACTCTGTCATGCAACAGACCTCTGAAACATTAAGCAGTGTATCACAAAGACTCTGAACTTCTTACAACTTACTTTTGGTTTTCTTTTTCATCGAATTATTTCTTAGCAAATTCTGCAGGATGAAAGAACAGTTGAATTTCAGAGTTGCAAAGCCTCTCAGATGTGACTAAGGCTGAATGCCAAGACGCAGGAAAGGTAGGTGCTTACAGCTACCTGGCATCCATGTGTTAAGCAAGTACACTGTCTTCACTAAGGTCTCTCCACTCAAAACTATTCTATTTCTTCAACTACTTCAATACCACTATACCCAGCCAGTAATTTGTGGTATTTACATGGTTACTTTATTAACAATAACTGGAAAGTATTTATAAGAACTGAAAGTGAAAGTCGCTCAGTTGTGTTCGAGTCTTTGTGACACCATAGACTATACAGTCCACGGAATACTCCAGGCCAGAATACTGGAGTGGGCAGCCTTTTCCTTCGCCAGAGGATCTTCCCAACCCAGGGATCGAACCGCACTGCAGGCTGATTTTCTTACCAGCTGAGCCACAAGGGGAGCCCATTTATAAGAAAGTTGTGTTTGTTCTATTGCATTTGTTATAGCTTTATCTGCATTAAAAATATAATCTACACTTTTAAAGATCTAACAGGCGATTCTCATTTGTATCCCAAGCTACTTGCATCATTATTTTGTGCAAGAAGAAGTTGTGAAGTATCAAAATGTCCATCTGATAGAAATGCAGGAAGACTGCCTGGAATTAACTGGAGTGAACAAACCACAAAATGTCTCTAAAAACATCCCATGAATAAAATTTGAAGGAGTGACAATCTAAAACTGCCTTAGCAACTTTAACTTTCACATGTGAAATTTGTCATTTTTCATGCTTTTGAAAAAGGTGAATACATTTTGACCAGTTACTGCATTTTCTTAAAAAATAAAAAGTAAGTTCCTGCTGCTCCTAAGAAGTATAGCAATTCCCTGGAAGAATTACAATGTTCCATTTAAATAGAACTTATTTTGTAAAACTTCAAACTGTATTTCTAATTATACAATAGACTTCTGTAATAAACTTCAGCCATATCATTTTCAAACACAAAAATCCAGATGTTTGGCATTTATATGTAAACTCAGTTCCTGCTGTGAAACCAAATTAAAATGAACTAAGAAAGGAAACTTAGGCCCTATGAAAACAAAAACAAAACAAGCTAACAAAAAAAAAACCATGCTATTGATTCTATTTTGCAGGTTGTTAGTTTGATCATTTATATATTTTTCCTTGTATCTGGGAAGATACACACATCCTTTCCCACCATTTTATTACAATTTATATATTCCCTTGGATTTTGTAGGAGGAAGAAAAAGACAAAAAGAAAAATCACAAGCTTGCATGACTTACTCCTATGGTTCACTCCTATGAAATGAATGCTCTACGCATACTAAGTGTCTTAATTCTCACACATATAAAAAAACCTTGTGACTATTATACAATCATCCCCAGTATATAACAAAAAAACATTAAATCACTGGACAAAGGTCTGTCTGTGGTCAGGCTGGATTCACATTCACTCAGATTGGTTGATTCCAAAGTCTGTTCTCTTTACCACTGGGCACTTTGGGTCCCAAAGTATAGTGGTCAAAAACACTATTGGAAAAGAAAAGAAAACAACTCAGTGTGGTGTTGGTATGTCCAAGATCACTGTATTCAATGGATTAATTTTCAGATCTTAAATTTCACATCTCTCTCTCTCTCTCTCTCTCTCTCTCTCTCTCTCTCTCTCCCACACACACACACACACACACACACACACACACACACACACACACACACGTCAATGCTGCTTAAGACAATTATGGTCGAATCCAAAGGAACTTGACTGTGCCAGCTAAATGACTGGCACAGCTCTCTGAAAGCTCTGTTCTAACATCTCCACCAATATCCCAACTCCTTGTCCATTAAGAGCTTTAAATTTTCTACTGATGACACAGTTCTCTCATCTTACATCAAATGAAAAACAGATATAAGAATTAGCAGGGAGAGAAAAGATGACCTGCTGCTGCTGGGGCTGCTAAGTCGCTTCAGTTGTGTCCAACTCTGTGTGACCCTATAGATGGCAGCCCACTAGGGCTCCGCCGTCCCTGGGATTCTCCAGGCAAGAACACTGGAGTGGGTTGCCATTTCCTTCTCCAATGCATGAATGTGAAAGTGAAATTAACTTGCTCAGTCTTGTCTGACTCTTTAGCGACCCCATGGACTGTAATCCACCAGGATTCCTCCGACCATGGGATTTTCCAGGAAAGAGTACTGCAGTGGGATACCACTGCCTTCTCCAAAAGAAGACCTATATATTAAAAAAAAAAAAAAAAAAAAAAGAATACTCAATGTTTATCTAAAGCCTATAAGGTACTCACTGTTGTCACCCAAAATTTCAAACCCTAACCTTAGGTTAGTTAGTGACTTGGTTATAACAAGAAGCAAAAGATACACCTGAAGGCTAGTATAGGAGATAAACTAGTAAAGGAGATTTGAATGGTTAGAAAATCAGATATCAAGGGGTATTAAACCACCATCACTAAAATTTTAGAACTCCCTAATGGTGACTGCAGCAATGAAATTAAAAGACACTTACTCCTTAGAAGGAAAGTTATGACCAACCTAGATAGCATACTCAAAAGCAGAGACATTCCTTTGCCAAAAAAGGTCCATCTACTCAAGGCTATGTTTTTTCCAGTGGTCATGTATGGATGTGAGGTTGGACTGTGAAGAAAGCTGAGTGCCAAAGAATTGATGTTTTCAAACTGCGGTGTTGGAGAAGACTCTTAAGCAAGGAGATCCGACCAGTCCATCCTAAAGGAGATCAGCCCTGGGTGTTCTTTGGAAGGAATGATGCTACAGCTGAAACTCCAGTACATGGCCACCTCATGAAAAGAGCTGACTCATTGGAAAAGACTCTGATGCTGGGAGGGATTGTGGGTGGGAGGAGAGGATGAGATGGCTGGATGGCATCACAGAGTCGATGAAGGTGGTGGGTCTGATTGAACTCCGGGAGTTGGGGATGGACAGGGAGGCCTGGCGTGCTGCAATTCATGGGGTCGCGAAGAGTCGGACGCAACTCAACTGAACTGAATTTATGAGTGAAACCTACTTACCTAAAGACTTGACAATTTAAGAAAAAAAAACCCCAAACAGCAGCTTCTCTGATAGACCACTGCCTGTCCAGATTACACAGGTGCTGCATTCTACTACCACAGCCACTTCTGTCAACAACTGTTTATTTAATCTTGAAGTCAAGGAAGAACAATTTTCTAGCAATACTGATTACTCATCATCTTGAATTATGTGTTTGTTTCCCTTCTATTTTACAGGATTATGTCAAGACTAACATTTCAAAGTTGGCACCAATAAGAAATATGTCTGTCTATAGGATAACCCATTGGTGAAACTCATTAAGCCATATTTGACAACTTTTTCATTTTTATGCTAAGGAAAAAGGAAAATAGAGTGAAGATTTATATTAGCATGAGATATAATTTTAAGATGTTATTGCCACTTTATTCTCCAAAAAGGAAGAATAATAGATTTATAGTTCTACCATAGGAAATAAATTTTATAAGCCCAGATCAGTCTGACAAAAAAGTGAAAAAAATTCTAAAAATAATGACTACACAGAGGAAACCAACTATTTCTTCTTATTCTATTTTTAAATATTTGAAGCTAATGAAAAGAATATTATTCCATGAACTTGACTACATTTCCATGCAGCATTGCTGACCTAGATGGATGGAATTATTCATGTACAAAAACATATTTAAGGACAAATCCACACGCACTGTTCAAATATCTTTGTGTAGAACCAAAAGACAGGGATGCTCTGTTTTTCTTACCACACCCTTAAAAATCTCTATACATTTTCATTTTATGCCTCACACAGAGTAAGGAATAAGATCAGGGACTGAGTCCAAAGAACACTTCACTGAAATATCCACTTGAAGTTCAGAGAAGAATCCTTAACTAATATTGACATCCTGCAAACCAGGAACTGAGGCTGAAAATCACCCAGGGCAGACCCTCTGGTTTTCACTGATGTGTTATCAGCACGCCACTCTGTAGCCCTGCTCTCCCAACAGCAGACCTGGAGGCAGGACTTTCCCATCAGCAGAAGCATGACTGTCTTCGGAGTAACATCAGGGGATAAAGGCTCTTAAACACATAACAAGTCTAAAATAGACTTTCCAGGTGTTCAAGAGATTGAAACATTTCCCTGTGTGATACAATCTATTAAAATGCACTTGCAGAAATGAAAGGAAAGTATTTTCAGAACAGAGAACTTAATTTTATCATAGCTTTCTATTTAACCACAGTATTTTAATAAACTTCTACTCAATGTGTACTTTGAAGCTTGTCAAAGAGACTTTCTATCTAAATGGGGGGAAATTTTAAACAGAATTATCCTGTCTACCAAGAAGGAAAAGAATACTCAACAGACCGTAGTGTATTTCATAATAACATTACTTATGGAGAAAATATCATTGCTTTTGTTCCGCCTACTGTCAAAGCATTTGTAACACACTTGTAAAAAGCCCAAATAGAGCTGTGAGTACACATTCGGAAATGGCAACACCGGAAATGCCGGATTCCTTCTTTTTCCCTAAAACACTTTCAGAGATGTGCATACCACCCAAGCAGTCCCTTTAGAATCATTTCCATATTGTCAGAGAGTCTTGTTAGAAGCCAGGTTGAGTCTGCTGTGAGTTAGTAAGAGAGTCACCTTAAATAAAGAATCACTTAACTTTTATTTCCTAAACTTCCTCACATTCCCAATGGTGTGACTTCATTTTGAAAACAATGCTTGTTTCAAGTTCCAGGAAAACAGTTTTTGGAAGTTTTATGAAATCAAGGGTAACCACTTATGTGATTACCATATCATATAGAGCTATGCATGGAAGGATCAATATTTTGTTTATACGTGGATTGAGCTCCAATCTACAGTTGTATTAAATTCTGAATCTCAATCTTTTCTTTATGGAATAATAGAATATTGGTAACTAAATCTAAAAGAAAAAAACAACAACACTTCCCTGTCAACAATTATTTAAATGAGAAAAAGGCGTAGAAGACAGTACTTTTTCTTCCAGTCTTTGGGACCACAACTGATAACCAGCAAATGGGCAATAAATGATTGATGAGTGAAAAAGCCCCAGTGAAAAGTTAAGTGACTGGCCCAGCTCTTGCAAAGCTATGTTCCAAGCAGAACTGGGACATCTAGACATCTCAGCTTCCTATCTAGTAACAGTTTAACAATGCCTACTGATTTTTTTTTTTTATAATGGATGAATTCTTCCTCTTTACTTCTTAAGGGACTGTAATTTATATGGTAAAAACTACCAAGCATCAAATAGTTAACCCATATAAGTGCCAAGATTCATTTTTAAAGCACCAGCAAACATATTAAATGTTAGACAGCTTCATTTCCATGACTGGCTGGCATTAGGGGAACTTGGAAACTTGCATGGTATGTTTCCAAAGAAACAAGGTTTATTCTTTATGTCACCAAATAACAAACAATGTCCACCATATAAAAATATATTACAAACTCAACCTTTGAAAATAAACTATAAAAATTCAATTTAATGTAAACAAAAGTATGAAGGAAAAAATACCTCTAATTCACTCGTAAGACTGTGAAGTTCCACTGTTCCTTGAGATCACAGCATGAAGACATTCAAACAAATTCCTGAACCCTCTTTCTCTGTCCACTCAACAAATACTTACTAAGCAGCTCAAGTTGCCCAATCCTGGAAGAGGAGGCTTTCCCAGAAACACCATATACTCAGGAGGGCACAGCACACAAGGCTAAGATAAGAGACAGTCAATACATAGTCACCTAAATAATATTTTACTTGTAATTGTGATAAGCATTATAAAAATGAGATTGAAAACACAACAGTGAAATAAGCATCACTGATTCAATATTATTAATATTTGGATTTTTTCCATTTTCTTGATGACAAATAATAATAATGATTAAAAACTAAAGGCGAGAGGGGTGGGGAGCAGGGAAGAAATGGTAACAGAACATGAAGTTTTCAGTTAGAAAATGAAAAGCAGGGATTCCCTTGTTGCTGAATGGTAAAGAAGGAAAACTGTTTCCTGCAGAACACAGGTTCGATCCCTGATCTGGGAAGATCCCACATAGCTCAGAGGAGCTAAGTCAGAGCAAGCAACCTGATGGGTATGGCCCAACCATTGGGTCTGGGCTCTCCAGCCCTGGAGCCACAGTTCTTGAGCCCATACAACCTCAGTCCGAGCTCTGGAACAAGAGAAGCCACCACAATGAAAAGCCCGTGAACCTCAACTAGAGAAAAGCCCATGCAGCAATGAAGACCCAGCATGGCCAAAAATAAACGGATCAGTAAATAAATTTTTAAAAAACCAGAAAATGAAAAACAAACTTTGCCTTAAGGTGCCACATATCAATCTTATATTACATCTATGAGGGCAAGGATTTTGGTCATAAAGCAGAACCACTCAGAATTTTCAATGCAACAAATTGATATGCTTCACAGCGTTTACTGATGTTGACTCTGACCTCAATGAATTATGCCAATTTTTCTTGAAATGATGTACTAAAATGATGAACTATGTCATAAGGCTACTTTGAGGTATTTTCTGTTACACACAGCTAAAGGTTGAAGTAATTGTGTGTGTGTGTGTGTGTGTGTGTGTGTGTGTGTGTGTGTGTGTGTGATGTGGGGGTGGCAATAGATGGCACTATTTGAATTACACTTCCTACTCATGAGTTCTTAAATTCAACCAACCATTGGTCAAAAATATCTGGAAAAAAATTCCTGAAAGGAAAACTTGAATTTGCTTGTATTAAGTATGACTAATCTAGAAGCGATTTGAAGGATACAGGAGGATGTACACAGGTTATATAAGGGACTCTGGGCATTTTCAGACTTTGGTATCCACAGGGGTTGTGGAACCAACCACCAGAGATGTCAAGGGATAATTGTACTAATAATTTGCACATCCCGTAAGGTAATGGCAAATAACTGAGGACACTTGTGCCAGAAACTGGAATATTACAGTGAAGTCCTGAGGCCATACAGTGCCTGCTCTCCGATTCAGCTGAAGGCTGAGACAATACAGATAGTAAAATGAAGTATGTATGTATACATACAATCTATGTATACTATAATTTTAGGAAGTATTAGTGCGATCAAACAAAATGTCATCCTTATGATCTCCTGAGGAGGTGCAGTGGTTAAAAAACCAGCCTGCAGTGGAGGAGATGAGGGTTCAAATCCTAGGTCAGGAAGAACCCCTAGAGGAGGAAATGACTCCAACACCCCAAGTCTTCTTGCCTGGAGAATTCTATGGACAGAGGGCTACAGTCCATGGGGTTGCAAAGAGTCAGCCAGCACTTAGTGAATAAACAACAATTAGGACTAGCACTCTGAACACAGTATGAGCTTCTCAAGCCTTTTTTTTTTAACATTTTATTAGAGAACTACAGTGCTTTCTCTGTTACTAAGTTATCAATATTTCCATGTATGATTATTACAGACAAAAAAATGAATGAGTAACCAGAACACTAACAGATTAAAAATGTACACCAAAGTGGTGCAATATTTACCAGGAGTAGACAAGCACTATAACAATTACCTTTATAAAGTTTACTGACAAAATAACAATAGCAATCAAATATATGTAACTATGTAACTATTTAAACTCCTAACAAAGGCTTTTATGATACTATTAGCAGTAACACAGCAACTCCCATAAATATGACTTAGTATCACCCTGATAAGAGTTTAAGTACATATAGCCATTGTTATGTGAAAAACATATTTTTAATATGTCACAAGCCAACAGGATTTAATTACCACACCTACTTTAGACTATTAGCTATTTCATTCAAACCTGAAAAAATAATATTTATGTGGTCATTGAGATTCACTATGATTGATGCAATCTTTTGTGTTATTCCCTTTATAGTCACTCACATTTGTTAAAAAATAACAAGGAAAAATGAGAGGGGAAATGTGTGTTTTTATTTTGCAACAAAGCTTTTCAGATGATGACTAACCTCTTCCTTTGAAGACAAAAAGCCTCTGTAACTAATGTACATAGAAATATGTTCTTTACTATGTGCATTAAGCAAAGAAAGGAAAGAAAAAGAGGGGGAGAGGGGAGCTGAAGGACTGAAGCCAGAATTCAAAGCAACCTAGGCAAGATTGAGTCCATGAAAGCTGTCAGAAAGTTATTATAGTTATTCACAATTTCTTACAGCTCATCTGCTCTCAAGGAAGAAAACTCGTAGTTTCTTTAAACCATATCCACAACAGATCTCACTTGAAAGGAAACATAGCGAGTGATTTGGCATGAATGGGTGTATTACCAATTTTCCAGCATCACTACTGAATATTTATGTCGTGACAAATGATGACACTGGTGAACTATTTTAACACGAAGCCTTGCCTTGTAAATCGTCTGAATGATGTTGTGTCAAAACAACACCTACCATAAATCAGAGGTTTTAGGACCAGTATTTCTTGTTCTAACACGCTACCTGCTCAGCAGAATCACTTGTGCGAACAGGCATAGATTAATGTGCGCTAAGCAGAGCCATCTTACCGCCTAACTTATAGAGCTATAATTTAACAGGCCTATTATCGTCAGGGTAATTTTGACAGTGCTGAAATATTATCCTTGTTAAGAATATGCATTTAGCACAAACCTCAGTGGTCATTTGCACTGAATAAACAGACATGGATCCCTACAATTATTCTTTTCTACCAATGACTCGTTTTCCTAGCAAGGCAGCAGTCCGTTGACAACTGAGTTTATAAATGCTATAGCAAGATGGTTATTCTCAGTAGTACAAGAAGCTCAGCACGTCGCTTTCAATTTACTTTCCACTACTTCATGAGTTCATCAGCAGCTTGAAGTGGAGGCTAATGAGTTTCTTTCCAGATTTAAGAAACAGCAATTGTTCAAACCCTGACCACCCCTCCTCCTCCTTGCCCCAAACTCAATTCCTCGTTTTCGGTATTTTACATGGGTGAAATTTACAGAGCCTCATCTCCCATGCAGTCAAGTAGGAAATATTAATACTTAGGGCAATTCCAGATTTTTCATTATGGAAGATAAAAGAATATGTCTTCTCTTAAACCGTAGTACTGCTGCTGCTGCTTCTAAGTCACTTCAGTCATGTCTGACTTAGTGATCTCATGGACTGCAGCCTACCAGGCTCCTCCATCCATGGGATTTTCCAGGCAAGAGTATTGGAGTGGGTTGCCATTGCCTTCTCCGTTCTAAGTACTCTGAAACCATAGTACTACCAGAAGAATGAAAATAACAAAAGAAATTAGTGAATTTTTACACTGCGTTAGCTCTAACTTAACTTGATCTATGAAAAAAAAAGATAAATTTGTACTTTTTAAACACTGAATAACACACACAGAGCACAAAAGTTAGTCGTGTGAAATAAACATACTAGGCACAACCCAACTGACTGCATTTTCCTCAGAGAAGATACACAACATCTACCGACACCGTGGCTCAGTGTCTTAAAGCCAAATTAGCCAATAGAAAGGAAATCAACAAATATTTATCTGGTATCCATTACACGCAAAGCTCTAAGCCAAGTATTTTCCCATAATAATTAGGCAGGAAGAAATAGGACAATTATCTTCTCATCTTTTCTCCAAATCAAAGGGTGAAACTTTAGACACTTGATAAAAATAAAATGTTTCTGCTAACTCTGACTGCGTGGATGAAAAGTGCTTGATCATAATATCTTCCAAAGCTCATGTTTGACTCAGGTCCTACAACTGATCATATTCTACTCCTTAGGAATGAAAATAAAATCCAGTAAACATGTCAGCAGTGGCCTATTTCAGTTACTAGGGTAAACCATATAAATTAAGAAATCCAAATACCATCTTTCAGGACAGCAAGAGAGTTTAATGTTTCAGACTTAATGAACCTCAACAATGCTTTTAAAAACTGTAACTCTACAGAATACGGAGCCTCAGGCCATAAAAATAGAATTTCCAAGAAAGCTTTAGTATAAAACCAACCAGATTTTGCAGTAAGGTGCCCTTACAGTGTATCCCTGAAATAATGTAGATCATGCTGCCCTCTTGTGCCAGATGTAGAAAATAAAACAAATTTCGTCCTCACAAGGGAAACAAAATCTGGGTTTTTAACAGAAATCATCTCTGAATTTCTAAATGACTTACTGTTGACTTGCGATTTGAGTATGAGGATCTGATGCAAGTGAAAGTCGACTTCAGAGACAGAAGACAAAGGTTGGCTCGGAAGATGTGGACATGACAAACAGCACAGGAACGTGGCCCACATGCCCAAAAGGTACTATTCAAACCCAGCTGCAATCAAAACATGCAAGAAATGCCTGCTCTGGCTCCTGAAAACTTGTAGCTCTTAAATAAACACACACAGGAAGTGGGACTTCCCTGGTGGTCAAATGGTTAAGAATCCACCTTCCAATGCAGGGGTGGGTGTGGCTTCGATGCCTGATCAGGGAACTAAGATCCCACATGCCACGTGGTGCAGCAAAATAAGTACACATTAAAAATAAATAAACATAATCCATTCATTAAAAATACGACCTCAAAGAAAAACTTCATGTGGCTTCCTTGGTGGTCCAGAGGTTAAGAGTGTGCCTCGCAATGCAGGGGATACTGGTTTGATCCCTGGTCCAGGAAGATCCCACATGCCTCGGAGCAACCAAGCCTGAGCCCAGGCTTAATAGTCTGTGCTCCACAACAAAAGCCACGGCAAAAGAACCCTGTGCAACGCAAGGAAGAGGAGCCCCCAAAAGCTGTAACTAGAGAAAGCCCACAAGCAGTAACAAAGACCCAGCACAGCCAAAAGTAACTAAATAAATAAAATTATTTTTAAAAAATTTAAGAACTTCTGGTGGTACCAGAAGACTTAGAAGAAGCAGGTTCGATCCCTGGGTCTGACGAATCCCCTGGAGAAGAGAGGATGAAAACCATCTCCGGTATTCCTGCCTGGAGAATCCCATGGACATGGGAGCCTGGAGGGTTACAATTCATAGGGGTTGCATAGAGTCGGAGAGGACTGAAGCGACGTAGCACTCATACACCATTACCAAAATACGTCAAAGGAAGAAAGTGAACCAGAGAGATGGGTAAGACAATGGGAGGGAAAAGGAAGAGAAAAGGAAAAAATGAAACCCAGTTTTGCCATTCCAAGGCCACACACAGATAATAAAACACCAGTAGGCAATGAAGCATCCCATTATATGAAAAAAGTAAAGCTCGTGCATCAAAATATAGTTTCAACATACAGAGTAGCCACAGGAGCACTGCTGGAATGTTAAACTGCAGGCAGAGAAACCATGCATTTTCTAGGCTGGCGCTTCCTTCCTTCATAGAATACGATAAATACAGTGAAAGTGAGCGAACTTGCGAATTTGGCAGAGGAGCTGGTGTTTTCAGCTACTCCCTATGGAACCCTGGTTCTTAGCAACACCAGTGCAGTTACAACCAGTTACTCCCCTAGTGTCTAACAAAACTCATGAAAATCTGGGATGAAGCATCAGAATGGAAACAGAACATTTAGAGTGGGCCCACCAATCAATGAGTATGCAAGGCCTTGTGACCATCCAGTTCAGGGTCATTGAGAACCCACAGGCACAAGTGGGCTTGGAGACAAATAGAAACAAGGGAACTCTGGTGAGATGAGTGCAAATCCAGGCAGACTGGGGAAGGCACAGCCCCGATGGGCTTTCCAACTTCAGCATCCCAAGCCCAAAGTCCTTCCTTTCATCACTTTTCTAACTCTAGGAGGCTGTCAGGATCATGAAATCATAGGAAATGTACTGACCCCCTAGGATATCCTGGAGAGAGACACACTTCATGATCACTACATGCTACAGGGGAAACAGACACTAGAAATCAAATCACCCAGAATTTTATGCTGGGAACTTTGTTGAAATTAAACCCAGATATTTAAGGTAACTTAGAAGTTGAGGGACTTCCTGGCAGTCCAGGGGTTGAAACTCCGTCTTGCAACACAAGGGTTGTAGGTTTGATCCCTGATCAAGGAGCCAAGATCCCACATGCCAAGAAAAAAAAAAATCAAAACAGAAGCAAAAAGTTGAGCAAGTCAGTCTCTCTGCTGTAGAAGAGGATTTAAAAAATATATAACTATTAGGGTACACATAATCAATAATCTCAACTATGAGGCATAATTTTTACACATTACTTGTTTTTCCAAAGAGCAAGATAAAACAAGTATAAAAAGTACAAAAATTTTTATTCAAACAGAAATTTAAAATTCATCACTTAAAATTTTTCATTAAAAAAGTTTTATTCTACTAACAAAAGAGGAAATAAAGAAATCGTGGCTCCTAAACCTTTTGGGCAAGGCAGGCCTGTTTTTGCAGTACTATTTGGGCTTCTATTTTCTTGAAGCAATCAGGTCCTGTTAATAGTCACAGGACAGGGAGAAAAGATACACCCTAGTGTGCCAGCTGCAGTAAGATGAGTGATGTGAAGATTTACGCTTGGGCCCAAATCCATAAATAATTAATTAACCAGCATCTGGAGAAGCCTACAGGGGTTGTTGATGCTTCCAACGTTATGACTGTAATTTTCACATTATCTGAAAACACCACAACCGTAACAGCACGGATGCCTCCAGTTACTTTGTCTCCACAGCTTTATAGTAAGACAAGATCTGTACGCGCCTCTGCAGCTTACCATCCTGTGCTCCACCCAGTGCTTGGATTAAACGTGTGCTGGATAAATCTACACAAGATCCTGCACCAACAGCTTCATTTAATCCTCACATAGTGATACAGGAAGGGCAGCAGTTATTCCCATTTCACAGGAGACAAAGTGCCCACATAGCATGTGGTCACTGACTCGAAGACTCATAAGGCCCCGACTTCGATCTCAACGCCATGAATGTACTCACCTGCACAATTCAAGGGTGGGAATAGCACCCCATTTTCCAGATAAAACTGAGACACGGAGTAACCAACACGTAAGTATTAATTAAAATCTGACCATTAGTAACTAGAACCAGGACTGAACCCAGGCAGTTGGCTCCACAGACCACACTTCAAAACCAAGACAGACAACATCCTGCCTTGAGATCTGCCTGCCCAATAGATACACCTTGCTTTGGCCTTGGTCCCACGGCCAGCTGATGGCCAGGCCAAGGCTACTTCTGTCCTTTCTGTAGCCCACCTCCCTGCCTCAACAAGTCCTGTCAATCATCACTTGCAAAAACAAAGTCACCCCAGGCCTCAGCACAAGTCTAGTCAACTAGACAGAGACGTTCATTTTCCACACAAATTAGCTCTTAAATCATTCTGCAAAGTGAGCATACATTTATATTTCCACACTCAAACAAAATTGAAATAGAAGTTTATATGCCCTTATATTCAGATATACCCTGGTGGAAGAAAAACACCAGTAAAGTTTTTTGTATAAAATGGATCGATATGCACAGAGATTTTCTTCCAAGCAATTCAAATGTCGAAAGTAAGCAGGCATTTGGCAGGGAACGGATGTGTATGTGTGGCTGACCTCCTTCACTGTTCACCTGAAATTATCACAGCACTGTTAACTGGCTATTGCTAAGTCGCTTCAGTCGTGTCCGACTCAGTGCAACCCCATAGACGGCAGCCCCACAAGGCTTCCCTGTCCCTGGGATTCTCCAGGCAAGAACACTGGAGTGGGTTGCCATTTCCTTCTCCAATGCATGAAAGCGAAAGGTGAAAGTCAAGTTGCTCAGTCATGAACGACTTAGCGACCTCATGGACTGCAGCCTACCAGGCTCCTGCATCCATGGGATTTTCCAGGCAAGATTACTGGAGTGGGGTGCCATTGCCTTCTCCGTTAATTGGGTATACCCCAATACAAAACATATAACAAACATATTTACAGGTTCCTTCACTATTCACCTGAAATCATCACAACATTGTTAACTGGCTATATCCCAATACAAAATGTTTTTGGTGTTAAAAAGAATTAAATTTTAAAAAAGGAATCAGGCGTTAATTAAGTAGGATAACGAGACACACTTACTGAAAAATCTGGTGTCTGACCTACCTATTGGATTTCTATCGAAGAATAATACCGGAGCTCTCAAAATGGACTCGAACATCTGGTTGTGCAAAGTCTGTGAAGAACTAACAAGGACAAAGAATACCAACAGAGATCTGGCGATGCCAAACAGGACAGTGGATGCAGTTAACCCTGAAATAAAGAAACATCATTAAGCCGAAGATCTCTGCCTTTGATTCAAGAAGGCTAAGCCATGACAAGCAGTTTATAAAGATATTATATCCTTACTCCATCAAGTATCTGGATTCTAGAAGAGTTTAACTCATTCTTGACATACATTTTAAAAAGAAGAAAACAAAGAACACTATTTTCCTCTCATTAAATATAAACTTCATAAGGGGTAAAGAAATGAAGTGTAAAATAAAATTTCATTCCAATATTTCCTAATTCAATTATAAGTTTCAATAAAACTCAGAAGAATTTTTACGAGTTGTTAGTCTTCTCTTCTTCACATTTCAATTCTTAATAATTACAACATCTCATAATCTAAAATGGTGAAAGGCTTTGGTATCGGCATGTTAATGAATAGGAAACAGAAGAAATGATTTACTATCATGGCCTTATAGACAAACCCAAGTAGCTTTAAAGAGTATAAAAATACCACATAAATTGCAAGCAAAAACACAACTGAAATGTAGGAAAATACAAATTATAAATATAAATGAACATCAGCAATTATGACAGAAATGAGTACCACTATGCATATAAAAATTAGAATACCCTCCCAACGTCTTCTGAAGTCACAATGCTAAAGAGAGGGGGGATAACTTCTGTAATAAATATTCCATAAGTACTTTATTCCCTTCTGATAAGACACTTAAATTCTGAAATTTAAATTTCAGTATTTAAATTCTGAAAGCTATTCAAATTTCTGGGCTCCATCAACAGGCATTTGCCTTAGCCCACCATCCTGTAATATACTCATAACATAAACTGCCCCCCTTCCTCCTTCAAGCACCCATAGTCCACAAATTCAGAAGGTAAATAACTAATGGATTTAGAGTTCTTAGCAAGAGATCAACAAAATACATAGAAAATTTCAATGAGTGGGTTCTTACAAAGATAACTCACTCTAGCTTTGCAGAAAGCTTGTATATTTCCTGTGTGAATATTTAACATTTTAGATGAGGATTTCCTTTTAAAAATATGCAATGCCACATATATTCTAGGCACTGGTGTGAAAACAAAGAGGTGTGTTGATATTAGTAGGCAAGTCAGATGTTAACTTAATCACACAGTTATGGACAATAACAACACTGTTATCTCAGGAAAGAAGGAGAAGGAACCCTAATGCCCAGACACTGGATTTCTCCCTGCTTAGCTTCTGCCTTAAGTAACTAGTAAAGCCCAAGAGATGAGCAGTGTGGCGAAGGAGCGCTTGCACACCTGCGAGGCAGTAATGCTTTTATTTGGGACCCTGGCTGCCAGAGGATTTCAATAAAGGTCAATAAAAGCCAAGTTTCATTCAGAAAGAATTGGAACAATCTGAACCATAAGGTGGGGATCTGTTTCTAATCCCCTCACACATCCATAAAATGATATAAAATTTAGCTAAAGCAACCTATTAGAATAGACAATAGTCACATATTTCCAGTGGCTGATTTTCTCAATATGCGATGCTGGTTTAACTTCCAAAATCCAGTACAGAGCAAATTAAGAGTCTTCATTCAACCTTTTTTCTTCTAGCAGATTTTTAAAATAATTATTCTAATTAATTCACAGAATAAATACGGCTGGCTCAGAAACTTAATCTGTTAAGACATTACTGAATTACTCCTGGAAGCCCTAGTTGCTCACATGGGCTCACTGTAAGCGACTCAGACTCGCGGATAATAACTCAACTTTACCTGAGTAAATTCCTAGGTACCAGTTCAGATTGAGCTTCTCAGTTACATTTCCTTGTCCATTAACAGTGACATTCAGGGCACTCTGTTGATTGGCCCTAGGGAACAGGGAAGAAAAAAAGATTACCCAATAGATACAAAGAGGTAAATACAAAAAAAAAAATTATCCTTGATTTAGGAGACATGATTTATGCTGCAAAGTGTTTCCCAGCTCACAGGGCCCTGTGTTTCTCTACCGTAAAAAAATTTGAATTGTGACTTTCAGCTCTCTGAACTGTCTGTGAGGAGCTGCTAAAGATCACGGGAGGGTCACACGACACCAGCAGGATCTTTACTTTTTCTTCAGGGAAACTACGTGAGAGTCAGAGAAGGAGGCTGAACAAGCCCCTTCCTCCCCCGCCGACTCTGTGGAAAAGCGAGGTTCGTGTAGATTTCACAGCACTTTGGGACACACCAGGAATCACTCACCAGTATGAAAGCCACCAATCCTGCAGGACGTAGGCAACCTGGAGCAGGAAACAAAAGTCACTCACACACTGACGTCACTGAGCCTCCCACCGCTCACTAGAATGGGGGACAGAAAGGCTCCAAAACACGGAGGCGGTCCATTCGGTTCAGGTGTGCCCCAAGCCCCACACCCCAGATGACCACAAGACAAGGGACGGCATGCTACATTTTAATATCTCTAAAAGACATTGTTCATTTCTAGTATCTCTGTCATGTACACACACCACCACCAAGCTTCACTTATTTTGCTTTGCACATATACCACTTTTCAATGCAAATCCCAGTGGACTGCAAAACACAGTATTTATATACATGTCAGGATTTTTCAAAGGATAAAAGCTTGATAGGTACTGTGGTGGCCAGTTTTCTCTGTAAGTTTGGCCATACCAGTCTCCACCGATTCAACAAAACACTAGTCCAGATGTTGCTGTGAAGGTATTTTGTGGGTGAGGTTCACATCCAACATCAGAACTTACAGGAGGTCACCTGCAACACTGCGGTGGCCTCGTCCCTCTCAGACGAAGATCTTAAAAGAGTAAAACCTGAGGCTTCTTGGAGGGGGGAAGAAATTCTGCCTCAAGACAGCAGGTTCAGCTCCTGCCTGAGGTTCCAGCGTGCAGGCCTGCCTTTCTGATTTCAGATTCACTCAGACAGATCCCACAACCTCATGAGCCAGTTATTTGAAATACATCTCTTAATTCGCATATTAAATAATAATAATAATACAGTAAGGTAAACAGTATAAATAGTATTAAAAATATCAGCTTTAGGGCACAAATCAAAATAAAATTCCTTTGCAGCTTATTTTATTTTTGTTTCATCAATTAAACAAGAGAGGTTTTCCCCATGGAAAAAAATAAAAATAAAAATCCTTCCTTACCTGAGCTGCAAGGTTTACTAGAATAAGGAAAATGATGATAAACCAGTGAGCACCGGCTGTGAAGTAATTCTTATAAGCCTTAAAACCAACTTTTCCTTCCGAACGGGTCTCTTCAGTTAGAGTAACCTGTATATTCTCGGTCTTAGAAGGAAAAGCAGAGAGAGACAAAAATTGATTTAAACGCTAAATCAACAATAACCTCCACTGCAAAGCTGCGGTAAAATAGACACAACTCATATACTGGTAGGAGGGCAAGATCCTACAGAGAGAGAAGAATGTGGAAACACTGAGCCAAACCATGCGTGCATTTAACCAGCCATGCCAACTCAGAAATAAGGAAATGTCATCTGCAAAATGTTACTCATTTTCAGGTGCCTTTGCTTAAATAAACAGCATGATTAACCGCACACATACAACATACCTGATTAAAGCATAAATGCACACGCCTTCTCCAAAATAATACAGGAAATGATATATAACCAAAGTATCCATGTCATTTATTTCTGCCCCTCAATGATGACAGAGTGGTTCTTGAGTGTGGAAGTTGAGGGACTATTCTGAATACTCATCAGAATCCTCCAGAATCCCGGGTATGGACAATGAGAGTCTGGATACTGAGAAAACTGCTAGATGATTTTAAAGGGGACCTAGTGCAGCTGTCTGTTTCTGTCAGTAGGATTTAGAGTATATTACACAGTCACAGGGGCCAAAGGTTTTGCTGCCTACTGTATATGCGAGATGACAACATATGGTTCTACATCTTGAAAAATAAGAAAGGAAGATGGGAACAAATTCCAAAGTGTCTTTTGTGCATCGAGTGCTCTGCACTTTTGTGACATAGGTGTCCTGTCACAGAGCATCTGATGATAAAACAATGCCATCAGTCACCTGCAATGTCAGAATATTCCAACATAAAGCAAAAGCAGCTGATTCAATGGCAGTCATAGCAGGCTAGGGAGTGAGAGATTCTGGAAATTAACCATCTGGATGAATAAGGGAAGCCAGGGTCCACCAGAGCACATACAATTAACTATGGTAACATCAAGAGTTCCACTGTCAATACCACATACATCATGCAAGTCATAACAGTACAGCCAGGACTTGTCTCCATCCTGCACCAAAACAGAGACGCCGAATCAGGCTGGCTCCCCACATGCTGTTTTAATTCTACCAATTTCATGGAACAAGGCCATGGAAATTTGGTGTCTTCTTTGGAACAAAGAGATGAGATGTCATAAACAGAGCAGACTGAAGGTCCATGAGTCTACCAAGAGCGACAGACCCGGGCGTGCTACAGGATGAGAAACTCACATCTGGGCCCTCTGGAGTGGCCTCTTTCAAGGAGGGTCTAGAAGACTGTTGAGACCAAACCGAAGACTCGGAAAAGGTGCGATTCCTCAGGGTGGGAGTTCCTGGAACCGGAGATGGTTCAGCCTCCTCATTCTCCTTCTTTAAAAGGGAACCAAAATCTATCCCGCATTTCAGGAACTCAGTGTAAGTCCCCTTTTGCACCATTTTGCCCTAAAACAGCAATAAAGAATTTGAGAGTTTGTGGTTAAGCTGTCTCATCATTTATGATATCTTCATGAATTATACCTTCTATTAAAAATATTCATCTTTGTTTCATGTCAAACAAATAATTTAAAAAAAATTTGAAAGAAATGGATTTTCATTTGATGATACTAACCAATCGTGCATACATGCATGCTATGCAGGCTAAAGCACTTTAATCGTGTCCAACTCTTTGCTACCCTATGAACTGTATAGCCCGCCAGGCTCCTCTGCCCATGGGATTCTCCAGGCAAGAATACTGGAGTGGGTTGCTTTTTCCTCCTCCAGGGCATCTTTCCCACCCAGGAATCAAACCTGCTTCTCTTATGTCTCCTGCACTGGCAGGCAGGTTCTTGATGACTAGTGCCACCTAGGAAGCTAATGGTAAACACTACTCAAGAGAAGTAACCCGATATTAAATTATGATGTTTATAAGAAAATGATCCTGAGGTCTGAATTTCTGGTGGACAAGTCTAGTTCAGTTCAACTAGACAGAAGTGAACACTGGGTAAGGTTTGGGGACATGAAAGCAATGTGTGCTCATGTGTTAAAGATGGAGTCCGTTGGGCACTTAGGAAAGTAAGAAATACAGAATTTGGTGGGAGAATCAGCACAATCTCTTAAGACAACATGGAAAGTAAAAGAAGCCTCGTGAGACAAGCAGAAATTTTTTAAAAATCCACTGAGGAGGATATTCCGGGAAAGAAATTTGTTGGCACAGAGGTGGGAACTGGCACGCCTGTGTAGGTTAGGGTCACTAGACAAGTCTCTGCTGCCCACTGCCACAGTACCATGTGTCTGATAGGACAGGGCCTGAAGAAAATGATCCTGCACAAGAACCCAAGAGTTATGTCTTCATAGTCTTTAACATCTCCCCACAACAAACTCAGGAAGTTCTCAACTGAAAATTCAGTATTCCCCCGGAAAATCTACCTAAACAAAGAGGTCATAAGACCGGGATGCTCTAATGCCTTGGTATGCCACAATCAAAAGCCTAAGCCAGAAGCAAAGCACTTAAATCTAAGGATAGCATAGGCACAACCCATCACAAGCAGCCCATCTTCCCCAGATTAGGCAACTGCTTAAGCTACAGCCAGTCTACTCATCTTCTTGGAACACTGTGTGACACATCATTGCAGTGTCCCTCATTTACAAAGTTACATAAAATAAGCTGCAGAGGATTTCTACTTTTTCACCATATGAAACAAGACTCAGCTGATTCACTCAGCGGTGAACAAAATATGAGGAAAAATCCCAGGATGCAAAATGAAACAAAGGAGGGCAGCTCTGGTTAAGGCAAGTCAGGTGGCCCAGCATCCTGGCTAGGAAACCGCTCTCTGGGAGAAACCCAATGAAGCCTTTGGGGACCATTCGATACTGCAGAACAAGGAAATGATTCAGGATGTACTGTATATCTTGTGGTCACCTGGGAGACAAAGTGCATTTGCCTTATTTAAGGAAAGTTGCATACAACTTTCTACTTTGGCACAAAGACAGCAATTTTACTCAACAACCAAGTGTTAACAATTCCGGGGGCAGCCGTCCCTCTCTGCTGTGAGGGAGGAATCAGAACAACTGTAAGGATGGTTCCCAACTCATCCAGGTGTGCTCACCAGTAGACAACTGGTCGTTCTGACAATACTGAGTTGGGCAGAAAGTTCACTTGGTGAGTGAATATATTCTTCAATAAAGTTCTCGGTGACAATGGTAAATAAGTCTTTTACTGTTGCTTAAAATTGATCAAACTCAATACTAAACCTGAGGTTCAGCCCCACATAGGCAGGGCCTTATTCTCCTTCTGCACAGGGTCCCACACGTATCAGACACAGAAAGAGATCTGGGTAGTAAGAAGAAGAAGGCAAAAACTGAAAGCTGAGAGGGCTCTGCCACAAATCCAAGCAGAATGACCTGCAGAGCAGCCTGGCCTTCAACACATCGCAGCATTAACAATTTCAGAGACTTCTAGAAATTACTTACATCTTTTAATATCAGAATCTGGTTTGCAGCTTTTAGGTACTGCAACTGATGAGTCACTAAGATTCTGATCTTCTCGTGCAAGGCTTGACAAATACACCTACAAATGGAAAAGGGACAGAATGCAAAAATACATTAGTGGAAGTCAGCCAAACTGCAAGCACACATTTTGAAAACAATGAGACAAAGACAAGACAGCAAAAATTTGTAGTTCAAATACCCATATGAATAAAAATACAAATTAAGTACAAATTGAAGAATTCAATTAGGACCTCAAACTATTCAGGAACAAGTCTGAATCAAGCTCCACTAAAAAAAAAAAAAAAAATCTAAAAACCAGTCTAGTGAAACATGAATCAGCTGCTAAGTTGTTTTCCTAAAACTGATCTTAACAATTATTTACATATTTCATGATGAAAAACAGTGGAGTGATACTGACATTTCAAAAGTTGACTAAATTAAAATACTAATTATTTTATTGTTATGTTGAGAATGAGAGAAGTGACTGATATCACAGAAATATACATACATATTCCTTAGTTTCTTAGATGTTGCTTTATTAAGTATATATTAACCACCCTAAAAGAGTCATACCTTCTCAATAACCTTAGCCATACTCCCTTCCATAGACATTTCTTCCTAAGTAACATTAGATGGAAAACGAATGCAAGTGTGGCCTTTACTAGTCTCTACAACATTCCCAGTCCTGTCCAGGAAGTAACCTTACTTCATTTGCACTGAAAATTCTCTCGATGTGAAAATGAAAGGGTCCTGCTGACCGCGGGCAGAGCTCCAGGCAGGTACTCTGGGAGCCTGAGGCCCTTGCAGAGCAAATCTCAGGAGCCTGGGCCAGAGCTCAGCCTGTGAGTGAGTCAGATGGAGGGTATGGAGGCAGCAGACTGCAGCTCAGTCCCTCTCATGAGCCTGACCAGATGAGCAACTCAACCTCATGTTCTTCATCTCAAACGAACGCCAATGACAACCCACCCACATGTTCTAAAAAAATCAAAGCACAAATCCGGTCAGTTAATGCCAGCCCCCTTCCCTATTCCTCTCTAACCACAACCTGTCATGTGCTTTGGACACAGGACAGAAAAGTCCTAAGGGGACACTGGGCCTGTGAACAGAAGACCGGAGATGGAGACACATATACCACCACTTCATTAAGTTAAAAAAGATTCACTTTTACCTTCTGACAAGACTTAGTTCAGCTTTCGTGGTAAATTTCTTGACCAAGCATATCTTTTCAGTTTTCAATGGAATTTCTTGCTACATTCAAAAATTACCTGCTATTAATCATTGAAGGCAGATGGCGCTAACCACAAGTTTTAAAAAGGTTTCCTTCCTGACGTTCCATCACAGATGAGGTAATATAAATAAGCACAATACAGTGATCAGTTTTGATGGCTAGGGATGTATTCCTAAATAAGACTTTTGTTCTGAATCTCTAGAAAAACAATCTTCCAAGTTTTTAAGAGTAAAGATTTCTAAGACATATCATAAAAATTGACTCAGCGATGAATTCTTTAAAATTATTCCTATAGCTGTGTTAAGAAGGGACAAATCCCGTAGCAGAGTAGATCAACTATGAACAAAAAGAGAGTCCCTATCTTCATTCAATCAACAAACTTTGGTGAGGTACCAGGCACTGTCCCAAATGCCATGGATACACCCACAGGTCAAGACAACAAAGAATTCCCTGCACTGCGTACAGGAGTACGCTGAATGAGCATAGGAAATGCTCTATGGGGCTGTGATGTACGCTCTGAGGGACAGCAAGAGGGGCTGCTATCTTAGACGGGGAAACAAGGGAGCCCTGAGACTCTCTGGGGAAACATCCTGCAAGAAGACAGAACAGGTGCAGGGGTCCTGGGACTGAACACGCAGGGCTGAGGCGCCTTCCTGCATTCACAGCCTATGGAGGGTGAGGGGACTCATAAATGGTCAAGTGCACCCACTGAGGGCTGTGGGTCGACAGAGGGCACGGGCGCCCCCTGGAGGAGCAGGAGGGAACGGCAGGGCTGGTCTTCTAGCTTCTTGGCACACTGCTCCCTGGCTCTGGGACAGAGGGACCAGTGTGAACAGACAGACTGGGGTGAGAAAGGACCCCCAATGAGCCAACACAGCTGGACACCGAGTGGGTGTGGGGACAGGCTGGAAAGGCTGAGGCGGGCAGACAGCAAAGAAGCCTGTTCTCTGAGGACCTGGAGCTGCTTCCTGAACGGGCTGGGTTGGGGGTGGGGTTGCCTGTGAAGGGCTAGAGCGGGTGAGCACGAGAATCCGATCGGGACAGACATGAAGACCTAGTGGCACAGGAGGGAGGGGCCCCACAATGTGCGGTTAAACACATCAGGATCCACAGCGGGCACAGCTAGGACTGCATCAGTTCATCTAAGGCCCCTTACCTTCTTAGCTGATAGACCCCACTATGCTCACAGCATAAAGTTGTAAAACTCATGAACCTGAATCACCTTGGATATAGATTCAAGACTAGAGGAAACTTGTTAATGGCAAGAAGTGTGAGTCACTCACTTTTAATAGAAAACACTCCCCATTACTAAGCTCTGACACGACCACCATCTCTCATAGCATGTTGTTCCATCCAATTTTCTAACTCGTTGAGAACATCCTCAGTTGCTGCTGAGTGATTTCCTAAATTGCATTCGTGCTCCCTGCCCTACGTTTCCCCAGAGAATGTGGTTCTGATTGGCAAACAACAATCCAAACAAGCTTGCTTCTATCAAGTGTACATCCAAGGTCATTAAACCCAAGAGCTATAAAAAAACTGCTCTGTTTGAAGGAGAACTTTTGAGAACTTCCGTAATAACTACAAGAGGAATGGACAGGCTGAACTGCCAATGACTCCAGAAGTGAGGAATGGCAAATGAAGCTTATAGCACTCGCACCCTGTTACTGAACCCATGACAAGGCACTTCTCTACGGGAAAATTCATCAGGGCACAGTCAGGAGAGGGTGGGAAAGCCGGATGAGACCACACAGCTGGGAGCAATGCCATAGACCCTGCTCTCCTGTTCTGAACAATTTAATGCTTCTTTGCACTTTTGATCGTGGTGGTGGTGGTAGTTTAGTCACTAAGTCATGTGTGACGCTTGCAACCCCACGGACTGTAGCCCGCCAGGCTCCAGGCAAGAATTATGGAGTGGAATGCCGTTTCCTTCTCCAAGGGATCTTCCCAAGCCAGGGATCGAACCCGGGCCTCCTGCATTGCAGGTGGATTCTCTACTGACTACAAGGAAAGTCCCTTTTATTGTGGTAAATGAAACATATCAATACATAACATGAAATTTATCATTTTGCCTATCTTTAAGCATACACCTCAGTGGTATTAAGCCCATTCACACTGCTGTGTAACCATCACCACTATCTGTCTCCAGAGTGTTTTCATCACCCCAAACTAAGCACTAGTTACACAGAGACTTTGGTAGAAGTCTCTGACTGCCCTGATCCTTAGGGGATGTGAAATCCCAAGTCCTCGTATCCAGAGCTCAGCGCTCCTCACACGTCTCTCTCTCACATCTGCAGAGTCTCTACTTTGCAGTTGTGGCTCTGCTGTAAGTCAATCATTTCCCCGCCAATTCAAATGCGGACACCTGAGAAGGTGGTAAGGCCTCTAAAGACATAACTGTTACCCCTAACGACACTAGGTCTAATTCAATCTGACTTGTATCTCCAGCAGAAAAGGAGCCTAACACAGAAGGGCAAGGCACGTGAGGACACAGGAAGGTGGATGCTATCGGGAGGCCAAGGAGACAGGTTCCTTAGAGGCAGGAATGAGAGCTGAGCACCCAAGTCTCCTTTTTCTGCCCATGTGGGTCCTCTCCCTCTCCTGGCGCACTGTCCTTCTTGTAAACTAAGAGGTTTTGTGCAGTAACATCTCTAAGGGCATTTAACTCAGTGCATACAGCAGGGCTTTAGTAAGTGCAGCTGGAAAGCTCATTGGCTATAACAAGGTCAACAGCAGCAAGGGAACTAAGTAACAATGGGGGAGATGCACATACTGTTTCAGAAAAAAGTGAGTCCATGAGGCTTTCAAAGAGGTCAGGCTAAACTCCACCAGAGGCCTCGGTTAGCATGACTTGGACACATTATACACAGAAAAACATCAGAGTTGTTCTACTTTAGAGGTTCGGTGGCCAACCAAGAGCAACAGATTCAATAACACATAAGAACAAATTCCAGATACACAACATGAGAGTCAGGAGTTCAACCAGATTCTAGATACCTAGTTTCACCATACACTGTGGGTGTAAGTATCAACTCTAGTAAGAATTCATGAAGCCATGTGCAAGGACTGAAGACATTCTGAGGTACAACAAATCATTCTCAGATTCTTTACCTTATTCAGAATTTCTGAACCTACAAAATAATAAGCATCAACAAGGTCTTTCCACTGAAACCCTATGTCAGTTCTGAAAACATCACTTCTAACGTGTCTCTAAAAAAAAGATGAAGGAAAAGGACTGGCAACAAAGTACCAGATTACTGAGTCCAACTCTCTGATTTAAAAACTATAAATCTTCCTTCTTATTTCTGGGGTTTGGATCCACCCACAGTGTCTGGTTATCAAGTAGCAGGAGGAAATAGGCCATCTATTCATTAGTCCCTAAGGACAGACTCCAATGTCCTCCACACCCTGGAAGCACCTTCTGTATTTTCCTTTCTTGACCTCATCATGATCAAAATTTCTCTATGATGGATCTTCTGTGGAATGAAGGGGAAGGGAGAGAGGGACACCAGGGCAGAGTGAGCTGAGTCTCTTGAAGCACAAAGGCTTTCCTGAGCTCTTTTCCCTGATCTTTAATCGGTTCTTAGAAAGCAGAAGTAATAAGAAACAGGAGCAAACTCACAATTCAAACAAGTGCCTGCTGACTTCTGCGTCCACTGCGCTGGAGTGGATCGTCTAGGAGGTAGATGTCTGCATCCTGATACACGGCTCTAGAAAACGTAGAGAGACATCAGGATAAAATACTTCACAGTCCCTGGGTCTCGTCTTTGAGTCACAATGGTGTCCAACAACTCCATGTTCACTCCAGGAGCCCAGGGAAGGGACCAGGACCCTGCTTCACACAGGCCCATCCAGCGAATGGGGTCTGCATGCTCACGTCCACTAGGAGCCGCAGAGGAGGAGGGGCAGGATGGCAACTGAAACTCCATTTACCTGGCAAGGTTGACCCGGGCTTTCTGCCCTCCACTCAGTGTGGTTCCCCGGTCTCCTATCATAGTTAGATCTCCATCCTCCAGAAGCTGTAAATCCTACATGGAGACAGAAAAGGGAAAAAAAGAAAAAGATTTAAAATGTGTTCTCCTCCTGTCATCCTAACCTTTTAGCCTTAGCTCTACAAGTATTTTATGAACAGCAATGAGTATATTTCATACTGACTGAATTGTAATCTTAAATATTTAAAAACCTCATTTGTTCTGATTCCACAGGTTTTCGCTGCATTTATGAATTTGACCATGATAACAAGGAAGTATTTATTGAGGATCGATTGTACTCCAGAAATTGTTCTCAGCACAGTGAATTCAGGGATGAGGAAACAAAGTCCCTAGAGTTTCTTTCCATGGTATGAGACAGACAATATGGAAAATTAACCTGTGTGCAAGTAGAGGATGAGAAGGAAAAGGAAGCCAGCTCAGGGCAACAGGGAGTAAAGGAGGGAAGCGAGTTCACACTGGGGTCAGGAGGGCACGGCTCACAGAGTGGGTCTGAGCAGATCAGTGGGAGGTGGGGAGGGGGCTTACGTGAGACTGCCTAGAACTCAAGTGATGCTACCACAACAAGCAGAGTTCATAGAGTCTGTTATCCAACAAACCCCTCATGCATCATCCTAGGATGCACAGCAGGACTCTTCTGCAAATGCAGCTTCTCTGTACTTTAGCAAATTTGGGAAGAACAGAAATGTCACAGTGAGGCCCCCACGATAAGCAGCTTTCTGACCGTCTAAGTCTCAACTTCTTCTTCTACACAATCTTTCTGCAGAAACAGGAGTCACTCAAGGATGCTGTGAGAACCTAAAGTGTATGAACACCCTCCGTACATGGAAAAAGGACATGGACTGATTATAACTTGCTACTGGTGAAAGAGGCTTACTTTCTTGAAACCAACACTGGGACCCCATTCACCGTGTTGATCACAGCATGTAAGTCACATGACCACAAGGAGAAGAAAGAGACTGTCTCCATCATCACCCTCCCTGAAACCCACAGGCACGCACGCACACACACACACACGCACGCGCATGCACATGCACACACAAACACACACACGTTCCTGGCTCACTGGAAGCTACACACACACACACGCACACACACGCACACACACACATTCCCGGCTCACTGGAAGCTTAACAGGCGTGCATCCAGTGAGAGGCACCAATTGCTCTGTGGTGAAAATTCATCATTATTTTACTTTAATTCTTGCTTTTGATTTTCTGGAGATACAATAAGCCAGTTTAAGATACATTCCCAACCCTAAACACACACAGTTTACTTGGTCTCTGTTTCACTGGTGACAGCTCCTGCAAACTGTTTCAGTTTTTAATGCCTAGATTTTATGTTGCTTTGGTTTCCTTCACAAAACAGCACCATGCTGTAGCACGGAAATCTCAACCATGCTCTGGAAAAGACACTTAAATCCACTCTTCCATTTAGCACAGATGGGCCCCAAGAAACAGGCTCTCTCAGTCCGGTAGCAGGACTCCGAGTATGCTGTTGACTCTGCAAACTATTTATGGGCCAGCCACAAATGGGAAAAGCATTTCACAGGATTTGAAGTAAAAATCCAAGTCAGCCTAATTTCCCAACCACCATTTTCTGATTAGGTAAAGGGGGAAAAGTCTGAGTTCAGCATATAATACAATGCCTCCCACAGACAAGAAGTTTATTTCTTAAAACCAATTCCCAGTGAAGAGCAGACACACCAACTACAGAGAAACTAGGAAATGGCTCGTTGGTTTGATGCCATCAGCCAGGAGCATATGGAGGGCCCTTCAGGGATGCTGGCTTCTTGGTGTATAAACTGCAAGGAGCAGACTGTTTAAGTTTCCATCAGAGGAAGCCTGAATTCCTGAGTCAAAGCAGGAGGAGACCCTGGCTTTCATCACACCTGTAACTCCATTTTGCTGATGGCAGAGCACTACGATTTCCATTTCAAAGACGATGAAACTGAGACCTTGTGAGGTTCAGAAAAGCAGCCAAAATCTCCTGATTTTCTTTTCTCCTGAACAGAGAAACAAACTCAGTCCCCAAGCCTTATGACTCCTAAGCCTTGTCGTTTAAGCTAGACCCCTCCAGTTGACCAAACATTATTGGCTTGTTCCCTGAATTGTGTTGTGTAACTCATTATACTGTCACTTTGAATACGGCATCAGCTTAATTCCATGTTGCCAAATGTGATTATTTCATGTTTTATTACAGAAATGTTTGCAGCTCAATGAACTTAAAACGCTTGCTTCAATTAGATCTAGTTATCATGTGTCTAGTTGTTAATGCATGTGATACACGAAATGCTCCTTTTTCCTGTTTTATCTTCGAGGTGTGGAGAGTATGTATGTGTGTATTTAGTCTGTATGCATGTATTTACTGAAAACTTGGTAGGTTTCCATTTTACAAGTTGCCAGGCTTCCTGCAATAAACCTGTACTTCCCTCATTTTACAAGAAAGGAAACAGACACCTCAAATTACAATCCAGGATGACTCTCTCCAGAGGACACACTTCTTTTTTTTCCTACTACACATGCAGTATGTCTCTATTAATAAAAACACCCCAGGGCACCTCTATTGTCTATGACTGTCTTACGTCCATCCACTTATGTTCCTCCTTTTGGAATGAAACATGCATTCCAAAAGGAGATAAGCAGAGGCTGCAAAAATGCATTAAGTGGTTCCCAGGTGTTGTACAGACCTAGAGTCATAGCCGACATTTCAGAGCAGCAGCAAAACCTCTTGGAAACACTCTGACCCAATGTCCTCATTTTGCTGCAGAAATGTGAGATGCCCAGACAGGTAATAGGACATGTCCAAAGTGACAGCAGCCGAGTGACAAAATCGAGGGAGGGACTCAGCTGCCTTCCTGCCAAGAAGGGAAGGGGCATGAGGGGCCCTGCCTCTACGCTCTGACCACGCAGAGAATAGGAGGGCAGTTGCGGTTTATAAACATCACATCACAAACATCACTGGGCAGCCCAGTTCTGCAGGGCTCCTTCCCACCAGAGTCTGTTACACATGCAGCCCCAAGGGTGTGTGAAACCCCAGGACACGGCCCCCACATTAGGCTGCAGCAAAGCATTGACCACTGTGGATCTGAACCTGAACTGCAAACGTAGAGATGGGGTGTTTTATCTCTCCAAGCTTCAGTTTTATCAACAACATAGAAAACACTGGTAAAACATTAATAACTCATATACCTTTTATGTATGCTTGCATTGGAATGACAGAGATGATCTGGACATCAACTCTGAATAAATGGGAGCTATTGTTTTTACTGGGACTTTCCAGGTGTCTCAGTGGTAAAGAATCCAAGTGGCCAATGCAGGAGACTCAAGATATGCAGGTTTGATCCCTAGATCGGGAAGATCTCCTGGAGGAGGAAATGAAAACCTGCTCCAGTATTCTTGCCTAGAGGATCCCATGGACAGAGGAGCCTGGCAGGTACAGTTCACTGGGTCACAGTCAGGCATGACTGAGGAGGCTTAGCATGCACAGAGGCGTTCTTACTACTTTACCTTTGCATTTCCCCTTTCCTTGTAATATGTTTTTTAAAAGATACCTCAATCCTGCCAAGCCTACATCATTTCTGCAAATGAAAAATCTATTTTAAACAATGCAGGAGAAAGAAATAGAAAGCAAACAATTATCTTATGTCCACAAAATCATCAACTCTATGGTGTTCAAGCCACATGTTCAACCACAATAATTATTTCCTCACAGGTCTTCACCTCCACACCTTTGAAAGGCTGTCCAGCCTTTTTCTCACAGTATAAAAGAACAGTCGGATGTCCAGACTGCACTGAACTGATCCAGGGGGAGCCCTCTAATGCTATTATTCCCTCATTTTTATAACCGAAGAAAATAACATAGCAACTAATCAGTATTTACCTTTTTCCTTTCCTTCCATCAAATTATCAATATATTCTCCTACTAGGTAAGCCCAGTTTGCATAACTGATGCCCTAATTTTATTTACTAAATTTCCACGTAAAGTAAAATGTTTCAATTTCCATTTTCTGTGAAACACAATCCCGTTTCTGAAAACAGTCTCTCCTCCTGTGAAAATAGGCTGTGTTAAGAAGAAATGGTAAAGGAGTCCTTTTTCTTTAATTGCTAAGGAAAAGCGAAGTGGAGAGGAAAACCTAGAGACAGAAAGGGACCAAGGAGGCATCAAGCAAGTGCAGGAGGCAGATGGCTTCCAGTGAGATGATCAAAGCTGATGACAGTCAGGAATTTGAGTTATTTGTCAGGTGAAATAATGTGGTCTCTTCAGTTTCTGAGAGAAAAACTAATGAAATATTTACTGACGAACTAATCTGCGGTCTAGAATCTGCTGCAGAATAGTCTGGGGTGGGGGTGGGGCAGGCAGAGGGCAGGAGTGGAGGTGCAGCGAGACGGGCCACCATCTGATCTGGGGCGAACCTGGGGGTGGGCACACGAGGGCTCATTACACGGCACTATTTTCATAAAGTTCTGTAATTGTGCACTAAAAGAGAAATAAAAGTAAAACAATCCCCACCACAAAAACGGCATTCTGTATTGTTACAACATCAGAATTCAAACAGTAGCATATGTGTGTGAATGTTCGTGAGAAAACCAGCTTCAAGTATTAGGCAACACTAAAAGATCCTCTAACAGACCTTGTAGCTTACACCAATATGATCGTCATTTGAAATCTGAGCATATGCAACTCCAAAGTCATTACTCACCTTTTTCAAAGCACAAGCCTTTATTACTTTTTCATATCGTTCCTTTTCATACTTCTTCCCAAATAAAATGTTACTCCTCACAGTTCCTGAGAACACCCAGGGCTGCTGAGAAACATACGCGATCCTTCCGTGCACGCTGACCTGCCCCTGGCTCGGGGGCAGCTCCCCAGCACAGCGCTTAACAGTGAGGACTGCAACAGAGGGGAACACACACACGTGAACAGGGTGCACTCAAGACAGAACATGCCCCGCAGCACAGCCGACCCCACCCTGGTGCTTGATAAATGATAGAACCCTTTCATTTAGAACAGGATAAAGTACAGTTCTGGCAGTTGCAGAAAAAAAAAAAGAAATAGCACTATTGGTCAATATAAACTAATGAATGAATATATTCATTGATAAGAAATATGATTATTAATACTAAAACAACCTAAACGGGCTTCCTGGTGCCTCAGGAAGTAAAGAATCCACCTGCAATGCAGGAGACCTGGGTTCCATGCCTGGGTGGGGAAGATCCCCTGGAGGAACGCATGGCAACCCACTGCAGTATTCTTGCCTGGAGAATCCCCATGGACAGAGGGAGCCCAGTGGGCTACCGTCCATGGGGTAGCAAAGAGTCGGGACACGAATTAGCGACTAAGCACAGCATAACAACCTGAACTGCCCAATAGTTTCTCCCAAATGAGATGCTAAATTCAGCAAAGACTAATTAAAATTAAGAATGTTTAACATCCCAACCAACAAAACAGCCCAGCAGGATGCATGGTTCATGTATCTAATGTTTAATTCAGCTGTCCCTGCATCCCAGGCATCCTTTACTCATCAAATATTTGTTCTTAACAAGCTTTCTGTAACTAACATATCCAAAGATGATTATTTAAAAAAAAAAACCAATGGAGTCATGTTTCAGAAAAGTCCATCATCGTATAGGAACTCATCACCCTCTCATGTACATATCCTCATTTAGAACTCTGTGTTTTGACGAGGTTCACATGCACATGTCATTCAAATCTTGTCTACCACCCAGAAGTGGTATGTCCGTGTGTCCCAGCCACACTGGGCTGAAACAATCTGTGTGCCCTGGAACCTGGTTGCCTCTGGAGAGCAGAGACGTTGGAGTCTTGCTCTCATCTCTACCTATGGCTCCAGCACGTGGCTACACATTCACTAACCTGGGCACGGACGGCACCAAGTCACATCACGTGAGGAAATGCTCAAAATTTCCAGCAGAGCCTTTCCACCCTGCAGACTCCCTGGAGGGACAACCGTCACAAAAAGAAGACCCCTCTATCTCATTCTGTCCTGAACAGCTGTCAGAACAATCATTTCCTTCACTGACAAGTCAAAAGCCTGACAAGCAGTTTCCAAATGTGCAACGTGAAGCACCAAGAAGGAAAGCAGTGTGTATTTATCCAGATTCATCCAGCCATGAAACCTTCTTGAAAAACTAATGTTCCCTGGAACACACCTAGAGAAAACACTGTTCTAGACACCCTCGATTCAAAATGAATCATACACAGCTCTGGGCTCCACACTGAGCATTTAACAGGGGCTGTGGTGTTGCATCAAGCTGACAAAAGGCGTCACAACTTACCTTTCCTGCTCCCACAGGTCCAACCACAGCTAACAGTTCACCAGGTCTGACAGTAAAGGAAAGGTCTTGTAGGGTTGGGGTGTCTGATGCCTGCAAATTTAAGTTTAGAAAACTCTTTTCATCTCATTAAAAGAACTCTGAAAAGTGGAGAAAAGAATATATCAAAGACATGCTAATATAACCCACATTTTCCTCCTTCCTGCTTTAAGATTCTGAGCCCTGGGGGCCTTTATCCCCAAATATCTTTGAAACAGCTGTAGTTTGCCTTTAGGAAGGCTCCTTTTTTTTAACCAGATTTCCATGACACTCACAGGATTTAAGGACTGAAATGACAAGTGACGTGTTCAATATGTACCTGCACGTTGCATACTAACTTACTACAATAATATACTTAATTGAATACCCAGTATGGGAGGTTTTTAAATCAATTGGGAATGTTCATTATAGCCCTTGGTTATGCCAACTTCAGCATTGTCCACAAGGTGGCAGAATACGCGCATGTCATGCCTGCTCCTCTACTACTAATTTGATAATCGCCTCTCACCTCTGTATTTTCACTTGGTAAAGAATCAATCTTACTAATGCTCAGCAAACAGCAGAGCATTTTATATGATATAGTTGCTCCTGGTAAATAAAGTCGCATAAATGGTAGTCAAGGCTCCAATTTAACCAGAGCTGTAGTTTCACACCAAAAACGAAACAAAACCAAGAAAAAGGGATCGTGGATCAGTGATAATGCCTCAATTGTATCCCTCTTACATGCTAAACAGAGAGAATAAAGTACTTCTACTGTAAAAGTAAAAGCAAAAAGGGAGTTACATGTGATGGTCCACAATCCAAGACAAAGGAGAAGAACCAAGTATTATTCATTGTGCTAATCACAGGCCATGTTCATGAACAAACTTAAGGGTGTATATGTGTCATTACATATACTGTATTCTTAACTGCTAATTTTTTTTAAACTAGTTAAATGTCATTACATAAAATGCCCAAAAGACTAATAAAAGATAATGTTCTAAATGAAAATTTCTCTGGAAAAAACTGATTATAGATACAGTCACTTACTAAATATATATTTCTATTTATAATCATCAAAACAACTAGCCCTAGATTTTAAAAGAGACATGTTTTCACTCCTTTCTTTTTAATTGACCCCTGGATTCCATAATTATTTTTCCACTCAGAAATACTTCATTATTTTCCTCTCACAATGGTTCATGATTCTGTGGGACAAAATACACAAGCAGAGCTTCCCACTGCAGCCCTTCAGTTGGTGAGGGCAAGAATCATGGACTTCCCTTCCTGGCCCCAGATTTCATGGGAATTACAAAGCTATCAATAAGAGGCTCGATTTTAATACATTTAATACATTTTTAAAGCACCCTCCAATTCTTTATTCTTCTCTAACATTTAGAGCTTCTATTTTACTACTTTTCACTCAGCTAAGACTAAAAATAGTGAGCCACCTACAAACATCAGCTCCCTGTCACCAACCCTCACGATCTGTTCAGGCTTCAGGATTGGGCAATGCTCTGTTGTGCCCAGAAGGGGGCAGCACTGGACCACTCACTGTGGCTGGGTCCCCTCCCATCTTGGTTTTCCAGGCTCAGGGGATGCTGACTCAATAAGCATCATCAGCTGAGCCCCACTTAGGTTTCATGAATGAGACCTGGATCCTGGAGATATTCCCCCACCTGCCCGGCTGGTTATGGAGGGGAGCAGGTTACAAAGCTCATGTCTTCCTCTGGCCTCCCAGCCCAGCAGGGATTTCATTCAGACTCAGCTTTTCTCTAAACCTCCAATGTCTGTGTCCCTCCCCCCTCCCAAGGACTCTCTCACCTATGACCTAACCTGGCAGCCCCTAATTACTAATGACCCCAGCAAGGCAAGGCCAGAAGGCTGTGATGTACCGTAATGCAAATTGCACAGAAGTATCAGAACATGCTATTAACTTCTTTGGACTAAGAGCAAAAGAGTTCACTTTAAAATGCTGCATAGTTTGGAACAAGATAAACCTGGTAATGGTAGCATTTACACAGTAGCCCTTATAATGGAATTTTAGTGCTGCTTTCCATAAATGTTTGAACAGTATTATGATGAGAAATACAAAAATAGGAGGGAAAATCTATAATATTAAGCTAGGAGCAACTTTCAAGTTGGAAAAGTCATCTTGTTTAAATTTCCATGTGCAAAAGCTGTAGGGGTATATTATTATTTATTTGGTGCAGAGGCACAATACGTAGTGTCACACACTCAAGTGGCACGACATGCAGTGTCACGGGCAGGAAAACACGAGTCTACAGGGTCTAGACACTTGCACTGTGCTCCCCAATGCCACCAGCAGAGAGGCTCTTCCACTGTCTGCATGGAACTCCCTCTCCTGGACCATGGGTTCTATTTACCCTCCTATTCCACACTCTGATTAATTCCCTGATAGCTCAGTTGGTAAAGACTCTGCCAAACCAGTGCAGGAGAATGTGCACCGAGAACCATGGAACCATGGAGGTGGGACACTTGCAGTCGCTGGTAAAGGGGGAGGCATTGCCTGTACAGGTTTGAGAGTGGTCCCTATTGTTTTTCTTTTTTTTTTTTTAAGTGAAAGTGAAAGTGGCTCAGGCGTGTCCAACTCTTGCGACCCTATGGATTATACAGTCCATGAAATTCTCCAGGCCAGAATACAGGAGTGGGTAGCCGTTCCCTTCTCCAGGGTATCTTCTCAACCCAAGGACTGACCCAGGTCTCTCTCACTGCAAGCAGACTCTTTACCAGCTGAGCCACAAGGGGAAGCCCTTTACTTCATAAATAAACCAAGTCCTGGAAAATCTCCAGTTTTCCCTGTCAGCTTCCCCACACTGCAGCCCGTCAACTGGCAATCACTGGCGCTCACCAGGCCCACGTGCTGTCTCCTCCCGGCCCCTGGCTGTCAACAAAGTAGCCAGAACCATGCAGACGCCTAGGATGGGGGAGCCCCCACCCTAACTCACAGCAAAAACCTAACTCAGCACTGAAGAATCTGCCTGCAAAGCAGGAGACAAGGGTTCAAACCCTGAGTCAGCAAGATCTCCTGGAGTAGGAAATGGCAACCTACTCCAGTATTCTTGTCTAGGGAAATCCCATGGACAAAGAGCCTGGAGGCTACAGTCCATGTGGTTGCAGAAAGTCAGACAGGGCAGAGCACCCAAGCGTGGTCTCACCAGGCTGTAGCGAAGGTCTGACAACATCAAGGCCAAAAGTGTACCCGGATTCCCAAAAACCTACTGTCTTTAATGACCGGTTGTGTATTTGTTGGTTAACCCATATCACACTGAAGGATTTTCTCTCCAATGCTACAAATTCTACCTTACAAACATATGTACTTTAAGTTCCAAATGGGTTAATAGTTGCTCTTGAGAGCAACATGTCAAATGTCTTAGGCTGACTTGAAACTGAATCTCCATCACATGCAAACCTTATTCCTCATTGAGAATTTTTATAACATACTTTCAGTAAGTGAATAAATCACATTTATGTCATATATAAAACCTCAACATGTTCCAATAAACCTTTCAGCAGTCAACATCTTATAATAGAAGGTTTGCTACCTTATCCCAAAAAGCAGTGAAATCTTGCACATTCACGATCATTTTACCATCTGATGGCAGTTGAGAGTGGAGCTGTTTTATCTCATCAAGTAACAGGAAGTTCTACAGAAGAAGGAAACACACAGATCAGATTATTTAAACTGTAGGAACATGAATAAACAAAAAGAATTGCTCCCTTGGAATATGGAATTTAAAAAAATTTATGCAGCCTACATACTGCTATGCCAACTGTACGTAATGTGTACTTTACACTAGAAAAACTAGATAATATATACAATATTATGTACTATTATAATAATAATATACCATGAGTATATGTATATATATACACATATATACACATCATAATAACATACAACAAACTATATTATATATATACACACACATATAATAACATACAATAAAGTATATTATATATATACATGGAACTTGTTCTGGGGAGGATTGTAATTCAAGATATGACTTTATTTGGAAACAGAGTTGTTGCAGATGTGGTCGATTAAGGTGAGCTCACAGTGGATAGAGTGGGACACTGGACCCAGTAAGATTGGAGACAGAAAATAACCATGTGATTATGGAGACAGAGGCTGGAGTGATGGCAGTCCCAAGTCAAGGTTTGCCTGCAAACTCCGAAGCCAGCAGAGGAGAGGAAATGAGTTACCCCTGTAGGATTCAGGAGGATACTAGACTCTGCTAACATGATTTCAGACTTTTAGGCTCCAAGGCTGTGAAGCAATATACTTCTGTGGCTTTAAGCCACCAAGTTTGGGGTACTTTTTATGGCAGCCCCAGCAAATCCATACAGAGGGACTCTTGCATGAGAGAAAAACAAAACACCCTTCTGAGCAACTTCGTTAATTGTAAGCAACTTGTAAGCAGGATGGATGGGTAATTCTAAGACCGAGAGGCAAACTGAATCCCCACCAACACAGGTGGAAACTGACAACACGTGAGGACGTTTGAGAAACAGAGCACCACATGAGCAGGGACCTTCTCTGCCAAACATCATGAAAGGCCTTCAAGTCCTTGACATCCTCATCTATCATGCCACAAAGCTGCAAATGTGTTTGCACCTTCAACTTCAAAAGAACAACTGGGAAAAACAACATAAAAACCTGCTTCTGTGCAGGAAAAGGAAGAAGAGATCCCTGCATCTCTCCAGAGACCAGCTGGTAGGAGTCACAATCCACTTGTTCCCTCCCTCCTCCCATCCAGCCTCACCGAGAACCTGGACACGGGGCACAGATACTCATTCCACAGTACTCATTCCCGCCCTGAGTCTGTGTCCAGCAGGAGGAAGGACGGACGGCCTGTGGGCTGACTACGCCTCTGCAGACTCTCAACCACCGCAGCCTGAGTTCTCTCTCCACACCACCTCTCCCATTGTCAGCCATGTACCAGCTCTCGCCTGTTCTGACAGTTTATCTCTCTGCCAATTCTCCATTCCTCTTGAAACAACATAATTTCAGCATCTCAGTCACTATTAATTAATTTCAAATACTGATATATATTTTTTCCTTTTGCTGGTTCTTTCCCCAGCCCTCCCCACCACCACTGACCCTACTTCAACACAACTCCCTCTTGATCTCCTTAGAGCATGACTGAACGTGTCCACCACATTTAAATACTCACAATGTCCCACCAGCACATAAGTCCACAGTTCCCAAGTGGCCTCTGCCTAGACACCCTGAGTACTAACCTCATCCATCCTTCCAGCCCATCTCAAATGCTAATCCTGCTGGGAACCAGCTCAGAACCCTTGAGGCTGCCACCAACCTCCCCACCTTTGAATCCCCAAAGGGACAGTAAATCACATAGAGAGGAGACACTATGTCCTTCATGCACTTACACTGTCCAACTTCAACTAAGACTGAGCCGGCACAAAGTCAGCCCATCATGGGCATTAGCTGAAGGAAGAGACTGTACCATGTAGTGGCTGCATGGATTTGACTGTTCACTGACTGCAGGGCCTTACACAGTCTGAGTTCACACAGCAACAAGCAAAAGGTTGTACGTGTATATTATCCAACTTGTCTAGACAGAAATTAAAATTTTAGCTTAAGCTTGTTACCAAAAACTCAATATTCAGTGTGTGTACAGTGAAGTAGAAATTCCTAACTTTCAAAAAAAGAAAAATTCCTAACTTTCAAAAAAGAAAAAATTATGCCTTAATTGAAGAATTAAATGTATTGAGCATTTGCCCACAAATAAAAGATCTGAGTGGGGAAAGACAGTATAATCTTCCAGGGGTTAAATGAGATTCCAACACATGACCAGCTTGAAAAGGAGCCAAAAGTGCTGGCTGCGTTTTTTTTCCCCAGGGCTCAGGCTGATGAAAAAGCTGGAATTAAATGCCCATTAGAGCCATAAAGTACAGACCAAGAACAGGTCATGCAGGAAAGTATCAACGTCAGAACTGCAGCCAAAAACACTGACTTCCCAGTGGCTGGAAAGGAAAAACCTACACAGCTTTCTGAATAATATTAACCTCCGAGACACATTTCACTGGATGCAAAAGACTCTGAAGACTTTTGGTACTTTTAAGTTAAGACAAGATATTTATAATCCTATTGCAGTAGCACAATGCCAAGGCCTTCAGTCCCCTTTTATTACTAAGAAATAAAGGCACCACTGCACCTGCTCCAAGGTGGGCAGGGGTGGTGGGTTTCCTCCCTCGGGCTCCCAGACATAACCTGAGTGGAAATCCTGGGAGATGACAACCCAGGTTACTGAGGCCCAGCCTGCAGGAGGCACTGGGGCAGCAGGACTCAATACCACACCTTGTTCTAAACTCTACATGGCCACCATGCCTCCAGCCCATCTATGCTCAAACCCTGCCCAGTTCTGACCCCTTGGGTCAGTAAACTCAGCTGACCTTTCCTTCCACTACTGCTGCCCTTTTGACCTTCTAATTGGGCATGAACACATCCAAGTTATAGACAAGGAAGAGAAGGAACCAAGTTCTTATTCTTCTCCTTCCAGGTGACTTGCCATTCCTAAAACTCAAAGCAGCCCAGGACTTTGAACACTCCGAGGGAGTCAGCATCACTCTACCTGACATGATGCTGGGCAGTGCGGGGCTGGGCAGTGTGGGGCGGGCCACACACACTTCCATATAGACGGAAGCCCTAGATCAGGGTGAACAAAGGTGCTGGGAGAGTGTCACAGGGCTGCTGGAGGTTCAGCAGCATTTACTTAAATCAAGGACAGCGGAGAAGGTGACCCAGGGGACCCAACAGAGTGAGCCAACAGATTCCACCATTCCACATGCCAGAAGGTACTGTTAACAAGGTACTGTTAACAGTGGTTTAAAAAAAAAAAAAAGAAATCAGGCTTTTGGCAGAACTATTCCGTCCTTTTAAAGCTGCGTGAGGATGGGTGAGCTTGTTTCCTTATCTGTAAAGCAGGGACACTAATGTTTATCTCATTCAATTGCTGTCAAGATAAAATTAGAGGATGTGTACAGGGTTTAAGAGATCCTGGACCACACAGGGAGCCCTGGGGGCAGTGATAACGAAACCACAGCAACGCAACACACGTGAAGCTTCCATCTGCACAGGTCACCGTGTCACTGCGAACATTACTATGGACCAAATCCATTCCTAAATGTTCTGCTTCAAGATGTGAAAGAAGAAAGAAATTTGATTGAACTGCATGGACCATTCCTTAACAGTGTTGCTAGAAGGCCCATGACAAAGAAAGATAAACTCAGGGGACCAGAACTGACCTGATTTGTTTTAGGTGCAATGGTTTTTTTATAATACAGAAACTTCATAGAATATCTCAGCTTTGTATGGCAAAACCGAAAAATAGAATCAAAACCACAGCCAAAGCTAATTTCAGTAGAGATCTATTATTGGCCAAGAGTCACTGTGGAGACATGGGAACAAAACAATTTAGATGTTTTATAAAGCCCAAACATTTAACTTCATGCCCAGGCTGCCTCACAGAGCCAATTCATCTTCATTCTTGACTGATTCATAAAAACACAAATGCTTAAATATCTAAAATCTTATCTTGGTGATGGAAATTATTCACCTCTGGCAATTTAAAGACTTTTTAAAAAGAGAGCAGGACAGATTGTGGGTATGTTGGAATGACAAGTTTGAAAGGAAGAGGGTAGCTAGAGAGGATTAAGCAGCAACAGAAAAGGGCAGAGACAAAGAAAGAGGCAAATCAAAAGGGGAAACTCAGAAATCAAGTGAAACATCTATGGAGGAAAGAATCTATTTTGGATACAAAGAACTAAATCTGAGTGAATCTGAGGCCACTCTTCCTGCCCCCAGAGCAGGGACCTCTCAGCAAGTTCCTCCCCTCCCGGACCAGAGAGGAATCCTATTCACACCAGGACTGAGCACAGTCACTACCTAGTCATTCAAGGCAGCATAGGAGAGGCAATCTGTTTGCTTCTCCTACGTTCCAACAACCTAATCATCCTGCGTCATCAAGAGCTTGTACCCCTGCGACTCATACTACCCCCTCTAAGTGAGCACGGATCATATGATATTTACAATGCACCCTAAATGGTAACCCACTCCAGTACTCTTGCCTGAAGAATTCCGTGGACAGAGGAGCCTGGAGGGCTGCTGTCCATGGGGTAGTACAGAGTCGGACATGACTGAAGCGACTTAGCATGCATGCATTGGAGAGGGAAATGGCAACCTACTCCAGTATTCTTGCCTGGAGAATCCCAGGGACACAGGAGCTTGGTGGGCTGCTGTCTATGGGGTCGCACAGAGTCTGACATGACTGAAGCTACTTAGCGGCAGCAGCAGCTGTATCAGAAGGCAAGGGAGTACTGACACATTTTGGAATGACTGCCAGCCTCGGCACTAAGTAAACTAAACCTCAGTTAACTGGAACACTGACACCAAATAAAAATAGGCAAAAAAAGACACAAAATCCACCTACAACATAATAAAGTTATGTGTCAGCAAACCTTGATTCTTCGGATGCTGACGAATGCCTCTGACACCTTCTCAACGGCCGAAGGGAAGAAGAGGGTGACTGTCAACCGCACAGCCCCATACAGCGCCACTGCCACAAACACACGGCTGGCTGTGATCACGTTGCCAAGCAGCACGTAGGTGGTGAAGGTGACAAAAACGATGATCTTGCTCGCAACAAAAAATGAGGCCAAATTCATTCCTCTAAGGTAGGAACTTCTCAGAATCTTGGAAATCTCCTTCCTGGAAAAAAGTGTAGGAACTAGGTTTTAAAAGAAGCATCCACATCCAAGACATGAATTCAGTGCCCTGGGTGAGTGGTCTCTTTCTAGGCAGTGGACACAGATTAAGATAATCTATCCCTCATGTCCTGGAAACACCGCATACTCAGGGGCTCTGCCCGAGACAAGGACCACACGTTTCATCACTACTTCACTCTTCCAACTAATGTAGTCTTGTTGTCACACTTTTCAACATTTTGGGTCAATTAGACAAGGTTTGAACTTTCATTCAACCAGCATTTGTAACAAGTCCTGGGCTGAGCTCTTTACTGATGACAAAAAGACAGAGCACGTCCCCGCCAGGAGCTCATGAAATCGGAGGAAAGAGAATAAGCAACCCCAAAACTGAGAGACACCAAGACAACAGACAGAGGCAGGGAGCAGAGAAACCGAGCAAAGTCATGTTAACTCGGAGCAGTGGCGTCAGGGCAGACCACAGGTGCCGGGAGCCAGCGTGAGGAACTCTGCCCATGGCAAGGTCATGAGGAAGGAAGCTTGGCATATGCAAAGGCGAGATCAAGCCTCAAGGAACCCCTGTTCCCGAGCATCTACTCCAAAACCAGAGTACTTTATAGGGGGCTCTCCCCCATAACCATTTCTCTCGGAGAAGGAGTAAGCGTGCAGCTCCAAGGCAATAAAAATTCCTGGGCATGACTAGAGTGTTTCAACTTACGAACTCTGAAGGTTATCTAGCCTACCTGTATAGGTTCATCTGGCCTCAACAGCCCTCCAACCATGAGAGGCACGAGATGTTTTTGAATTACTAAAGGCAAATTCTTTTGGGAAGTTAGAAATTATTAGTATAGCGGGTTGGGTTAGGAATTATATCACTGAAGGGTTTTTCATTTGTTGTGTCAATAATTGCTGCTAATTCCCTGCCCTGGGTGGGACAAGAATGTCTCAGGTCAAACCTCTCTGCTGACAGTCTATCTTGTGTGACAACCTCTCAACCATAAACAGCACAGAGTTTTGGAGGATTCTGAAAGTCTTAATTAGCATAGGGCTTTTTCTTCTTGTTGAGTCAATGATTGCCTCCAGGCCTCCATATCCTTAGGCACCTGGGAGTATATTAATTAATGTGTTTGGAACATAGAAAAGGAAAGATAGTAGTTTTTCATGTTAGCAATACTAGACTTTTGAGTTAATGAATCTTCTCTTTTGTTATAGATCACTGTACTTTGTTATAAATCACTGTGTCCTTGCTATGTGAAAAGGTAACTTTATCACTATCTTAAGACTAAGTAGATCTTAAGGGGAACATTGGTGAAAGGATTTTCATTTGTTTAGGCTGATGTTTGCTGCTAAGTCTCCATATTCCCTGCCCTTATAATAAATATAACTAGCATATAGGAGAAACAAGTATTAACCTTTAAGATTAATCATGTTAACCTTGGGTTAAATAAATTCCTTTCTTGATTGTAACTCACTACACCCTCACCCTATAGGAATGCAACTTGATTTGGAGGGTGGTGCCTGGTTTAAGAAAAACACCCTTGGAAAAAATAAGTTTTTTGGTTATCAGAAAGAGAGGGTTGTAAATGTCAGCAGGCAGAAATGGCTTGAAGATGATGTAAAAGCCCTAAGACCTTTTTTATGTAAAGCACCTGATTTTGATAAAGGTCAGGACTGCTGATCCCAGCGTGACTCTGTATTCATCCCTATATGTAACAAAAGGTATGTAAGAAAATCGGAAAAATAAATAAATGGAATCAGTTCCTGGAAAGACTGACTCTCCCATGTCGTTCTTTCTAGCTCCCCGATGTTCTCGCTGAATTCCATGGATGCTATTCCATGTGAACCAAGTTATTCGGCTCTCTTTTTCTCCACTAATTTTCCTACTACACTATCCGTTTCTAATCTCTCTATATATCTGTAATTAATTATGTATTTTTCCAAGGACACTGACTCCATCCCCACCTTCGAATCACCCTGGATCCACCGGGGCTGGACCCCGGCACATAGGGACGAGGAACTTGAGAAGATGAGCTGGAGTCAGTCAGGGCTGGCGGAAGCCGGAGGCCAGAGAAGAAGAAAGATGGGACCGTATCCCCAGCAGAGGGAGGGGTGCTCACAAAGGTGCAAAGTGAGAAGTGACAGGGAGCAGCCAGAGAATTCTAAGCACGCTGTGCTGGAGTACAAACACTCAGATATTTAAATGAAAGATAGGAAAAAAATTGTATAAACATAAAGCAAAGCATAAAAAATATTTTTATGGCTCTGTTTGGAATAATACTGATTCATAAAGTCTGGCCTGATACGTGTACAGTCAACCCATTTGTGCTATATAAGTTATAGTTTCAGTTTAAATACCATTTTAAATGCTAACATCTTAAATCATTGCTCATTTGGGATGTCCAGTATTAAGAAATATTTTTTATTTAATTTCTATATAAGAAGCATGTATATCTATTCTTTTACTCAAATGACACCTCTCCTATTCTACTTAACCTTCCTGCCACATGTAATAAAGGTGAAATAAAGAGTATTTAAGCTCACCTTAATCTGCTTCTAAACCACTCAATAAGTATGAAATACACCAGAAAATACGTGTGCATACAAAAACTTACCTTCTCAAATTGGTGATAAGGTCTGCAAAAGACTTTTCCCAAGCATACATTTTTATTATTCTGATGCCAGTTATAACTTCATTCATGGTCCTGATCCTGGTGTCTGTGAAGGCTGCGGTCTTACTCCTAAGGGGACAGACAGGAGAGACGAACCTTAGTGAACACAGCAAGAATTATCTTACCAAGAGCAGCAGGGGCACAGCCAAGCACCAGGGACCAAATGATTCCCTGCTGCTGCTGTTGCTGCTGCTGCTGTTGCTGCTGCTGCTGGTGCTAAGTCCCTTCAGTCGTGTCCAACACAGGCATGTCCTACTCAAAGTACAAACGGAGGAAGACTTCAATTAGGGAGTCAACCATTCAGCCCACTTCAAGAAGTAACCAGGAGAATAGTATTGGCTAAGGAAGACCTGAAATGAATCGGATACAAACCACCTGCCCCAGGAGGTCGTGGTTGGGTACAGAAGTCAGAAAGACACCCAGATCACACAGGAAGACAGTGCTGGTGATGTAATAAATAGGAGTAAAGTGCTGGGGAGCAGAAAACATGGGGTTGTTAAGGGCACTGGGAAAGGAGAGCAAGAAAAGCTTCAGAGACCACTAGAACAGGGCCTCGCGGGATAAGGACAGCTTTCCACAGCAAAGGTAGGAAATGAAATTCCAAGGAGAGAAAAACACCACATGAAAATGTATGCAGACACACACAAAAACTGAAACGTGCTTCAATTAGCACAAGATCTCCACCACCTGACAGCCTGGACAATGACCCGCCGCCAAGCCTCTAGGACCTGTTTCAGCTCTAATCTATCACCTGTCTCTTTTCTATCAAAAACGCTGCTGGGACTGTGGTACTTTACAAAGAAATATTTAAGATTGATCTTGCTCTTTGGGTGCCTATAATATTGTATTAAAAACCAAGATACATACAATGTATACACACCTGAAAATGGCTCTAACACAAACGTAACAAACATATATGCATCTGGAACTGGGCCTCTAAGGTTATTACTATTTAATAAAGCTTAAATAACATCATTTAAGGTACATTCTGCTGAAGGACACTCTACTTTTTCAGGTTTGGTGCCTGGAGAAGCCAGCAAATGACTTCAAACAGATGGTCGATGTTAATCAATTACATATTAGCAATTTTGTAAACCAGTGTTTGTCTTACCGGAGTGACGAAAACAACTTCCCGATGCAGCTTTGCAAAGGCAGAAGAATAATGAGAACCGCCATCCCAGCAAGACACGATATTCCTATTTCCATCCAGAGCAGGGGCGGTCACTACGATAGCCTGCAGTGGCCCTGCCCACAGAAAGTGCAAGAATATCGTTACCTTAAAAGAAAAGACAAAGCCTTCTTAGGACTATACAAAAACAACACCTAGAAGGACACAATTTAAAACAATCTCCTGTCAAAGAACAGATGGGGACCGAAACAGAAATGATCACAGTGGGTTTTTAAACCTGCTAAAGCAGAAATCTAAGCATCTGACGGAGATGCTACTGTTCCAGTGAAAAGTTGACTGGCAGCCCCAGGAAGATTTCAATTTTGTCTACCCCATAGGTGACCTCGGGTTTCCCCAAACTCTGTCTACTTCAGAATTCAGTCCTTGTGTGCCCTCCAGCTGCCCGGCACCCCAGGAAAGTCTAACTCCCTCACACTCTCCAGTAATTATTTGTGTATGTACCTAACAGGTTGTGCCTTCTCCAGGGCAAAAACTAAATCTTATTCATCCCTGAAACTGAGTAGGGGCCTCTGTTCATGTTTGATGAATAAATAACTGAAAGTGAAGTGTCTAATGCAACATAGATTTGACTAGAAGCTATCATGCCCTGGATAATGTGATCTATTCATAAAGTGTAAAAAACACTATGGGACAGTGGAGAGTTGGTTGCTTCTGGCAAGCATTGGAGAAGGAACTGGCAACCCACTACAGTGTTCTTGCCTGGAGAATCTCAAGGATGGAGTCTCACAGAGTCGGACATGACTGAAGCGACTTAGCAGCAGCAGCAGGGACCAGCCAGTTGGCATTACTCCTCACAGGCTCCCTATGCAGCAGGCACTGAACAGGGCACAGAGGAAAGAACAACCCCTGCCCACCAGTCCTTCATCACCTCGAAAGAAGGAAAGCAGTTCAGGCAGCAAACTGACATCATGTGCCAAGAAGGGCCACGCCAGAAGGACCCCTAACCAAGGGGGACACTAACTAAGCTGGGCAAGAACTCTGCTGCCTGTCTATTACTGAAGCATGCTCATCTCATCTACAGGGCAATACACATGATTGCATCTAAGTTGCACACAGAGGAAATGAGCTGGATAAAGAGAACCCTTGTCTTATGTCCTCAACAGAACCCTGGCTGACACCAAACCCTAGAACCCAGCATCCCAATAAGCTGAACTCGATGAGAAGGATGGAAAATGGAAGAGGGTCCCTCAGGGGCAGCTCACCTGATCAAACTTGTTCACGTCGTTGGACAGCAGGTTGACTATCTGGCCTGTGGTGGTCTTCCCCATGGCCGAGCTACTCAAGCGAAGGGCCTGAAAGAAAAGAGAGACAGAACTGGATTCCTGTGGTGATACCAAGTCACCCTTGGAATATAATACAACAGAGCACGTTTTGATGGGGTCTTGAGCTATGTCAGGTTGAGGAGTGTGACCCCTGACAGCGGGGGTCTAGGGATGTACGTCTGTCCTTCAGCCCCTCAATGTGGTGACAGCCATGTTCACAAGGACAGCAAACAGACAGAAACAAAGCCCCCAACCCTGTCTTGTTTTTGTTTGGATGAGTTTGGACATGGGCAAAATATAAACAAATATATTAAAAGGTTCCTATTTACTTTTTAAAGGCAATTTTACATACAAATAAATGGTAATTTTTCATGCAGAAAACACATACTGTGAAGAATTGGATATTTGATCCCTAATTTTAACAACTAAGGAGAAGGAAACGGCACCCCACTCCAGTACTCTTGCCGGAAAAATACCATGGATGGAGGAGCCGGGTGGGCTGCAGTCCATGTGGTTGGACACAACTCAGCGACTTCACTTTCACTTTAACAACTAAAAGAAGTCAGAACTGCACATCAACTCTGCTTTAAACTGATCATCAAAGGGGAAAAAAAAAATCCACCTAATTGGAATCAATGGACCAAAAGGCTGGTTTTGAAACAAAAGCGAACGTGAAGCAATTATAACACTGCAGCCAACACAGAAATGAAGAATCGGTCACAAGAGAATCACTGAGATGCTACACAGGATTTAAAAAAAAAAAAAAAAAAAAAAACAGAACATGATGTGACAGTAGTATTATTAACAAGGAAGACATAACTTACAAGCACATCTGCCCAGACTTATGCTTCCAACCATGAAGGAATAATGGGTACTGGACTTGCCCTCCATTGCAAAACTATGAAGCTGCACAAAATATACGAGGCACCTGTTTTCAGGCAGCGAAAGACCAGCAGCGCAGGACTGTGACCCCCGGGAAGAAGTGTGCCCTGTGACTGGCTTGTTTTCTCCCTAGGGGTATATTGTGCCCAAGCAGAGTCAAAGTGTCACTGAACTGAAGAGGATGAAATGGATGCTGTAAGTTGCAGAAACAGCTTTTATTTGGGCAGGAAGAGCAGAGGTTAAGCCCAGAACATCTTGTGGGGATTTCCCAAGGGGCTTTGCCCGAACTTCACTGTATTTGAACAGAGAGAGGCAGACTCCACGGTGCCTCGGTGAGGTCACTCAGTGCCAGGAGACTGCAGATTCTACCCAATGACAAGAAAGAGATCTTCCTAATCAACATCTCAGAAATCAGCTTCAGCTGTCAGGAACATGACTTACACACTAGAGTAAGAACCATGTACTTGGACTAAGTTCAAAATGGAAATAAATGCCCCAGACAGAGTAACAGAACCGATCTAACAGGAATTCCATATCAGGACAAAACTCAATATCATCTAATCCAAGGCTTGTTGTTTTTTAGTCACTCTGCTGTGCCCGACTCTGCAACCCTGTGGATTATAGTCCACCAAGCTCCTCTGGCCATGGGATTTTCCAGATCCACCAAATAAAACATAATTCTCAACTTCTAGGTATTGTTTTTCCTTCAGTCCACACACTGCTGCCCATTAATTATAGGAAATTAATCTTCAGTTCTAATAAAGTGTGTGCACGCGTGCTCAGTCACATCAGTCGTGACCGACTCTTTGCAACCCTATGGACTGTAGCCCTCTTTCTAAGGAATTCTCCAGGCTCCTCTTTCTAAGGAATTCTCCAGGCAAGAACACTGAAGTGGGTTGCCATTCCCTCCTCCAGGGGTCTTTTGACCCAGGGATCGAACCCGTGTCTATAGGTTATACTAAAAACCGTTCACATCCAGTTTAGAGAAAACAACGTACAAATTAATGCTATTATTTTAGTTCTCTATTTACTTAATATGTTACAATGGGATATTACAAATATTTGGTTAAAGTTGTTTTCCTTGTGGAAGCAAAATAGTTCTTCCATGAGAACAATAAAAGGCAAACAAACGATCAAATCTGCTCTATAAGTCAGAGCCTAAGTTATTAACTTTTAATAAATCAAGAACTTCTAAATATTGATTAACAATTATAAAAGCCTACCAACTTTTTTAAGGGACAAAGAACATGTACAGGAAATTCACTACAAAAGAAACACAGAATGTTAATGAAAATTTGCTAATAACCAAAATACTCAAAACAGGACATCAAGTTTGGCAGCAGTGTAGGAACTTTTCATTTCACCAAAGAGAACATAAGCAGTTAATTCTCGAAGGAAACCTAGCATATCAAAAAGTTTTGCAATGCACACACCCTGAGAAATTAAGGATGTCTCAAAAGGTTTGGCTTTAATCAGGTTCATCTGCACTGCTATTTGTTAATACATAAATCTGGAAATGAATTAAATGTCAAATTACTAAAAATTAGAAAACAATCTAAATGTCTAATTTCTGATTATGCTAGAATCCACATGACCATTAAGAACAATACTACGAATTGTAGAGTATTCATTCCATCGAAGCAGGGATCCATTTATGGGGAGGTGGAGGATAGGGAATAGAGAAATTACATATGGGACAATTAAGAGAACTCTATGATGAAAGTGAAAGAGGAGTGAAAAAGTTGGTTTTCTGAAAACATTCAGAAAACTAAAATCATGGCATCCGGTCCTATCACTTCATGGCAAATAGATGGGGAAACAGTAGAAATAGTGGCTGCCTTTATTTTTCTGGCCTCCAAAATCACTGCAGATGCTGATTGCAGCCATGAAATTAAAAGACGCTTACTTCTTGAAAGGAAAGTTATGACCAACTTAGACAGCATGAAAAGCAGACACATCACTTTGTCAGTAAAGGTCCATCTAGTCAAGGCTATGGTTTTTCCAGTAGTCATGTATGGATGTAAAGAAAGCTGAGCCCTGAAGAACTGATGCTTTTAAACTGTGGTTTTGGAGAAGACTCCGAGTCCCTTGGACTGCAAGGAGATCCAACCACTCCATTCTAAAGGAGATCAGTCCTGGGTGTTCATTGGTAGGACTGATGTTGAAACTGAAACTCCAATATTTTGACCACCTAATGCAAAGAGCTGACTTATTTGAAAAGACCTTGATGCTGGGAAAGATTGAAGGTGGGAGAAGGGGACAACAGAGGATGAGATGGTTGGATGGCATCACCGACTCGATAGACATGGGTTTGGGTGGACCCTGGGAGTTGGTGATGGACAGGGAGGCCTGGTGTGCTGACGTTCATGGGGTTACAAAGAGTCGGACACAACTGAGTGACTGAACTGAACTGATAATCTAGGCCAAAACATAAATTTTGTTTAACTTTTTTAAAAAATATAGTGCAAGAAATATTAGTCATTCCATTTGAAAAATAAACAATGTCTCCTTTCTCAACTGTTTTGAATCAGATGTGAAACTCCATAACCCACATATGGACAAACAAATATCACCATCAAAGGAGCAGAGGAGAAAAGAATGTTCTTTGCACATGAGTTGAGTTTTCCAGACTAGTGAGAAGTATTATGCAGAGTACATCATGAGAAACGCTGGGCTGGAAGAAACACAAGCTGGAATCAAGATTGCCGGGAGAAATATCAATAACCTCAGATATGCAGATGACACCACCCTTATGCCAGAAAGTGAAGAGGAGCTAAAGGGCCTCTTGATGAAGGTGAAAGAGTAGAGTGAAAAAGTTGCCTTAAAGCTCAACATTCAGAAAACAAACATCATGGCATCCGGTCCCATTACTTCACGGGAAACAGATGGAGAAACAGTGGAAACAGTGTCAGACTTTATTTTGGGGGCTCCAAAATCACTGCAGATGGTGACTGCAGCCATGAAATTAAAAGATGCTTACTCCTTGGAAGAAAAGTTATGACCAACCTAGATAGCATATTCAAAAGCAGAGACATTACTTTTGCCGACTAAGGTCCGTCTAGTCAAGGCTATGGCTTTTCCAGTGGTCATGTATGGATGTGAGAGTTGGACTGTGAAGAAGGCTGAGCGCCAAAGAATTGATGCTTTTGGACTGTGGTGTTGGAGAAGACTCTTGAGAGTCCCCTGGACTGCAAGGAGATCCAACAAGTCCATTCTGAAGGAGATCAACCCTGGGGTTTCTTTGGAAGGATTGATGCTAAAGCTGAAGCTCCAGTACTTTGGCCACCTCATTCAAAGAGTTGACTCATTGGAAAAGACTCTGATGCTGGGAGGATTGAGGGCAGGAGAAGAAGGGGACGACTGAGGATGAGATGGCTGGATGGCATCACGGACTCGATGGACGTGAGTCTGAGTGAACTCCGAGAGATGGTGATGAACAGGGAGGCCTGGCATGCTGTGATTCATGGGGTCACAAAGAGTCGGACACGACTGAACTGCCTGAGAAGTATTAACCCTGTAAGAATCCAATGTTCATTTGAACAACATCTTACGCCAAACACTGCTGCAGTCGGCCTTTAAAACCAAAGACAAGAACTCAGTTCACCATTTTAATGCTGCACTCTCCTCGTCACCAGCAAGACTTATATCCAGTGCCGATGACCCTCAGTGCATAGAAGTGCTTCTGTCCCACTGAATGCTTCAGATGGCCATGCTTTTGGGTTTTTCATACATATATATCTTTTCCCCTGCCATCAGGTTATCCCTTCAACTGACTAGCTCACCATTACCTACTGCTATTTCTAAATTAGGTTCTGGCATCATAATATCATAAGTGAATCAGAGTAGTAAGAACCTAAAGGACTCAGAATAGAAAGCAGACTCAGGCTCAAGTCATTTATTTTGCATTTGGCTTATTTCCTGATTCATGGCCCTGCCACCTAGAATTGAGCATGTCAGATAATGGGAATTATTCCAACAGGCAACTAGGGTGAGTGTATGTTTAGCTCACCTGAAACAGAATACTGCTGTATTTTTCCCAGAGTGTTGCCTCGAGTTGCTGTCATACCTGCTTTCATGATTGCATAATCAAAAGCCAGAAACTGCCTAATATCTTCCACCAGCATGAACATAATGGGTGACTATTAAACTAATGAGACTGCCATAAAACTAATCACATTGCCTCTATGGTTGTGTAGATTAAAAAAAAAACTCACTGCAGGAAATAAAAAACAAAGTCAATACAAGATCAACCACCTGCTGTTCTCTCATCTGACAACTCCACTGCCTTTTTCTTGTTGCTGGCCTGATTTTCCATGGCTGGCACGCAAGCCAGCACAACCTACTCAGCACTCTACAAGCTTTGAAGGATGTAGCAATTAGCTCCTGCAAGTACCATTAGCTTTCGCCTAAATCCACAGCACCTCCTGGAGGCACCAGAATGCCACGTATACAGAGCTGACAAGTGAGCCTCTGACCATAAGAGCCAAAATGTGGACTCCAAGCAACCCAGGCTCTCCTGGAGGCTCAAAAGTAATCCTGCAATGCAGGAGATGCGGGTTCCATCCCAGAGCTAGGAAGATCCCCTGGTAGAAGGGAATAGCAACCCACTCCAGTATTCCTGCCTGGAAAATCCCATGAACAGAGGAGCCTGGTGGGCTATAGTCCATGGGTCACAAAGAGTTGGTCACGACTGAGCAACTAACCTTTAATTTAAGCACCACTGGTGGGTGGAAGTCCCTGATAGCCACTGTGAGGTCAGGCTAAGGAAGTGAACCCCTCAGGAGGAGTTTACGCATATTCTCAGACCTCATCCTCTTGAAGGGCTTTGAGAGTCACTGAAATGATACCCTGGGAACTCCCCTGCTCCTGGGCCTGTGATCACAGCACTTTTGTGGCAAGGGGGCAAAGCTCACACCTGGACACATCCCTCCTAGAGCTACAAAATACAAAGAAACTATATGGGACTAAAAATAACTGTGCTCATGTGCAGTTGGGGCAAATTCTGGACCAAAAGATACAAAAAGACAAAAGGAACCAACTGCCATTTCTGGAAGAGCTGGGACCTAAACCAAAGGTGTGGCAAAAACAGAGTGCCCCCTCCCCCGCACTCAATACCACAAAAGGATTTGCAAACCACCTAAGACTACGGTTTTTCCAGAGGTCATGTATGGATGGAAGAGTTGGACTGTGAACAAAGCTGAGTACTGAAGAATTGATGCTTTTGAACTGTGGTGTTGGAGAAGACTCTTGAGAGTCCCTTGGACTGCAAGGAAATCCAACCAGTCCATTCTGAAGGAAATCACCCCTGGGATTTCTTTGGAAGGAATGATGCTAAAGCTGAAACTCCAGTACTTTGGCCACCTCATGCAAAGAGTTGACTCATTGGAAAAGCCTCTGGTGCTGGGAGGGATTGGAGGCAGGAGGAGAAGGGGACGACTGAGGATGAGGTGGCTGGATGGCATCACTGGAGTCTGAGTGAACTCCGGGAGTTGGTGATGGACAGGGAGGCCTGGCATGCTGTGATCTATGGGGTCGCAAAGAGTCGGACACAACTGAGCAACTCAACTCAACTGACTGAAACTACCCCTCCAGCCCGATCCCTGACCCACCACAACCCTCGCCCCATATAAGAATAACTTGACCTCCTCAATTAGGGAGAAAACAAAAAAAGGATCTCCTACAACCAGTGCAGGAGCCCCAGTACAACCTTGTCTGAATTTCTTTGGGGACCTCTAGGCAATTTCCCTTTACTCGGGAAGACCAAGAACCCTGGTCGGGATCAAGGTGAGCTAGAAAGGAGGAAACAGAAAGGAGGAAAACCACAGAAAGGGTGGAAACTCCACAATGAAGAGAGAGGAGATCCAAGAACATGCATAAATATACATTTAGGGCTCAGCAAGAGAAGACAATCTTAATGAGAATACAAATCAACCGTGACCTCAAAAGGAGGAAGGGGAGACTTCTATCAACGTTTTCCTTTAATGAATCATGTTTCCCTACACCTAAAAATTAATAATCTTCTCAAATGGAATGTTCAGTAGTAAGAATTTATACGTGGGGCCATATGCTGTCTTTTACAGCAACTGAACTAAGAACCATTTTTCCAATTATTTTATTGTTAGTATGCGTCCTTTCAGATCAAAAGAATACAACATACCCACTCTAAACTCACTGAGGGTAAATCATTTCACTGAGAATTTGTCAAAATGGTAATATTTTGTACAGGTTTTTCCTTTTTCCTAATGTTTTCTATGTAAAAAGTGTTGAATTTAATTGAGGAGGACAAGCAATAAACCTAAAGTAATCAATGGTGCTCACTTTTATAATGTCACAGAACTAGCTGTATTACCCTTCCCTTGGAAGCTTTCAGAAATGAAATCTGTGCAGCAGAAAAGAAAAATGACAAAAAAGTAGGAGATGCTCCCTAAATAATGTTTCCAATATACAGTTTTACAACCAAACATACTGAGAGCAGTGATGCCTCAATTTCTCTTACTGATGCAGGAATTAGGAGAAAAATGCACAGAGCCAAGAGCACAAGCTCCTCCCAGAAAGCCATCTTTTACACACTCTTTACCCAGTTCCATGTCCCTAAAACCCACCTTCTCCCACTCACTGGAGGGGAGCATATAAAATACCAGGTGGTATCCAGAGCTGTAAATTCCCAGAGGTCACAAGCGAAGAAAACGGCCTGGTTAGTTCAGCTAATGAGTCCCAGAGGGAGGAGTAAGCAGGGGATGAAAGCTTCAAAACAGAACCAAGGCAAAGCTGATTGCTCAGAAAGGGACCCAGAAAAGATGCAGGTCTCTCTGAAATGGCTTCATTTTCCTCCATAACTAACTCAAAGTCATCACCACAGCTGAGGGTTTGGGTGAACAGTAAATTGTTTCCAATGAATATTGAGTACATGTATGACCTCTACCCTTTCAAAAAAGCTAACCTAGCTTTGAGGACAAAGTGATAAGCCAGCCATCCAAGGACGATTCCACGTATGTGAGGTTCCTCAAACAGACAAATACACTCAGATAGAATGTAATGGAAAGCTGCCACTCACGAGGCAGAGACCCGATGAGGCATGGTGGTGATGCCTGCACAACAACGTGAATGGACTTAATTGTAGACTTGAAAATGGCAAACCTAGTCAATTAAAGAACAATGACCTTTGAAGACCAAAATGAAAATAACCACTAATCAAAAACTGTAAACGCAATGAAATATTTTGAAGAATGAAGGAGACGTGAAACACAGGTAGACAAAAAAATTAGAATGTTTAAAAATAGGTATGAGTCATGATTGCAGCACAAACCCCAGGGAAAAGAGGAAGAATACACATGCTGTTTGTTCCCTTTCCAGGGAGACACCATATCTCCACCAGCCTGACCCAGTCTGCTGGTCCCTTCACCATTCTCCAGTACAGAGTTTCCTAAACTTTCTCCATGATTAAGAATCCCTGGGGCACAGGTTAAACAATACAGATATCCAGGCCCCTTCCTTAAAAAATGCTAAGGGAGGGAATTCCCTGGTCCAGCAGCTAAGACTCCATGCTCCCAATGCAGGTGGCCTGGGTTCAATCCCTGGTCAGGGAACTAAGATCCCATAAAATGCAGGCTGCAGGCAGAAGGAATAGGCTGGCTCTGTGGAAAGTGTAGCAGGGAAACTTACATTACCATATGTAAAGGTAACAAATGGGAATTTGCTTTGTGACTGGGGAATTCAAACCTAAAGGGGTGGGATAGGGAGGAAGGTGGGAGGGATGTTCAAGTGGGAGGTGCATTGATAAGTCTCTTCAGTTGTGTCTGACTGTAGACTGGCAGGCTCCTTTTTCCGTAGAATTTTCCAGGCAAGGATACTGGAGTGGGTTGCCATTTCTTTCTCCAGGGGAATCTTCCCATTCCAGGAATCAAACTTGGGTCTCCCACACCGCAGGCAGACTCTTTACCATCTGAGCCACCAGGGAAGCCTGAGATTTAGAAACCCGCCTCTTAAAACAGAGATACTCTAGACTTGTCTTGGAAAAGACAAATAGCTCAGTTGGTAAAGAATCCACCTGCAATGCAGGAGACCCCAGTTCAATTCCTGGGTCGGGAAGATCTGCTGGAGAAGGGATAGGCTACCCACTCCAGTATTCTTGGTCTTCCCTAGTGGCTTAGTTGGTAAGAATCTGCCCGCAATGCGGGAGACCTGGGTTCAATCCCTGGGTTGGGAAGATCCCCTGGAGAAAGGAAAGATTACCCACTCTAGTATTCTGGCCTGGAGAATTCCATGGACTGTACAGTCCATGGGGTCATAAAGAGTCGGACATGACTGAGCAACTTTGACTTTGACTTTCAAAGCCTAAGAGGGCCTCCCTGATGGGTCAGATAGTGAAGATTCTGCCTTCAATGAAGGGAGATATAGAAGACCTGGATTTGATCCCTGGGCAGAGAAGCTCCCCACCTGGAATAGGAAATGGCAACCCACTCCAGTATTCTTGTCTGGAGAATCCCATGGACAGTAGAGCCCGGCCAGCTACAGCCAACGGGGTTGCCAACAGTCAGACACAGCTGAGTACAAGCAGCACAGCACATACCCCAAACTTAGGCATTTAGTTACATTAACTTTTGATGGAAGGGTATAAGAATTTTGTTGTTGCTGAGGAATTTTTGAAAGAAAGCAGGGATTACAAATTAGCTTTCCAGACTGGTTACCTAGTAAAAACTCATTACACACAGCCTACCTCCAGGGGTACACATATTGTCACTATGGGACTGGCACTGCTCAAGTGGAACAGTGTGCTACCAAACTCAGTCTTCCAAACAACTGCAACAAAATAAATCTCGCCTGAAGGTAACTTTGGCATATGAACCCAAGAAAAAAAACATGAATCAAAAGACATTCCATGTAAGGCCATGAACACAATCTTTCACCCTAAGACTAGCGAACACAGTGAGTCCATTACTATGTGTTGCTGGATAAAGACTGGAAAACAAATCTACAAAAATGATGCCTGCCATTACAGGATGGTGGTGTTTGGGGTATATCCTCCCAGATTTTGGAATAATGGTACGCAAACCAGCGATGCTTACGAAACAGCCGAAGTTTCAGGGCAGACTGCCTTTGTGGATTCCTATCAGAACTAGGATTTCCTAACCAACACTTTTCTCCCCTTCTGTAATAAACCCCTGCAAGCTGAATCCTTTCTTTTCTCCAACTCTGATGAATATTATAATGCATTAAAAGGTCCACAACTAATTCATTTTGCTATTTTGTCTAACATGTACTGTACTACATCAATTTACATACGAGATGATTCAAGACATTATTCTTTTCTTTCAATGACCCACCACCCTCTTCACTAAATGGGCAAAATAGTAAGAATGAAATGAAGGAATGAATAGCCAGACGTGATGTCCTTTCCAGTCATTTTTCAGCTGACTCACAGTTTCACATGTACCTATACACAAAAAACCTTCCATTGTATTTTCCTAAATCATTTCCAAGGGTTCCCCTTACCAGCTCAGTAAACCCAACAGCTTCAGCTCATGATCAAGACTCTGATCCCAATATTCCTTTCTAGATGTATGTTGGAGCCTCCTGCTATGCCAACTGTGCTTCTACAATACCCTGAATAAATCATTTTAGCTTTCTACTGCAACACTGCTCTATGCATGGACTGCCCTCCTGCAGGCATACACAATGACAGAGAATAACAGACATGCACCCATCAAAGGGGTCCTCTCCTAAATCATTAAGTCTGTACACTTGTCTACCACTTAACACCCATATTTCTATTTTGTCTAATTGTAGGAATTCTAGCCTTCTGGGACGGAGTGCCAGTAACGAAGATGACAGGAATGTGTGAACACTAGCTAAATGCCAGGCACTACGTTAAATGCTTTACATAGTTTGCCTCATTTAATTCTCTCCTCTCTACAACCATAAGAGTTGGGTACTATTACAAATGAGGAAATGCAGACTTAGAGCAGTTAGCCTCAGGCTAATGTCTACAAAGAGGAAAACTGTGATTCATACAAAAGCACTCAAACTACTAGAGTCTTGTTGTGTGTATGACCCTCCACCCTCCTATACTGAATACATGACTCTGTAACAGGTGCTCTGCAAAACCAGTGCTCACAAAAACCCCATGAAGGACATATTTTCTCCTTCAGTGTTTAAACTCAGGACACTGAGGCTCTGAGAAGTGGGTTCCACTCACTTACAGTTCAGCAGACAGAGAAATCAAGACTGGATCTTGGGTCTGACTGCACTCCAGAGTCTACGCTCTCAGTCTCTCTCCTATCCGACCTGCCACACTATCGTCTAACAAGTACTTGTGCACCTGACTCAAGAAACTGATCACTCAGTGCACAGGAGATTCCCAGGTTAGAATCTAAGCCATGGGAGAACTACAGAAAGGCCACCATCCTTCAGGTTTATAGCTGCAGTTTCAAAAGGGCATGTGCACTGAGAAACGTTAAACATCTAATCCACATGCTACTGCAATGTATTAAAAGATCTTGGCTATAAGATACAAGAAAGAAATTAAGCTAAAAATGCATTTGAGGCCTATCACTATCACCTGGTACCTTTTAAAACTCCCCCATGCCAAAAACAAAACAAAACACCGCTATCCCAGTGGTTAAGACTCCATGATTAACTAAGATCCCACAGTTCATGTGGCGAAAAATGAATAAAATCCGCCCCCTACCCAAGCCATTAAAATGGATTTCTGCAGGGAGGGCTCGGGTATCAGTGTTTTAAAATTTTCATGAATCTTAGTGCAGCAGTTAGGGAACCGCGGAGCTAAGTCTTCCCTTCCAGTTTGCACTGCATCCCACATAGCAAGTAGTTACCAGGTGGTAGGCAGTATGCAATTGACACCTTTATTCTCAAGCAACAGAAACGTATCCTTTGAACAAAGCATTTTAAACCAAACAGCCTCTCCTTCGTTAACCTGCTTTGCTCAATCTCCTGACCACAGAAAAGTAAATCTTCACCCAGAGGCTCTTCACAAAATGCAATTTTATATCAGAAATAAAGGGAGAAAATATTTTTTTAAACTGCTAAACATTGCAAGAAACACTACTAGCACATTCTAATTTTGTCTGGAAGTTAGAAAATACCATTAGAAGAGAAAGTCCAAACAAGGTATCAGATGCTGTAAGAGAGTCATTCTATTTTCATAAATACCACACTGTCTCACTTGAACAATACTCAACATCCTGGTCTCTTAGAAATATAACTGCAAACTTGTAAACAAGATATTAGATTGACCATAAGACATCGCTGTTTCATAACCCAAAATCAGTTAAATATCTGTCATTCCACATGTAAAGTTAAGTACAACTCTTTGTGATCCCATGGACTGTAGGCTGCCAAGCTCCTCTGTCCATGGAATTCTCCAGGCAAGAATACTGGAGTGGGTTCCCATTCCTTTCTCCAGGGGATCAAACCCAGGTCTCCCGCATTACAGGCACATTCTTTACTGTCTGAAACCACCAGGGAAGCCCCAAGTCCAGGCCAAACTGTTTTAAATAAAATAATTGTTTTAAATAAAAGACAAAAGTTCTGGGAGCTATGAACATGCTATCACGTGGCTGATTCAGCAACAAAACTGTCTATCATGTTCTTTCCACAATCCAAGGAGCAAACTCAGAGAGAGGAAAACAGGAAGAGTGGATCAAGAGGGAGGTGCTGCAGGGGTGAACCTTCCCTCCTCATACTTAGCACAAGTGGTACACGGATTGTTTTTAAAGTCAGGCTCCATTTATCCAGAGGAGTTTGCAAGTTTGACCACTCCCCGCACCCTGGAAGGGCTCCTATTTCCAGTTCAGGCTCCAGGAGAAAGGATGCCTGCTGTCCTGGTCACTGATCCTAAAACATAACTGAACTGAAGAAGTGTCTGCAAGAGAGATGGGAAATGATCCGGAGAAGGAAGGGGTCTTAAGAGACAGGATTAAAGGAAAGAGAAACAGCCCTTCACTCAGACATATGATGGTTACCTGAAACCATGAAAGAGAAATGGTATAGATACAAGGAGCATGTTGCTGGTGCTAAGTCACTTCAGTCGTGTCCGACTCTGTGTGACCCCATAGACGGCAGCCCCCCAGGCTCTCCCGTCCCTGGGATTCTCTAGGCAAGAACACTGGAGTGGGTTGCTATTTCCTTCTCCAATGCATGAAAGTGAAAAGTGAAAGGGAAGTCGCACAGTCGTGTCCAACTCTTTGCGACCTCATAGACTGCAGCAGACCAGGCTCCTCCATCCATGGATTTTCCAGGCAAGAGGCCTGGAAGTGGGGTGCCATTGCCTTCTCCAAGGAGCATGTAAGTCCTCCCAAATTACAAACTTCTGAAACTAGAACTACATTGCTTAGATGAAAACTGAAAACGGATCTAAGGTAAGTAAGACTATTTCTTTAAGCAGGATGATAATGTATAGAAACAATCTCCCTGAGTTGTACTGTATGAATATAAGTAGTCATACTCTATGGTCACTACAAAGGTGAATTAGGGCTTTGTTGGTGGCTCAGCGGTCAAGAATCCACCTGTCAATGCAGGAGATTTCGATCCGTGGGTCAGGAAGATCCCCTGGAGAAAGAAATGGCACCCCACTGCAGTATTCTTCCCTGGGAAATCACACGGACAGAGGAGCCTGGCGAGCTACAATCCACGGGGTCACAAAAGGGTGGGACAGGTCTTAGCAACTAAACAACACGAAGCTAACTAAGTGAATACTGATTGTTCCTAAGGGAACTACAGGGCTAGGGTTCTGCCAGCCTTTGGTAAAAACATCTTCATCAACTGCTCAACACTTAGACGACTTTCTTTTATGTATGTTTCTATTTAACCTTATTTAATCGGTATTGGTTATTCACAAACACTGGCCTCACACAAACACAGCCAGCAGCACTAGAACACTACCTGAACCAAGCTCACCAACATATATATTTCCCTGTGGGACACATCACAGTCCTCTGCTTAGGAACACCAGACAACAGTTCAGCAGTCTTAAGCTGCAAACTCCCCCGAAAAGAACAAAAATACAAAAAGCAAGGCATCAAGCAGACCACGAAGAAGTCATCTGTTCCACAGTATGAAAGCAGAAATATGTTCCACCCCACTGGGAATATGCATATCAGATGACAAGAAACTTTAGGGACTGTATCAACATGGGCAGAAGACCAGGAAAGTATCCCAATTTTTTAAATGATTTTTAGAATTACAAGTAAATTTTAGAATGATTTTTATAATTACAAATACATTTTAGCAAGTAGGCAAATTTCCAAATACAGACTCTAGGAAGATTCAGGAATACTGTTATTTTTCAAACGCTACGTCAAGTACTCCCAGGGACTGTACCCCAAGGACTGTAGCCTGCTAGGCTTTTCTGTCCATGGGATGTCCCAGGCAAGAATACTGGAGTGGGTTGTCATTTCTTTTTCCGGGAATCTTCCCTACCCAGGAACTGAACACGTCCTGCACTGGCAGGAAAGCCCTACAGATCTGTAACAAAAGATAAAGGGAAACTGGGATGTTTCCAGGGAATCAAGTCATCTTAGAAGCTGAAACAACGAGTGATGAATCTCTCCTGCAAACCACCCTTTGGGTAACAAACACTAAAGAGAATTAGGATGAGCTATTAGTCACATTAAGAAGTCTGGCAAACTGATCAGATTCTACAGGTAAATCTGCCCTGGGTAACAGGCAGCAGAGAACGAACTCAGTGACCTCCTTGACTATCTGCTCTGACTTTACCTGGCACTGGGAGCAAACCACCCCATTATGAGGACTCAGCGTGGGAAAGCATGCTTCTTAAAATCTCTGTGCCATATGCTAAGGCCATCCTGATTAGTGACACTGTCATGCTGCCTGCCCCGGGCCTGGTAGGCTGCAGTCCATGGGGTCTCGAAGAGTCGGACACGACTGAGTGACTTGACTTTCACTTTTCACTTTCATGCACTAGAGAAGGAAATGGCAACCCACTCCAGTGTTTTTGCCTGGAGAATCCCAGGCACGGGGGAGCCTGGTGGGCTGCCGTCTATGGGGTCGCACAGAGTCGGACACAACTGAAGCGACTTAGCAGCAACAGCAGGTCTGAACATCCATAGCATTCAGGAATGAAGACAAGGACAGGACTGGCAATGGAAGAGACATTCTCACTACTGACTTGGGCTGGAGATTGACAACTATCTTCAACGCAGGCTAAGTTTTCATCTTTCCCCATCCCAGATCCACCTCCCACGCTCTAAGCTGGGGGAGTTATTACCCTTTGTGATTTGAAGCTGGGGGAGTACTCCTTCTGTGCTCCAACCATAAACAGACAGGAATTAAGACACTGGTCTCACTGTAAAGGTGATAAGTGAGTCATGCTGGGAATATCACCAGGGAATCCTGGCTATTTTCTAAAATGAGATAGTATAAGGTTTAAACCCTGTTCATTTAATCTATATGCTGAGCACATCATGAGAAACACTCAGCCTGATGAATTACAAGCTGGAATCAAGACAGGAGAGAGAAACATCAACAACCTCAGACATGCAGATGATACCACTCTAATGGCAAAAAGCGAAGAGGAAGTAAAGAGCCTCTTCATGAGGGTGAAGGAGGAGAGGGAAAGAGCCAACTTAAGACTAAACACTAAAAAAACTAAGATCATAGCATCCGGCCCCATTCAGTTAGTCGCTCACTCGTGTCTGACTCTTCGTGACCCCATGAATCGCAGCACGCCAGGCCTCCCTGTCCATCACCAGCTCCTGGAGTTCACTCAGACTCACATCCATTGAGTCAATGATGCCATCCAGCCATCTCATCCTCGGTTGTCCCCTTCTCTTCCTGCCCCCAATCTCTCCCAGCATCAGAGTCTATTCCAATGAGTCAGCTCTTCGCATGAGGTGGCCAAAGTACTGGAGCTTCAGCTTTAGCATCATTCCTTCCAAAGAAATCCCAGAGCTGATCTCCTTCAGAATGGAAATGGACTGATTGGATCTCCTCGTAGTCCAAGGGATTCTCAAGAGTCTTCTCCAACACCACAGTTCAAAAGCATCAATTCTTCGGCACTCAGCCTTCTTCACAGTCTAACTCTCACATCCATACATGACCAACTTTAACGTATTGCCTTTCAATGTACTACATCTTTCTCTTTTGCTGCAAAGAATCATTCCTTTAAAGGTACAGTACTAGTAGTTTCAGTGAATGGATAGATGCAACAAGGTTTAAAACACTATTTCTTTGACGGATCAGTGTTCTTAATGCCAGTTAGCTGACTTCACAAAAAACACAGCCCATGTTGCATAATCCCAGTATTTGTTAAGAAGTTCGGAAAAAAAGGTCCTAGAGATCTGAGGAATGTGAATACAATTACTACAATTTTTTAAAAAGCAATGATCACCCTGAGCGGCTTCAACAGACCACCAACTGGAGTCACTAATCCAAATGAAATTCCTCAAGGCAAACAGAAAGATCAATGATCAAGTGTGAATGTAAAATAATGTCATCACAATAAAATAGCATCTGGAAGTTCCTTAAAATACTAAAGATAAAAGTAGCATATAGTATAGCAATTCAACTTCCTGGAGATGCACTCAGAAGAACTGAAAGCACAGACTTGAACAAATACTGGTACACCCACGTTCAGACCAGCATTATTCACAACAGCCAAAATGTAGGAACAGCCAAAATGTCCAATAACAGATGAAAGGATGCACAGAATGTTGTATAGACCTGTAATGGAATGTTACTCAGCCTTTAAAAGGAATTGAATTCTGACACCTGAGTCATCTAGACTCATTAAATTCAGAGCAGTAGAATGGTGGTGAGGGGCTGGGGAGTCAGCGTTTAATGGGTACAGAGTTTCAGTCTGGCATGCTGAAGAAGTTCTGAAGATGAATAGCACTCATGGCTGCAACAAAAACGCGAATGAACCTACTATCACTAAATGGTGCACTTAAAAGAGTTAAAATGGGGGCTTCCCTGGTGGTGCAGTAGCTAAAGCTATGCGCTCCCAATGAGCCCTGGTTAGGAAACTAGCTCACACATGCTGCAACTAAATAGATACATTAATTTTTTAAAAAGAAGTTAAAATGGTAAACTTGATGTTGTGTATATTTTACAATTTTTTAAAAAAGCAATGATCAAAAGTAATTTTGCCAAAGCAGTCAAAAGGTAAATAAATAAGTCACCCATACATATGATATATCCCAAAGGATCAAAGTTACAACTGTGACTTAGCAGCCATTTATAACACCCAAGCTGATTTCTTTCCAAGCCCAGAAATCAGGAGGTGGGGCCTGAGCATGAACACAAGCTGTTCAGCAGCACCAGCTTTTGCTCTAAGGAATCTGCCGGTAACCTGCAAAGAAGTGTTGAATTTCTCCACCCCAGTGGGATCCTAGATGCAAGGTTGTGCAGGAGGAAACAGTTCTTTCTCACATTTCTGGAATTTCTGGTTATACCTGTGGTTACCCCAACAATACCTGACTTCGTAAAGGGACAATTCTCTTAGCCTAATCAAGCCAGCAAATTAACGGCTTTGGGAGATGTTTACATTCATCTAAGCAAATGTGCCAGGTCGGATTTCCCAAAGGCAAAGTTCTAAAATGTTAGTGCGGAAGAGGAAGAAAACAGGTGGACCCTGGCTCACCTGTGCAGCAAAGAGAGCTTTATTTCATTGAACCATCAGACCTAACAAAAGATTTTTACAATGTGGGTCTGGTAAAATTTCCTATTTATTTATGGGAGCTAAGCATGATCTGGAAAGACAAACATCTAGCTAAATTTTGGGAATCAGAGTATCTATCTCCTAAATAGTAGATGGTATCATAGAATATCAAGGAGCGTGATTGATTATCAACATGGAAACGTGATTGATGATCAAAAAGGAAAACCCTGACCAGACTATAGGGGTGCCACGGCCATTTCCACATCACCCAGGAGGAAATTGGCTCAGATGCTGCAGCCAAACACAGACAGTGAGATGCCAGGCCCCCAGGGATGACACAGCCCTGAGATTAACAGGACTCCGCTCAAGAGAAAATGAGGAGACAAGTCACATTTTGCCAACAAATGTACCCCCAGAAGCAGAAGTCTCAAATTTGTAGCAAGTAGATGAAAGAAGTGATCATTTCAATTTAAACTGTTTGGCTTTAGACTTCAATGACAATTTTAATTGTTTTGTGATAAAAACTGTATATATTTAAGGTGTACAATGTGACGCTCTGATACAATGGCAAAAATTACTATAGTAAAGCCACTTGTCCTTTTTGTGTGTGTCTGCTATCTCAGTAAATTTCAAAGTATATAATAGAGTCAAATGAAAATTCTTAAAAAAGTGAACAGGGCAGAGATAGCCAAGATCAAGTTTATAAAGGGCACTCAGCTCCTGACACTGGCAATTTCTCTATAAATCTACCTGAAATCCTCACTCCCTTTATAGTAAAGACCAGGGTAACCTATGGAGTAATTTTATGGGTATTTCTCAGCACAAAAGCACTAAAAACATCAAATCAGGTCATACTAAAACTGCTATAATGTTTACTAAAGAAAAAAAGGAAATCTTTTATGAAAAAAATGAATGGGAACCAACAAATTCTCTCCAAAATTACTAAAAACAATGAAAAATTTCAAGTTTTATACAAACATCTGTTGTCTTTACTACTGTTATGAGCAATCAAAACTATATAACACAATGAGTGTATCTATATGTGGCATGGATTCCATTTATTAGTAAACATAATGAATGAACATTTTTAGTAAACATAATGAATATGATCAGATGCGATGTTTGAAAAAAATAAGCACTGCCTTTCTCAAATACATTCTTTTCTCCTAGATTTAATTTTATAGATTCAACTACAGAAGCTTTCTAGTAAATACAACTTTGTGTAAATAAAGGTTTTCATGAATAACAAAATTTCCATTAATACAAATGTGATTTTGGCCTGAAAACATTAAAAATCAACTTCATATATCTGATGCTTATAGACTTCTTTATAAATTTACTGAATAGTATGCAAGAGACTGTGAATAAACATTATCAAAAGCTGTCCTGACCTGATCTTAATACAATATGTTTTCCTAACATTTTCTTAAACAACAAAATCGGCTGGATGCAAACAGCAAACTTCCATAGCATATTGTAAATGAGCATAATCATTAAAAGCAAATGCTCTTCTTGGGTACAATGTGTCTTACTTTTTACTGAAGTATACTTCATGTGCACTGTTATATGTTATACGTGTACAACAGTGACTCAGGATTTTCACTGGTTATAAAATTTGTAATTGACAGAGAACTTCCCCAACATGCTTTTGGTACTTCAGGAGAGGTACACACTTTGGTCCCGAGTGACACTTACCTTGTGGTAAATCATGTGGCACATGGCTACTCTCAGCCTCATCCCCGCACACTGGACGTGGTAGAAATACAAGTGGTGCAGAATGGCCAAAACAAGCGTGCAGGCACTCAGTACCCCGGCATAGCCATGGGCTTCGTACAAAGCAGCAGAATCAGAGGGATCGTAGTTTTCAAAATAACCAATAATTTTCCCCAAAATTATGGGCTGAACTACTCTGGTACTTTCCTAAAAACAAATTTAAAAATCTTCATTAGACATACAAGCCAAATCAGGTTTTCTTTTATGTTTTTTCAGTCGACAGAGTAAAGACTTTGTTCAGCCTTCAAACCTTAAATCATAAAATCTAATTGGAAGATTAAAGCTAATTGGATTCGTAGTTGCTAAGTCGCTCAGTCATGTCCGACTCTTTGCAATCCCATGTACTGTAGCCCGCCAGGCTCCTCTGTGCATGGGATTCTCCAGGCTATGGGTTGCTATTCGCTTTTCCTGGGGATTTTCCCGACCCAGGAATCGAACCCAGGTCTCTTAGGTCTCCTGCACTGGCAGGCGGGTTCTTCACCACTAGCACCACCTGGGAAGCCCCAAACCAGGTTTTCTTAACACATGCTTTACACTTATTATTACTTGTTAAACAGGCTTCTTGACAAAATGCAACATTCCTAGTTAACCTAAAGAAAACATCCACAGATCACTATCTTCTATAAGACAAGCAGACAACAGTTTTAACCTAAGCAAAACTGTGATAAAAACAATAAAGCCTTAGTACACTGTGGTTAGTACACTGTGGATGCTTGTGGTTAGTACATTGTGGACACTCAGTAAATAGTATAACCAGTGCTTTAGAACACATTTGGCAAAATACCAAGTGACTCTTGGCTTCAGATGAGCATAAGAAAGGTAAGAAATCAGTTTCCATATGAACAAGCCCTTTTGGCAGCCTGCTCCTGGTCCCGTGAATTCTCAGTGTCCCAGCCCAACAGAAAGTCAAGGTCATTCACGTACAGGAGGACCAATCTTGCTATCTCTGTCAGCTTTAAGAGCCTTTAGGGAGGGGAAGCTGAAGACAACGGCACAGGAATAAGATAGGGAGATTGTCAGCCTCCCCACAAATACATCAAAAATTCATCAAGAGGTACTACCCTGGTGGTCCAGTGGCTAAGACCGCATGTTCCCAATGCAGGGGGCTCAGGTTCGATCCCTGGTCAAAGAAAAAGATCCCACATGTTAACAACTAAGAGTTTGAACAACTAAAGATCCTATATACCACAACTGAGACCTGCTGCAGAAGCCAAATAAATAAATATTTAACAACAACAACAACAAAAAGAACTCATGAAGAGCCTTTATGAACTGGAGACATTGGCACAAACACAGATCCCTTCTTTCTGACCCTGAACTCTATACATACAGGGATCAAGGATCAAGAGAATGGAGCCCAGCTTCTGCTGGAGTTTCTCGAAGAAAGCAGTTTGGGAGGTTCCCAGGATCCCAGCCCCAGGGTACACTGTGTCTCCACCCAAGAAGCTGGGATATTCCTTGCAGCCAAAAAATTAAATACAACAGAAGCCAAGCTAAAAAAATGATGTCATCCATGGTTCTTCATCTGCCAAACACTACAGGTACTGGTTTAGGAATACATATTACCAATCTTCTTCCCCAAGGCCAAAACTACAATTCTAACCCAATGAGTTAGGAAGCATTAGGATAGGGAAAACAATTTTCTTTCCCAAAGCAAACGTCAAAAAACTCCAATACTTGCCCACTCTGCCAAATGGACACTCCACCCCACAACCTACTTCTGCGCCCTTGTCGTCCCTTGAAGGTCCCCTCTCTCTCACCAAGGAAAACCAAACACTCAAGAAATCCAAGTCACCAAAAGTAAACACCTTGGCCCTCGACATCATTTCCTCCAGAATTCTCAAAGGACAAAATGCCAAAAGTTCGGAAATCTTTACAGACTTTGGTTTTTCCTTTTAAGCAATCCCTCCTTAACAATACAGACAGGGTAAATAATTGATGGGTTTGCTTTTGATAGCCTCTCTGTCTGTCCAAAGCCAAAGAAGCCACATGCAGGAGGAAGAGAAGGAGAATCAAAAGCTTCAATCAGCAAACAAAACTAACACTATTTTCTGCTCAGTCAACTAAGGCCTGATCAGATTCTTCACAGAAAGCTGTCTCCGTTTTTCAAAGGAATGCAGCACGGAAGCCCAACACTCATGTCTTGCTCTGCACACACACAAACCCACATGTTCACTGACTGCCTTGCCTTCCACAAGGTCATAGAAGCTTTCATCTAGTAGGGAAAAGAAGGTGAATGCTGTTTAGCTGAATATTTATGAGTAAGATGACCATATGAGAGTTAAGATTTCCCAAGAACACAAAAGCTCATTACATTTCCAGCAAGCCCCATGATTCATCCCAAGGGGCATGAAGAGCTTATTTAAAAAGCCCTCACATCGTATATTGCAAAACATACTGTTTATAAAGAAGGCTTACACAGAGAAGCAAGTATGTCAAACTGTACACAAAGGCAGTCCCAGCCCAGGTATGACTGAGAGCAGTCCACAGCTGCAGCCTACAAACCAGGAGCTCTGCACCAGAAGCCCAGTGGTAAGAGCCGCCATCCCAAACTTTCCTAAAACTTATGATTATCTCTGGAATCACTGTTGTCTGTGACTCAGCTCTCCACTTGAGCCTAACATTGAAAACCCACCAAAGAGAATACCAACAGAAGTAACAAATTCAGCAAAAATGCGTTTTTTAAAATAAGGATCACTACTGCCTTAGTATCTTGATTTTCTTCACTGAGGCCAACTTGAATAACCCAGTTGATCAAACAGTCTCATTAAGGGGTATATTTGGTCCATGACCCAAAGTGTCCGCACTTCTGTCTGTTCTTGACCCTAACCCTCAACTGAGTGAGAAATAAAACAACTGAGAAAACATTCAGTATCAAAGTTGAAAGTAGCCAAATGAAAACTTTCCAGATAAACAGGAACAAGGTCAAAATTACTCGTATAATCCCTTCATATTTGACACCCAAACTACAATTCCACAAACCAACTGAGAAGATAGTTTTTATTCCTTCACAACTGCAAAGCCAAAAAGGATTTTTACAAGATCCCAATATAATACCACAACACCCCATGGTTCGAGGTTCCAGTCTCTGTGGCAGACATTGCTTGGGGGAGTCCTTGGTATTCAGCCTCCGGAGAATACCTCCCATGTGACCCTATCTCTTGTTTTTAGGGGAACTTCTTACACAGCTTGATGCTAGAAATTCCCCAGTGGGTACAGTTCCTCATCTATGATTCCATCATGTGCTACTTTAAACATTTCTTGCCCAACTAACTCTGTTATCTCTGATTCATGAGAAAAAAAAAGAAAACATAGAAACTAGAAACCATCGAACACAGAAGGAAATAAGGGGTGAGCTTATGGAAAAATGAACAGGCAGAGATAATCTTTAGAAACTGGAGAAGAGATAACAATGTTAAACTTGAGAAAGGTCAGAGCTAAGAGGGAAAACAGTGAATTTGGGGAAATTATTCCGGTCTATCAGTTTTCACTCCTCTGTTACACAGTGGACTTCATCCTGGGTGCATCACCTGAGAGGAGTTGAGAGCACTGAGGCCTGTAGCCCAGCCCCTAGAAACTGGTTTGAGTGAGTGAGGGAAAGTCGCTCAGTCTTGTTTGCCTCTTTTCGGTCCATGGCATTCTTCAGGCCAGAACACTGGAGTGGGACAGCCATTCCCTTCTCCAGGGGATCTTCCCAACTTAGGGATCAAACCCAGGTCTCTCTCATTGCAGGCAGATTCTTTACCAGCTGAGTCACAAGGGAAGCCTGAGAATACTGGAGAGGGTAGCCAATCCCTTCTCCAGCTGATCTTCCTGGGGTCTCCTGCATTGCAGGCTGATTCTTTACCAACTGAGCTTTCAGGGAAGCCCCCCAGAACTCACAACAAATTAGGGATGGAGACTGAAGTCCTCTCTCCCTGGAAGATTCTGGATGCATAAACAAACTAACCTCAAGAAAGCATCTGCAATCCTCCTGTCCTAAGCTGTCAAGGCAGCTGAGCCTGGGGGGATGAGAGACCTGTTGTGAATGATTTACAAGGATCACAAAGGGTTTTAATTAGAATTCCATGAGATCTATCATACTTCCAAGAAAAACCCAGATGAACCCAAGTCCTGACATTCCAGCTAAAGGGTGGGGCGCAGGAAGGGGGGCTCATGAGAAGTTAATAGGCAATCCAGAGTAAACAAAGCAAGAAAGATAGAGTTGGATTCATTATGCAAATCCATTCTCCACTGACTAAAAGCTTTTGTTGTTTCAGGGCCAACATTCTCTTTCAGGTACAGAGCAGGAGAAGCCCTTACAAATCGAGATGTCCTTCCCGTGTCTACTTCTCAAAAGTCAGCTCAAAATAGTCTTCACTCCAAAAATGCAGATTCTAGAATAACGCATTCTGTTACCTTGTCCTAGTCTTCTATTTTTGAAATGGTCCTTAAAATCTTCAGGGAGAAAGAAAACCCCACACTGCAAGCAGTAGCAGAAAGAGGAGTACAAAGCTGTTGTCAGAAAAAGTCTTGGCTCTGTGATCTGGTGGCTCAATCCGTAAAGAATCTGCCTGCCATGCAGGAGACCTGGGTTCACTCCCGTGGAGAAGACATTCAAGATCTGCTGGAGAAGGGATAGGCTACCCAATCCAGTATTAATGGGCTTCCCTTGTGGCTCAGCTGGTAAAGAATCCACCTGCAGTGTGGGAGACCTGCATTTGATCCCTGGGTTGGGAAGATCCCCTGGAGAATGGAAAGGCTATCCACTCCAGTATTCTGGCCTAGAGAATTCCATGGACTGTATAGTCCATAGGGTTGCAGAGTCGGACAGGACTGTGTGACTTTCACGATGCTCTTAATAACCTACAGGGCGCACACAGCAGGTCTGCTCTGCAGGTTCCTATCTTGCTTTGCTCAAGGGCCCCTCCTCCTCTCTCTTGCTGTGTGGTCCCCAGGGGTTACTCCAGGCCCACAGTTTCTTTGCCACCAGTAGCCACTCCTCAGCCTCCTGAGTGGAGCAGAAGTGAGGGGCACATGGAAGGAGGGTTGGGAAATAAATGCAAAGACCACTCAGCTCTTGGGGAACCAACCCTGAGTTGAGGCACAAAGCCCACTGTGGGACGCAGAGGATTCTGTTTACTTCCTGCCCATCAGCTGAGCTCCAAAGTGAAAACGTACACAAATATGTGCGTGTTCCTACAGCTTCCACCCAACACAGAGAGAACCAGCAAAAATGGCCTTGAACAAAGACCAGGTGACAGGACAAGGCCAGGCCATTTCTAAGGTTCCCAGAAAGAGTACATAAACCATGGCCACTCCTCGCCTCTCAGGGGACGGAACTGTGTGAACCGACTGTGGCTCTCTGAGGTCACCCCACTTACATACCAGCAGTGGAGCAAAGCCCTGATGACCTGGGAAGATAGTCTCTGTGTCTCTGGTCCACGCAGAGGTTTCAGGCTCCTCCTTTCCACCCTGAGGGACCTGGGCAGGCAGAGACCTGTCCTCCTCACCCTCGGTCCCCAAGAAGGTACACACAGAGGCCAGGCGTGCTGGGAACTCACTGGCTGTTCTGTTCTGTTCTAATTAGCATCAGCCTGCAAGAGCTCCTTGAACCCTTAAAGTCACTCCTAATACTCATAGGAGAAAGGTTTTATGGTTTTGAAATCCTAACCCTAAATGCCTCGCCCTGGACTGGCATCACCCTGCCTCTTTCCACTGGTTTTGCTGCCGGTAGTTCAAGGGAAGGCCCTGCCTGTGTTGTGGCTGTTCAGAGCACACTGCGGGGGAATCATGGATGATCCATGCAGCATTCTGTGCACCAGATGAACCAAAAGGGGGCTGCAGGTCACACAGAAAACATGTTTACATTTTAGAGAATCCTGGGCTGAGTTTAGATCTTCCAGTATCTAACAAACATCAGCAAGCAGCATAGATAGATCAAAAAATGGAAAGCTGCTTCATATAATCAATTATTTAACTAATGTTCATTGCACTTTTCTCAGTAGCTTTAATCACTGAAAACTCAAGAGAGTACCTGAAAATGAGTTCCAAAATCAGATCCTTACTAGCTTCATCATAAGAAATGATTTCTAATTTCTCCAAAACAGCAGTGTGTCAAAAGGCAAGTCAAGGAAAAGAGGAGCGTTTGTGCTGGATTTCAAACTTTTTTGACTGACGACAACAATAACAAATTCAAGGTTTACTTCTCCTTGATCTTCAGTGGCCCTGAAGTCCCTGAATGCCAATGCATCAGAACTAAGAGTTCTACCAGTTCTACCAATGTCCTAAGGACACAGATTTGGAGTTAGCACTATATGCCAGTCACCTAGGAATATAGGAACAGTCACAAAGGGAATCCAGGCCCCACTGTCTAGTTTTATGCTTTAAACCACCAAGGTCGCAACACAGCAAGATCAAGAAAGAAACCTCCCTCCTGGGAGAAAGCCCAGTTTCACCTGATTAATCTGCTACCCTCCCAGGGATTGGTTGGTTCCCACCCTAAGACCTCAGGCCTGGGACACACCCTCCATGTGGGAAAGTGTATTCAGACACCCGGAACAGGAGAACTGCTCCACACTCCGGTAACTGACCTGGGTTTCTCACTCTCACTGAACAGACACATTCCCAGATTCACTGGGATGTCAGCTTTCATGGCACATGTACTAAAAAAAAACAACATAGACGATTCCACCTCTGTGCGGATGATCAATGTCCTCTAAAACAGCCACTATCCATGACCTACTGCTTTTTCCCTGGTCCAACTCAAGGAGCCAATCTGGAATGGTTTCATAACAACGTGGATGGATGTTTAGAACTTAAGTCATCAGAATAGTCACAAGCTCATTCACTTGTAGCAAAGGCCAACCCACCTTGGTCATCAACCTCCCAGGACCACCCAGTCACTTGGAACCTGACAGAGTCTCTCTCTCTCCAGTTGTGTGGGGTGGACTTTACCTACCCAACTGCCCACGGCCCGCAGTGCCCTTCAGTACAGCACACCCTTTAAATAAGAGCCACACTGCCCACCTGCCACCTGGCCCATCACCTCACCCCAACACGATGGACTGAAGACAACTTACACCTTCTCTACCTAAAACACTTCCACCCCCTCCTGCCCTCACATACTCACAGGCTGCCCGTGTCCCTAAGGCAGCACCAAAGGACCACGGAGAGCACGAGCCCCCAGGGGGTCTGCAGCAGACCCCCAGGCAGGATCAGCCAGAACGGGGGCGGGGGGGGTAACGGCACTGTGTCCCCAGGTGACCTGTCTCCCTGGGGGATCTTGACCCAGGATCTTCAGGGTCACGCAAGTCACTGACCTAATGGCTTTCTACTCTGGTTTGCCCTGCACATCCCTTCCTCCACCCTCTGCCAATGCCAGGCTACCAGGATCCCCCTTCAACCAGCAGACCAGCCCCACAGTCAGGGACAGAAAAGAGCATGGAGGGTGCATGGTGAAGCTGGAGCTCCTCCCCACAGTGGGGATCTGACCTGGGTGACCGGGGCCCACGGGAGGGGGCACCCTCCTAGGGAAGAGGGTGTTCTTGGAAGCTCTGGCAGCTCCTGCCCAGATGCAGGGCCCTGGGTTTTGTTGCACAGGAAAAGGAGAGGCAACAATCCCTTCTTAGGAAACCGTTCATCAGATGTGACCGGGGCAAGTTAACCATCATTTGCTGAGTGCCTGTAAAACGTCTTCTAGGCTCAAGGCTTCCCAAGTGGCTCAGTGGTAAAGAATTTGCCTGTAATGCAAGAGATGTGGGTTCGACTACTGGGTCAGGAAGATCCCTGGAGAAAGAAATGGCAACTCACTCTAGTATTCTTGCCCGGAGAATTCCACGGACACAGGCGCCTGGTGGGCTACCAGGCCAAAGTTTCCAAAGAGTCAGACATGACTCAGCAACTGAGTGCACACGCATGCATTCTGGGCTCGGATCCAAGTTTACTTCCTCAGAACCACAGGGCACACATTCTTTGAAGCTGTAGGTTCTTTTGATCAAGGGCCACTCTTAGCATTCATACTGAACACCAGGCCCACTCTAACATGGCATCAAATTCTCCTTTTCAGTGTCATCCTTCCATAACACTGTTTTAATCAGTTAAAAGGAAAATAATAATCCCCAGAGGTCCTGTCTATTCTAAAGATACATCAAGCACCAAGCTCCATCACACTCAAGTTTTCATACACAAATTGTGTCCTCTCCCCACAGGTCTCATTCATCTCAGTACTGAACTGCATACACTGAAAAGCAATGCACTGTATGTAAAAGCTTTTACCTCAATTAACGTAAAATTCCCAAAACTACATAGGATTTCCAGTAACACTTTATGATTGCTTTTGTTAAAGAAGGTTCCCGTGCATCTTTCTCAGCTCTCAAAACCTCCTGATCCCAGTACCTGCGATGAGAAACAAACACAATAAAGAACAGGTATCCACCATAGGGAAAATAGGGGAGGGGCGGAGTGGAAGATAAGCCTTTACCACAGGGCGCTCTATGGCTGCCCCACAGATGCAAGTTGCTCACAGGGCTCCTGAAAGGTGAGTGGTACAGACTGAAGCACCAGAAAAACACACCTTGAGGGGAGAGGCCCAGTCTTGGGAAACAAGTTCCTGCTAAGTTTTGCTGGATTCTCAGCACCATGAGCAGCTCAAGAGGGCAGACTCCCCTCCTCCAGACACCCCACCTCCAGGGACAGAGATCAGCCTTCAGGGCCATGACTGCGGGCTCCCTCCACGTCCACAAACACAGGGGTCAGCCCTCCAAAAGTGGGCTAAGCCCAGGGTGAGCCTGAGGCGGGTGAGTGTGCAGTGTCAGGAGAGAAGGCTCAGAAGAACCCAGAGGAAGGCAAAGCGCCCCCACCCCCACACCTTCAGACACAGGTGGAAATTCTCACTCTCCCTCCCCTTCTCCCTGCTGCCTGTGCTCACCCTTGCAGCTCTTCTCCAAGGTGCTGGGAGCGATCTTCTGGAAGCACTGAGTACATGTCATCTTCTTCTAATCTCCGTTTGTGACCAATTTTAAACAAGGGGTTTAGCCACCTGTGAAAAATTGAGAGAAACGGAGAATGACATCTTTGTCTAATCAGAATCCTACTCTGTCAGGCTTTGTTGTTTGTTTTTAAAAAGAGGTCTACAGAAATAGGTTCCCAGGTGGCTCAGAATCCACCTGCAATGCGGAAGGCTCAAGTTTGATTCCTAGGTCAGGAAGATCCCCTGGAGAAGGGAATCCTGACAGAATACCCACTCCAGTATTCTTGCCTGGAGAATTCCATGGGCAGGAGTCTGATGGGCAACAGTCCATGGGGGGCGGGGGGCGGCGGTCACAAAAAGTGAGACACAACTGAAAGCCTAACACTTTCACTTCAGTTTTAAATATATAGAAATATGAGGGAAAACACAGACATATATATACAGTTGGTCCCTAACTCTACACGGTGAGAGACCCTGGAAGCAATGACACACTAGTACCAAAGATCATGCAAGACCCCAGATCTTGGTGTTTTGGTTTTTAACATACATTATTACAATTTGTTCTTTTATGATAAGAACTTGAAGGACAACTCTCAGCAACTTTCAAATATGTGACGCATTATTAGCAGCAACAATCACCATGTTGAGTGTCTCCATGACTTATTTACACCCAAAGTTTGTGCCTCTTGGCCCCCTTCACCCAGACCTTTGCTTTTAAATATTTTAAGAGGAACCAGGGTTCCCTGAAGCAATGGCTGATTCCAATGTTGCTGCAATATGTACTGTTGGTCACTCAGTCATGTTTGAATCTTTGTGACCCCACACACTGTAGTCCTCCAGGCTCCTCTGTCCACGAGATTGAGAGGGTAACAGGCAGGAAGGCCAGGGGTCTCCAAATGGAGGAAATAGCCTGCAAGTGTCAGACATTTTATCTCTCTTAAGCGGCAGGAGGAAACAAACTAGCGATACTTTTTCCTATACTTTTTCCTTCTCTATACAAATTTAAAAGGAGGTTTCTCTTAAAATTCTGTGTTGCCATAATGACACTTGGTTAACCATTGCATTTTTCTTATGGAAATGTTTATCTTAAGCTATGCTAATGTACTATGCATTTACCCCAAGCTCTGTCTTCAAGTTCCACCTTTCGGGCTCAGAACCTACTTGATAATCCAGTAGGTTGTTTCTCTAATCTATGTAAATGAAACTATTTGAATGGTGATCTGCCCTTCTTCAAGATTCAAGTTAATCATTTTATGGCCCAAGATAAACCGTTTGGAGCCAAGGTTATCCCAAAATACATCTTATGGGTGAGGGGCCTGGGGCCTGGGGCCTGGGGCCATTCTAAGTTTTGAGACATTCCTTTCTTTAACAGACTGCTGGTGACTATGTAACATCCAGCTAAAAACTAGCAGGGGGTACTCTTTCTACCCCCTTTTGATGCCTATGTCAGAAGCTTTCTCTATCTCCTTTATACTTTAATAAAACTTTGTCACACAAAAGCTCTGAGCGATCCAGCCTCGTCTCTGGCCCCGGATTGAATTCTTCTCCTCCAGGGGCCAAGAATCCCAGCATCGTGATTCAACAACAACCTTTCAAGATTCTCCAGGGAGAATACTGGAGTGGGTTGCCATTCCCTTCTCCGGGGAATCTTCCCAACCCAGGGATCAAACCTGAGTCTCTTGCATTGGCAGGTGGATTCTTTACCACTGAGCCACCAGGGAAGTACTAAAATATTAGCAGCTGACAATTAGCTTTTTTTGATCATAATGCAAGCGCCTGACATTATGCTTTAGAGACACCCACTTTGGAGACTTCAACTGGCATAAACACAGGCCACCTACACAACTAGATAAGGAGCCAGACCACCCCACTCCACAAGTTCCCTTTTTCAGAAAGCTCTGATTGATCTGCTAACAGACCATCTTACCTCTGATAACAGACTGCTTATTTCTCCATTCCTGTACTTTAATTCTCACTCATGTCTTTAATTACCAGCAGATAGTGACTGGAATGGAGAAGGCAATGGCAACCCACTCCAATACTCTTGCCTGGGAAAATCCTGTGGACGGAGGAGCCTGGTGGGCTGCAGTCCATGGGGTCACTAAGAGTCAGCACGTCTGAGCTACTTCCCTTTCACTTTTCACTTTCATGCATCGGAGAAGGAAATGGCAACCCACTCCAGTGTTCTTGCCTGGAGAATCCCAGGGACGGCGGAGCCTGGTGGGCTGCTGTCTATGGGGTCACACAGAGTTGGACACGACTGAAGTGACTTAGCAGCAGCAGCAGTGACTGGAAACCCCAGGTACCCAGCCATTGACCCCAACAAGGCAGAAGCATAGGTCCAGGTTCGCTCATGATCCATCTCGCCTCTCCCTAGGACCTTCCAGTGTGGCCCCAGGCATGCCTTGTACCCTCCAGGACATGTGCATAATAAACTTTGCTGTTTCAAAGTTCCCTGATGGTCATAATCAAGAACCACAAGGACAAGTCCAGCCACAGCATGGGCTCCAATGGGGAAAATGTCTGTGGGGGCTGCTTTAACAAGAAGGGGCCCAGGTGTGCAGAGCCCCAGGCATTCCCAGCAACAGCATCACTATTGATAAGCTGAGACCAACAGTGTAAGATAAGCCAGGGACAACTTGCCTCATAAAATAAACAGCTCAAGGAATCATAAGAATGTGTCCAAAGGACAAAGAAGCCAGCTTGAGGTACTCTTGCTAGCCAAATCTGGGATACTGGGATATTAAGTAAGTGTCAATGAGTGATAACCCAGTAAATAATGAAAAAAAATCTATGACTCTTTACTGCTTCATAAAAAGGAGAAGGGAAAGCCTGCATTCTACTACAGAAACAAATATAGAAGGAACAAGAGAGTCAGAAAATGGTCAATGAAAGTTAAAACTAGTGTGAAAGTTTAATGTGAATCATGATATTTACATAGTCTCAAATTATCACTCTACAAATTACTTATTATTGATGAAAAACAGTAATTTTACAAAAGACTAAAAACCTTATTCAACCCAATTATGCATCATTTGAATGATAATGATTAATATGCAAAGACAGCCCAAAGATGAATATCTACTGATTTTGACAGGGTAAGGAAATTTCCAAAGCCAGATGATAATCACCCATGACAGCAGAGACCACATTTCTCTTATTTATTGTGTTATTCCTACAATAATACAGGTGAAGAGATGCTCAAGAATTCTTTGTTGAATAAATGAAATGTCTCTGAATTATCAAAGAAGCCATAAGAAAGACTGAGCTTAGGTGTTGCTCACCTGGCCTCCTGGCATTTCTAATGAACCTCAGTCCAGGATTCCAGTCCTAGTAGTGGTCCTGAAGACCCCAGGTCTCAACTATGGCCTCACTCCACTTCATCCCCTCCAGTTAGCTTCTCCAAAACCCTTAATATCTCTAGGTCTCCATATCCTTCCGAAACAAAAGTATAGTTCTGTGAGCATCACAAGTTTGAAACATGCTTGGCCCTTTAACCTACAGTCATTGCCTACACGGAGAAAGCAACGGTACCCAACTCAGTACTCTTGCCTGGAGAATCCCATGGACGGAGGAGCCTGGTAGGCTGCAGAAGAGTGACTGAGCGACTTCACTTTCACTTTTCACTTTCATGCCTTGGAGAAGGAAATGGCAACCCACACCAGTATTCTTGCCTGGAGAATCTCAGGGACGTGGGAGCCTGGTGGGCTGCTGTCTGTGGGGTCACACAGAGTCGGACAACAGCAGCAGCATTCCCTACAGAAAATATGCTCAGGGAATTAGCACTGGGACGTAACCCTGAAAGGTCCTCTTTAAAACTCTGCTTGCCAGGGGTAAGAGTCTCAACATCACTAATCGTCAGGGAAATGCAAATGAAAATTACAATGAGATGCAACCTCTCATATAATAGGATGGCTATTAGAAGAAGGAAAGGAGGGAAGGAGGGGAGGAGAGTGGAATAAAACAATAGGTGTTGGGAAGGATGTGCAGAAACCGGAACCCTTGCACACTGCTGGTGGGAGTGTAAAACAGTGTGGTCACAAAGGACAAATACTGCAGGATTCCACTGACAGGAAGAACTTAAATTCAGGGAGAAACCAAGAGGCCCAATGATTGCCAGGGGCAAGATGGGAGTGGGTAGTTATTGTTTAATTACACATAAATGTAGGATGAAGAGAGTTCTGGAAACTGTACAACAATGTGAATGTATTTCACACTACTGAACCGTATGCTTTAAAATGGTCAAGATGGCAAAATTTTATGTTGCATGCATTTATCACAAGTTTGTTTAATGTAATGATACTGTATCACATTCTGGTTGCAGGAGCTTCAACTAGCCACAGAACTTCTATCGGCTTCCAGCAAATGGGGATAACACCTGGAGATAACCACACTCACCTGGGCTGCTGAGGGATCAACTGAAATGGTCAGTGATGCTCTGAACACAACCAAGTGTGGTCAAAGACCAGCCGTCACGGCAATGCTCGAGTAATTCCCATGTAAGCCCCAGCAAAAAGAGATGACGGTGCTCAACTAGGCAGATTTCTTTCCCCACGGTTCTTGATTTAAGGACCCTCACCAAGCCCTTCACCTCTTATCTCAGAAAGCCAAGCTGAGCCCTCTGGGTACCATCAAGGGGTGAAGGTTTTCACTCCCATCACATGGCTGACTGACCAAAGGCTAAAGTATGAACAAAAGAGCTAGACAGGGAGACCTGAGTCAATTTACAGCCTGATTCCAATTTGTCACTGACAGCGTTTGCTCAACAACCCCATCACTGCCAAGTAAGCCCTCCCTCCAAGCCAGTTCCTCCAAGAGTGGTTCTCCCCCAACCCAGGATACCCATTCCTCCCCTCCCACCAGCATCTCCATCCAGCAGCAGCATCTCCTCCTCACTGTCCCAGAGGGCACACCTCCTTCAGGGCAATAATTACTCACACACCGCATGGATTCTCCATGAGCCTCGCGTGCCAAGGCATCTGGCACAGACAACACTGGAACCCATCCAGAATGACATCAGAACACCCACGCTGCTAGTGAGCTATCACCCTGGCTTTCCCTGAGTGGCCCTCGGCCAAATCCAATTAGCCATACTTGAGTGGCAATGCTCAAGCTAGAACCTTCTCTCCTTTCTTCTTTCAGTTCAGTTCCTCAGTCGTGTCCAACTCTTCGTGACCCCATGGACCGCAGCATGTCACGCCTTCCTGTCCATCACCAACTCCCGGAGTTTACTCAAACTCATGTCCATTGAGTCAGCCATCCAACCATCTCATCCTCTGTTGTCCGCTCCTCCTCCCACCTTCAATCTTTCCCAGCATCAGGGTCTTTTCAAATGGGCCAGTTCTTCACATAAGGTGACCAAAGAATTGGAGTTTCAGCTTCAACATCAGTCCTTCCAATGAACATTCAGGACTGATTTCCTTTAGGATGGACTGGTTGGATCTCCTTGCAGTCCAAGGGACTCTCAAGAGTCTTCTCCAACATCACAGTTCAAAAGCATCAATTCTTCAGCACTCAGCTTTCTTTATAGTCCAACTCTCACATTCATACATGGCTACTGGAAAAACCATAGCTTTGACTAGACGGACCTTTGTTGGCAAAGTAATGTCTCTGCTTTTCAATATGTTATCTAGGTTGCTCATAACTTTTCTTCCAAGGAGTAAGCGTCTTTTAATTGCATGGCTGCAGTCACCATCTGCAGTGATTTTGGAGGCCCCCCCTCCTCGCCAAGATAAAGTCTATCACTGTTTCCACTGTTTCCCCATTTATTTGCCATGAAGTGATGGGACCAGATGCCATGATCTTAGTTTTCTGAATGTTGAGCTGTAAACCAGCTTTTTCACTCTCCTCTTCCATTTTCATCAAGAGGCTCTTTAACTTTCCTCATTTCCTAAAACTTGCTCAGAATCCATTTTCTCATCCTTGCACTAAGCTAAGTGATAGTACAGGCTGAGTACCCTCCCTCCCCAAGATTCTCCAGTTCCCTGCACATCTCTGTCCTGGGGCCCACCAGGGTCCTCCCAGCCAGTGGGGCCAGCAAAACCTTCCTGCCTCACAGCTTCCAGATCTTTTCTATTTCATCCCTGGCCGCCTTGTCTCCCTTTTCTTGCCACTGGCTAATCCATGCCTTTTGCATCTTCATAGTGTCCTTTGTCTTATCACCACATACCTTCCGAACATTTTTTCCCACACTACAACCAACACCAAGAATCTACAACTATCGTGCATGGATAACTACCCTAATCCCCTTCTCAAAAAAAAAAAATTTTTTTTTTTACACATTTGGACACAATTCAGTTAACACTGAGAATAAAACAAGGAATCATAAGTAAAATATTACTCACGCTGGCCACCTCCCAAGGTTTTGAAGGGCTTAAAACAGTGCTGGTTGGAACTAGCAAGTAAGGGACCTCACATCCAGCAGGTGATCAGCCTTATCTACTTAGTGCAGCATGAAAGGCCACCACTAGATACAGTCATCACCAAAGTACCCCTGAGCTCCTGACTGCCTGGTGCTGACTCACCTCTGAATACCAGGCTTTCAGGGCCTGTTCCAATCAAGTGCTTCCTTCCAAACTATTCAACTTCTCCCCCATGAGGAATGACAGAGCTTTGGTTCCAAGTTCCAGGTATCCTCACTGACAGTAGGGAGTATGACTCCTACCCAAGCAAGCCTTTGATGACTCTTCACTGGGATGTGAGAAACCACAAAGCATAGGAAAGAAACTACCTTACTTAGGTCAAAGAACCATTCCAGAAGCTGAATTAAATATATATGAACATGAAGTCACATTTTCTTAGTTAAAAGGACGCACCTAACCCAAGGCTACAGAACTGAGAGTCATCTTGTTGCATTTCACAGATTGCTCTAAGTCTATCAGTCTGTAGGAAATAAACATTGGTGCATTTAGCTTAACGTAGGCTCATAGAGCTCGCGAAGCTGCACCTCAGGCTTCATCAGGGCTCTGGGTCTGCCCATGCTATGGGCACATTCCCCTGATATTTTCTATTCTACCTTACTTCATTACAAAACAAATGCCAGGTGGTACACCTATAATGACAGAAGCATTACTCACAGTATCCAAAAGGTGAAAGTGACCCAAGGGGACAATGATGAAAGAATGAACCATAATGTGGTACACATTTCTTATGTGACATACACGTACATTATTGTTTTGTTCTTCAGTAGCCAAGTCGTATCTGACTCCTTTGCTAACTCCTGGACTGCAGCCTGCCAGGCTCCTCTGTCCATGGGATTCCCCATGCAAGAATACTAGAGTGGGTTGCCATTTCCTTCTCCAGGGGATCTTCCTGACCCTGGGATCGAACCCGCATTGGCAGGTGTGGATTCTTTACCACCGAGCCACCAGGGAAGCCCACGCTGGAATACTCCAGAGCCTTGAAAAAGGAAATTCTCACACAGGCTACAAGATAGTTGAAACTTGAGGATATTATGCTAAATGAAATAAGCCATCACACTGAGAACACTGTATGATTCAACTCATATGCCGTATCCAAGAGAGTAAAAATGAGAGAAACAGCAAGAATGGTGACCACGAGGGGGTCAGGTGAGGAGAATGGGTAGTTGGAGTAATAGGTACATTCCATCGTTACCAATGAAAAGAATCTTGTGGACGCTGATGATAGTTGCACAGGGTGAAGCATCACTGCTGCCTCTTAAGGGTACACTTGAAAATGGTTACAGTGGTACACACCATGGTGTATATCTTACAGCAAAATTTAAAAATTGTTTTTAAAAAGAAAGAAATACCAGTTGAAATGGATTAATTTCTGGCTGCATTAATGGGTTGCAATGTTATGTCTGAACAGCACTGGTGTGGACAGCTGCTCGCTGCGCACACAACGCCCTTAGGGCCACCATCTCCACAACAGAATGGGGCTCCCTTGAGGGCAGACAGCCTCACAGATGTTTCACATCCTCCATGACCAGCGCGGCCCCTGGGACACAGTGAAGCTCAGTGAACACTGAGCCACATGGTGACCTCCTCTGAGGGCTTTCGTCCCTCCCCAGCTCGCACTAGCCACCCCGGGTCAGCTGTTTCCCACCAAGTGAGAAGGAAGTGACATGTAAAAGAAGCCAAGTACTTAAACTATAAAGGGCACTGGCCCTCTGGGCAGGCCCACACTCTCAGGAGGGTTCATGGATGCCCTAGGAGTACACAAAGCCCCAGAAACATTGGCACATCTTCCCAGAAATTACAGTAACTTGTGGAGCATTAAGAAAAGAAAAGAAAAGCAGACAGGGTGCTCAGGGCTGGTGCACTGGGATGACCCTGAGGGATGGGGTGGGGGGAGGGGGGGAGGGGGGCTCAGGATGGGGCACGCAAGCACACCCGTGGTGGACTCATGTCAGTGTATGGCAAAAACCACCACAATACTGCAAAGTAATTAGCCTTCATTAAAATAAATTAATTTTTTAAAATAATTTTAAAAATAAAGAAAACCAATATTGAATGAAAGGAAAAATTAGCAAAGACATGCGATGACCTTTATGGGTTTTCACCACCCCACCTTGCTCAGTGTCCAGCCCCATCATGCAGTGTTCCAGCCATGCTGACCTGTTGTGTTTCCAAGAGCCCGCCTGGCTCCTGACTGCTGTGCCCTTTCCTGGGAATAGACTTTTTTTTTACTAATTTTCCCCAAGATTACTTAACACCTTTTCTCTCCCAGGTCTCAGGCCAATTGCTGCCTTGTCTACAAAAAGCAGATCCAGCTTTTATATTTCCTTCTTCCAGCTTTCTTTTTACCCATTCACTGCAATCTATTTGCTGTTGAGAGAAAAAAATAACGCACTTATTTATTTTGTCCCTCTCCTTGCTGGAATAAGAGCTCCACGAAGGCAGGACCCAGTCGATCCCTGGCAATTCACTGGGCCTGGACCCAAGTGAGTCACTCAGAACTCGGCAGAGTAAATGAATGGATGACCCTCTGGTGGAGAAACAGCCACGGAAGAGCACTCACATGCTCTCTACATCTCTTGATGAGAGGGGAATGTGTAGGTCTGCTGAGGTCAGTTTAACCAGTCAAGAGCCCTCAACCCACTCAATAAGTCATTTATTGTTGTACAAATTATGCATTTTAAAGCACTTTTAGCTGTGGCAAATTATTAATCCCTGGTTAATGTTCCCTACAGCTTCTGCCAGCCCTGATTACTGGAGGCTTTTGTGGCCCAGCCTGGGCAGGGCTGGTGAGGCAGGGGGGCTACAGAAATAGGGAGACCTGGGCCAGAGTCCAAGAGCAGGGGCTGGAGTGAGGGACAGGTGAGAGGCACACAGAAAGACCTCACAGTAAGAGGCTGGTGGCTCAGGGGGTAAAGAATCCAACAGCAATGCTGGAGACCTTGGTTCGACCCGTGTCAGGAAGATCCCCAGAGGAGGAAACGGCAACCCACTCCAGAATTCTTGCTTGGCAAATCCTATGGACACAGGAGACTGGTGGGCTACAATAGTCCATGGGTTTGCAAGAGTCGATCACAACTAGGCAGCTAAACCAACCACCTCACTAGAACCGTTTCCTCTAAGGCGGGAGTTCTCCAGCTCAGCAATGCTGACATCTCAGACTCCATGGTTCTTTGTTGTGGGAGGCATTTCTGTGCTTTGTAGGAGGGTGAGCACTATCCCAGGACTATTTCCTCCAGATGCCAGTAGTATCTCCTCACCCCAAACTGTGACAACCTACAGTGACAAGGCCTGGGTAGCAAAATCTGGATCAGAACGACTGCCCCAGCCTGTCTTTCTGGAAAAGGTGTACAACTTTTCTTCAAAGCTTGGCCCCAGGGAGTAGCCACAGAGAGTAGCCACAGGATACTGGCAGGAGGCCCTCAGACAATAAATCAAGGACTATGATATAAACATATCACTATCAGTGGTGGCTCAGATGATAAAGAATCAGCCCGCAATGAAGGAGACTGGAGTTCGAACCTGGGGTAGGGAAGGTCCTCTGGAGAAGGGTATTCTTGCCTGGAAAATTCCATGGACAGAGGAGACTGGTGGGTTACAGTCCACAGGGTTGCAAAGAGTCGGACACAGTTGAGCAACTAACACTTTCAATTGTCCTCCTGCAGTTAAGTCTGGGGAACAAGGGGTCAACATTAACATATCATTAAGATATGAAGTGTCAAGTGAGGTTTTGAGCTATGCACACAGAATCTGCTTCTTGGCTTTTGCAGTAGGGATAAAAGGATCAATCCCCCAGCTTACACATCTTCTGTACAGAACAGGTTGTCAAACTGTGGTCCCCAGAGTAGCAAGATTAGCATCCTGTAACTCCTCATTAGAAAAATTCTCGGTCCCAACCCTGACCTACGTTGAGTAAGGCTCAGCCATCCATACTATACCAAGCCTTCCAGGTGATGCTGATGCTGGCTCAAGTTTGAGACCCTGCCATAGAGTGTGCTTTGACACACTTCTGGTATTTATACCAACAGTCCCAACCACAGTGAAGTCAAAATCACAAGCTCAGACTGGGTTTTTTTAAATAAAGACCAACAGGTATCCAGAGCCGCATCCCAGTGAATGAACCAGAGTGAGCCAGGATGGAACTCAACGGGTGGTCTTCTTAAAGACCCCACTAGACAGTTCCAGCCAGGTCTGGGAACCATTTGCTAGAGGGAGGTTAGGGAGTATTTCTAGGAGAACAAAGCTTGAGCTGAGTCCAGAAGAATCACTTGGCATTCACTAAGGAGACGAGAGGACAAGGAAAGAAGTTTTCCAGAAAAATAAAACCAACAAAAAGTATTTGCATGGAGTATAACAGGATGAAGGGAGGTGAAGTCATTACTGCTCTTTTGGCTTCAACCAATAACAAATCTGAGTTTCTATGGAGTTTTAGGGTTTTGTGTCTTTTTTTTAACCACACTGCATGACATGTGGGATAGCTTAGTTCCCTAACCAGAGACCACACCCATGCCCCCTGCATTTCGTCTTAACCACTGGACTGTCATGGAAGTCCCCTCTTTGTGCATGCATGCTAAATCGCTTCAATTGTTTATGATTCTGTGTGACCCTATGTACTGTTGCCTGCCAGACTCCTCTATCTATGGGATTCCCCAGGCAAGAATACTGGATTGGGTTGCCATGCCCTTTCCGGGAAATCTTCCCTACCCAAGTGTAGTAACCAGGTCTCCTGCACTGCAGACAGATTCTTTACTAGCTGAGCCACAAGGAAAAGTAACAGGAAATCGTGTAATCTTTTAAGCCATTCTGTAGACTCTCCTTGCTTCTGAAGGCAAGGAGAGTACTTAGGCATTGAATTTGAAATATTAAGTAGATGTGACCAATACAATTACTTCATGTAGCTTCACTAAAATAAATTAGATTCAACTTGATGTCGAAGCTTTACTCTCCTCTAGTAACACTAATCTTGGTTGTCCTCTGCTTGGCCCTAATTCTGGAGCTCTACCAGACTACCATAGAGATAACCCAGGTGAATCAACAATCAGTTTAAAATTCAACATCCTATTACTAGTTAACCCTAGAAAGTCAAATCAATTAAAAAACACTTCAACTTGTTTTATTATCCTATGTAATATAAACTGAAATAGTAACTATCAAATTAATTTCTTTGGCTGTAGTGGGTCTTTGTTGCTACACACCGGCTTTCCCTAGTTGCGGCCGTTGGGGGCTACTTTTCACTGTGTACCTGGGCCTCTCTGGCGGCACAGCGCAGGCTCCAGGCACATGGGTTTCAGTAGCTGCCACGCTGGCTCAAGAACCTCGTTGCTCCATGGCATGTAGATGGAATCGTCCCAAATCAGGGATCGAACCCATGTCCCCAACAATGGCAGACAGATTCTTAACTGCTGGACCACCAGAAGCCCTCAAATTAATTCTTAATTAAATTCCTTAAGATCAGTATGCCAGTGATATATTAAAAACTCTGTAATATATGTTCTATATAATAATGTATAAAAACTATATCCATGAGCAATTCTGCTCACCACCAAAAGACACATTATGTTCATTTTCATTAAAACAAAATGTAAGAAATAGATGGCTCATTAAACTGTTAGTAATGATGCAAACAGCTAAAAAGAGGGGAAAAACACAGATAGAGAAGTAACAAATACACATAGTTTTACAAGAGTAAAAAGTCAACTTTCTACTTTTTCAATTTTTTACTTTCTACTTTTTCAATGACTGAAGACAATACTATTATATCAGGTTTGTAGGATAGAACCCCCCCAAAATCAACTGCATTACTGTATTCTAATAACACTGCAGAGGGGAGTGGTTTCAGCTAATAATACATGGAGAAACCTGGCAAACACCATCTTAATCAAGTGACAAAAGTTACCATCCAGAAATGAGGCAAGTGGATAGCAGGTGCATAAGATTTACTGAGTTACTGTATTCTCAGTATTCCTGCTATGAAGAAATATCAGACAAACCCAAATATCAGTCTACACCATAAAGGTCTGTATTCTTCAAAAATGTCAAGGACATGAGCAGCTGGAGTTATTCCATACTGAAGTATACTAAAGAGATATGACAACTAAATACAACACAGGAACCTGGGCCTAAAACAGCCTATATGGGTAAACCAGTTATGTGTGCAGTCAAAGGGATACTACAGAAAAGCATCAAATCACAAAGAGGGCGAGAGAATGAGGTACAAAGCATAAACAACCAAAAAGCAATTAACAAACTAGCAACAGTAAGCCCACATCTATAAATAATTCCTATAAATGTAAATAGACTAAATTCTCCAATCAAAAAACAGAGTACCTGAATGGATAAAAAAACAAGACCCATCCTTATGTTGTCTGTAAAAGAGTCACTGCAGCTTACACAACGTAAAAGTGTAAGAATGGAAAAAGATATTTAATGCAAACAGAAAGGAAAAAAAAAAGGCAGAGTAGCTGTACTTATATCAAACAAACAAAAAACTTGATTAAAAAAACAGGTGAAGGATCTGAATCAACATTTTTTCAAAGAAAGTAAAAAGATGGCCAACAGACCCATGAAAAGATACTTAATATCACCTATCACTAGGAAAATACAAATCAAAACCACTTTGAGATATCACCTCACACTGGTTAGAATGGCTGTCACCAAAAATCGATGAGAAGTAAGTGTTAGAGTGTATATAAAGAAAAGGGAACCCTCATACACCGTTGGTGGGAATGTAAACTGGTGTAGCCACTATGGAAAATAGTATGCAGGTTCCGCAAAAAGTTAAAAATAGAGAACCACCATACAGGCCAGCAATTCTACTTTGGGGTAAACATCCAAAGAAATGAAATCTTTATCTCAAAGAGATACCTGTACTCCCATACTCACTGCAGCATTACCTTCAAAACTCAAGGCAAGGAAACAACCTACAGGTCCAGTGACACTAATATACACGTATAGGCAGGCACGCATATGTGTGCACACATACCCACACCCCAACACACACAAAAACAACGGAATATTATTCAGCCTTTAAAAAGGAATCCTGTTATTTGTGACAACATGGATGTACCTAGAAGGCATTATGTTTTCTTTGTGAAATAAGTCAGAGAAAGACAAATACTGCATGCAGAATCATTTTTTTAAGTCAAACTTAAAGAAACAAAAGAAAAGTGGTTGCCAGGGGCTTGGAGGAAAGCTGGGAATAAAAAGGAAACCTGGTAAAAGTATACATACTTTCAAGCTCTAAGATGAATAAGGTCTGAGAGTCTAATATAAAACACAGTGAATACAGTTACTAACAGTGGATTGTACAACTGAAATTCACTAAGAAAGTAGAAATAGCATGTTTTCACCCAAAAAAGGTCACCATGGGGTGATGGATGTTATCAATGTTAGTTAACTTGATGGAATCTTTCCACAATGCATACATTTATTGACTCAAACTGTAAAGCAAATATCTTACAATTTTGTCAAGTTACTTCAATAAAGCTAAAAAGAAAAAAAGAAAAGACTGCTACTTGTCCTTATTCCTCTAAGTCCATGGAATTTTCCAAGTAACATTAGTCTGAACTCTGATGATTTTGCTCACAAGGTGACTCATGCCTGGGCCCCTAAAGGTTATGCTAACAGATGACTCAAGATGGGGGCTCGCCATACCAGGAAGACCAACCATGGGATTAGAAGGCTGCTCCTGTGAGTCACATGGTTTCAATCTGACCTTCACAGAGCGGGTCTGAAGACAAGATCAGTCACACAGCCAGTGGTCCATTTCGTGATGCATACATAATGAATCCCCAATACAAACTCTGGATTCCAAATCTCGGGGCCGATTTCCTGGTTGGCCATACTCTGAGTATCATGCCACACTGATGTGCTGGGAGGAATGTTTCCACCGGGGTAAGACAAGGAAGCCGAGACGGGGACCCTCTCAACCTCAGCCCTCCGATTTGAATCTGTCTGCCATAACAAAACAGTGTTCAGTTGTTTCGATGAATTAATGAATAGGAGGGGGTGGTGGGAACCCCTAAATTTATAACCAGTTGGTCAAAAGTGAGTGTGGCCTGGGGACCTCGGGACTGAGAGCTGGTTTCTGAAGAGAGGGCAGTCTTGTGGAGGACCACGCCCTTCACCTGTGAGGCCTGGGCCAGCTCCAGGGACTTGGGCCCAGACTTCAGCATAAGGGGGACTCTTCCCTAGAGCTTATGATCACACATTATCAGCTCACACCTCAAGAAACGTTCTGCTGGCTGAGAAGTCCACTCACCAACTGGCTCCCCCTGCTTTGACCACCTCTTTCTCCAACAGCCTCCCTGTCCTTCCTTCAGCTGATACACAACTGCAGTCCTAGACCTACTTCCGTCACTATGAACACTTCTGCCAACTCTGAAGAAAGAAGAGCTCCCCCCTCTTGCCTGGTGGCCACACGCTCTAGGATAGACTCCCACATTTTAATCTACAATGAAATCACCTTGTTCAAAATCAGCTTTTTCAAAATAAGCACAGAACCCATTTACTGGGGTTCCAACTCCCTAGAACTGAGGTGGAGAAGAAGAATCTGCGTTTTAAGCAAGCATTCCTCACTGATTTGGTCATGAACCACAAGGAAAATTGTCTTTCTAGGAAAGATGGGCGATGGTAAATTATTATTAGATCATAGGAGGTGAGAGCTAGAACCCTCTTTGGAAAAACCTAGTGCAGTCCAAGAGTCCCAGAGAGGAAAGCAGGCCCAAGATGCCAAGGTCTGTTAAATGATCGACTAGAAGCAAAAACTCATGCTTTGAGGCACCTAGCCTGAGGAAGCTTACAATGGGTTAAGTCAAAGATCTCTCCCTCATCTTAGAATCTACCTGTGGTGGATGCCTGAGGAAAGGATGGGCAGAGGATTCAAAATACTGCCTAGCAGACCAGCTATGGAAAGGGGACGCACAGGGCTCTATCACTGGTGACCCCTCATGGCTACCAGTCCAGCCACCACTGACCACTAGCTCAGGAGTGGAAGAGGTCTAAGCCGCCACAGAGCGGTGAAAATGGACATCAGTAACTGGCAGGAAGTTGGAGAAAAGCTCTCGAGGAACGAATTCCAAGCACCTGGGGCCACACTAGTAAGAAGGTAGGACTTGAGTCAGGGTGACCTGTGAGGAGAAAACTGGGACCTGCCTCATTGCTAAGGCGCCCCTGTTACTGAGTCACTCAGTCGTGTCCGACTCCTTGTGACCCCACAGACTGTAGCCCGCCAGGCTCCTCTGTCCATGGGATTTCCCCGGCAAGAATACTGGAGTGAGTTGTCATTTCCTTCTCCAGGGGATCTTCCTGACCCAGAGATCGAATCCCCAGGGATCATCTCCTGCAATGGCAGGCAGATCCTTTACCACTGAGCCAACAGGGAAGCCCAAGGGGCCACGACAGAAAGAGAAAAACAGTCAACCTGTTCAGCAAACCCAGCAGCAACCGTTGCTGGGAAGACATCAGCCTTGCTAGGCATCAGAATAATACGAAGGTACCATGCCAAACCCAATTTTATTTTTCCCTCCAAAGTCAACATAGACCCAATTACAAGATTGGCATATTTCAAATTGATCCAATTTTTCTTTAATACCACCCAGATAGGTTTCATTAAAACTATTAATACAAAGCCAGTGTATCCTTTGTCTCAGACATTTAACTTTTAGACATTACTCCACAGAGCTAAGCTCTGAAGCTTGGGAGAGAAGGCCAGTACTTTCTCTCCCCAGTTCACTAGACCAGCACCTGGGGGTGGAGATATGTATTTTCATCTGTAGTTTCAGGATGAATGGGCTATATGGTTCAGAATTAAAGAATCAGTCCAGATATGATGACTATACTTGAAATATTTCCTTAGAAAGTAGCCAAATTGCAAGTGCCCCCAAACAGATGTATTGCTAAAGTTATGTTAACATGCTAGAATATTTTAAAGCTATTTTAACACATAGGATCTGTTAGTTACCAAAAGGTGTTGCTATATTAAATTACACTGCATTCCAAAAAGAAGCAGAATGTGAACCCATAGCATGCAGACTAATTAAAACTCAAAAACAAAAACAAAAACAAATACATTACAGATAAACTGATGAAAAATTAAAAGAAATATAGGCTCTGAAGAGTTTGAAGCTGATTTTTCTTTTTGAGGAAAAGGGAAGGGCTTGTGACTGGAATAGAATATTGGAGGGTAGGAAGTGGAGCTGGCAGAACCTTCTTTCATGACCTGGTTAACTTACAAGTTATTAAGCTTATAATAATTCTCTAAAGCTATGGCTTTGTTTTTATAATATTCTATGCCTGTTGTATGACACAGTAAAAACAAAAATGTGAAGCGAGATGATATACAATGTGATAATGTAGCAGGTCTGTGAGTGTATATAATCATATTGACCCTTTCCTACAAAGACTTGTAAAACAAGTGTGTACAGAGACTTATTAAGAAAAGTAGGTAACAGGGCTCTTCCTTTATTTATTTATTTTTTTAATATTTATTTATTTTTAGTTATTTAGTTGCAACAGGTTTTCTTTGTGGCATGTGGGATCTAGTCCCCTGACCAGGGATCGAACCCAGGTCCCCTGCACTGGGAGCTCAATGTCTTATCCACTGGACCACCAGGGAAGTCCCAGGGCTCTTCCTTTAAAAAGGAAAAGAAACACAGCAACGGTAGGTATACCATTTGTATTCCATACACCATTTATATTTGTTTTCTAGAGCTGCTACAACGAAACGCCACAGACTATGTGACTTAAAATTATGGAAGCTGCTCACAGTTCTGGAGGCTAAAAGTCCAAGACGAAGGTGCTGGCCGAGTCAGTGTCCTCAGAGGTCTCTCCCCTTGGTTTACAGAAGGCCACCCCCTGTGCATCTTCACAGGCCCTTTTCCTCTGTGTGTATTCATCAGCAGTGCCCAAAATTTGTCTTCTTACAAGGACACCAGTCATACTGGATTAGTGTCCACACTAGCATCTTAATTTTCACCTAATCTCCTCTTTGAAGGCCCAATGTCCGAACAACAGTCACTTTCTGAGGTCCTGGACACTAGGGTTTCAACACATAAGTTTTACAGGGACACAGTGCAACCCATAACAGCATTCTTCACTCAGACTTGCAAAAAAAAAGGACAGTTCACGTTTAGGACAGGAAGTGAGTCAGAAGTGAGTTGAATCAAGATTTGCCATGAGGCGGTCTACTTGCTGACACTCACAGATGGTTGCTCCCTCTGCTTTGTATATATGCTTGCCATTTTCCATCATGACAGGGAAGGGAAGACTAGGGGGAAATCCACATCTTACATCAGTCATAGATGTTGGTTTATTTCCTCTATAAAAGTGAGTCACCCAACAATAATATTGATGTTACATGAGCTTAGAAATAAAATTAATTTTTCCTCTCATCAGCAATGAGCCTATTTTTAAAAAATCTTTTAGTATAATGAGTTAAGAAAAATAAATGGAGTAACAAAAAGAAAGCTGGGCATAACGTTTACAGCTGAACTCCATCCACAGAGCAGCTCAGCTAATCCACTGCTTTTCCCATTTCTGAGTCTGATCCTTCCTTTACTTACTCCTGGTTACACGGTCTGACTCTATTTCCCAGGTCCCCTGCAGCTAGGTGAGACCATGTGATGGGGAGACAAAGGGGCTGTGAGTGACTCACACACAGGACACAGACCTTAAAACCATGAGCATACCTTCTCCACGCTCTCCTCTTCCACCCTCAGAACCTGCTTCAAAGAAGCAGAAGACAAGAGGAGCATGGCCTAGCCCCATGGATTTGAATCACCTGGAAACCTTGGTCAAATACAGACTGTGATTCACTAAGCCTGTGGCAGGACCTGAGAATACATTTCACCCAAGCTCCAGGTAACGGCAGTACTGCTGGACTGCGGAGCCACCCACCGGAGAGGTTCTCCTTTCTGATGCCTCAAGATGGCAGTCCAATGATGAGCAGTAAAAGACATGCCAAAACAGACCCAACCAGAAATAGCCGGCTGGCCTTTCTCTCCTGACCCATGACAGAATTTAACTCAGCCCTATGATTAACTCTGGTCTCAAAGTGCAGCTAGCAAATGAATTCAGAGACAGCTGCAGACAGATTGCTTTAGAATGTGCAACGTGATACCAGTTGGCCGGGTTCTACTAAAAACTGTATCTGTCACCCTGAGCCAGAGGACAGGGCTGTCAACAGTGAGATCTCCAGAGCACAGAACACCGACAGCTGACCAAGGAGCAGAGGACAAAGGGGCACACACGGGCCCCACTAGCCATGCCAGTCTCGCACAGAGTCCATGTGGAAGTTGTTTACTCTCTGAGACCACAGCTATCGTTAACAGACTGTCTGTCTGTATAAAACCTGGGCAAATATTTGCAGCACTTCAGCCCTGGACATCCTAGCAGTCCGGGGTTTATAAGACCTGCATATAAACATCACCCTCTTTGTCCAAAATTTTGCAAGCAGCAGATGAGAACTTAGCAATAACTCCCACGATAGCTCCAGTTTGCAATGGAACTTCTTTGAGGTTTAAGGTGAAGCTTAGTTAACTTCATGTTCCTTTGCTATTTAGTGCAACAGACATTAGGCCTAAGAGAAACAGGGCACAGAACATGACATGGCTTTGCATGAAACCAGAAGGGAACAGGATTCCCTCAACCTAAAATCACCATTAAACCAAAGCCTGGGTAATATTCAGAAAGCTCCAATGGTTTCCCTCAGCTTTCCCCAAGAACTCTCAACACAAGCCTCTGCCCACGAAGTCTAAGAAAAAGCCATCTGAGTTGGCATTCATGGGTGTGTTATGTACACGCATGCTCACTTAGTCAGGTCCAACTCTTTGCAACCCCATGGACTGTGTGTAGCCCACCAGATTCCTCTGTCCATGGGATTCTCCAGGCAAGAATACTAGAGTCAGTGTCCATGTCCTCCTCCAGGGGATCTTCCTGACCCAGGAATCGAACCTGTGTCTCCTGCATTTGCAGGCAGAGATGCTTTACTACTCACTCAGCTACCTGGGAAGCCCGAATTGGGATGCATGAGAAATCTAAATTATTGGATGACCTCAAAGAGGTGCAAACTGCTTAATATCAGGGACCTGAGACAACATCTCACACTGTTCATGTACTCAGGAAAAACCTTCCATAGCCAGGAAAGAAAGCATCTTCTAGTCAACCGCTATTGGAATTGCCACAAATTTCAGCTAAATAAGAAATCTAAATGAACCCTCTCTACTTTCAGTGAAGGGTTCAAGCCCCACAAGGCCACAAGCTGTCTTTACTATTTTCATTTCCCCAAATCCCCTAATACATATTGCAAAGTCTATTCTGGGCAGAACTAAATTCTTGCACAAAATACTTAACACAAAAACAAACCTATGCCTCATATGTGACCCCACTGATCTTATGTCCCCCAAAGGGAAGAAAAACAGATATTCTGCCACCAAAAAAAAAAAAGTCAAGAAGATGCATCAATTCCAATTCATTATCTCTATTTCAAATACAATTTATTCAGAATGCTTATTTGGAGCTTCCCGAACTTCTAAACTTTTATCTCCCAAAGTCTCACAGCATAGTTCAAATTTTTAGACATTCTCATTCTCTGATGATTCATTCAGAAGGGACAAACAAGGGCCCCCTTCAACACAGGAGTGAATTTCAGGGTGCAATTCTGTCTTGCGCAGACTCTCTGTAGCTGTCAACTTGGCTCAGGCATTTAGTCCTGCATAACACCCTCTGTTACTACTTTTTTTGTTCCTGGTCCCTTCCCCTGGGTTCATGACTCTTCAGGTCCACCTATCAGACTCGAGTTGTGCCTTCAATTCCCCAGAGGAAGTCACTGAAAACACAGTAAGTTGACAAAAAAGGCACCTGGTTCACGCAGGCAGCATCTGATGCATTTCCTTGTGTTCCACTGGGAGGGTAGAGGACTCTGGTGCAGCACTATGGACCGTCTTGTTCTCTCCAATGCCTCTTCCAACTGGCTCCAGGGTTTTCTTAACAACCTACTTCAGCTCCTCATGTTTCTGCCCAAGTGTCTTTCTCCTCAGGCATGAGCATCAGATGCTTCTATAAGATGACCTGACCTGCTAATTTACTCAGTCATGGCTGACTCTGAGACCCTGTGGACTAGTCCACCAGGCTCCTCTGTTCATGGGATTTCCTAGACAAGAATACTAGAGTGGTTTGCCATTTCCTCCTCCAGGGGATCTTCCCGACCCAGGGATCGAACGTGCATCTCTTACATTGGCAGGCAGATCCTTTACCACTGAATCATACAGCATGGTAACTAATTTTTATTTATATTTTTTGCAACTGATTTTTAATATTTAAGGCAGGGACACTGACAGAGACTTCAGCCCCTGGCCGACATTGCCCTACAATCCAAAATATTTTGTGGCAAATGGTATGAGGTTTGAAAAGAAGTGCAGCTGATAACACAAACATGATCTTCTTCCAAGTAAACAAAATAACTAATAAAGTAGTTGAGCCTACCTTTTCACTGAATTTCTATGTCACCAACCTACATGATTAGGAGAAAATGCAAATGGTTAAAAAAAAAAAAGCAGTGATTTGAGTTCATATTTGTGGTAATTAACCACTAGCTAATAACTGAAAGATTGCTTAAGCTCCATAAACAAAACAGACAAGGCTCAGCAGCCCTGAAGCAGTGGGTGTGATGGAAAAACCCCCAGCACCCACACTGGCTTTGACTATAAAACCACTCTTCCTCACCAGGTCAGTCTTTCTTTAAGACTATCCTGTCTGTCTGTCTTCTAGGCAATTTGTCTCTCTCAGCAGAGACTCCAGACCGACAATGTGGAATTCTTTACACAATATTGAGAACAGCGGTCCAAAATTTAACACCGATTTAAAAATCCAATAGCCTTTCTACCTATTACTCAGAGTTAAAGGGGGAAGGCTAATTATAAATCATACACTTTCTATCTGGGCAATACAAAGCCAACAGGACAGACTTTAGGAAAATTCCAGCTAAACCAGTTCATTCTTTGAAGCATTATAGGTCAATTACGAACATAACAACCCTCAGCATGAATAGGTAACTGCATATTCAGAAAGAACAAAAACATCTTTTGAAAAGCCTCTCTGTATGTGATCTGTTATTAAAGGGCTTATGTGATTGGAAGTTAAGTAGAGAGAGAGAAAACTCCCTAGTCAGTCTGAGGACAGGCTAAAACAGCTTCCTTAATAATTTTTGTACATTCTCCCATTTGCTTTTTAAAATGTTTCCTATAAGCACAAAAGCTTACAGAGGTGGGGGAAAAAAGCAACTGAAAACAGAAACAGGTTTTGTCAGCAGGGAGAATGCTCTGCAGGAGATTCTTTTTGGATGGCCTGTGACTCAAAATGGACAGGAGTTTGAGTAAACTCCGGGAGTTGGTGATGGACAGGGAGGCCTGGTGTGCTGCAGACTATGGGGTCGCAAAGAGTCGACTTGATGGAAAGTGTCACCTCGGCTCCAGGTCGTCCTGTCTCCCAGCCCTAAACCAGCCCGTGAGCTGAATGCCATCGTCCAAGAGGAGTATCCAGATGAGATCTTTCTCCCTCAATCCCCTGGGAAGTAGCCCTCAAGCCATAGGATATGCATGACCCCTTTATTAATAAAAAGGATGCAACCCAGAAGCTTTTTTTCACTAGGAATCTTAACCACAGGACTATAGGGAAACCAGAATTATAACATTAATTCAAATTAATCTTCATCACCCATTAAGACACTTTCCTAGGTTCTAGACCTTAAAAGTGAAAGTGAAGTCATTCAGCTGCATCCGACTCTTTGCGACCCGTGGACTGTAGCCCACCAAGCTCCTCCATCCATGGAATTCTCCAGGCAAAAATACTGGAGAGGATTGCCATCTAGACCTTAGATAGGGAGTGTTTTTTTTTTTTTTTTTACAGAGTTCACACTTGATTAGAGGGATGATAATCAAAGTATAAAGACAGACAGGTCAGTTTAGCTCAGTCGCTCAGTCGTGTCCAACTCTTTGCGACCCCATGAATCGCAGCACGGCAGGCCTCCCTGTCCATCACCAACTCCCGGAGTTCACTCAGACTCACATCCATCGAGTCAGTGATGCCATCCAGCCATCTCATCCTCGGTCGTCCCCTTCTCCTCCTGCCCCCGATCCCTCCCAGCATCAGAGTCCTTTCCAATCAGTCAACTCTTCGCATGAGGTGGCCAAAGTACTGGAGTTTCAGCTTTAGCATCAAGAAAAATGATAATAACCAAACAGAAAATAAAACAGGGAGACACGACTGAGGGTGGGGGCGGCCACTTTAGACAGAGTGAAGAACACAGCTCACCAAGGAGGCCAGCTGAGGACCAAGACCCAAAGGACAAGTGGTTCGTCATGTTCCAAGCCAAAGGAACAGCAGGGCAGAAGCCCAAAGAAAAGCCCTTCAAGAAAAATCCTGAGATGCTAAGTGTTTGCCTCCTAGGCAACAGAGAGCATAAAAGAATATCCTGTAGAAGGGAGAGAACCAGGGAACCTGGGAGAGATAGTAGCTGGGCTTGAGGTCCCCGACCGAGGAAAGCAGGAAAGGTGGCTGACATCTAATATCTCCTGTCCATCCACCCACGGGCTAATGCTAACATGTTCAATTGGGCGAATAAAGAAACTGGCTCAGACTGGATCTGGACCAAGATTGAGATCACACAGCTGGTTACCAGCCAGGACAGTCAGCACAGAGTTCAAACTCACTTACTGAGCCTCACCTCAGACATGGGGTCCTTCCAACAGGCAGAGGGTTCCCACGCCCCTCGGAACTCTCGGCCTATTCTTCCTCCAACCCACTGCAAAAGCACTGTAACCAGTCTATCGTCTTAGCCAACTAAGATAGTGAGGGTGCAGGTCATCTGGGGAACTGCCAGCCTCTCCACCTGACCCAGGGCTTCCCTGGTGCCTGGCTGCTCAAAGTGCCCTTGTCTTGGCTTTCTGTTCAGCTGGCTCAGGCAGAGATAAGCACCTTCACTGGGTGCACTCGCATACACCTTCAGAAGACCCCATAGGCACTGTGCCTCCAGCCCCAGTGACTCTGTGAATTCCCCGGGACCCACGGCTGGGAGGGAGCAAGCAACCCAGATGCCCACGTGCCACCTCCAGGAGCACACACACTCCTTGCAGCTTTCACAGCCATCACTCATGTACAAATCACAGGTCGGGGATTATCTTAGAAAGATACCTGCTCAAGTGGTGTCCACAGTTTCTGCCCATACTCCACAGGGGTGTGTTAGTTGCTCAGTCATGTTCGGCATTTTGAGACCCCATGGACTGACTGTTGCCTGCCAGGCTCCTCTGCCCATGGGATCTCCATGCAAGAATACTGACTGGGTTACCATTCCCTTCTCCAGGGGATTTTCCCAACCCAGGGACTGAACCCACTGGAGAGGGAGGAGCATATTTTATGGAATATGAACTTAGCTCTGTTAGAGTGACCATATTATTTATCATCCAACCTAAGATACTGCTAGGAGTAAAACAGGGTGCTGTTAATAATTACAGTGTGATTAAGGGGTGTGAATCAGGACTGTCCTGGGCAAACCAGGAGTTGAGGCACCTGGAACAGGCCAAAAGGAGCAACTTTTAGAAAACAGATTGAGAATAGCTCTACAACCTCAGGCAATCAAAAATTTTACTATTAATCTGATTTCATATCAAATCAAGGTATTTTCTTTTCCCCCTTTTGTGGGGGAGAGGAGCAGAAGGGAGGCTGCCATACCATATCATTTCATTCCAAAATAAGAAGATGCAGGAATTCCCCTAGCGACCCAGCGGTTACAACTCCATGCTCTTACCGCTGAGAGCCGGGGTTTGATCTCTGGTCAGGGAACGAAGATCCTATAAGCTGCTTGGCCCAGCCAAAAGAAAACAAAAACAAAAATTTTAAAATAAATAAAATAAACAGATGCAAGCACAAGAATACTAGGATCCTGGTCTGTCAAAAGACCAGGATATAAGAAACACAAACCCTTTGCTTTGCTCTACAATCAAGTCAAATGCTAAGATCCATTAGGAACCAGGGGACACGTCAGAAATTTAAGACTGAACATCAACACCAGACTGTTAAATGTTTAGGAATAAAGTCATCATTTGCAGTGCAATATGCTTTTGGAGATGGACTTAAGAGAATTTCTGCACAAATGAAGATACAATATAGCTTTTTTATAAGCACCACCTCTTCTCTTCTTGGCTCACACCACTCTTGGAGCTGTATGTAACTCATCCTCCTCTGCCTTCCAAGGGTCTCTGGCACTTGACTTTCAACATCTGAAGCGGAAATTAACAGCCTCTTCCCCATTTACAGATTTGTATTGCTTTGGACATGATATCTTTTTAACCTCTCTGCACCTCAGTTTCTTCAGCTGGAGGCAAAGAAAGTGGCTGTGCTTGGCCAGTCTTTTATCGATACAAACGTTAATCATGGTTGTGCTAGCATTCCACCTGGTAGTATAGAAATTTGCTTAAGGCAGCAAAGTATTCTTGAAAATCTCAGCGTGTCCAGGAGTGCTCTGCGTGGCTGTGTGCACAATGAGGGGAGACCCTGCCTCTTACTTTAGTGGGAGGGGAGCTGAGAGAGGAAATGGAGGGGAGGGAGGCCAGGCCCTCCACTGATAATCCTCAACCCACATCGTCAATCACCAAACCTCACTATTCGTGGACTTCTGTGGAAACCACCAAGTGGGGCTGACTTTCTGAGGAGGGAGGGAGGGAGGGACGGCAGAGATAAAAAACAAAACAGAGGGACTTTCCCTGGAAGTCCAGGGGTTGAAATGCCACACTTCCAGTGCAGGGGGCAGGTGTTCAATCCCTGGCCGGGGAACTAAAAATTCCACATTCCCCACAGCGCAGCCAAAAGATAAAAACATTTAAAAATAAATTTAAAAGTTTAAAAATAAGCTACAAAATAAAGCAGAGAACACAGAAGGCAGGGGCAGGAGGCAGAAAGAGGCCGGAGGAAGTGAGCATGAAGGGGGCAGGAAGTGTGGAGGATGACCACTTCCTGCCTGGAGGCCGCCGCCAGTCTGGAGGGCCTCCCTCTCTCAGGCCCACACGCGCCACCGCGCTTGCGCCGGTGGGTTCCTCCACATACACGGGGCTGCAGCAGCGCTCACGTTCACCTCTGCCTGCCTTGACACTCTTGCCAGAATTCAGCCTAAACCAAGAAACCACGGTGCAGCTTTAAACCGCAGAGCGGCTGTCTGTGTGGCTCTGGGCCAGCTGGATTCAACCAGTGTGTGGACACCCCACCCACCCCCGTTCGCCTGCCACCAACTTCTCAGAGTAAGACTTTCCAGAAGAATCGGCTGGAGATGACGGGGAGTCACAGAACGGGGAGGCCGGCCTCGGGTGCAGCCGCACTTTGCAGGTGGAGTTCCATCTCACCAACAGGAGCCTCACCCACCCCACCCCCAGCCCACCCTTTCCACACACGTTCAGCACTAGGCACTACTTCTTCGCTTTGCTCTGCCCTCACTAAAGAGGCCAGTTCCAGAAATCAAAGGCAACTGACTCCCCCTTTGTGTCTGTGAGCTGGCGGCTCTGCAGGATTCCTTCCGGCTGCACTTCATCCTTCCTGCAAGGGTTTCTAAGAAGGTCTCCCCCCTTTACAGGAAAGGAATCCCTCCCGAGGAACGGGGCTGATGAGAAGGCGCCCTGCGGAATTTCCCTTCAAGACACTTCAACTTACTTTCTGAGTGGCTCCTAGCAGAGAAGACCTAATCCACTGGAGAGAGGGAGGGAGGGTTTTGCAATAATCCTCACTGTCCCCACTTATTGAGGGCTTGATATGCAGCAGGCACTTACTTGTGCTATTAAGAATGCATTATGTTTTACAAGTGAACAAACTGTTGCTCACTGAACACTCAGAACTCATATAAACGCCACTTGTGTAATCTGTGGCACCAACAGGCCAACCCCTACAGGCCCAGGCTTAAGTTTTAAGCCATCTCCCTTCTATTTAAGCAAGCTCCCAGAGTTTTCGAGCAAGCTCTGGGAGGTGGTAATGGACAGGGAAGCCTGGCGTGTTGCAGTCCGTGGGGTCGCAAAGAGTCGGACATGACTGAGCAACTGAACTGAATTTCTGTTTAAAAACAGGACAATGGGTGGTAGAGAGAAGGAAGTGAGGTGGGAAATGGTTCAGGCCAAAATGGTTGTATTTAGAAGATACCACAGATTATAACCATTATTATGTGTGTGCAACTTTATGTAACAGTACTGTGTACACAGTGGATAAGTAAATTCATATATGAAATATCTAGTCTTTCTAGATATTTAGAAGTGTTTAATGCATTTAAAAGTAGAAGTAGTGTAATAATGCTTCTTGTATATAGTTTTTTAAAACTGATGGGAAATACTGTAATTGGAAATAGAATTGTTAACCTCCTCTCTGAACAGGAAAAAAAAAAAACAACAACAGGACAGAGACGGTACACTGCCAAGTTGAGAAATCCCTTCAGCAGAAGTTTAAAGTAGTAGCCAGATGGGTTTATCACATAATCTGTCACATCCTCACCAACAAAACACACCAACAAGGGTCTGAAAAATAAAAGCAGCTTATTGGATGAGCAACTTTATGTTAACGAGCTTTCTGTTGACAAATGTGAGATTTCCTCTCAATCACCCTTATAAACTCAGTCAATCCAGGCATTCTGTGTGCCCCAGGGAGGAAATACACACAGCAACACAGAGGTCATAGCCCATATTCTGGAACTTGTCACCTCGACTTAACTCTGAGCTCCTCAATGTCCTGTTTTGGTAAAAGAAGACAAAACCAGGTGCAACGAGGGTTTACTATCCAAGGAGTCAGGGACCAAATATATTTATCTCCACACACAGGAAGCCCCCTTCTTCCCCAATACCTTGTTGAGTCCCAGCAAGAGTGAACAAGCCAGCTGCTCTCATGCTTTGAGAGGAACTTAAAAACAGGGTGCAGCTCTTGAAAATATGTAAGTTATTGTCAAGTATCTTTTGATATTGGTTTCTAACATAATTCCACAGTAATAAGGGAACAGACTCTGTATGATTTCAATACCTTTAGACCATGAAAGTTCTGCACCTTGTTTCATGACCCTGGATATGTATCAGTGTCTCCTCGACACTGCAGAGATTTATCATCTATGGGAACATGAACAGAATTTGCATCCTGCTATTGTGTGAAAATTGTATAAATCTTAACCATGTTCAACTGGTTCATAGTGCTTTTCGGGTCTCCTGTATCCTTCTATTTTTCTGTCTATTCATCCTATTAATTTTTGAGAGTTTGACATTGAAAACTCCAACAAAAAGATCTTAATTTATCGATTAAAAAAATAAACAATATAAAGTGGGAGGGGCCAGGCGTTCAAATTTTAGGGCCATCAGGGTGAGTCATCATATTGAGGGCTGAAAAACTGCTGTATACTCGCTGGTAAGAACAGCGCTGGCAAATTTAACAGATAATGTTAGTTGCTCAGTTGGGTCCGACTCTTGGTAACCCCATGGACTGTAGCCTGCCAGGCTCCCCTGTCCATGGAATTCTCCAGGCAAGACTACTAGAGTGGATAGCCATTCTCTTCTCCAGGGGATCTTCCTGACCCAGGGATCAAACTCATTACAGAAAACACTCAAAGAGGTTTATCTTACTCAAACCCACAGTAACAGCCTCATAGTTAAGAAGGACAGTGTTCTCTGGCTCCATCGAAACGTTACAGGCAAGATTTAGGATGAAAATGTTCCACACATCACAGAGGAGACATAGTCTGGGAGAAAGACACACAGGTGTAAAAACACACAAAGAAACCTCAATTACATAGTTGGGAGACCAGGAAGGGGAGCTCTCCTGCCTGCAACAATATCAGAGCCCAGTTGTAAGAAGTAACCATCTTCCTTTCCTGGCAAGGATTCAGCCAATGAAAAGCCATGGTTTCTGTTCACAAGTCTCCTTTCCTCTGTAAGAGTTCTCCTTCCTCCTCCTTTGTAGACTTGCCCGAGGCTTCCCATGGCTGCAGACACTAAACTGCAATTCTCTGCTGTTCCCACATAAACCCATCTTTGCAGGAGATATATCTTGACAGTCTGTTTCAGGTCAACAAAGGGAAGGGAGTCAACACATTGGAGGACCCGTGGATGACTCAGAAAAGCAAATTATTCACTTGACACATCTGAATGGATACTAGTGGACATCACTCAGGCTGACCAGATGTGGAGTATAAAAACCCCAATATCAAGAACAAACTAAAGGAGTTAAATCTGTTACACTGTTTATTTCACGGTAAGGACTTAGTAGCAGTAGTACTAAGAGTCTGTCTTGACATCAGCACAAGAGTCTGTCTTGACATCAATGGCAGTTTCACAACCACACTCCCTTTGCAAGGGGACTCTTCACTAACTGAAATGTGGTCAGTGTCAGGGGAATTACGATTTAAGGCAAAATGGTTGTCTGAGGATGCCTTACAAATAGCTGGGAAAAGAAAAGCAAAAGGCAAAGAAGAAACAGAAAGATGTATGTCCATCTGAATGCATAGTTCCACAGAATATCATGGACATAAGAAAACCTTCCTAACTGATCAATGCATAAAAAAATAGAAGAAAAACAATAGACTGGGAAAGACTAGAGATCTCTTCAAGAAAATTAGAGGTACTAAGAGAACATTTCATGCAAAAATGGGCACAGTGAAGGACAGAAACAGTATGGACCTTACTACACAAGTAGAAGATATTTAAAAGAGGTGGCAAGAATACACAGGAGAACTACACAAAAAACATCTTAATGACCCAGATAACCATGATGGTGAGATCATTCACCTAAAGCCAGACATCCGTGACTGTGAAGTCATGTGGGCCTTAGGAAGCATCATTATGAACAACGCTAGTGGATGTGATGGAATTCCATCTAAGCTATTTCAAATCCTAAAAGATGATGCTGTGAAAGTGCTGCACTCTGTGTGCCAACAAATTTGGAAAACTCAACAGTGGCCACAGGACTGGAAAAGGCCAGTTTTCATTCCAATCCCAAAGAAAGGCAATGCCAAACTGTTCAAATTACTGCACAACTGTACTTACCTCTCCTGCTAGCAAAGTAATGCTCAAAATTCTCAAAGCTAGGCTTGAACAGTACATGAACCGAAAACTTACAGGTGTTCTAGCTGGATTTAGAAAACACAGAGGCACCAGAGATAAAGTTGCCAACATCCATTGGATCATCAAAAAAACAAGAGAGTTCCAGAAGAACATCTACTTCTGTTTCATTGACTACACCAAAGCCTTTGATTGTGTGGATCACAAAACACTGTGGAAGGTTCTTCAAGAGATGGGAATACCAGACCACCTCACCTGCCTCCTCAGAAATCTGTATGCAGGTCAAGAAGCAACAGTTAGAACCAGACATGGAATAACAGACTGGTTCCAAATTGGGAAAGGATTATGACAAGGCTGTATGTTGTCACCCTGCTTATATAACTTGTGCAGAGTACATCATGCAAAATGCTAAGCTGGATGAAGCACAAGCTGGAATCAAGACTGCCGGGAGAAATATCAATAACCTCAGATATGCAGATGATACCACCCTTATGGCAGAAAAGGAAGAGGAGCTCAAGAGCCTCTGGATGAAAGTGAAAGAGGAGAGTGAAAAAGCTGGCTTAAAACTCAACATTCAAAAAATGAAGGTCATGGCACCCAGTCCCTTCACTTCATAGCAAACAGAAGGGGAAACAATGGAAACAGTGACAGACTTTATTTTCTTGGGCTCAAAAATCACTGCAGATAGTGACTGCAGCCATGACATTAAAAGATCATTACTCCTTAGAAGAAGAGCTATGACAAACCTACACAGTATATTAAAAAGCAGAGACATTACTTTGCTGACAAAGGTCCATACAGTCAAAGCTATGGCTTTTTCAGTAGTCACGTTTGGATGTGAGAGTTGGACCATAAAGAAAGGTGAGCACCAAAGAATTGATGCTTTTGAACTGTGGTGTAGGAGAAGACTCTTGAGAGTCCCCTGGACTGCAAGGATGTCCAACAAGTCCATCCTAAAGGAAATCAGTCCTGAATATTCTTTGGAAGGACTGATGCTGAAGCTGAAACTCCAGTACTCTGGCCACTTGATCCAAAGAACTGACTCACTAGAAAAGACCCTGATGCTGGGAAAGTCTGAGGGCAGGAAGTGAAGAGGACGACAGAGGATGAGATGGTTGGATGGTATCACAGACTCGATGGACATGAGTTTGAGCAAACTGCGGAGATGATGGACAGGGAAGCCTGGTGTGCTGCAGTCCATGGGGTCACAAAAATCGGACACAACTGAGCAACTGAACTGACTGACTGATGGAACAAGTACATCTGGTCCAAGATCCTACTCAACCCTCATCTCTGTGGATAGGTCCTGTACTAACCCTCAACCTGCTGGCCTCTGGGTTGAGAAATGCAGAGCACACCCCAGGGGGCTGAAGTGCAGGACAGCAGGGACATCGCCAGGGACAACCTCAGCAGAATCCAGTCCCCAAGCTGGACACAGTTCATTAACTGTGCTCCTTATTTTCAATAAGGGGGATAAGCAAGAATTATTCAATAAACCATGACAGGAAAATGGGCTGTTTTGGGAAAAAATGAAATTCTAATTGGCTTTATTGTTAGAAATGAAACAAGATTAAAATGCCTACCGAGATTTAAATGATGCTGAGATTTTACAAAGACATAAAAGCAAGAAGCCAAAAAGCTTGATATATTTAATAACATTTAAAACCTCTATGTTCAGAGAAATGATAATCTGTAAAATTATAAGTGCTGTTACAAGTTATTTCAAAAATATAAATGCCTCATATGAAAAAAATCTATTAATACAAAATTCATAAATAAATAAATGGTCAATAGGCACCAAAAAGATGTTCTGTTTTTACAAATCAAACAAATTGAAATTAAAAATGTTTCATATTATCAGACTTCCTGGGGATCCAGTGGTTAAGACTCTACTCTTCCACTGCCAAGGGGCACTGGTTCCATCCCCAGCCGGAGAACTACGATCCTGGATGCCTCATGGCAGGGCCAAAAACAGACTGTTTGATGTTAACCTTAGACCTAGAAGAATTAATTTAGGTATTCAAAGTTGACACTTAAATAAGCTCACAAACAGCTGCGAAGAGGGCAAATTGGTCCGACCTCACGGAAAACAATTTGGCCTTTCACTGGTTATTTTATGTCTGAGAATATAGAAAAAGGAATGATGCACCACAATACAAGATCATGGATATTCATCACATCATAATCCGCAATAAACCGTGTTAAACAAAAGTTAAAGACTGCATAAACTGCAATTAAATATCATGTTTTGAAGAGATGTTTTAAATGTTAACCAAAGAAAATTAAGAAGGCTTCAAGATTCAAAACTATTTTGTTTTATACAAAAGATGAATATGGGTAAGCAGGTGTGCATAAAAACTTCTAGGGTAAAGACTAAAACAATCAAAATATCAGTAAGTGTACTTGGCTAATAAAAACGAATCCTTATTCTTTTCTTGCCTTATAGTTTTAAATTTGTTACACAAGTAGAAAAAAATGTATATTTTTCTATAAAATCCACAACAATTACCAACACCTATATTGGTAAAAGGGTATACCCTTATACCCTACCTGCAAACTGTTGTGAAACACTAAACCATAGATGAAATTTAAAGTATATACCCAATGAGAACATGAACACTCGGTTTTTCTCTATAAGGTGAGCCTTCTCTCTGGGCAAAACTTCCTGGCTGGGCTCAGTTCATCATTCCCTTGGTAGTGAAGTTGGGTACAGAGAAAAATCAGAAAAGACCATGATGCTGGGAAAGATTGAAAGCAGGAGGAGACAGGGACAACAGAGGATGAGATGGGTTGGATGGCATCACGAACTCGATGGACATGAGTGTGAGCCAGCTGCAGGAGAAGATGATGGACAGGGAAGCCTGGTGTGCTTCCACACCACAGGGTCACAAAGAGTCGGACACAACTGAGCGACTGTACAAGAGGCTCCCAGGTGAGGAGGATGCTGCAGGTCTGAGAGCTGTACTTTGAGAACAGCCGCCCTAAAGCTTGCATCATCTCCCACAGCAAGAACCTGAATTTTCTACAAGAATAAAGGTGTGTTTGGAATCGCCTTCTTTGTGCATTTAGGAACAAGTAAGCATACCAACTGGTAGGCTGCAGTCCACGGGTTCACTAAGAGTCCAGCACGACTAATCGAGTTCACTTTCGCTTTTCACTTTCATGCATTGGAGAAGGAAAGGGCAACCCACTCCAGTGTTCTTACCTGGAGAATCCCAGAGACAGTAGGACCCTGTCTATGGGGTCGCACAGAGTTGGACACGACTGAAGCGACGGCCAGCAGCAGCAGCAAGCATACCAACATAAACAGTTACACACAGGTTACAACAGTTACAGGTTAAACAGAACAGTTAACAGAACTGCAGTTACACACACAGGAACCACAGGCTCAGAAGTCAGACTGCCTAGTACAGGATCCCACTCCACCACTTACTCACCATGTGATGTAAGCAACTTCCTCAACCTCTATGCTTCAGTACCTTCAGCTGTAAAAGATAATAGCTCCATCTGCTCCCACAGGAAAACTGGAAATGGGTGCCTACCACAATCAATGAGGTCCTCATTTTTAAAATCCACAAAAACTGTCTTGGAGAGTTCCTTGCCCTGCCTGAAGTTATAGGAACAACCACAAATCGCTTCTCTGAAGGCGAGAGATCTGGACAAAGACCCCACAGGCTTCAGGGACCCCAACCCCAGAGTGGTTTTCAAAGGTGGATGGGTAAATAGATATTCACAGTAGGGAAAGCGGTTGGTCAAAAGACATACTCCAGTCGTCGCTGTGTGTCCCAAGCAAAAGCAAAGCATGTTTAGGAATAGTGTCCCCATTCATTACATAAAAATTGTTTCTTTACCCATTACAAATTTACCTTAATTTGGTACCAGACGCACACAGAAGGAGGGAGGGAGAGAGACAGGGTCACAGACAGAGAGCCTGGTGAAACTGGCCGGCAGATGTCCCATAAGGAATATGGTTAAAAATGGAGACATTATTGGAAGACCACAATTGGTCCAGGGCGCTAAATTAAGGAAGCTGCTCGTAAGTTGCTTGCTTAGGCGGGTAAAAAACGACAAAAAAAGTGCAGCTCTAGCTCGGAAGAGCAAATTCCCAGGGCAGTATTGGAGAAGCCGGCTAAGGGTAGGGTGGAGGGGGGCAGCGGGATGGTGGGGGAGGCTCCGGTCCATTCTCTGGCTGGGCGGTGACTCCCCTGGGCAGCCTCCGTTCTCCGCCTCCCGGCTTCCAGCTGCTCCCCCTGCTCCGGGAACCGGAGGCTGCCGGAGCAGCGAGCAAATATACTGGGATAGCCGGCGACCACGTCTCCCTCCTCGGCCTGCTCCCCACACCCCCGCAAGCAGGCGAGCCGGCGGGGACCACGCGGCCGGCGCGGGGCGGCCCCACCGGCTGCAAGAAGCCGGGCGGCCTGAGGGAGAGCGGAAAGCGTCTCTGCCCCCAAAAGGCGAAGGCGGCATCAGTACCCGCCCCACGGCGGCGGGGTTATCACAGCCCAGGCGGGACGCTCACCAGAAGAACACGCGCGAGCAGAGGTTCGCGTTCCGCAGCGGGTTGGGCTTCACCTCCGGGTACACCGGTTGCATCTTGCCGGCCCGGGCGAGCGCGGATTGGGATCCAGCCGCTGAGGCGTCGGTGCCGCCTGCTGCTCCGGGAGGTGTTGGCCGGGATGCTGGACTTCAGGCCACCGCGCCAGTCCGCGCAGCGGGAGCCAGAGAACCACTGGCTTCCGGAAGCCGAGCGCCTGCGGCCCGCCGGGTCCCCGCCTCCCAAGGCCGCGCCGCCTCCCGGGCCCGCCGGGAGGACGCCGGCAAAGCTCCGCGGCCGGATCGCCGGGAGCCCAGAGCCACAGGCCGCGAGCAGGGGCTGCGGCGGCGGCGCCTAAAGTTGGCCTGGGCTGAGGTTGCCCGGAGACGGGCGAAGGTGCGAGGCGAAGGGAGGAGGGTAAACGGACGGCACGGCACACGGGGCTCAGCGCCTAGGCGTCCACGTGCTCGCACCTGGCTGCAAACGCGGCCTTAGTTATTGCGCCCAGCCCGGTACCCGCCCCCCGCCTCAGAACGTAGAGAGGGAGGCGCCGTATCTGCCCGCCCCCCGCTGCTCGGAAACGCCCCTTCGGCTGCGGTTTTGCAAATATCCTGGAAAAGCTGGCCGAAGGCGTGAACAGTTGGCGCTCCAGGCACCCTGTCCTCTTGGTACCAAAGTACGGTCCCCCGGGAAGTCCTCCGACCTGCGGCCTAGCCTTTGACGTCGGACAATAGCATGGTTTAGCACAAATTATGTTTGCAGAGCGTCAAGAGCCAAAGAAAAGTAACAAGATTAGAAGAACTCAAAATGATTTTGGAAGATGAGTGAATGTTGCCACTGGGGACAGGCTGTTGGCATCTCCTGTTGCTGCATTGTGTAGGGACCTCTGCGAGCGTTTTGCTTCCCTTTTAGATTGGGAGGGATTCCCAGGTGGCGCTATTGGTAAAGAACCCGCCTGCCAAAGCAGGAATCCTAAGAGACCGGGCGGGGGATGGGGGTTCGATCCCTGGGTGGGGGAGGTCCTCTGGAGGAGGGCATAGCAACCCAGTTGCCCCCAGTTCGCCAGTATTCTTGCCTGGAGAATCCCCACGGACAGAGGCGCCTGCGGGGCTATAGTCCTTACCGTGGTACACGGTCGGACAGGACTGAAGCACACGCTTAGACTGGGAAAAGGGACTCTGCAGAGAGAGAGACTCACTTATCATTTCTTTCATCATGTACTCAGTTCCTAGTGGATTAACAGTGACATATGTCACAAAACATCGAGTTGGTTAGCATTTCTGAGGACCTGACCTGACTTTTAACTATGTTGTTGTCGTTTAGTCGCAAAGGTGGATCTGACTCTGTTCTTCCTGCACTGTAGCCAGCCCTCCAGGCTCCTCTGTCAGTGGGCTTTACCCAGACAAGATTACTGGAGTGAGTTGCCTTTCCTTTCAAGGGATTGTCAGGATCCAGGTCTCCTGCCATTGGCAGGCCCATTCTTTGCCACTGAGTCACCTGGAAAGCCAACTTCTAACTATAGGGATGCCCTAATTACGTATTATCATCCCATTTCACAAATGAGGCTTAAGGACAGAACTTGTCCAAGGTCTTAAAAATCAATAAATGATAAATTCTGATTTGGATGCATAGTTCAGCAGGCCTGGTGGATGGACAGTGTGTGTGGACGGGTGTCTAGAATACACTGAATGAGTAACTTGGACTGAATGAACAAAAACTTTGACTTCCAGCAAGTGTTTAGTTATTTGTGTGGCCTTCTTACCAGCTCAGCAGTTTCTGGTCCCTTCCACTCTAAACGAAGAAAGATCAAAGTTCTTGGTGCTTATAACAGATCACTTTGATAATTTCCCATGTACCTTGACTAAAGTCATGTTTGTTATTAATAATGACAACACAGCTTTGTAAATCAACAATGTGCGCACGTGTGCTAAGTCTCTTCAGTTGGGTCCCATACTTAAATTAAAAAAACACCACCACCAACAAAACAGCTTGTAGCTTCAGTTATTCAGGTTGAATAAATTTGTAACCAAGCAAAACCCTGCAGGGGCCTCCTGAGCACAAAAGCCTTTCTTTTTTATCCCACATTTCTGATTTGTCCGATACAATCTTCAGACTTCTAAACCTCCCAGTTCCAAAAAGCAAATTCAAATAGTTGCTAATAGAAACAGGAGGAAACCAGAGTGCAGTGATTAAAGCAGGATCCTGGTTCCTCTTCAAGGAATAAACATAACAATATCTTTGAGTTCTTCCAAAAGAACTAAGCCCCCCACCCACCCACCCACGTGGAAGATGGTTACTTTAGGCTGAGCACAGGATTCCTAGAGCACTGTTCTGTTAGTTCACGAGCAACCAATCAGAAGAAAGTCACTCACCCCAAATTTTGCCTATAGAAATGACCCCAAAACCATCTGGGAGTTTGGAGTTTTTGAGTATGAGCCGTCCATCTCTGCCTATAAGTCAATTTTTTATAAGACAACTATCTCTCTACCGTAATGATACTTCTTGATCCATTTAGGGGTTTTATTGCATTTTCCTGCATTGTCTAAAATAAATGAATGGAAAATGGAGAAAATAGTATGCTAACATTAACAATGCAATTAATGCAAACATGGAGAGAGCGTGAAATAGAAGAAAGGAGATGCCTCTTCAGTCTGGTTTGGATGCATATTGGAAGTAAGCTGGTTCATTATATGTTTAATTTTAAATGAAAAAGGAATTTTTTTGAATCTCTGAAATGTCTATAACAGCTTTATTCATGACTCCCCAAATTTAGAAATAACCAAGAAGCCCTTCAGTAAATGAATGGATAAATAAATTGGCCCAGCCAGACAATAGAATATTATTTGGCACAAAAGGACATGCATGCACCAAACCATGAGTGCAAGGGAGGAAACAATGCTTACTGCTAAGTGAAAGAGGCGCAAGTGGCAAATAACCCACCTGCCAGTGCAGGAGAATAAAAGCCGTGGGTTCAGTCTCTGGATCAGGAAGATCCCCTGGAGGAGAGCAAGGCAACCCACTACAGTATTCTTGCCTGGAGAATCCCATGAACAGAGACACCTGGTGGGCTACAGTCCATAGGGCCGAAAGAGTAAGACATGACTGAAGTGACTTATTTAGTGAAAATTCATCTGAAAAGGCTACATATTGTATAGTACCAACTATATGACAAAAAAAAGCAAACCATGGAGATAATAAAAAGATCAGTGGTTGCCAGAGATTGGAAATGGGAATGAGGGATGAATAGTGGCGCACAGAGGATTTTGGGACAATAAAAATACTTTGTATCATTCAATAATGATGAAAATGTCATTATATATTTTTTCAAAACCAATCAAGAAAATCAGAAGGGCAGACTTAGCTTTTCTCATGTCAACTTTTTAAAATACAGTATATAACATTAACAAAGTTATCATCATAATCTGCTTTCCATCCCTTTAAAATTACCATCATCAGTTCCATATTTTCTTCACTAAAAATTATTTGGTTTATTAAATATTAAGCCAAAATAAATACAACTTGAGGTAAGAAAGATACTTATAAAATTAATTGGTATTGCATAGTGTTAATGTTTAATCTTTGTTGTCGATAGTCATAGATAGGCTCAGACAGTAAAGAATCTGTCTGCAATGCAGAAGACCTGGGTTCCATCCCTGGGTTGGGAAAATCCCTGGAGGAGTGCATGGCAACGCACTCCAGTTTTCTTGCTGGAGAATCCCGTGGACAGAGGAGCCTGGTCAGCTACAGTCCATGGGGTCACAAAGAATCAGACACAACTGAGGAATAAGCACAGCAGAGATATATAACATTCAGGGATTTAAAAGCAGAAACACTCTTCCCAAACATAATAAACTTAACAATTTTTGTTTGTTTTCTGAACAGACTTTCTTTTCTTCCTTTTAGATATGAGCTCTCAGGGAGGCTGTAGGTGTAAACGTAGCAAATTGCATCTAAATGAAATGTATGTTGGTGCTTCCCTGGTAGTCCAGTGGCTGGGACTCAGCTCCCAATGCAGGGGACCAAGGTTGATCCCTGGTCAGATGACTATCCCCTGTGCCACAACTAAGACCAACCACAGCCAAATAAATAAAAAGAATTGTATATTTCACACCCTTATACAGCTTCAGTCAGTTCAGTCGTTCAGTCGTGTCTGAGTCTTGCTACCCTATGGATAGCAGCATGGCAGGCTTCCCTGTCCATCACCAACTCCCAGAGCTTGCTCAAACTCATGTCCATCAAGTTGGTGATGCTATCCAACTATCTCATCCTCTGTCACCTCCTTCTCGTCCTGCCTTCAGTCTTTCCTAGCATCAGGGTATTTTCCAGTGAGTTAGTTCTTCGCATCACATGGAAGTTTCAGCTTCAACATCATTCCTTCCAATGAATGAATGTTCAGGACTGATTTCCTTTAGGATTGCCTGGTTTGATCTCCTTGCAGTCCAAGGGACTCTCAAGAGTCTTCTGCAACACCACAGTTGAAAAGCATCAATTCTTCAGTGCTTAGCTTTCTTTCTAGTCCAACTCTCTCATAGACCTTACAACTGAGCAATTTCCGTCCTTAGACTCCAAACTTTGAATGAAGATGTTCATTACAATGTAAATAATGGAAATAAGTTCACTGTGTTACAATATTAAAACAAAAAAATGTTGTTGGCAAAGTGATACCTGCTTTTTAATTCACTATCTAAGTTTGTCATAGATTTTCTTCCACGGAGCAAGCATCTTTTAATTTCATGACTGCAGTAACCGTCCACAGTGACTTTGGAGCCCAAGAAAATAAAATCTGTCACTGCTTCCACTTTTCCCTTTCTATTTTCCATAAAGTGATAGAACTGGATGCCAAGATTTTAATTTTTTTAATATTGAGTTTCGAGCCAGCTTTTTCACTTTCCGCTTTCACCCTCATCAAGAGGCTCTTTAGTTCCTCTTCAATTTCTGCCATTTGAGTGTATTATCTGCATATCTAAGGTTGTTGATCTGTCTCTCTGCAATCTTTATTTTGGCTTGAGAGAGGCTTCTGAGAAGTTAGTAATTTGAATACAGAAGAGTAATAATTACATCTGGCAAAGATGAGGTATTTGTTGATTTAGCAAAAGCAGTATTTTAAAGAGAGTGGTCAGTTCAGTCAGTTCAATCGCTCAGTCGTGTCCGACTCTTTGCAACCCCATGAACTGCAGCACACCAGGCCTCCCTGTCCGTCACTGACTCCCGAAGTTTACCCAAACTCATGTCCATCGAGTCAGTGATGCCACCCAGCCATCTCATCCTCTGTCATCCCCTTCTCCTCCTGCCCCTAATCCCTCCCAGCATCAGGGTCTTTTCAAATAAGTCAGCTCTTCAAGTCAGGTGCCCAAAGTATTGGCGTTTCAGCTTCAGCATCAGTCCTTCCAATGAACACCCAAGACTGATCTCCTATAGGATTGACTGGTTGGCTCTCCTTGCAGTCCAAGGACTCTCAAGAGTCTTCTCCAACACCACAGTTCAAAAGCATCAATTCTTTGGCGCTCAGCTTTCTTCACAGTCCAACTCTCACATCCATAGATGACCACTAGTAGAAACCCTATAAGATGTGCGAAGCAGAGAATGGTGTGGAAAGTGTGAAGACAATGGTTGTACACAGCTCCTGTGAGAAATTTTGCTCTAAGAAGGAACAGAAAATAGAAGAACTACAGACTTGCAGACATGGGGAGAGGGAGGAGAGGGTGAGATGTATGGAGAGAGTAACATGTTGGTTTCTGGAGAATTGGTTAGTGGGCCAGAAGTATTGAAAGTCACCAAATGACAACTACTCTGAAATGGAGAAGGAAGCTGTGGCCCTTTACCTATCCCTCATTTCTTATTTGCAGGAAAAGACTTCAGCCACCTAGGCCTTCCTCAATACCAAAGAGCAGGTGTCAACAGTTACTATTCAGAGTAAAGGGATGCAAAAACACAGGAGGAACAATCAAAAAACTATAAGGCAGAGATTAAAGCAGAAGCCCGGTTCCTCCTCAAGGAATATACATAACAATATCTTTGAGTTCTTCTAGGGGAACTAGGGCCCCCATCCATGTGGAGGATGGCTGCTTCTGGCTGAACCCAGGATCCCTGGAGCACCTTCCTGTTACCTCACCACCAATCAATCAGAAGAAAGTCATACCACCTGCAGCCCTCACCTCAAATTTTGCCTACAAAAACTTCTCCCTGAAATGCATCAGGGACTTTGTGTTTTCTCAGCACAAGCCATCTTCTTGTTTCTTGGCCCTGCAGTAAACCTCTTTCTCTGCTCTAAACTCTGGTTTGCATTTGTTTAGCCTCACTGCGCGTTCGTTGGGCATGTGAATTTGTCTTTGGCAATAATTTCACGTATATGAATGGGCTTCCTTGGTGGTTCAGATGGTAAAGAATCTGTCTGCAATGTGGGAGACCTGGGTTTGATCTCTGGGTTGGGAAGATCCCCTGAAAAGGGAATGGCAACCCATTCCAGTATTTGAAACAGGAAGTAGAATGGTATTTACCAGAGGATGGGGGTTTGGGATGGGTGGGGAGCTGTTTTAATCAGTACAGGGTTTCAGTCTGGGAAGGTGAGAAAGTTCTGGAGATGGATGTTGATGACAGTTGTACAACAATGTGAATGTATTCAATGCCACAGAACAGCACACTTAAAAAACTAGTAAGGTAAATTTCAATGTTATTTACATTTTACAAATTAGAGGAGGAGAAACTTGCTTTTTCTTCTACCCTTCCAAAATACTGGGGCACTGGAAGGTCAACTCATAGAAGACTGAAAAACAAGAGAAAGACAGTTCTATTGACATGTGCAGCATGCATGCATGTGAGAGAAATGCAGTGTTAACTCAAATGGGTCCTTAGAACTTAGGGTAAGTATAGCATCTTAGCAAAGAAACATAGATTGATGGAGAAGTTACAAAACAAAGGAAAAGGAGATTAGGTGGTTTTTTTTTTTTTTCAGAAATGCAAATTGTAGGGAGCTAAATACATTGGAGAAATTACTAGGAGATGGATTTAGAAAAGGCAAAGGAACCAGAGATCAAGTCGCCAACATCCATTTGATCATAGAAAAAGCAAGAGAGTTCTAGAAAAACATATGTTTCTGCTTCATTGACTGCACTAAAGCTTTTAACTGTGGGGAATCACAACAAGCTATGGAAAATTCTTCAAGACATGGGAATACCAGACCACTTTACCTGCTTCCTGAGAAACCTGTATGCAGGTCAAGGAGCAACAGTTAGAACTAGACATGGAACAACGCACTGGTTCCAAATTGGAGAAAGGATTACTACAAGGCTGTATATTATCACCCTGCTTATGTAACTTATGTGAAGAGTACATCATGTGCAATGCTGAACTGGATGAAGCACAAGCTGGAATCAAGATTGCCAGGAGAAACATCAATAACCTCAGATACGCAGATGACACCACCCTTATGGCAAAGAGGAACTCAAGAGCTTCTTGATGAAAGTGAAAGAGGAGAGTGAAGAAGTTGGCTTAAAACTCAACATTCAAAAAGCAAAGATCATGGCATCAAGTCCCATCACTTCATGGCAAATAGATGGGGAAACAATGGAAACAGTGACAGACTTTACTTTCTTGGGCTCCAAAATCACTGCAGATGGTGACTGCAGACATTAAATTAAAAGATGCTTGCTCCTTGGAAGAAAAGCTATGACCAACCTAGACAGTGTATTAAAAAGCAGAGACATTACTTTGCTGACAAAGATCCATCTAGTCAAAGCTATGGTTTTTCCAGTCATCATGTATGGATGTGAGAGTTGGACCATAAAGAAAGCAGAGCACTGAAGAATTGATGCTTTTGAACTGTGGTGTTGGAGAAGACTCCTGAGAGTCCCTTGGACTGCAAGGAGATCAAACTAGTCAATTCTAAAGGAAATTAGTCCTGAATATTCATTGGAAGGACTGCTGCAGAAACTCCAATACTTTGGCCACCTGGTGCGAAAAACTGACTCATTAGAAAGCACCCTGATTCTGGGAAAGACTGAAGGCAGGAGGACTCAGTAGTTGAAGCTCATGGGCTCAGTAGTTGTTGCGGCACACTGGCTTAGTTGCTCCACCGCAAGTGGGATCTTCCTGAGCCAGGGACCAAACCAGTGTGCCCTGAATTAGCAGGCAGATTCCCATCCACTGTACCACCAGGAAAGTCCCCCATTGCTTTCCATAATACTGTCCAGCTTCTGAAGGACTATGTCTTTCTGAAGGACTATGTCTGCTAATGCTAAGTCACTTCATTTGTGTCCGATTCTGTGCAACCCCATAGACGGCAGCCCACCAGGCTCCCCTATCCCTGGGATTCTCCAGGCAAGAACACTGGAGTGGGTTGCCATTTCCTTCTCTGGTATGTCCTAATCTCTTGCCTCTCAGACCAGATCCTCCTTCCCCCATTTCCTTTACAATAGAGGTCTGCAGCCACTCAAAGAAAAGGTCCAATTAAAATTTATTCCCTCACATTGGACTGCTCACATTACATAGCAGTTTATATGGCTCCAAACTGAACAGTCAAGGTTATAGCAAGGCAACTCATGTTATAGGAGGCCTACTCACCATACACTGACACAATTGTGACTCTCCCCCAAACAGTGGAGATAATTCCAAGGTAAATAATCTTGCCCCCGGACAATGGAGCCTACCTGTTTACCTAAGCAGTAGGCTTGCCCTACAGAGCCAAGTCTCCATCAGAAATCTCCAACAGCACATGTCAGGAATCCAAAAGAAATTTGGGGTAAATACTAATCCATTAACACAACTATGACTTGTCTGAAACAAAAGCTCCAAGAAGAAATCTAAGGTCTTAAGGAATAAATGTACATAAGGATAAGGAATAAATGTATGTAAGGATAAGAATAACATAGTAGAAAGGAACTAAATACAAGCTGAAGGAGTTCCCTGGTGGTCCAGTGGCTAAGACTCCACACTCCCAATGAAGGGGGCCTGGGTTCGATCCCTGGTCAGGGAACTAGATCCCACATGCCACAACTAAGACCCAGCACAGCCAAATAAATAAATAAATGTTAAAAAACAAACAAACAAAAAACATGAATTGACAAGTTAGAAAATAAATGCAAAATAATTAAAGTTTAGCACCAGCAAAATAATAAAACATAACAGACGGGACTGAATAAATAGTATTAAATTGGAATTCCCTGGCAGTCCAGTGGATAGGACTCAGTGCTTTCACTGCTGAGTATCTGGGTTCAATCCCTAGTTAGGGAATGAAGATACCACAAGGCATGGCCAAAAAAATTTTTTTAATTTTTTAAAAAGGAAAAAAAATAGAAGCAATAATACATAGTATTAAAGTAATAGGCTATTTGGAAAAGATAAAATTTGGCACATATGTCATACCTTACACCATATAAATGTAATATATATGAGTCAAAGATTTAGATATTTTAAAAACAGAATCTATAAAGGTTATAGAAATAAACATAGGTGATCTCTTTCTAATAATCTTGACTCAGAGAAAACTTTCTTTAAAAGTCATAAACTCAGGGACTTCCCTGGTGGTCCAGTGGCTAAGAATCCATGCTCCCAACTCAGGGGGCCTAGTTCAATCCCTAGTCAGGCAACTAGATCCCACAAGCTACAACTAAAAGAGTCTGCATGCCACAACTAAGACCCAGAGCAGCCAAATAAATAAATAAAAATAGTTTCTTAAAAAAGAAAGTCATAAGCACAGACACCAAGACACCATGAAGAACAAGACTGTTAAAATGGATTTATTAAAAATAGAAGTTTGCGGTATGGCGAAAATCACATAAATGAAAATGACAAGCTAGGAAAACAAGATAACTGCAATCACTATGCTGGAGATAAGGGGATTGTTCCTTTCATTTACAATGATATCTGATAAACCAGTAAGAAGAATACTAACAGCCCAACTGGAAACTGAACAAAAGACCAAGGCTGATCATAGGGGGAAAATGCAAATTTCTTATGAATCACAGGTAAGATGCTCAATATCTTGCTCAGAATTAGGGAAACTCAAAACAACAAGATGCAATTTTTCACCTTACAGAGTGCAAAAGATAAAAAATGTGTTGGCTTGAGTGTCAAAGAGGCATCTTTACACATCTCGGTGATATTTTATGAAAAAGAAATCTGTAAAAATTTTGACAGACATGTGTTTCAACACAGCCATATATTTCAGGGATATATCCTAAAGATACGATCATGCCTGTGTGTTGACATCTCTGAAGAAAGATGTTGTCACAAAATTGATTGTAAAAGCAAGGGCTGCAATGATATGTGTGCTTATCAATGGAGGACTGGTTATATTAATACAGCGGAATACCAGGAAAACAAAAAGAATGAGGTAGAGCTCTATCTAATGTCAAAGATTATTCATCAGCATACATCATCCCTGCATGTATGCAGATATTTAATAGTTTCCACTCTGGAGAGGGTTACCAAGGAGTCTAGGATGATTGGGAAACTTACCTTTCCTTCAATAGTGTCTTGATGCACACAAAGGGCCTAAAGTGAATACTCTCTTTAATCTAGAAAAAAATGGGAACATATTTTTCTGAAACCATCTTGTAGCAACTACACAAATATAGGTATTTTGATCATGCCTGTCTGTATCAAAAATATGTGTGTGGAGGGAGCTGGGGCCAGTGAGATGGGATTTAGTAAAAGCATATGCTCCCCACACCCCCTGCCAAAAAGAACATATGCCTAGTTATGCTAAGTGAAATTAGTCAGACAAATACTGCATGATATCACCTATATGTGGAACCTAAAAAAATGCAACAAACTAGTGAATACAGCAATAACAACAACAACAAAAAGCAGACTCACAGATACAGAGAACACACTAGTGGCTACCAGTGGTGAGAGGGAAAGGGTGGCAATACAGGGGCAGAGGAATCAGAAAGTAAGAGGTACAAACTATCAGGTGAAAAATAAGCGATGCTGTGCTTAGTTGCTCCATTGTGTCCAGCTCTTTGCGACCCCGTAGACTGTCCCCGCCAGGCTCCTCTGTCCATGGGCATTTTCCAGGCAAGAATACTGGAGTGGTTGCTATGCCCTCCTTCAGGGGAAATTCCCAACCCAGGGATCGAACCCAGGTCTCCCATATTGCAGGTGGATTCTAACTGTCTGAGCCACCAGGGAAGCCCAAGAACACTGGAATGGGTATCCTATCCCTATTTTATAAGCTATTAATATTTTATGATAACTGTAAATAAAGCATAACCTTTGAAGACTGTGTATCAATAAATAAATAAATAAATAAAGACTGTGTATCAGTATGTTGCACACCTGTAACATATAATATCACTGTACATCAACTATACTTCAATAAAAATGTTTAAAATTTTTAAATTAAAACAACAACAACAAAACTACATGCCAAGAAAACAAAGGAATTTGGAACAACTATGTTGTAAAAAGACACAGATAACCAAATACAGGTGTCCCAGATACAGATAACATGTAACTCTTAATAAATACAGTTTATCTGCATCCTATGAGATTTAATAGGCAATATTTTCATTTTTATTCAGATCTTATGCTATGGATTAAACATATTTTGTATAATATATGACTATGAATACCACTTACTTTTAGCTAGCATTATCTGGTATCTGATAATGTTCTTTTTTTTTTCCTTTCAACTTGATAGATTTTCTGGTTTAGTTTCATTTTTGGTAAACAGTATACGTCTGGCTTTTGTTATTCCTCCACCATGATATTTTCTTTCTCTTATTTTGTAAAACTAATCATTATTAACTTACAATAATAACTGATATATTTGGACTTAATTTCAATCATCTTAGTTTTTACACTATTTATCCTGATTGTGCTGTGCCGTTTAAGAGGAAAAAGGCAACAAAATTATATATGTACAATATGAACATATATTTTAAACAGTAAATGTAAAAATATACATTAGTGTGGGAGACCAGAGGGAAAGATATCTAAGTATTAATGATGTAATAATAGTTTGTCTTAAGTGAAATTATAGGTGGTTTGTTCTATTATTTTCTGTTTTTTAAATGTTGCATGATGAGAAGATATTATTTATAGGGTAAAAAAAAATTGGCCAGCAAATTAATATAAATTTTATTTAATGAATAAAACTGACAAGGAAGCTGATGAACCACTCCATTCCCGCTGGTTCTCCTCCCCTCATCCTGTCTGGAGAGCACTGGGGACTCCTAGGGAGTGTGTGTCTCCACTTACAGTCTCTGGATTGAGTTTTCCTTTTATGTCTACAAATGGCAGTGTCCTCACCTGGCCCTTGACTCCTCAGGGCGTGGGAGGAAAGGGGAGGGTGAAGTGAATGCTCAGGGCCTTATCCTGCCATTGAGTCCCCTTGAATATCAGCAGGATGTGGCCCTGAGGTTTTTCCTCCCCTGATTTCCCCAAACAGAAAATGCCATCCTCTGTCTAGACAGCACTTTGATGGATTGTGAACACAACTATATCACAACTTTATCTGAACTAGCTGAAAATGTTCTGCAGCCAACTTAAAATTTAATCTGTAGAGGTAAATGTTTGTTCACTCTTGGTTCCCAGCCTAAATGCAATTTGGCCGCCAATCCCTTTTGAAGTGCTTAGTCTGAATTTAATTTTGAGGCACCCATTATTTTTTTGGTAAATTCTTGGCACTGTTTGTAATGCCTTCTGATGTTGGTCCATACCTCTGATTAATGGGACTTTTGTCTTTTCATGTAGTTTAATATTTTCCCAACTTTTAAAATCTATAAAATCTCATACATTTTTCAAATGAATTAAACACAGTACTTAAAAACAGCAAGCAAAGGAAGCAATAGCCTTATTGTTTTAGAATGATGCATAGCTCCACCCAGGGATGTTTTGAAATCTTATTAAGTTCTGGACTGGACCAGCTATACAATTTGTAGGGCCCAGTGACAAGTGAAAATGCTGGGTTCATTTTTTTTTTAAATTATCAAGACTTCCAAGATAACAACAGCAAATCATTAAACCAATCTCAGGGCCCTTCTAAACAGGTGTGCTCAGTCAGGTATGACTCTTTGCAGTCTCACGGATTGTAGCCCACCGGGCTCCTCTGTCCATGGGATTTTCCAGGCAAGAATACTGGAGTGAGTTGCTATTTCCCACTCCAAGGGATCTTCCTGACCCAAGGATCAAACCCAAGTCTCTTGAGTCTCCTGCATTGATAGGGGATTCTTTGCCACTAGCATCGCCTGGGAAGCACCTTCTAAACATAGGGGCCCTGTGCTAATGCCCTGGTCGCATGTCCATAGAACTGGCCTTGCTTCCGAACATTTCTAATAAGTCCCACCCCACATTTGTTTCCATGCAAAATGCACTCACATCCTACTGAAGATATTTAATGTTGGAATCATTTGGGAAAGGATTTTGCTTTGAAATTTTGTATGTATGTGAAAATTGCTCAGTCGTGCCTGACTCTCTGCGACCCCATGGACTTTAGTCAAGCAGGCTCCTCCATCCTTGGGATTCTCCAGACAAAAATATTGGAATGGATTGCCATTTCCCCCTTTAGGGAATCTTCCCGACCCAGGAATAGAATCCAGGTCTCCTACATTGCAGACATATTCTTTACCGTCTGAGCCACCAGGGAAGTGAAATTTTGTGGCTACAAGCAATACATTTTCCTTGATTTATTAATATCTCTATCCATAGATATCCTTACAAATAGTGTATATGTTTAGAATTACTGTGTGGTGAGAAAATCAGGCCTTTCAAATCACTTTCACTAACATTTTTATAAACATTAAAATTGGCAATGAAAGGAATTATCATTAGTTGTCTTATATGAATATTTAATTAAATAACTGTTTCAATATTATAGTTTTCTTTTGATGTTTTGAAGCTGATGACTGTTTTTTAGACCCAGGTATTGGCATGAGTCCCAGAAACACTCAAGACTCCATGTACTATGACTAAAATGGGGGAAATGGTGCTAAGGATCCCACCCCTATTCTGATCCCACCCCTATTCATGTCCCCTTGTGAGAGCAGGCCAGCTTTCTCCCGATACATACACACACACACACACACACACACACACAGAGTAAAGGACACGGACAAAACACATGAGATTATGAAGCTGTCTTTGGCACAGAGGACATTTAGGGCCTTGTTTTCTCTTGTTCACCTAAAGTTAGAACTGAGTGTCTTGGTAGCTATGTTCCTTGTTAACAGACTTATCCTCACATCTTACTGGTTAAAATTGGGTTGCAAAGTCCACTGGCAAGGCAATGGAATCCCTAAAATGTCTAGATTCAATGCCTGAGGTGGTTGAATTCATCTTTTCTGAATCACAGGATGGTATGGAGTATAGAAATCAGAACAAAATTTGGTCTGGGTTAGAAAGGGAAACGGGTCACGCCCAGCAATGTCCTCTCTCCTACCCACTTGGCCAGATACCTACCTAATCTCTGTCAATTGAACTTACCCACACAAGAGTTTGACCTAGGAACTACTGATGCCAAGAGAGAAACCTAGACGGAATCCACCTGGCTTAGGTAGGTACTACTACAGTCAGTTTCCAGAGATGTGGAGGTCATGGTTCTAACAACAAGGTCCAAGGTCTGGAGCAAGTGTGGCCAGTGGCAGTAGCAAGGCCATCCTCACAAGCCTAGCTTGGTGGCAGGATTTCAGACATATTTTTCCTGTTGATGGACATAGCTTTCAATCCTAGTTCTTATCCCTACTGGACATTCTGTGAATTTGCAAAACCTGTAGTAACTTTCACCTCTGATTAAGTACTCACTGACTTCAGTTTCTCAGTCATGTCTGACTCTTTGCAACCCCATGAACTGCAGTACACCAGGCCTCCCTGTCCATCACCAACTCCCAGAGTCCACCCAAACCCATGTCCATTGAGTTGGTGATGCCATCCAACCATCTCATCCTCTATCGTCCCCTTCTCCTCCTGCCCTCAATCTTTCCCAGCATCAGGGTATTTTCCAGTGAGTCAGCTTTTCACATGAGGTGGCCAAAGTATTGGAGTTTGAGCTTCAACATCAGTCCTACCAATACCCAAGACTGATCTCCTTTAGGATGGACTGGTTGGATCTTGCAGTCCAAGGGACTCTCGAGAGTCTTCTCCAACACCCCAGTTCAAAAGCATCAATACTTCGGTGCTCAGCTCTCTTTATAGTCCAACTCTCCACATCCATACATGACTACTGGAAAAACCATAGACTTAACTAGACGGACCTTTGTTGACAAAGTAATGTCTCTGCTTTTCAATATGCTGTCTAGGTTGGTCATAACTTTCCTTCCAAGGATTAAACATCTTTTAATTTCATATCTGCAATCACCATCTGCAGTGATTTTCAGAATCCATAAAAATAAAGTCAGCCACTGTTTCCCCATCTGTTTCCCATAAAGTGATGGGACCAGATGCCGTGATCTTAGTTTTTTGAATGTTGAGCTTTAAGCCAACTTTTTCACTCTTTTCTTTCACTTTCATCAAGAGGCTCTTTAGTTCTTGTTTGCTTTCTGTCATAAGGGTGGTGTCATCTGCATATTTGAGGTTACTGATATTTCTCCCGGCAATCCTAATTCCAGCTTGTGCTTTCTCCAGCCCAGCATGTCTCATGATGTACTCTGCATATAAGTTCAATAAGCAGGGAGACAATATACAGACTTGATGTACTCCTTTTCCTATTTGGAACGAGTCTGTTGTTCTGTCCAGTTCTAACTGTTGCTTCCTAATCTGCTTACAGGTTTCTCAAGAGGCAGGTCAGGTGGTCTGGCATTCTCATCTCTTTCAGAATTTTTCACAGTTTAGTAGGTTGGATTCTATTTCTTATAGATCTGAACCTGATTATCTGTCCCTTTCAGAGGGCTTAAGTCAGATAACCATATGTGAAAACACCATGCAGAATTCAGATACACAAGAGAATTTCATTTCACTGGTGCTAATTTATAGCTTTCATGCCTGCTTGCTTGCTGAAGTGCTTCATTCATGTTTGATTCTTTGAGACTCTGTGGACCATAGCCTATCAGACTCCTCTGTCCATGGGATTCTCCAGGCAAGAATACTGGAGTGGGTTGTGGTGCCCTCGTTCAAGGGATCTTCCTAACCCAGGGATCAAACCTGCAACTCATACGTCTCCTGCATTAGTAGGTGGGTTCTTTACCACCAGCACCACCTGGGAAACCCAATTTACAGCTTATTTGTCCAGGAAATCTTCAGTTTCAGCTTAGACTTTCTCACTTGAATGACCCAAAACTGAACTCAGAATCTTCAACTGTGCTTCCTTGGGAGTTGCTTTAAATCTTGCAAATGAAGGAGTGGCCTGGTTCACTGAGCAAGACAGCTCCTTCCTCATGATTTGTATAATGCTCTTCCCTCCCTCTCTTTGAGGGTGGCTTCTCAGGGAACTTCCTGGGAAGGTGGGAGGGGGAGGCTCCATGCTGAAAGAGATAGTTCCACAATGGATGAAAGACAGTCTTTCCCTATTTCATAATCAAGCTAAGTTCCATCATCACATCCATCCATTCAGCGAAGATATGGTTGCCCGGTACTAACAAATGGGTTATTGGAGGACATCTCAGGATATGATGAATCTGTTAGTGTTTGGATACTATCGACGAACATGATACAGTGTATGCAGACTAGAGATAACATACTCAGAATAGAACAGGGTAGAAGTCTCTACTGGCCATTGGTATTCGTGTGTGAGTATTATAGGTTGCAGTCTTGACTTGGCATCCTCACGTCATCTTGAGTGAACTTCCTAAGAGTATGAGGCAACCATACACCTGAGAAGAAATACACATGTGGAATGGTCACAGAATGGTCTGAAAGCCTTCAGACACCTGGAGACTTTTATGAGTTAGAGTGTGGTGAGGAGGCAAGGATGCCTGCGTATGCTACAGGAGCAGAGATGTGGGTCTGAAGATCCTTCCTGCAACTCCTTCCTGGGCTCAGGCCCCTATCGGTGCTGCCAGGAGGTAGACTTTCCTTTGAAGCTACCTATGTGTAGAGCTCAAATCCATTTACTCCATCATCACTATCTTGGCCAATCCTGGTAATCAGCGCAGTGTATCTCCTTGTTTCAGTTCTCCATCTGCTCTATTTGTACCCCCCACACACCCCCAATTCCCTTTATTCCTTCTACTCTAGAGGAACCACATGGAAAATATATTAACAGTTCCTAACACTGTGGAAGTCACAAGACCAGTCCTTGAATAAACTGTTTAGAGCTGCTATCAGGCACAGACATCTGGCAAAGACTCATGTGGAGCTTTGAGTGCCAGAAATGGCCTCATTCTTCATGGAAGCGACTGAGAAGCCTGGACCAAAGAATCATATAATACCATCGCAAGATTCAAGTCACTGAATTACTCTAACATATCACTGCACGTGCTGAGATTTGCAATATTGCTGTGAGTTTGTTCTCTTTGCCAAAGAAAGTGATAGAAAAGTTTGCAGCTGCCTCAACTCCTTTTGGGGGATCCACACAAATGATGCTAAAGCTGAAACTTTAGCCACCTCATGCAAAGAGTTGACTCATTGGAAAAGACTCTGATGCTGGGAAGGACTGGGGCAGGAGGAGAAGGGGACGACAGAGGATGAGATGGCTGGATGGCATCACTGACTCGATGGACATAAGTGTGAGTGAACTCTGGGAGTTGGTGATGGACAGGGAGGCCTGGTGTGCTGCAACTCATGGGGTCCCAAAGAGTCAGACACGACTGAGCAACTGAACTGAACTGAACTGAACACGACTGGCTACCATGATACTCTTGGTGTTGCCCACTGAACTTCAAGACCCTCAAAATCCTTGATTTTACTCTCACTTAGTCAGTCCAGAGTTAGGACTCCAGGCTCTCACTGCCAAAGACCAAAGTTCAATCCCTGGTCAGGGACAAAAACCCCACAAACCAAGGGTGCGGCCAAAAAGACTTTTAAATCTTCCTTCAAACTGAAGATCTGAAAATTCAAAGTGACTTGGTTTTGCTAATTTTCCTAACACATATATTATTTCAAAGTAAAGTAAATGTGTATCTAAAAAATCTAAGTTATGCAAGATCTAAGGAGAACAATTTTATAATATTAACAGTATCAGTTGTATCTTATATGAAATAGGTATTATTTTAATGTATTAACTGCATTTTTCCAAAGACACTGTTAGGAACAGATATGTGCCTTTATTATGTATAATAATTTAAAAGTTACATACAAAATGCTTCACAAGCTTTAATGTTCACATGATCTGGGAATCTTGTTAAAATGTTGATTCCAGTTCAGCAGGTTTGGGTTGAAGCCTGAGAACTTGTATTTTTTTTCCTCTCTCTTTCTTTCCTTTGTTTTATTAACCATACTGCATGGCTTATAGGATCTTAGTTCCCCAACCAAGGATTGAACCTAGGCCCTTGGCAATGAGAGCTCTGAGTCTTAACCGCTGGACCACCAGGGGACTCCTGAGAACTTGTATTTCTTCCATTCTCCCATGTGATGCTGCTGCTGTTGATTCATGGGCCACACAGGGTACAGAGCATTCAATCTGCCTTCAATCATTATTTCAATTGAATTTTTTTAAAAATGCTCCAAAAAGTAAAATAGTGACTTAACATTTTCTTCTTGCTGCTAGGATGTCTTAGTTTGTTTAGAATATACTCAAAACATCTTTAAAATCTCTCTCTTTCCATATGGTTATCAGTCTCCTGCTTAGATAGATAGTACTTATTAGCATAGGAATCTGAGAACTTCAGCTGATAAAGAAAACCTTTGTTTACTTGATCTTCAGAAATCAGGCCAGAAGCCAGCATTTGTAAAGCAAAATTAGGTTCCCATGGTAATTTCAAAGCTTGGCCTCTTTTGCTGCTGCGTAGGATAGGAAAACTCCGGAGGTGGACTTTAAAGCTCTTTGTGAGTTAAATCCTGTTTGGCAGCTTCTTAACTCCTCCGTATTTTGTGCCTGTTGTATCCAGGATTCCTCTTCCCCTTCAATGGTTTCAGATGAGATCTTCTGCCCCCTTGAACAGCTTGTGAAGTCCTTGGGGCCTGTTGTCTGATTCCGTGTGTCACACGTTCATCTTTATAATCCCTCTTGTCTTCTGGAGCAACAATGGGAATGGTCTGGTGTTGGAAACTTCTGTAAGATAGTCACTCTTACATAACTGCACGATGTCATTTTTGCGCCCCTGTAATGCCTTTGTGATAGTGCAGCCCTTCCTCCTTTGACACTTGGCATGGAAGAAATAGGAGACCACACAAAGTACAAAAGGAATGAAGGAATGGAATTCCTGGAGTTTTCAGCACGGAGGGCACTGGTGCTGGCAAAAGAGCACAGTCTTCAAGAAGACTTAGCCAACCAAGTTACCCTCCGCAGAAGAGAGACGGAAACGCAAGTCAGAGGAGGGCAGAGGTCTGGGAACAAGAGGCAAAGAGTTGGCGATCTCTGTCCCCAGTGGTCACCATCCTCAAAATAGAGGGGGTACAGGATACTGTCAGGCGAGTGTATACTCCTCGGTTTTTGTCTCATCACACAAAGATTTGGAGTGACGGACATTAAAGCCCCCCTCGGCGAGTCACAGCTCTCGGGTCTTGGACAGACCGTGTTATAGCTCTCAGGTCTCGAATGGACTGTATTATAGCTCTTAGACAAATCAATGTTACAGCTCAGTGTTACAGCTCTATTTTATTTAGAAGATAGCAGGAAAGCCCATCTTCAAGTCGTGAGGGCACGTCGATCCAAAGACACGAAGAGAAGAGCACCCCAGCAAGTGGGAGAGTGAGAGAGCGAGAGAGAGCTAGCTTTGGCTCTTCTTTTTCTGTTTTTCTCTTCCCGGCCCTGTCCTATGCAAATTGGGCCAGCCAGGAGTGTTGTTTGTTTTACCTGAAGTCCTCACTGTGGTCCTCGGACCTTCCTTTGTTCTATTTTTGCTGGCTTTTCTCTTCCTTATCTTTCAGCCACTGCTATTCTGTACTCCTTTTCCCTATTCTAACTACCTAACAATATGATAGAAACCCCTTCAAGTATGTGTAGTGGCTTACCTCCTGCTAGAAGCCAGGTGAATTGGCAGCTTTGTAGAGGAGATTCCCATGCCATCAGCCTGTGTTACGAGTGAAGTAGAAAACTCTCACTTCCCACTTGGGAAAAAATCAGAAAGTGAAACTGTCGTAGGACCCTCTTCCAGGGTCCAAGCTCTTGTCTAACACTTGGAAATGAACTGTCCAAAGAGACACCTGTGCTGATAATGCAAGAGACTTTATTGGGAAGGGGCACCCGGGTGGAGAATAGGCAGGTAAGGGGAACCTAGGAGAACTGCTCTGCCACATGACTCACAGTCTTGGGTTTTATGGTGAGGGGATTAGTTTCTGGGTTGTCTCTGGCCAATCATTCTGACTCAGGTTCCTTCCTACTGGTGCACACATCACTCAGCTAAGATGGATTCCAGCGAGGAGGATTCTGGGAGGTTGGTAGTGTTGCTGGCACATTTGAGGTTCTTTATTAGCCCTGAAAGATTCTGAGATAAAGCAGAGAGGTTAATAAAGTGAAAGCTTATTTAAGCAAGGATATGCTGAGAGCAGGTAGACAAGAGAGGAGCTGTGGCCCTGGGTCTTTGGCAAGCTGGATCTGAGGGGCAAACAAATAAGGGGCAGAATATTCACTGAGAAAGGATGGGTTTGGAGGTCAGTGTCCCTGTTTTTCATCCCAGCTCCATTGTCAACTATGAATTGGCACTTGCCAAGAGCATTTGCCCTGGCCTGCTGCCTACTGAACTTTGACATTCCCTGAAGGAAATCCCTCACTGCCTCTTTGGAGCAGCCTCTCAGAGCTATTTGAGGTGCTCTCTCCCGGTCTGCAGTCCTCATTTTGACCCAAATAAAACTTAGCTGACAACTCTCCATGTTGGGCATCTTTCTAGTCAACAACAGCTTTCTTATAAAGGTACCAATATAAGAAGGACAGGTGGCTGGTGCTCCAAAACCCCTAACTCCTGGATGGTTTCTTTCAGGGAAATTTTCTGTAGGCAAAATCTGGGGGGAGGGCTGCAGGTTGTGTGGGTTTCTTCTGGTTGATTGGTGGTAAGGCAACAGGGCGGTGCTCCGGGAATCTAGTGTTCAGCCTGAAGTTACCTCCTCCACCGTTGGATCATTGAAAAAGCGAGAGGGTTCCAAAAAACATCTACTTCTGCTTTATTGGGACTTCCCTGGTGGCTCAGATGGTTAAGTGTCTGTCTACAATGCGGGAGACCCGAGTTCAATCCCTGGGTCGAGAAGATACCCTGGAGAACGAAATGGCAATCCACTTCAGTACTATTGCCTGGAAAATCCCATGGACAGAGGAGCCTGGTAGGCTACAGGTAGTCCATGGGGTCGCAAAGAGTCAGACACGACTGAGCGACTTCCTTTCACTTCTGCTTTATTGACTATGCCAAAGCCATTGACTGTGTGGATTACAATAAACTGTGGAAAACTCTTCAAGAGATGGGAATACCAGACCACTAGGCCCGCCTCTTGAGAAATCTGTATGCAGTTCAGGAAACAACAGTTACTACAGACTGGTTCCAAATAGGGAAAGAAGTACGTCAAGGCTGTATATTGTCACCCCGCTTATTTAACTTATATGCGGAGTGAGTACATCATGCAAAATGCTGGGCTGGATGAAGCACAAGCTGGAATGAAGATTGCTGGGAGAAATATCAATAACCTCAGATATGCAGATGACATCACACTTAAAGCAGAAAGTGAAGAAGAACTAAAGGGCCTCTTGATGAAAGTGAAAGAGGAGAGTAAAAAAGTTGCCTTAAACCTCAACATTCAGAAAACTAAGATCATGGCATCTGGTCCCATTACTTCATGGCAAATAGATGGGGAAACAGTGGAAACAGTGACAGGCGTTATTTTGGGGGGCTCCAAAATCACTGCAGATGGTGACTGCAGCCATGAAATTAAAAGACGCTTACTCCTTGGAAGAAAAGTTATGAGTAACCTAGATAGCATATCAAAGAGCAGAGACATTACTTTGTCAACAAAGGTCTGTCTAGTCAAAGCTATGGTTTTTCCAGTAGTCATGTATGGATGTGAGAGCTGGACTATAAAGAAAGCTGAGTGCCGAAGAATTGATGCTTTTGAACTGTGGTGTTGGAGAAGACTCTTGAGAATCCCTTGGATTGCAAGGAGACCCAACCAGTCCATCCTAAAGGAAATCAGTCCTGAATATTCATTGGAAGGACTGATGCTGAAGCTGAAACTCCAATACTTTGGCCACCTGATTCGAAGAGCTGACTTATTTGAAAAGACCCGGATGCTGGGAAAGATTAAAGGCAAGAGGAGAAGGGGGTGATAGAGGATGAGATGGTTGGATGGCATCACTTACTCCATGGACATGAGTTTGAGCAATCTCTGGGAAATAGTAGAAGACAGGGAAGCCTGGCATGCTGTAGTCCATGGGGTTGCAAAGAGTAGGACACCACTGAGCGACTGAACAACAACAACGAGGACTTCCCTGGTGGCTAAGTAGTAAACAATCCATCAGCCAGTGGAGGAGACAACAGTTCAAAGCCTGGGTCAGAAAGGTCCCCTGGAGAAGGAAATGGCAACCCAATCTAGTATTCTTGCCTGGGAAATCCCATGGACAGAGGAGCCTGGCAGCCTACAGTTTGTGGGGTCCCAAAAGAGTCAGTAAACTGTGGAAAATTCCTAAAGAGATGGGAATACCAGACCACCCGACCTGCCTTTTGAGAAATCTGTATGCAGGTCAGGAAGCAACAGTTAGAACTGGACACGGAACAACAGACTGGTTCCAAATAGGAAAAGGAGTATGTCAAGGCTGTATACTGTCACCTTGTTTATTTAACTTATATGTAGAGTACATCATGAGAAATGCTGGACTAGAAGAAACACAAGCTGGAATCAAGATTGCAGGGAGAAATATCAATAACCTTAGATATGCAGATGATACCACCCTTGTGGCAGAAAGTGAAGAAGAACTAAAGAGCCTCTTGACGAAAGTGAAAGAAGAAAGAGAAAAAGTTGGTTTAAAAGTCAACATTCAGAAAACAAAGATCATGTCATCCAGTCCCATCACGTCATGGGAAATAGATGGAGAAACAGTGGAAACAGTGTCAGACTTTATGTTTTGGGCTCCAAAATCACTGCAGATGGTGACTGCAGCCATGAAATTAAAAGATGCTTACTCCTTGCAAGAAAAGTTATGACCAACCTAGATAGCATATTCAAAAACATTACTTTGCCAACAAAAGTCCGTCTAGCCAAGGCTATGGTTTTTCCTGTGGTCATGTATGGATGTGAGAGTTGGACTGTGAAGAAGGCTGAGTGCCAAAGAACTGATGCTTTTGCACTGTGGTGTTGGAAAAGACTTTTGAGAGTCCCTTGGACTGCAAGGAGATCCAACCAGTCCATTCTGAAGGAGATCAGCCCTGGGATTTCTTTGGAAGGAATGATGCTAAAGCTGAAACTCCAGTACTTTGGCCACCTCATGTGAAGAGTTGACTCACTGGAAAAGACTGATGCTGGGAGAGATTGGTGGCAGGAGGAGAAGGGGACGACAGAGGATGAGATGGCTGGATGGCATCACTGACTCGATGAACGTGAGTCTGAGTGAACTCCAGGAGATGGTGATGGATAGGGAGGTCTGGTGTGCTGCAGTTCACGGGGTTGTGAAGAGTCGGACACGACTGAGCGACTGAACTGAGCTGAACTGAATTGAACTGAAAAGAGTCAGACATAACTGAATGGCTGAGCGCGCGCACACACACACACACACACACACACACACACACACACACCCACAACTCAGCATGTGGTTAGCCCCAAGGGATAAATTAAGCAGTATGTGAGCTCATGTATGGTTAGACCCACTCCCCAACCCAAGAGAAGGGATGGTTTAAGCCCCCTTGAAATATGCCCTCCAGGTGGGAGAGGCCATGGTAACCATGTGCTACCCTCCCTCAACCTGCCCTCCACCCCTTTTGGCCAGGAGACCAGAAATATCTTAGAAACATGGCAAACCTGGAGCCTGCAAGGTGAGTTATTCCTAAGAAGAAGGGATCCCACTGGGTGATGCCAACCACCCATCTACCATGAAGCTCCAGGGGGTCACTCTGTGGGGACTTCACACTCGAGTGGAAGGGGCCCTGAGCCCCAACCTGTGGGGGAGACAACCTGGGCAAATGGATCCACTCGAGTACTGGTATGAACCACTCTCTGACCTGAAGCTTCTCTTTCAAAAAGCAACCAAAGTGTTGCCTAAAAGAGCAGACTAATAGTAGGAATCATTGTGCTCAGAGGGCGGCCAGTGACCTTGGCTGGGGGAACCACACAGCACTGTCACCATAAAAACAGTAACCGCCACCATGACCCATCTCCAGGAGGCAGGAGAGGTCCTGCCCTTCCCCAAGGGCCCTGAGGACCCCACACTCACCAGGAAGCTGCAGGAGCCAGACCTTCCCCATCAGCGACCTCAGGGCGGGAAACACAGGAGGGACATGTTACCCGCAAAGCCCATCAACAGTTCCCAGGGAGGAAACATAGAGTCTGGTCATAAATAAAATCTAGACTTTTTCTTTTCCTTTGTACTTTGAGGAGGTTCCTGTTCAAAGCAGAGGCTTTGTACCTAGGCCTTCAGAGCAGAGTCCCTGGTGTGAAATGCTTGCACCTTGGCTGGCGGGCTGTATGCAGAAACATCGCGTCCTGCACTGTAATTCGAACTGGCATCTAGGGATGCCAAGTGTGTGCAGAGGCATTGCACCCATCACTGTAATTCGATAGGGCAGCGAGGGGCCATGTGCAGAGTCACTGCATTCGCACCGTGATTTTAGATGGTGTCCAGGGGGCATGTGCAGAGATGCTGCCCCTGGCAGTGCGATTTGGAGCCGTGGAAAGCCGCGGGTGCACATGTGCGCTTGACCCACAAAGCTCCAACTGCCTCTTGGCGAACTGCAACCAACTAAAGCAGCGAGTCCAAGTGCCTTCAGGGGGAATGAAAGTGAAAGTGCGAGTTGCTCATGTCCAGCTCTTTCCAACCCCATGGACTATATATAGCCTGCCCAGCTTCTCTGTCCATGAGATTCTCCAGGTAAGAATATTGGAGTGGGCTGACCATTCCCTTCTCCAGGGTGTCTTCCCGACTTAGGGATTGAACCAGGGTCTCCTGCATTGTAGGTCGATTCTTTACTGTCTGAGCCACCAGGGAAGCCGGCCTTCAGGGCGAGTGTGTGCTAAAGGGTAAACTCTCCCCCTCCTTTTCTTATCAAAGACTGAAACTTTGCTGTGCATCTCATCTGATTCCTCTGTGGGTACCAGTGGAAGGACCTCTGTTGATGTCTGACTCAGGAGGGTCAGTAACATAACAGAAAGAAATCAAACCCTCTTCTGCCCAGTAATGGTGTGTTAGTCTGCTAGAGACCTAGAGAAGGGAAACTCGCTGGAATAGCTAAGAAAATTATTTCTTGATACGAGTTGGTCTGCATTGGCCCCTTTAAAAGTAATATTTACTTTGGGAAATTCATGCCTCCCCTCCTGATAGAAGGCAGGTGAGGATTATAGACCTTCTATCAAGAACCTGATTCTCAGGGAGGTGGGATTTTTGTTTGTCTGTTTTTTTTTTTAAAGGTGGGATTCTTGGAAGGAAATCCTTTGTCTGGGAGACCCAGGCTCACACTAGAGCCAGGAGCCAACTGTATCAGATGATTTCTCCTTCAGATACTCCCACCCTACTGACCTGAGCCCCAGGAAACACCCCCGTCACTCAACTGAGTAATTTAGACTCAAGACTTGGTGACTGGGCAGGGGAATGGAGCTTAATTTAGGAGATGAGACCTTTATGGGGGGGATGAAGTTTTCCCATGAGGATTGGTCTCCTGTAGGAGACAGAGATTCATGTGAACAGAGTGGAAGGGGGCTCTCAGTAAAAAAACAAGGGCAAGAGGGATGGTGTTGCCCTGGGGCGTTCCCATGTAGGGATTCTTTTCTGCTAAATGACCAAGTGTTATGTGATCTCCCTTTCAGAACCTGGGAAAAGAAAAGTTGTGAAAAACTTTAGCCGTTTCCATTCTGCAGTGAAATAAATACCCTTTTGACTTTACTCCAGCTCTTGATTTAACTAAATGAGAACACCCTGGCCCAGTGCAGGGCTGCAGTTTCAGGGCGGCTGACGGATAGGATGGTGAGATGGGAAGGGGAACAGTCTCCCCAACTCCACTCACCGACTTACTGGGGAGAGAGCCTCATCCTGTCAAGTGGACCGTGACTCAGAAACTCAGGTCCTGAGAGCAGTCATGTGAAGAGGACAAGCAGGAGGTGAGGGGGAAATTGCCCGCAGTAGCAGGGAGCTTTTCTTAGTGCACAGCTCAGGAGCACCAGGGAGAGTGAATCTGCTGTCTGTCACTACTTCAGCCACCTGAGACATAAGTGGCCTAAAGCAGTGGTCACTTATTCATTACTCACCACAATTGTGAGGCTGATGAGCAGGGCTGTTGCTGGCCTCCTGGGCTCACTCACAGGCCTGCCCACAGCCGGCGTCCCCGCTGGCACTGGGTGTCCAGACGGGCCTCATTTCCACCGTGGGCTGAGTTGGGATGGCTGAAAGAGCTGAGGTGGCTTGGGTTCTCTCCCCACATGGCCTCTCACCTCAGACTGCTGACAGCTCAGAGGTCAGGGAGGGAGTCTCTGATGGAGTTACCTGTGAGCTGAGGTCTCCTAAAGGATTAGAAGGCTGCAGTGAGCAGGGAAAAGTGGAAGGGGCTGGTAAGAGGGAGGAAATGACATATGAGGGAATAGCAGGTGCCAAGACCCTGTGAGGTAGTAAGAAACACGACATTTTCTAGAAAAACAGGAATAAATAGTTTGGTTACTGCACAGAACACAAGAAAGGAGGGAGGGTGAGTGCCAGGTCATGCAGGTTCAAAGAGTGGAGGATTTTTTGGTTAATTCTAACAGGAAAAAATGGGAAAGATTAAACAGTTTTAAGGAATGGCATGACATGATACAAGTTGCCTTTTAAAGAACGAGCATGGTTAAGTTTTTGAGGTTTTTCAGAGAGACTGAATGTGGGCTTTGTCAACCTCAGCACCACTGACATTTTGGATTAGATAATTCATTATCAGTGGTGGGAGCTGTCCTATACATTGTAAGACGTGTAGCCGTGTCTTTAACCTTCACTCATTAGATGCCAGCAGTCCTTGCCCACCCGCTGCTTAGTTGTGACAACTAAAAATGTGTCTAGATTTTGCCAGATATCCTTGGGGAAGCCAACTTCTTATTGAGAACCACTGGGCTGGAGTGAATTCAGGGCTCTTTTGCTCACTATGAGTGTGTCTTCCAAGAGAGATACTTATCACCTGGGATTGGATGGTGGAGGTATGGAGCTGAGATGAGCAGATGAGATTAGAGATTCAAGATCACCGCAGTAGTATTTGGGTGGACAGACCCCAATCCCACGCCCCCACTTTTTTTTTCGTCAACCAGTCCTCAGTCTCCTCTCTGTTTGCCTCCTTCAATGTTCTTGCTGCTCAGAGAAAAGAATCTGGTCTTGTTTGTGTCGGGAAGTACTCATAATCAGAGGGCAAAAGGATAACGTGTGAGATATAAAATTGATTTTCACTCCTTTGTTGTTTGTGGATTCAAGACTTATGTAGGGTCAAAGTCTGATCAAGGAATTGATTGAAGATCAGGAAGGCAGGGTGTTTCCAGGGTTATTCTGAATGAGAGGAGTCTAGACATTTGGAGAGCAAACCACAAGACAGTAGAGAGAGGACTCTCAAATGAACTTGTGTGAGGCGCTGGCAGCAAACCTTGGCAGTGAGAGCTGCAATTGTCCAGTGTTCCAGCCATCAGCCCACCTGTCTGCAGAGGCCAGCGCATCCTTTTTATTACAGCAGTGCCCTCCTCCCTTTGGTTTTTACACAAAGACTAATAATTCTCTATCCTGTGCCTGTTTGTAAGGAAGCATTGTGAGGAGCAGTGAGTTACCAACCCTAAAACACTTGGAATTCACCTGATAAAAGACCCTGCCCTGATTTTTCCACCAAGAGAATACAGTTTTCTGTAGGAGACGAAAGGTTGTATTTTCTGCTCCTGTAAGGAAAAATAGAAACCAAAACCTCTTTCAAATCAAAGCATCTTTCTTGAGTCAACAGCGCCTCCTGAGCCTCCAGCCAAGTCCGTGAAAAGGCTTTGTTAGGTTATCTAAAGCATCCGGGGTTTATAAAGGTCATCATATCATTCACGCTGAGCTTGAGAAGTCTGTCCTTTCTCTGCTTTTCACATGCAGAGGAAATTGAATGAGAAATTTTTATTTCATTTCTACCCTCTTCCCACTCTTTTCTTTCTGACTTAATGAATGTAGTCACCCAGAAGGTCATCAGTCATGTTACGGTCTATTTTACTGTAAAGTATGATTTTTAAATTCATGAAAATATAATCACATAAAATTTAGAGAAGCATATGAAGAACTGAAAGTCAATTCTTTTCTTCATGGTCAGAAGGCTGGTGCCTTTCCTTCCACCCCCCCAATTTTTCTCCTGGACAAAGGAGACCATGGACCATCACCACAAACCATACAGCCAGCGGTCAGGACAGAGTCCTACCAATTCTCACTTAGAAGTGAGCAGAAGACTCTTCAATTACATTAATAATTACATTATATTAATAAATTACATTATATTAATTACATTAATAAATTAGATGGGTTGGCAGAAATTAAAAATTACTATGTGGTAATCATCACAACAGTAATAATTACAAGTAAGAATAAATGCTAAAATTAATAGGCAAAAAACAGATGAGAAACAGGATATCTGCAGAGTCTTAAAGTATTAACACAGCCCCACTACTCCCTTAGTAAGGTGAAAGGGAAATAGGACATTTACAGTGGAGAAATCTGTGATCGAGTTAACAACACTATGTTGAAACATCATGTGTCTTCAATAAGATGTCAGCTCGACTGGCTACAGAGTGCCCAGATTACACATTTCTGGGTGAGTCTGTGAAGGACTTTTGGATGGTCAGCATTTGAATAAGTGACCTCTGTAAAGTATATTACCCTCCCCAGTGTGGGTTGCCATCATCTGACCTGTTAAGGGCCTGAATAGAAGCAGGGCAGAAGACAGAGGAATTCCCTCTTTTTCTTTTTTCCTGTCTCACCACTTGAATGGATGTTTCATCTCATCTTCTCAATCCTTGGACTGATATTTACACCTTTACCTCCTCTGGTTCTTAGACCTTCTTGGAACTTGGACTGAATCATATTACTGGCTTTCTTGGGTCTCCAGTTTGCAGATGGCAGATAGTGGGACTTCTCAGCCCTCATAATCATGTAAGCCAACTCTTCATAATAAATCTTCTTTATAAAGGTCTAGACACATATAGGTATATGCCGATGAAAACATAGATCAATAGTTGATTTAAGAAAGAACTGGAAAATTCTATTGGTGCCAACTTGGGTATTATAACCCTGGAAGACAGTCTTCTAGAAAACAATGAGGACTCTTCTGCCCCATTAGAGATCAATGCACAGTTATGTGTGTTTTTGAGGCCAAGGGCAATTTGTCAGATGACGTATTGACAGTCACACAATCCAAATCTTCTGGTACAAAGTTGCGGGTCATCCTGACTCTTTACAAGATTAAGAAGGCAGGTTATCTCCTAAGGAGGTCTGCATGATACAAACTAGAGGGGAGGGAGGCGGCTCAAACATGCATAGAGAAATTTAAATTTTTCTTGTTTTGTCATAAAATATGAATCTTATTTCATTTTCTGTTGGTTCTTTTTCTCTAGAAGGGCACAACATCATTTCTGTGGTGCTCTTGCCAAAGGTGTGTAACCTGAATTTAATCATGAGAAGACAGTAGACAAGCCCCAAAATCACCAGGAAACTTCTTGTTGCCACATTCAATGATCATTTCTCATTCCAAGTTTTACTCAACCTGTAAGCATTATGTAATATTGTTGAACAGCTGTCTTTGAATCACTTTCTTCTCTTGCTCTCTGGGGCATAACTCTTTCAGTTCTCTGCCTATCTTATAGTCACCTCTTCTGATTTTTTTTCATCATCCTAACTTTTCTTTTTTTTTTTTAAGATTTCAAATGTTTTCCATTTAATTTAACTTTTCTTTTCATCCTCTGTACTGACACCCACGATGATCTCATTCACTCCCACGGCCTCTCAGCTGTAGGAGGACCAGCGATTACACACTTTCTAGGCAGCAGCAGTAAAGGAGGGTGAGATAAGGTCCCCAACAAATACCCTTAAATCTTATAAGTGCAGAACTCCTCCACTTATATTCCATCAGCCGAGATTTAGTCTCATGGCCACTCTTAGCTGGAAGGGCCGTGTGCCAAGCTGGAAACAAGGGTTCTATTATGATGAAATATGAGAATAATAACCACTGGAAAATTAATAACTCTTCTATAGGTGGCAAATATTATTACTCCTCTAGTTTAGACAGTGCAGAAGTCAGATCTAGAATAAAGTAAGTGGCTTATTATAAAATTAATCAGAAAGTGAAAGTAAAGTGTTATTCAGTGGTGTCTGACTCTTTGTGACCCCATGGACTGTAGCCTGCCAGGCTCTTCCATCCATGGGGTTTCTCCAGGCAAGAATACTGGAGTGGGTTGCCATTTCCTTCTCCAGGGGAGATTCCCAACCCAGGGATCGAATTGTGGTCTCCTGCAATACAGGCAGATTCTTTACCACCTGAGCCACCGGGGAAGTCAAAATGAATCAGATGGTAGCTCTGATAATAGCTGCTGTTCTGGATTAAATTCTTTCCTAGAGAAAACCGACATAGCACCTGCCACCCGATATGTAACTATTGAGGGGACGGTTTCTTTGCTCTCACCCAGTAAACAGGGAACATAATAGGCAGTTGACTTATCTTGATGTAGAATGACATAAAATGACAGAAGGCATTTTGCCACAATAGTCTGCAGTGACTTTTATCATCTCCTTATTACAGAGGGTAGCTGTTTGGTCCACTGCATTGATAACACTCTGCTGATAGCGCCTGCAGAGTAGGAAGTAGTAGTCTTTGCACCAAATGCTTATCTCGGGAGAAGTGACCTGCTGGAGTGTATCAGCCACACTCAGTGATAGAACTATATAAGCTGATGTGAAATAGCCCCTGTTAGCGAAATTTTGAGTGGTCTGTACACTTCATTACCCACCTTGCCTAGAAGGCATAGCCTGAGAAAGATGAACAGATGTGAATGTATATCCCCTTCCTCCCTTCCTTCTGACCTCCTTCCTTCCTTCCTTCCTGTTCTCTCTCTCTCTCTCTCTCTATCTATCTGTATGTTGGGGGAGTGTATAATTTCCTTGGTTCTGTCTTGCTATAGCAAAAATTTGAAGCTACAGATGGACCAGTGTTACAGCTGTTTTTATTTGGCAAGCAAATAAAAATACACCCTCCAGGCATGAGGGTGGGCGACCCAAAAGACGCCAGAGGCTCGATTTTGGCTCCTCTTCTTCTGCGTTTTTTCTCCTCTCCCTGGGCCTGCCCTGTGTAAACTGGGCTAGCCAGGAGAACAGTTTGCTTTACCTGAGGTTCTCACTCCTGTCCTCTGACCTTTCTTTGTTCCATTTTCGAGGGCTTTTCCTTTCTTTGTCTTTTAGCCACCGCTACTATGGACTCGTTTTTCCTATTCTAACTACCTGACACATCTGTCTATTTATCTATCCATCTATCATGGCTGCAGTTTTAGCCAGATTGTAGGAATTAATGGTTGGAAGATTAAAAAAAAAAAAGATTTATTTATTTATTTATTTTTGGCCGTGTGCAGTCTTCCTTGCTGTGCAGGCTTTTCTCTAGTTGTGGCAAGTGGGGACTTCTCATTGCAGTGGCTTCTCTTGTTGTGGCTCACAAGCTCTAGGGTGCTTGGGCTTCAGTGGTTGCAGCACGTGGGCTCACTAGTTGCAGCTCCTGGGCTCGAGAGAACAGGCTCAATAATTGTGGCACACGGGCTTCGTTGCTCTGTGATATGTGGAATCTTCCCGGATCAGGGATCAAACCCATGTGTCCTGCATTGGCAGGCAGATTCTTTACCACTGAGCCACCAGGGAAGTCCCTGGTTGGAAGATTTGTAACAAATTCTAGAGAAGAGACATATGAATGAATGGATGGATGGATCTCTCACATCATCCCACAGTGAGATAATATTTTTGTCCCATGTGATTGCTCACTGGGAGTCCTCACTGCTGAGTGTGTTTTAAAACTGGGTATTTCTACTCTACAACGGCTCTTTGCTCGGCCTCCTTAAGACCTGCTTAATGAGTTCATGAACAAAGTGGCAAAGGAGCTGGGGATGGAAGCCATGCCTAGATTCCAAGACACAGATTCCTTCTCATCAAGTTAGCTTGGCTGCTATCACTATGGAGTGTCCAGCTTGCCCCACAGCTGTAGCAACCAACCCCCAAACCTCAATATGTTTCCATACTGTCAAGGGAGTATGTAACTTCTTCAGTTCTGTCTCATCACAACAAAAATTTGAAGCGACAGACAGACCAGCATTACAGCCCTCGGAGGGACCAGTGTTATAGCTCTTAGACAGGCCAGTGTTACAGTTCCATCTTACAACTCAGTTTTATTTAGAAAGTAAAGGAAAATACTTCCTCGAGACATAAGGAAATGCTGACCCAAAAGACAAGAAGAGAAGAGAGGCCCCCAGCCCAATTTGGCCTCTCTTTTTATTTTTATTTATTTTTTTCCCCTCCTCCCACTGGGCCTTCCCAGAGTAAATTGGGCTAACCAGGACTGCTGTTTGTTTTATCTGAGGTCCTCACTCTGGTCCTCAGACCTTCCTTTGTTCTATTTTCGCTGGCTCTTCCCTTCCTTATCTTTTAGCCACAGCCATTCTGGACTCCTTTTTCCTATTCTAACTACCTAACAATACCACCAAAGGATATAAAGCCACCCGAGCTGTCTCCTGGAATATGATGCCTTGGGCCTTTCCAGTGTAACTAGGTCAGCAACTTGTCTGTAGTGGGATAGGCACATTCTGGATTTGGAATTGGTTTCCTTGTGAGCCATGCTAGTGCCAGCCCCACCATCTATGGCATTAACTGAATGCCTTTTACAAAGTCATGCATTCCACTCCAAAGCTGATTCTGATCAAGGGCACTTAGCCATGTGCATGAGCTATGGGGCTGCAAATTCTCTGCATCAGTTTCACTAGATTAGGTCTGATGAGCCCAGGGTCCTGACCTCCTCAGTATGGACTTTCTTCTAGTTTTAGCCCATCATCAACCAGACCAGACTTTTTTACACTCGATGGTTTTGCTTCCTCTTAAAGGGAGCACCTTCATCTATATTTCTATCCCCTAGCCCTGCCCCCTACGCTGAGAACTGGTGCTGCTTCTAGCTTCCAGAATTGTGAAAGAATTATTTCTTATAGGTGTGGTTGTTGCACACCACCCAGTTTGTGGTAATTTAGTATAACAACCCTAGGAAACTATAGCCATATTCATTCATTGATTTCAGAAATATTTATTGGGCCTCTACCATTCACCAAACACTCTTAAAGACACAAAGGAATACAAGAAAAAAACAAACAGATAAATAGGGTCCTTTCCAGCTTAGTAGAGGATAACATATAAAGAGGTGAAAATAAAAACAGCAACTTCAGATAATAGGGAGAGCTCTGAAATATATACAGCAATTAGAGATTTCCTTTTAAGGATACCAGTGCTTGATTTAGGGCCCACACTAATCAAGTATGACCTTATCTTTATATTTTATTTTTTTGGCCATGCAGAATGGCTTGTGGGATCTTAGTTCCCATCTCAGTGATATCACTGAGTTCTAACTACTGGACTGAGTTCTAACTACTGGTGAAATGAGTTTTATAATGGGCTTTGGGTATAGATGTAGACCCTCACTGGAGACTCAGTGGCACTCAAATGACATGAGTATACTAAAATATTTTAGATGGCATCCTGTCAACCACACCTTACATGAACAAGGTAGAAATGAGACTTTGAGAGATTTCCCTCCCTCTTCTTTTGGCCTGGATCTCAAGGCATGTTTCTGAAATGGTCTTGTGTGACCAGCTATGACTTCAGAGAATTTTGACTGCCAGTGGGTTAACTACTTCTTATCTCTAGACTGTGTATCAGTCTCAAATCAAACCTTTCATAAGGGTAGTTAGAGAACATATGAGGACAGGGAACCAGGACTTCACAGAGTTTACAGAACAAGTTATGTGAACTGTTTTGATGCTTGTGTGTGTGTGTATGGTCAGTCAATCAGTTGTGTATAAGTCTTTGTGACCTCGTGACTCTAGCCCACCAGGCTCCTCTGTCCATGGAATTCTCCAGGCAAAAATACTGGAATGGGTTACCATTTCCCTACTCCAGTGGCTCTTCCTGAGCCAGGGATTGAACCTGCGTCTTTTGTGTCTCCTGCACTGGCAGGCAGATTCTTTTCTGCTGTGCCACCTGGGAAACACTTGCTTGCTCATAAATGTTTGCTAATGACTGACTCTGCTCCTGACAGAATTCTGTCTGAAATCAGCTCTCATTAAAATTCTATAGCAAAAATTTTTTAAAAATTCTATAGCAAAATTATTGGGAAATAGTTAGCCTTTTTTTTTTCACAACTTTTGGCAACTACAGAATCTACCAAGAAGATCCTAATAGCTGTACACAGGCAACTGCCTGGGTAGTTCTCAATACCATGGGAAGAGTGCAAGGCAAGGCATGGACCATCACTCAGTTTACATTCTATTTCTGGTTTGTTTTTTTTTTTTGAACTTGCTGGACCACCAGAGAAGTCCCTGAACTCTCTTATTTGAGCCTGATTCTGAATGTTTCTGACCTCATACTGGGCCTGCACTTTCTGCTTTTCTCTTAGTCCCTTTGATTGATATTTTGGGTGGCACTGTCTGTTTTCTACTTCAGTTTCCTTCCAGATATTGCCTTTTGGCACATCCTTGACTCTAGGTGCTGCTGCTGAAATCAAGGCCTATCCACCTAGGAACAGCACAGTTCCCAGGAATTCTGCTCGAGACCAATGCCCCAATTTCTCTTGTCTAGTCAGATCACTTGGGCATATTGAGAGTCATGGGAAACCTTCAAGCCAGTTCCTATCTCAGTTGTTATATATACCACAGTAGCACTCAGCATAATATGACACAATCATTAACTTGGACTGCAAACTGAATTGAGAAAAACAAGAAGGTCTGACTTTAAATGATAAGCCTCAAAAACTTGCTAGGAGGGGTATATTGAATAGCACCCGGGACCATTATAGATGTACATTGGAATCTGAATAGTTGGGCTTTCGCCTGGGCCAAGCCCTCACTCCCTGAGCTACAAGAGTACATTCTTTGCCCTGGAGCTCGTCCGACTTGGAATTTGGAAACAACCAAGTTGAGTCAAGGTGTAGTTTGTGTTGTGTTCCCTTTCAGAATTCAAAGGTAAGGATGACTTAGCAAAAAAATTTTGATGCAACTTTTTTTTTTTAGTACGAGTGATGCAAATTTATTGATTTAGTTATAGATTTAAATCCGTGTCCTCTACAAAGTATAGGCAGAAGACAAGCTGTGGCCTGATATCAAGTGTATAAATAGGGATGTAAACTACAAGCAGTGTTGCTAAGATGTTAGCAAGACTGTCTTACAGGTTCCATGAACTGCGAATTCTTAAATACCTGGAAATACAGCCAGGTATTTCTGAGTCACTAAAGGGACCCAGGAGAGGTCTCCAGGGCTGGGATTAACCTTGGGCCACAGAGTAAACCTGATTCCTCCTGTTGACTGAAAACACCCCTGTCCTCACCCTTCTGTGGGAAGGTTCAAAGACCTGCTCTCCTAGCTGTGTTTTGTATTTGCCTTTCTATCATCTCTACTTGGTGATAATGAAGGACCATCCCAGAAACGCCAAGCCTTCACAAGAAGGCAATTTGAGAGGGGTGTGACGTGCAGGAAGTACTCCAGCCCATTGATTAGTACCTTGGTCTGGTTCTTGGAAGGCTGAACTGACGTGGGAACTAGAGGGCCGCACTGCAACAAAGGCCCGTCTAGTCAAGGCTATGGTTTTTCCAGTGGTCATGTATGGATGTGAGAGTTGGACTATAAAGAAAGCTGAGTGCCGAAGAATTGATGCTTTTGAAGTGTGGTGTTGGAGAAGACTCTTGAGAGTCCCTTGGGTTGCAAGGAGATCCAACCAGTCCATTCTAAAGGAGATCAGTCCAGGGTGTTCATTGGAAGGACTGATGTTGAAGCTGAAACTCCAATGCTCTGGCCACCTGATGTGAAGAGCTGACTCATTGGAAAAGACCCTGATGCTTGGAGAAGGAAATGGCAACCCACTCCAGTGTTCTTGCCTGGAGAATCCCAGGGACGGTGGAGCCTGATAGGCTGCCTTCTATGGGGTCGCACAAAGTCGTACATGACTGAAGCGACTTAGGAGTAGCAGCAGCAGCTGGGAGGACTGAGGGCAGATGGTTGGATGGCATCACTGACTCAATGGACATGGGTTTGAGTGGACTCTGGGAGTTGGTGATAGACAGGGAGGCCTGGCGTGCTGTGGTTCATGGGGTCGCAAAGAGTCAGACACGACTGAGCAACTGAACCGCCTGGAAGCACCAGGAAACCCCCTCTGGAGTGACTTTTCATGGTGCCCAGTGCGCTGACAGGACAGTGGTTCTCCCCACCCTTGAGTGAGATTTCCCTGGAGCTGTTGTCCTGGAAGAACAACAAACACCACACCCCTGAGAGACATGTGGTGTTTTCAGCTTACCCTCTTAACCACATGAAGAGAGCCACGGCTGCTCAAGAATGCAGAGAGAGGCTGCCCAGGGGCACCTGCTGAAACTGGGCATGGGGAGGCTCCATTGATTTCACAATTAGAGGCAGGGCTGGGGACTGCTGCCAGGTTTCCATGATCTTACTTTATCCCTGAGTCAACATGACTGGAAACTTTACTCAGCTAAGTGAGCCTTGGGTGCCCTGTACTCTCTCCCGTCTCGTAGTTTCATTATCTGTCTCTATAATGGTGCCCAGTGATCCCAGCCTTTGGCGCTGGAGGTGCCAATACCAAAGTTCTGGGAAGTTTACAAGAGAACATGCTTCCAAAGCAGGTGCTAGCATCAGGCACTGGCTTATCCCTGAACTCCAGGATACCTGTAAGAATCCTAACTGTTGGAGCAAGACCATGTAGTTAACTTGCTAGAAGGTGTCATTTCTTTTGGACTTTACAGTTCACACTGTGAGGAGAAGATCAGGCATTCCCCTCCCTGTTGTAGACATCTTAAACTTCTGAACTAGCTTTCCTACTACCAAAATGCAGGCCATTCTTCTTAATTATTTAAATTTTCTAATTTTTTATTGGAGTATAGTTGATTTACAATGTTGTGCTTATTTTAGGTGTATAGAAAAGTGATTCGGTTATATGTAGACATATACCTACTCTTTTAAGATTCTTTTCCCATAGAGACCATTCCAGAGTACTGAGTAGCGTTGCCTGTCCTCATTAGTATTGCAGGCCTTTCTTTTTTTAAAGTTTTTTTCAATTTTTAGCTGCTTCGTGTAGCATTAGGGATCTTAGTTCCCCGACCAGGGATCAGAACTGAACCCCTTGCATTGGGAACAGGGAGTCTGACATTGGGAACAATGGACTGCCAGGAAGTCCCCGCTGGCATTCTTAAAAAACTTGTCTTTCTTCTCCTCTCTTACCCTCTACCTTTCCTTCCCTCTCTGTCTCTCTTCCTGTCTCTCCCCTTTTCTATCCATTGCTGAGCTGCTCTCCTAATTCTGTAGTAGTCATCTTTGACACATGCTTCTCCCTTCTCTCTAATTTAGTTAAGCAAGTAGTCTGTTTATTACCCCCTTTGCAAGTCTCTGGGCTTCCCTGATAACTCAGTTGGTTCCGCCTGCAATGCAGGAGACCCTGGTTTGATTCCTAGGTCAGGAACATCCCCTGGAGAAGGGATAGGCTACCCACTCCAGTATTCTTGGGCTTCCCTTGTGGCTCAGCTGGTAAAGAATCTGCCTGCAATGCAGGAGACCTGGATTCAGTCCCTGGGTTGGGAAGATCCCCTGGAGAAGAGACAGGCTACCCACTCCACTGTTCTGGCCTGGAGAATTCCATGGACTGTATAGTCCATGGGGTTGCAAAGAGGCAGACATGACTGAGCAACTTTCACTTCACTTGCAGGTCTTTACATCCAACTCTTTTCCTGTGCCCTGGACACTGCTGTATTTTAAGCTCTTGAAGTGGGATTTAACTAACAGTCTACATATGAACATCATGCTAGCTGCAGAGATAAAAGTAAATATAAGATTTAGTACTTGTCAGCAAGTACACCATTGTGTGCTTTGGGCAAAATTTAAAAGATGGGGAAAGCTATATAGTTTCTTTCTTTTTTTTTAAAATTTTATTTATTTTTTAAATTACAATACTGTATTTGTTTTGCCATACATTGACATGAATCAGCCACAGGTGTCCATGATCTCCCAATGCCAAAGCCCCCTCCCACCTCCCACCCCACATCCTCTCCCTGAATCATCCCGTGCACCAGCCCCGTGCGTCCTGCATCCTGTATTGAACATAGACTGGTGCTTCATTCTTACAAGATAGTATACATGTTTCAATGCCGTTCTCCCAAATCATCCCACCCTCTCCCTCAGAGTCCAAAAGTCCATTCTATACCTGAGTCTCTTTTATTGTCTCACATAGAGGGTCTTCATTACTGTCCTTCTAAATTCCATATATATGTGTCAGTATACTGTATTGGTGTTTTTCTTTCTATAGAAACTATATAGTTTCTATAGAATAGATATTGAATGTGTTGCCTTAAAAATTTTTTTTTTGTGTGTGCTTGTTCAAAATATTTTTGCTGATCAGTGCTTTGATGGGACACTTACTCCCTGTGATCCTCAAGTCTTTCATCAAAGAAGTAAGTACCCACTGAAACCTACCAATCAACCAAGCCAAAAAGTCTGGTAATGACCTAAGTGATTAATAGAAGTTAATTTGTGTTATAAATATGGTTCACGACCTTTGAGTCACTTATTATGATTCTTCCCTTTATAGAGATTAGGAAATTGAGCTTGGAGAGCTTGAGTAAATTCCCCAAATGTTTATGGCATGAACTGCAAAAGGAGTATTCAGATGTAGGTGGAAGACCTGACTATAGATCTTAGGCTTTTAGCTACTACAGCAATGGCTTTCAACATATTGGACTGGGAGCCAATATGGAGTTAGAAATATATTTTGCATTGTGATCCAGTGTTATCTAAACTATTCAGATAGTGAAAATTAAGCACTGAAGGTTAAGTAAAGTTTTTCAAGTAAAGGACACAGCTAGACTTTGCACACAGAACTCTAGTTTCAGAATCTGTTCTCTTATATCAGTCACATGGTATCATGAAGTATGAGCTTACAGGATATGTTTAATGCTCATCCCATTTTGGATTGTAGGATATTTGCTTTAGCTTTGCCATTTGTAGTTTTCTGGGATGGGAAGCAACAGACTTCTCTTCTGAAATCACAGACATGATCTGGCATCATGGAGACAAGATGGACATGTTCTGGGGCCAAACATCCCATTTTTCTCCTTGTTGAACGAGTTCTGTGAATTCTCACAGAATTGACCAAAGAATGCACTTTGCCTTGACTATCAAGTTTCTATAATTTCAAATCATTAAGCAATTTACAGAATTAAATGCAGCACCTTAGGCTAACAGACTTTTAGAAATGATCTTATAATCTTATGCTATGCTATACTATGCTAAGTAGCTTCAGTCATATCCAACTCTGTGTGACCCTATGGACTCTATGTAGCCCGCTAGGATCCTCTGTCCATGGGATTATCCAGGCAAGAATACTGGACTGGGTTGCCATGCCCTTCTCCAGGGGAATCTTCCTGACCCAGGGATTGAACCTGCATCTCTTCTGTCTCCTGCATTGGCAGGTGGGTTCTTTACCACTAGCACCACCTGGGAAGCCCTATAATCTTATAGTCATACTTTTTTGGGGGTTGTACTGGGTCTTCAGCTCATGGGCTTAGTTGTCCCAAGGTATGTGGAATTCCTTGACCAGGAACTGAACCCTTGTTCCTTGCATTGGAAGGGCAATACTTAACCACTGGACCACTGGAAGCCTCTAGTCATATCTGTGTTTTTGGCTACTCTGCATGGGATCCTAGTTCTGTGACCAGAGATTGAACCTGGTCTCCCATGGCAGTGAAGGCACTGATTCTTAATCACTGGACTGTCAGGAAATTCCCTATAGTTATATCCTGTTATTATTTTTCACAAAACTATCTCACTAGATATTGGAAATGGTACACAAGAATGTTTCACTAGATATTTAATAATTTTGTTGATCTTCTCAAAGAGCCAGCTTTGGATTCATTTTCACACTTGTTTTGCTGTTTGCTATTTCACAACTTATACTTTGATCTTAATTATTTCCTTTCTTAATTTGGGTTTGACTGCTGTATCTTTTCTAATATATATATATAAAGGTATACTTTGCAGCTTGGATCTTACTTCCCTGATCATAGGATCGAACCTATGCCCCTGGAAATGGAAGCATAAATTTTTAAACACTGAACCACTAGGGAAGGCCCTTTTTCTAGTTTCTTAAAGAAAAATTGGAGGCTGATTATTTGGGGCTTTTTTCCATTCTAATATAATGCTGTAACTTCTCAAGGGCTGATTTGCTGGCATTCTACAAATTCCAACATACTCTGTTCTCACTTTCAATCAGCTCAAAATATTTTCTCATTTCCTCTTGATTTCCTCTCTGATCCAAAAGTTATTTAAAAGTATACTCTTTTATTTCCAAATATTTGAGGATTTTCCTTCCTGATATCTTTTTATTACTGATTTCTAATTCAATTCCATCATGGTCAGAGAATATTTTTTTTTTTTTTCTTTTTGAGAATATTTCTGATATGACTTGAGTCCTTTCAAATTCACTGAGACTTATTTTATGGTCTAGCTTGGTTAATGTCCTATGGGATTCTATAATTTGTCAGTTAGGTCACACTGGCTAATCATGTTGCTCAGATCTGCTGTATTCTTGCTGATAGTCTGTCTACATATTCTGTAAGTTACTGGAAGAGAGATTTGAAATCTCTGACAATTGTGGATTTATCTATTTTTCTTTGCAGTTCTATCAGGTTTTGCTTTCATGGATTTTCGAAACTGATATTCAGGGCATTAATATTAAAAATTATTAGGTTCTTCCATTGCAGAGAAGAAGCCAATTCTGATTCTAAGTTGGAACTGCTTCTTTGACTTGCTAGTTAATGCTTTTGTTATTATCATCAAACAGAATGGCTCTGCCCCTCTCAGTTCAGTTCAGTCGCTCATCTCTGTCCCACTCTTTGCGACCCCATGGACTGCAGCATGCCAGGCCTCCCTGTCCATCACCAACTCCAAGAGTTTACTCAAACTCATGTCCATTAAGTCGGTGATGCCATCCAACCATCTCATCCTCTGTCGTCCCCTTCTCCTCTGGCCTTCAATCTTTCCCAGCATCAGGGTCTTTTAAAATGAGTCAGTTTTTTGCATCAGATGGCCAAAGCATTGGAGTTTCAGCTTTAACATCAGTCTTTCCAATGAATATTCAGGACTGATTTCCTTTAGGATGGACTGGTTGGATCTCCTTGTAGTCCAAGAGACTCAAGAGTCTTCTCCAACACCACAGTTCAAAGCATCAATTTTTGGCACTCAGCTTTCTTTATAGTACAACTCTCATATCCATACATGACTACTAGAAAAACCATAGATTTGACTAGATGGACCTTTGTTGACAAAGTAATGTCTCTGCTTTTGTTATGCTGTCTATGTTGGTCATAGCTTTCCTTCCAAGGAGCAAGCATCTTTTAATTTCACAGCTGCAATCACCATCTGCAGTGATTTTGGAGCCCCCAAAATAATGTCACTGTTTCCCCATCTATTTGCCAAGAAGTGATGGGACTTGATGCCATGATCTTAGTTTTCTGAATGTTGAGCTTTAAAGCAACTTTTTCACTCTTTCACTTTCATCAAGAGGCCCTTTAGTTCTTCTTCACTTGCTGCCATAAGGGTGGTGTCATCTGCATATCTGAGGTTATTGATATTTCTCCTGCCAGCAATCTTGACTACAGCTTGTGCTTCTTCCAGCCCAGCATTTCTCATGATGTACTCTGTATATAATTTAAATAACCAGGGTGACAATATACAGCTTTGATGTACTCCTTTCCCTATTTGGAACCAGTCTGTTGTTCCATGTCCAGTTCTAACTGCTTCCTGACCTGCATACAGATTTCTCAGGAGGCAGGTCAGGTGGTCTTGTTGCAGGAAGGTGGACCTCTTCCAGGGCCCGAGACTGGGCTCTTATCTAACACTCGGAAATTAATTGTCCGAGGAGACACATCTGCTGAAAAAGCAAGACATTTTATTGGAAAGGGCACTCGGGTGGAGAGCAGTAGGGTAAGGGAACCCAGGAGAACTGCTCTGCCGCGTGGCTCGCAATGTCGGGATTTATGGTGATGGGATTAGTTTCTGGGTGGTCTTTGGCCAATCATTCTAATTCACAGTCTTTCCTGGTGGCGCACACATCGCTCAGCCAAGATGGATGCTAGCGAGAGGGATTCTGGGAAATGGACAGACACGTGGTGTCTCTTTTAGACCTTTCCTGAACTCTGCTGGTTGGTGGTGGTTTATTAGTTCTGTATTCCTTATCAGGATCTCCTGTCATAAAACAGCTCATGCAAATGGTTACTATGGTGCCTGGCCAGGGTGGGTGGTTTCAATCAGTGTGCTTCCCCCTAACACCTCCCCCGAGAGACTTCATACTCAAGATACTTCTTGGGAATTGGGGCAGAGGTCTCTTCTGTAACTTCTTCCTTCTGTGCATGGGCGTAGGCCTGCCTGGCAGAGCAGAAGTCTCTCTCTACCAGATCTAAGCCAAGGTTATTTTTTTTTTTTTTGGCCTGAAACCAGCATTCACCCTTGTAATAACAGCAATTTAGTCTGAAACTGTTGGCCCCTCTAAGAGATGAAATAGATTGGGGCCAAACAGGAGACCTAACAGGATGGTCATCTCTGGTCCCCAGAAAGAGAAGGCAACATTTGGGGTGAGGGTTGCAGGGTTTGTGACCCTTCTTGATTGGTTGGTGGTGAGGCAACAGAGCTGTATTCCAGGAATCTTGTGTTCAGTCTGAAGTTACCATCCTCCCCCTGGGTGGGGGCTCAAAGACATTGTTATGCATATTTCTTTGAGTAGGAACCAGGACTCTGGAGGCTGTACCAACCTTTGATTGTTTCTCCAGTTTCTGTATCCCCTCCCTTTCCTGATTAGCAATTGTTTGAATCCTCCCTTTGGAACTCAGGGAAAGTCAAGGAGGCTGAAGGAAGCCTATATCCTACAGACAAGAAATGGAGAACACAGAACTGATCTCTACTCCAGAGCCCCACAGAGTTCTACTCAGTTTTAATTTAGGGAACTACAAATAGCTGTGAAAAGAAGAGAGGCGAAAGGCAAAGGAGAAAAGGAAAGATATAAGCATCTGAATGCAGAGTTCCAAAGAATAGCAAGAAGAGATAAGAAAGCCTTCTTCAGCAATTAATGCAAAGAAATAGAGGAAAACAATAGAATGGGAAAGACTAGAGATCTCTTCAAGAAAATTAGAGATATCAAGGGAACATTTCATGCAAAGATGAGCTTGATAAAGGACAGAAATGGTCTGGACTTAAAGGAAGCAGAAGATATTAAGAAGAGGTGGCAAGAATACACAAAAGAACAGTACAAAAAGATCTTCCCGACCCAGATAATTATGATGATGTGATCACTAATCTAGAACCAGACATCTTGGAATGTGAAGTTAAGTGGGCCTTAGAAAGCATCACTATGAACAAAGCTAGTGGAGGTGATGGAATTTCCTTCCAGTGGAGCTATTTCAAATCCTGAAAGATGATGCTGTGAAAGTGCTGCACTCAATATGCCAGCAAATTTGGAAAACTCAGCAGTGGCCACGGGACTGGAAAAGGTCCGTTTTCATTCCAATCCCAAAGAAAGGCAATGCCAAAGAATGCTCAAACAACCGCACAATTGCACTCATCTCACATGCTAGTAAAGTAATGCTCAAAATTCTCCAAGCCAGGCTTCAGCAATACATGAACCGTGACCTTCCAGATGTTCAAGCTGGTTTTAGAAAAGGCAGAGGACCCAGAGATCAAATTGCCAACATCTGCTGGATCATGGAAAAAGCAAGAGAGCTCCAGAAAAACATCTATTTCTGCTTTATTGACTATGCCAAAGCCTTTGACAGTGTGGATCACAATAAACTGTGGAAAATTCTGAAAGAGATGGGAATACCAGACCACCTAACCTGCCTCTTGAGAAATCTGTATGCAGGTCAGAAAGCAGCGGTTAGAATTGGACATGGAACAACAAACTGGTTCCAAATAGGAAAAAGAATACGTCAAGGCTGTATATTGTCACCCTGCTTATTTAACTTATATGCAGAGTACATCATGAGAAACGCTGGACTGGAAGAAACACAAGCTGGAATCAAGATTGCCGGGAGAAATATCAATCACCTCAGATATGCAGATGACACCACCCTTATGGCAGAAAGTGAAGAGGAGCTAAAAAGCCTCTTGATGAAAGTGAAAGAGGAGAGTGAAAAAGTTGGCTTAAAACTCAACATTCAGAAAACCAAGATCACGGCATCTGGTCCCATCACTTCATGGGAAATAGATGGGCAAACAGTGGAAACAGTGTCAGACTTTATGTTTTTGGGCTCCAAAATCACTGCAGATGGTGACTGTGGCCATGAAATTAAAAGATGCTTACTCCTTGCAAGAAAAGTTATGACCAACCTTGATAGTATATTGAAAAGCAGAGACATTACTTTGCCCACTAAGGTCCATCTAGTCAAGGCTATGGCTTTTCCAGTGGTCATGTATGGATGTGAGAGTTGGACTGTGAAGAAGGCTGAGCACCAAAGAACTGATGCTTTTGAATTGTGGTGTTGGAGAAGACTCTTGAGAGTCCCTTGGACTGCAAGGAGATCCAACCAGTCCATTCTGAAGGAGATCAGCCCTGGGATTTCTTTGGAAGGAATTTTTATAAAGCTGAAACTCTAGTACTTTGGCCACCTCATGCGAAGAGTTGACTCATTGGAAAAGACTGTGATGCTGGGAGGGACTGGGGGCAGGATGAGAAGGGGACGACCGAGGGTGAGATGGCTGGATGGCATCACGGACTTGATGGACGTGGGTCTGAGTGAACTCAGGGAGATGGTGAACAGGGAGGCCTGGTGTGCTGCGATTCATGGAGTCACCAAGAGTCGTACACGACTGAGCGACTGAACTGAACTGAACTGAGGCAACTATGACTGTGATAACTTCCTGTCAAAATGGACCATGGACTGCCTCAGCTTGGAGTATAGATACTGAATTGGAAGTATTTCTGAGTTCTAAGTTCTGGATATGAGTCTTGTATGATTAAAATCTCAATCCCTTGGTCTGCCATTTTGGTGTACAGACCCAATTAAAAGTATTTGGAGGAGTGATAACTAGAACTTAGTAGATAAAATAAATCTCATTTCTTTTTAGTATAGGCCTGAAACCCAGTCTGGACCTGGCACTTCAGGGAGACTCGTAGCCAGGTAGCCAGTTGCCTAGTTTTATAAAAAGTAAGGTTACAGTTACTAGCTTCCAGCAGATATTGTTTTGAGAATGGTGGCATCCAAGCCTGACACGACTCAGAAAACTCAGGTGTTTAGCAATACAAGGTCTAATCTGAAAGTACACCCATAGCATCACCTAGTTATTTCGCAGGATATCTGAACCACAACTACTCTATTTTGACTTTGAATTGTAAAGTTTTCCTTAATAGCCAAAGCAGATTTCACCGTTAATGATGTCAGTGTGTCTCTAGGTTTGTTTGAGAAGATGCAAGAATTGGGACTCATAAAATCTTCTCCTGAAAAGATCTAACTATCTGAAGGCCTGTTATGCCCAGTTTTTCCCAGAGCACAGAGTGCCTCATTTCTGATTTTCACCCTGAACTCCTTTCAGGGACGTTGAAAGTCAGTAGTTGCAGTGGCCATGATTTAATCTTTGTAGATGTAGATGGCAAGTGTCAGTCTTCAGTTGGCAGAGCCCCCTTATGCTCATAAACTTGACCATGATTTTGAGGGGGCATTTCATGACCATTTAACCCATGGTGCTGAGAACGTTCATTTTCAGGTTTGGCAGAGATTTTGTTGACAGGCCACTCAATGTGCTGTTACTAGACTAGGCCATAAAACAGTATCCAAAATTCTCTGGACCACCTGTCTTACTAGCCTCTTGGTCCAGGAAAATATTCCCCTCTTGTTGCTTCTTCCCGTATCTAGAGTTATACTGTTACCATCCTCTATCTCATATGGGACTATATACTATTCTATTAGAGGCCTAAGACACACATTTGACAGTTGCATCTATCTATCAAAATATTCCAGTCAGTCCAGGTAAATCACAGAGACTCTCACATGGGCAGAGGAAACGTTGGCCAAATCACCTGATGTTTCTGGTTTCATTTGCTCCTATTTCTAGCTACAAACACAAATCTGCTCAGTTACATTGCTTTGAGAATAAAATGTAAAGGGGTTGGAACTTAAACTCTCCATTCTTCTCCCAGATAATGAAATCATTACTCCATAATTTTAAAATGAATTGACACTGATCCCTTACCTCTAATATTTAACATTTTTATTGTTTCTGCCATCATAGGAGTTAAGCTATGAAAATTATCTGTGTAATGGTTTACCGAATAGAAACTGGGTACATGAAGACCAACTGTGCAATATTAACTGGAAACTGAGCAAATACAAAAATAGATGAAAATTGAGACTCACTTTTCAAACAAAAATCTTGTCTGGTTTGATTTTGGTTATACATTTAAGACTTTCTTTCTGCTAATCACTTACTATTTTGTGACTTCTGTTACTTAATATGTTTTTAATTGATAATTTTAGTTCTCTTGAGAGTTGGACTGTGAAGAAGGCTGAGCGCCGAAGAATTGATGCTTTTGAACTATAATGTTGGAGAAGACTCTTGAGAATCCCTTGGACTGCAAGGAGATCCAACCAGTCCATTCTGAAAGAGATCAACTCTGGTATTTCTTTGGAAGGAATGATGCTAAAGCTGAAACTCCAGTACTTTGGCCACCTCATGCGAAGAGTTGACTCATTGGAAAAGACTCTGATGCTGGGAGGGATTGGGGGCAGGAGAAGGGGACGACCGAGGATGAGATTGCTGGATGGCATCATGGACTCGATGGACGTGAGTCTGAGTGAACTCCGAGAGATGGTGATGAACAGGGAAGCCTGGCGTGCTGCAATTCATGGGGTCGCAAAGAGTCGGACACGACTCAGTGACTGTACTGAGATCAAAGGGATGACTAACAGGTTGAATGAGTTCACCTCTTCCTGTCTCTTCAGGCATCACTGTGTTTTAAGGTTATGCATCTAGAAAAGAAAATAGTTTCTTGTGTCATTAGAGCTTTAAATCTCATTGGGGTGGTAGAATATGTTCACAGAAAAATAATCATGGGTGAAGTACCAAAAGCTGGAAGAGATGGAAAGAGCAGGGGAAATTTACATGAAGGAGCCTTGGTCTTCGGGTATTTATTTTTTTATCTGACTGTGCTGGGTCTTAGTTGCAGCGTGTGGGATCTAGTTCCCTGTAAAGGAATCAAACTCCAGCCCCTTCCATTGGGAGCTCAAAAATCTTAGCCACTGGACCATGAGGGAAGTCCCTGGCCTTCAGTGTAAGAAAAAGGTCATGTAAGCCCCTCAGTATGACCTGCTTCATCTAGTTCAAGTACAAGCACAGTCACCACACTTTCATTTTTGAAACAAAACACTCAAGTATGCACATGCCTTATTCATAAAAACTCAGCATTTCCCTCTCTCCTTGGAGCATCTTCATATATGCTCCCCTACCCCCTGTGTTATGAAACCTGGGTCTCAAACTCAGTCTTCCTCAGTGGAGACGAATGCTTTTGAGAGTCGTATTTCTCTGGACCGGAGACTGACTGTTGCAATATGTGATACTAGGACAGGATCTCACACACACACACACACACACACACACACACACACACACACCAGATCTTCGAGATGGGAATCTGAGATTGGTCATCAAATTGTTGGGGCTGGAGTATAGTGACAACCATATGGCCAGTGGAAACTAGGATGAGGGTAGCGGTGGTATCAGCAGCAAGAGGTGTTTGAATTATGGCCTGTGATTGCCTAGGATGAACTGCTTTTCAAAGACAAGGCTATGGGACACCGAGCAGTTGTGGTATTTAGCGTTTCCTTGGGAATGATGGTGCAAGGACTGTGAGGTTGGATAAATGCTCATGACTATACCAAACAACATTAAAAAAAGAAAATGACAAACCCAGAACATTAAATACTGTTTAAGCCCACCAGAGAACCCAAGAACTTTGATGCTGGCCCTAGAAAAATCACAAATCCTTTGTAGACACAGAACTGATAGAGACCCACATCTGGATGACTTGGGATGAAGAATTTCAAGAGAAACTGATTCAGCAGTCTCTCTACTTTTCTGTCACAAATCATAGGGCCTTAATTAAGCCCTAGGATGCTGAGAATTGAAACAGGGACATTCGTGTGGATTTGAACAAATAAATGATTTTGACACCAAAGTCCCTAAGTCACCATTACAAGTGGATTCCCCCTCTTTGTGTCCAGGGAGATTCCTTTCCCTGATTGAAAGCACCTTGTTAAGTTGGAGTGCTATTCTATAGGATAAGGTTTATGCTTCGGTTCAGAAATGAAATTAATATTTCTCCCACAGTCAGACCCTGGTCCAGGATTCAGGTGGCAGAAGTTATAATGGGTGCTCTCGTATACCTAAAATTTGCTTCCCATTCCTGCATTTTTAACGCCTGCAGTTTTAGTGGGCTTTCTTCATTTCTGAGGGGAGACTGCATCTACCAGGAGACACATCAATGATTCCAGGTGAACTGGTTTTGGAGGCTTCCCTTGCCACTAAATCAATATGCAAAGAAGAAGGTAAATTACAGGCTGGAGTAATTGATTCCCATTATAAGAGGATGTAGGGTTGCTACTACGTCGTGGGCGGTGGTGGGGGAGGCAGGTAAGACTAGGTCAAACTGAGGGCTCCCTGGAATGCCTCTTCATACCCTGAAGTCCAGTAGTAAACTTAAGAGAATGACTGTATGAATCCAGTTAAGACAGGATTCTGATCCTTCAGGAATGAAGATTTAGGTCACAACAGCAGGTACAATCCCAACCTGCTGAGTTTCTGGCTGAGGTGAAAGGCAGAGTGGGTAATAGGAAAAAATCTACAGCAGCTAGGCATGTTTTCTACTTTGTTGTTCTGTACATGCTATTTATGTGAGGATTTTCAATGGTGTTTAAATTTATGATTTATTCTTTAGGCAACAGATTAGTCCAGAGTGACTGTGACTGAATTAGATAAACATGAACATAAACTAGAGAGAGATGAGGACTGTTGGAAATGCATCTTGTTTTTGAGGAGAGAATGAAAGGATATTTACATGTGTGAAGGACAGGGACACCTTCTTAGGCAAAAACACGTAAGCACACATGCTACAACATGGGTGGATCTGAGGACACTTTGCTAAATAAGCCAGGCACCACAAGACAAATGCCACATGATTCCGCTTATATGAAATGGCTATTTGTGCCATTGTGCCACATGCTCAGTTGTTCAGTCGCTCAGATGTGTTCAACTGTTTTCTAACCCATGGACTGTAGCCCCCAGTCTCCTCTGTCCATGGGATTTCCCAGGCAAGAATACTGGAGCGGGTTGCCATTTCCTTCTCCAGGGCTCTTCCCGAATGAGGGATTGAATCCGCATCTCTTGTGTCTCCTGGATTGGCCAGGAGGGTTCTTTCCAGGCTGAGTCGGCTAATTGTTACTGGAAGGGAGACCCCTTCCAGGGCTCAAGAGTGGGCTCTTGTCTAAGACTCAGAAATGAACTGTCCAAGGAGACAAGTGTGCTGACAAAGCAAGAGGCTTTATTGGGAAGGGGTGCCTGGGCAGAGGGCAGTAGGGTAAGGGAACCCAGGAGAACTGCTCTGCCATGTGGCTCACAGTCTTGGGTTTTATGGTGATGGGATTCATTTCTGGGTTGTTGTTGGCCAATCATTATGACTTAATGTCCTTCATGGTGGCGCAGGCTTTGGTCAGCCAAGATGGATGCCAACGAGAAGGATTCTGGGAGGTGTTAGGACACATGGCATCACCTTTTGACCTTTCCTGAATTCTTTCCGTTGGTGGTGGCTTATGAGTTTCATGTTCCTTACCAGGACCTCCTGTCATAAAGTAACTCACAAAAATGGTTACCGTGATACCTTGCCAGAGTGGTTGGTTTGATTCAGTGTTCCTCCCCTAACATAATCACCTTAACCAAATCAAATATCTGTATGTGTGTGTGTTTGTGTATGTCTGTATCAAGGATACCTTAAGAAGCTTTGTCAGATGCCTGATGAAATCTTTGCACAAGATCTCCCTACAATTTTCTTCAGATCCATCAGTCTTTAAAAGCATATGCATTTACTTTGGCATTCTATTTCTTTATTTATTGAACATGAGAGGTTGGTTCAGTGATCACTGCTTCCTTTCCAAATCATCACAAGCCATTGGTTTGCTACTGCACTTTGGAATTTTACATGATGGCAGTTTCCAGAATGATTCATTTCTTCCCTCTGAAACATTAGATAAAGATCTTCAGCCTTATCTTGGCACCACTCCTTTTCTTTTGTCATTATTATGCAATAAGCGCTGATTGCAAGGACTGATGCTGAAGCTGAAACTCCAATACTTTGGCCACCTGATGTGAAGAACTGACTCACTGGAAAAGACTCTGATGCTGAGGAAGATTGAGGCAGGAGGAGAAAGGGATGACAGAGGATGAGATGGTTGGATGGCATCACCGACTTGATGGACATGAGTTTGAGCAAGCCCCAGGAGTTGGTGACAGATAGGGAAGCCTGGCGTGCTGCAGTCCGTGAGGTCACAAAGAGTCAGACATGACTGAGCAACCTAATTGAACTGAACTGATGCAATAAGCTAGTGAGATAATTTTCCATTCAACACCCGAAATCAGAAATATGATCCTGAGGCAGGGTGCCACCTGCCTCAGATGGTAAAAATCTGGTGGCTCAGATGGTAAAAAATCTGGTGGCTCAGATGGTAAAAAATCTGCCTGCAACGCCAGAGACCCAGGTTTGATCGCTGGTCGGGAAGATCCCCTGGAGAAGGGAATGGCTACCCACTCCAGTATTCTTACCTGGAGAATTCCACGGACAGAGGATCCTGGCGGGCTACAGTCCATTGGGTTGCAAAGAGATGGACACAACTGAGCGACTAACACAGTCAGAGTGGTGAGAGGGGCTGCCTCTTGGAGATCACGACCCACAAGGGTACATTTTCCTCCCCATCACAGTTGTAGGGGACCTGGTGAGAATGCTGTGATATTTGCCTTTCCTGTGTGTCATATGCCCCATGCCCTAGTTTAGAAGCTGAGAGAAGAAATTAATCAATTCCTCAGACCCTCCGGCCTTTATTATCCTCACCCTCACCTTCTTGTCCTTCTGAGTAAAGCCACTCAAATGTCAAGGGATAAGCTTTTAAACAATAAGAGGTTGGCTTAAGGAAGATTTCAGCTCTGAGAAAGAACTCTGGGAAGACCTGAATGGACGGGAGGGAAAATCCAACGGCAGGTACAAGGGCAGAGGGAACAGAAGGGAAGGGGTGGGGGGGTCAGGCAGAGGGAAGACTGGCTGTGGGGCCGATGGACGCTTATTCGTCTCACCTTCCTCCCCACCTCTCAGTCACCAGCTCACTTAACAGTCAGGGCCTGGTGATGGAGACACAACAAGCCTTCTCTTGGCCCCAGGCCTACTCTGCTTGGGTAGGTGAGTGAAGAATTTGCTGCATCTCTGTTTAAAAAGCATAGTTATAAATGCATGCACAGCGATGAGCCCCCAATGTTAAACACAGCCCCTAGAGAGGTCTGTAGGGAGTCTCTTCTCTCCACTCTAGGCTTGGGAAGCATCTGCAGGCAATGTCCCTGGCAGATTCCCCTGTGCCCTGTAGGCCAAGTTCTTCATCCATTTGATCCACTTCCCCAGGGAGCTCTCCTCTGTGGCTTTTTGTCTAATTTGAGTTTTCCAAGTGATGTCCCATGCCTTGCCAAATTTCCTAGAGCCAACTTGGACAAAGGCCATAGGGGACTTCAGTGAATCCTATCCTTTCCTTGTTCTGGGTTTATCATTGTGATCAAGACCTCTTTTCCATAGGGAAATTGGAAGGTCTCTTATTATGAATGAAAACAGAAGCATCTGGTTAACAACACCAGTTCTTAATTACCTGATTATTTTGTCTTGGCAAGCTTTCCTGATCTGAAAAAGAAGCAGGGGAGAAAAGACATCTTTGCAAAAGACTTAAAAAAAAAAAAAAATAAAGCTAGTGCTCTTGATAATTTCTTTGAAATATACTTGCTGTTGAATGCTGGTCTTTCTGGGCTTAGAATCTGGCTTTGTGGGTGTCCTAGCTTTGAACTGGTTAATCTCTGAACCAGGAACTACCAAGTGGGACATGGAGGTGATTTGAGTGAACAGAATGGGGGTCTATAACTTGTTTTCTTCCTGCTATTTGGTATTTTCTCTGCCATGTGTAAATCACCCAATCCAGGCTTTTGGGAGAACCTCCACAGATTTTTTAAATCCTTTTAATGATGGTAAAACATAGGTAAGATTTACCATCGAAGCCATTTCGAAGCATACAGTTCAGTTGTGTGAAGTACATTCACATTGTTGTACAGTCAGTCAACGGCAGCCATGGGAAGCAGAGAAAGCAGCAAAGCAGTAGAGCTGGGAGTGACAGCGTTACACTCTGCCGCGAGGCAGGTCAATAAATCTGAGAGACGAGGGGTTAAGACAAAGAAGGGATTAGTTTTGTCGAGCAGGCTGACTGAGAAGATGGCAGGTTAGCGCCTCTAAATGACCATCTTGTGGGGTCTGGATGCCAGATTCTTTTGTAGAGTCAGAGAGAAAGAAGCAATGAGGAACTAAAGTCAAAAGGCAGAACAGAGAGGAAGAGGCGGTGCGGAAGTGAAATGAAAGGGTCTTCAGTCTTGTAAAACATCTCCAAGGGGATGGGCAGCCTTTGGAAGGGGAGTGTTAATCTCTTCTGTTCACAGGTGGGCTGGTCAGATTCTCTCTCCAAGACCTCTAAGAGCGCTTTAGCTTATGGTCAGGCAGAGGGGCAGGGTCTTCTGAACTAGCTATTTGAGTAAGATAATAGTAACAAAAGCAATGCCAGCAAATCTGGAAAACTCAGCAGTGACCACAGGACTGGAAAAGGTCACTTTTCATTCCAATCCCAAAGAAAGGCAATGCCAAAGATGCTCAAACTGCCGCACAATCGCACTCATCTCACATGCTAGTAAAGTAATGCTCAAAATTCTCCAGGCCAGGCTTCAGCAGTACATGAACCGTGAACTTCCTGATGTTCAAGTTGGTTTTAGAAAAGGCAGAGGAACCAAAGATTAAATTATCAACATCTGCTGGATCATGGAAAAAGCAAGAGAGTTCCAGAAAAACATCTATTTTTGCTTTATTGACTATGCCAAAGCCTTTGACAGTGTGGGTCACAATAAACTGTGGAAAATTCTGAAATAGATGGGAATACCAGACCACCTGACCTGCCTCTTGAGAAATCTGTATGCAGGTCAGGAAGCAACAGTTAGAACTGGGCATGGAACAACAGACTGGTTTCAAATAGGAAAAGGAGTACATCAAGGCTGTATATTGTCACCCTGCTTATTTAACTTATATGCAGGTTACATCATGTGAAATGCTGGGCTGGGAGAAATATCAATAACCTCAGATATGCAGATGACACCACCCTTATTTCAGAAAGTAATGAGGAACTAAAAAGCCTCTTGATGAAAGTGAAAGATGAGAGTGAAAAAGTTGGCTTAAAGCTCAACATTCAGAAAACAAAGATCATGGCATCTGGTCTCATCACTTCATGGCAAATAGATGGGGAAACAGTGGAAATAGTGTCAGACTTTATTTCTTTGGGCTCCAAAATCACTGCAGACGGTGATTGCAGCCATGAAATTAAAAGACGCTTACTTCTGGGAAGAAAGTTATGACCAACCTAGATAGCATATTCAAGAGCAGAGATATTACTTTGCCAACTAAGGTCCGTCTAGTCAAGGCTATGGTTTTTCCACTAGTCATGTATGGATGTGAGAATTGGACTGTGAAGAAGGCTGAGCGCTGAAGAATTGATGCTTCTGAGCTGTGGTGTTGGAAAAGACTTTTGAGAATCCCTTGGACTGCAAGGAGATCCAACCAGTCCATTCTGAAGGAGCTCAGCCCTGAGATTTCTTTAAGGAATGATGCTAAAGCTGAAACTCCAGTAGTTTGTCCACATCATGCGAACAGTTGACTGATTGGAAAAGACTCTGATGCTGGGAGGGTTTGGGGGCAGGAAGAGAAGGGGACAACAGAGGATGAGATGGCTGGATGGCATCATGGACTAGAAGGACGTGAGTCTGAGTGAACTCCGGGAGTTGGTGATGGACAGGGAGGCCTGGTGTGCTGTGATTCATAGGGTTGCAAAGAGTCGGACACGACTGAGCGACTGAACTGAACTGAAGAAAAGCTATGAAAAGCAAGTCAAAGAAACAGTTTCCAACAAAGGGTCAGAAATGGCTTCTCCCTGCAGCACCTTTAGGGGAAACTGGCCACCATGTCCCCCAGAAAACTTGGAGGGGGAGTCTTCCTCATCACCTGCCCTGGGATGGAATGGAAGCCTTGCCCCTCGATGCCACCATGGCTCTAGGAAAATCTTTTGAACACTCAGTTTTGAAAGAAGTCAGGACTCCAATCCTAGAGCCTCTAGCGCGTCCTAGAGCAGGACATGCCGGTGTCATCTCCAAATTGCCCAGTATGTGCTCTGATTATCCAGGTCTTCATGCTCATGGCTCTAAACATCCACTGAGTTCCCAGAAACACCCGCTCTGTGTCTAGAGAAGCTCCCTACAGTCCCATCTCTATTCCCATCTCCTTTCCCTAACAGGGGCTTCCCCAAAGGGCACACACACACACACACACACACACACTACTTATCTCAGATCCCAAGTTGGGTTCTGTGCCTTTGTCCTTGCCTTTCAAACCTTTCTCCTTTTCTCTTTTGCCAAGAAGAGGATGAGATGGTTGGATGGCATCACCGATTCAATGGACATGAGTTGAGTAACCTCTGGGAGATGGTGGAGGACAGGAAAGCTGGAGTGCTGCAGTCCAGGGGGTCGCAAAGAGTCAGACACATCTGAGCAACTGAACAATAACAAATGATCCCAGCTCCCCTGACAGCCAGACCATGAGTCCACCCCACTCTCCCCCAGTCACTTTTTCTCTGCTTTCAAGCAACTTCCTACTCCCTGCCCTGCAGTCACTTAAGAAAGTCTTTTCAGTCCATATTCAAAAGAGTTGGACTTAGCAATTAAGATACAACTATGACTTCATCAGCATTTCTACGCTGGCCTCCTACCCATGATACCCATTGAGCTGATGATGCCATCCAACCATTTCATCCTCTGTTGCCCCTCCTCCTCCTGCCCGCGATCCTTCCCTGCAACAGGATCAAACTGGAGCAACTCCCAAGAGTGACTCCAGAGGGAGCTCAGGATGACAAAACACAGGATACTGGCTCCAGATAACTGAGGTGCATATCAAAGGAATGATTTCCATGAGCGCAGATTCCCATTCAAAGAAAAGCACTAAATTCTTTAATTTGAGATATCTGGTTTTCTTTCATTAAGAATAATATTTTGAAGTTCAGACTACCTGTCCTTTAGGGGAAAACTCCTATATAACTGGGCTCTACACCCTCACCCTCAGAGTACTTTTCTCAGTGTTACTTGAGATGCTTCCTCCTAGACTTGAAGTTTTAAGAATATCTACTGAATAAATCATAACTGTCAATATGTAGGCTCTGCAATATTTTTTCAATCAACTCTCTTAGGTACTTTGCTGCTGCTGCTGCTGCTAAGTCACTTCACTCGTGTCCTACTCTGTGCAACCCCATGGACGGCAGCCCACCAGGATCCCCTGTCCCTGGGATTCTCCAGGCAAGAACATTGGAGTGGGTTGCCATTTCCTTCTCCAATGCATGTGAAAGTGAAGTTGCTCTGTCGTGTCCTACTCTTAGCAACCCCATGGACTGCAGCCTACCAGGCTCCTCTGCCCATGGGATTTTACAGGCAAGAGTACTGGAGTGGGGTGCCATTGCCTTCTCCCTTAGGCACTTTAGGTGCTTTCAAATATGCAATATAGTAATTTTTCAATGTATTAGTGGTATGGGGGATAATTTTAACTTTATTCATTTATGGTTGCACTGGGTCTTCATTGCTATGAATGGGCTTTCTTGAGTTGTGTCAAGCAGGGCTACTCTGTAGTTGTGGTGCTCGGGCTTCTTGTTGTGATGCCTTCCCTTATTGGGGAGCATGGGTTCCATGTTGCATGGACTTAGTTGCCCTGCAGCATGTGACATATTCCCAGTCTAGGGCCTGAAACTATGTTCCCTGTATTGGCAGGTGGATTCTTTATGACTGGACCACCAGGAAAATCTGCAATACAGTATTATTAACCATAGTTCCTAACCTGGACATTAAGTCTTCATGATTTATTTGTAACTGGAATTTTGTGCCTTCTGTTCCTCTTCACCTAGATCCTGGTTTTTAATACATTTTTTCCTAAAAGGAAGCAGGCTCCTTGTAGCAATGGCTAACTCCAAGGTTGGGAGACTGTGTGCAAGCAACTAACAATTAGCTGTTTTGATTGTAATGTAATTTCCTAACATCAAGCTATGGAGACATCCATTTCAAAAACATTCACCTCCAATGCACACATGCCAACTACGTGACTAGATAAAGAGCCAGGCCAGCTCACCCACGAAGTTCCCTTTTGTAGAAAGCTCAGGTTGACATGCTAACAGATTATTTCACTGCCTGCTTGCTCCTCCCTTCCTGTTTTTTTAATTCCCACTCTCATATTTTAATTAACCAATTAACCTGCTGAATACTAGACACCACACTCTCAACCCCAAAGAGGCAGAAACCCAGATCCAAATACTCTCTCCCTAGACTATGCTAAAGCCTTTAACTGTGTGGATCACAACAAACTGTGGAAAATTATTCAAGAGATGGGAATACCAGACCAACTTACCTGCCTCCTTAGAAATCTGTATGCAGATCAAGTACAACAGTAGAACCGGACATGGAACAACGAACTGGTTCCAAATTGGGAAAGGAGTACGTCAAGGCTGTATATTGTCACCCTGCTTCTTTAACTCATATGCAGATTACATCATGTGAAATGCTGGGCTGGATGAAGCACTAGCTGAAATCAAGATTACTGGGAGAAATATCAATAACCTCAGATATGCTGATGGCATCATCCTTATGGCAGAAAGTCAAGAGGAACTAAAGAGCCTCTTGATGAATGTGAAAGGAGAGTGAAAAAGTGAGCTTAAAGCTCAACATTCAAAAACAAAGATCATGGCATCCAGCCCCATCACTTCACGGCAAATAGTTGGGGAAACAATGAAAACAGTGACAGAATTTATTTTCTTGGGCTCCAAAATTACTACAGATGATGACTACAGCCATGAAAATAGAAGATGCTTGGTCCTTGGAAGAAAAGGTATGACCAACCTAGATACCATATTAAAAAGTAGAGACAGTACTTCGCTGACAAAGGTTCATTTACTCAAAGCTATGGTTTTTCCAGTAGTCATGTATGGATGTGAGAGTTGGACTATAAAAAAGCTGCTGCTGCTAAGTCACTTCAGTCATGTCTGACTCTGTGCGACCCCAGAGATAGCAGCTTATCAGGCTCCTCTGTCCCTGGGATTCTCCAGGCAAGAACTGGAGTGGGTTGCCGTTTCATTCTCCAATGCATGAGAGTGAAAAGTGAAAGTGAACTCGCTCAGTCATGTCCAACTCTTCGCAATCCCATGGACTGTAGCCCACCAGGTTCGTCCGTCCATGGAATTTTCTAGGCAAGAGTACTGGAGTGGGGTGCCATTGCCTTCTCCAAAAGAAAGCTGAGCTCCGAAGAATTGATATTTTTGAACTGTGGTGTTGGAGGAGACTCTTGAGAGTCCTTTGGACTGCAAGGAGATCCAACCGTTCCATCCTAAAGGAAATCAGTCCTAAATATGAATTGGAAGGACTGATGCTGAAGCTGAAACTCCAATACTTTGGCCACCTGCACAAAGAACTGACTTACTGGAAAAGACCCTGATGCTAGGAACAATTGAAGGCAGTAGGAGAAGGGGACGACAGAGAATGAAATGGTTGGATGGCATCACCTACTTGATTGACATGAGTTTGCGTGAGCTCTGGGAGGTGGTGATGAACAGGGAAGCCTGGCGTGCTGCAGTCCATGGGGTCGCAAAGAGTCGGACACAACTGAGTGAACTCAACTCTCTCTGTTTCATCCAGGACATCACTGTGTCACCCACCATGTGCCTTGTGCCCTCCAGGACATGTGAGTGATAAACCTTGCCTTTTCAAAAAGTTCCCTAATGGTTGTTGCTGAGACTCGTCTCACAGTCCTAAGAACTACAAGTATACAGGTCAGGTCACAACACTGGCTCCAAAAGGGAACATCTGTGGATGCTGCTATAACTAGCATGAACCCAGGTGAGCAAAGCCCCAGGCATTTCCAGCAGCAGAACCACCATCAGTAGGTGAAAAACAACAGCCAGAGAAAGTACAAGCCAGGCCTGGAACACCTTGCACCGTATAATAAGGAAGTGCTCAAGGAATGAGAGATGAAATTATTTTAAGAAATTAAATATTTCCTGCAATATCAGTAAACAAGGGTGTCACAAACATCAGTAGGAACCAGTGAGCCCTGAGAAAATTCAGGAAGGAAAAGAATACCTGTCATCTAGTAGCCATCAGACCGCAGCCACTCTCTGCAGCCATTCCCTGTGATGAGCCCTAAGGAAACTCAGCACATGAAAACACAAGATACTGGCTCCAGATAACAGAGATACATATCAAAGGAATAACTTCAGTGAGCCCAGACTCTTGTCTTCCCATATATAGAAAAGCGCTAAATTCCTTAACTTGGGATATTGGATTTACTTTAATTTACAGTAATCTTTTGATGTTTCTGACCACTTGCCCTTTGTTGCAAAACTCCTATCTATCCTGGCTCCTCCTCTTGCCTCCCTGGAGCCATTTCTCTGAGGCTGTCTCCCAGACTGCAGTTCTCATTTTGCCTCAAATAAATTGTAATTCCCAACTTTCACGTTGTGCAAATTTATTTCAACAGAATCATGAGGATGTGTAGAAAGGACAGAGAAGTCAACTTGAAGGGCTCTCACTAGACAAACCTGGGATACTTCAAGCACAGAAATAAGTAAATGGGGCTTCCTTGGTGGCTCAGTGATAAAGAATCCACCTGCCAATGCAGGCAAGACAGCTTTGATCCCTGGTCCATGAGGATCCCACATGTCACAGGATAACCACTGAGCCAGCACTCTAGAGCCCCCAAGCTGCAACTGCTGAGCCCAAGAAATGCAACTGCTGAAGCCCACTCACTCTAGGGCCCATGCTCGGAAACAACAGAGACCACTGCTCACAACCACAACTAGAGAGTAGCCCCTGTTCTTCACAAGGAAAGCCCACGCACAGCAATAAAGACCCAGCACAGCCAGAAATAATAAATAAATAAAAGAAACAATCTTGCCTTTAGAAAAAAAAAATATATATATATGGCAACGAATCATAACCCATTAAATAATGAATGAATCCACGAATCCATACTGTGACATAAACAAGAGAGAAGGGAAACCTTTTCCATTCTAGAATGGAAACAAACATAGATAGAAGGAACAATGGAGTGAGAAAATTATCCATGGAGCTTAAAACTAATGGGTAAAAGTTTGATGTGGAGTATGATATTTACATAATCTCAAATTATCTCTCTGCAAATTATTTATTAATTTTAATGGAGAAAACAGTAACTATATAGAAGATCATCCCACAAAACCCCATTCAAATCCAGTATGCACTGTGTAAGTGACAATAATTAATATGCAGAGATAGCCCAAAGACTAGGATCAATTTACTGATTTTGCCAGGGTTAGGAAATTTCCATCTAGTCAAGGCTATGGTTTTTCCTGTGGTCATGTATGGATGTGAGAGTTGGACTGTGAAGAAGGCTGAGTGCCGAAGAATTGATGCTTTTGAACTGTGGTGTTGGAGAAGACTCTTGAGAGTCCCTTGGACTGCAAGGAGATCCAACCAGTCCATTCTGAAGGAGATCAACCCTGGGATTTCTTTGGAAGGAATGATGCTAAGGCTGAAACTTCAGTACCTTGGCCACCTCAATGTGAAGAGCTGACTCATTGGAAAAGACTCTGATGCTGGGAGGGATCGGGGGGCAGGAGAAGGGGACGACCAAGGATGAGATGGCTGGATGGCATCACGGACTCGATGGACGTGAGTCTGAGTGAACTCCAAGAGATGGTAATGAACAGGGAAGCCTGGCGTGCTGCGATTCATGGGTCGCAAAGAGTCGGACACAACTGAGCGACTGAACTGAACTGAGGAAATTTTCAAGACAAGACAATAATAACCGATAAAAGTGGAGATCAGATTTCTTATACCTACTGCTTTATTCCTAGCACAATATAGTTATAGTGCAGAGAAGATGCTCAAGAATTATGTTAAATAAATGAATGTCTATGAATTATTAAATAGGCAATAAGAGACTGAGCTTCAGATTGTGTAAATCCTGTCTGGCATGCCTAAAGGACCCTGGTCTAGGAGTCATAAGACTGGATTTTACTCCCAGCAGTGGTAATGAGGACCCAGGGCCTTGTAGGTCCACCTCCTCCCCGTTCCCCTACTCCATTCCAGTTCAGTACGTTCATGACCCTTAATATTTCTAGGTCTCAATTTCCTTCCAAAACAAAAGTATAAATCTATGAGTTTTATTACCAAACTGGCTTTAAACATGTTGGGTCATTTATCCTACAGTTATTCCCTACAAAAATCACCAGGAAATTAGCACTGGGACATCCTGCCTGAGAGGTCCTCTGTAAAATTCTGCTTGAGCAGGAAAGATGCTCAACATCACTAACCATTAAGGAAATGAGACACCACCTCACATTTTAGAAGAGCTAATATGGGGAGCAGGAGAAGAAAAGAGAAGATTTGTCAAGGAAGTGAAGAAACTGGTCCCTTACACACTGATTGTGGTGGTGGTGGGGGGAGTGTAAAACAGACACAAGACAAATACTGTATGATTCTACTTACATGAAGGTACTCAGAGCAGTCAAATTTAGAGAGAAACAGAATGGCCCTGTGGTTCTCAGGGGCTGGAAAGGACCCGGGGACTTAGTGTTTAATGACACACTAATGCAGGATGAAAAGGGTTCTGAAAAAATAGGTTGTATAATAATGTGCATGTACATAACAACCCTGAATCAAATGCTTAAATGCGGATAAGATTGTAAATTTATGGTTTGTGCATTTTACCACTATTTTTTAAAACTTAAAGAGAAAAAAAATTGTACTTGGTGTACCTCAAGGAGAAATCTTCCTGCGTTAGAGTCTAGGTCTTACCACTCTCTGGTTGTATGACCTTGAACTAGTCAGGTAACCTCTCAGTATTGGTCTCTGGAAAGTGGAGAGAACACCTGGAGATAATAACACCTGCCTGAGCTGCTGAGTTATTAACTGAAAGGATCAATGTTGCTCTGAACAGGACAAAGCAACACAAAGCAGCTGTCACCACGACACCACTCCTGAGTAATCCCATGCAGAAAAGAGATGAATTTGCTCAATTAGGCAAATTTCTTTCCCCATGGCTCTTGACTTAAGGACTTTGACAAATTCCTTTGCTGCCAAATCTCAAAATGCCAGACAGAGCCCTCTGGATACATCCATCAAGGGATGAAGATTTTACCTCCCTTAGATGACTGACAGGAACCTAAATCACATGTCACCACCTAAATAAAGATTTGGACCTGGAGACCTGGATCAATTGACTCCTTAATTCCAATTTATCCCTGAGGGCATATACGCAACAATTCAACCACTGCCATGAGCTATCCCTCAACCCAGTTCCACCCCAAGAACTGTCCTCTCCACCATGATCCTTCCTCCTTCCCTCTCCTCCTACAACTCTTCATCCAGCAGCAGTATTTCCTGCTAGCTGTCCCACCAGAGACCACACTCCTTAAGGGCAATGACTACTTACATACTACATGGAATCTCCATGACCAAGCACAGTGCCTGGCACAGATGTCACTGGAACCCATCCAGGGTGATATCAGAACACCCACATTGCTAGTGAGCTATGGGTCACCATCTTGGCTTTCTCAGAGTGGCCCAAGCCAAATCCAATAGTCATGAGTGTCAATGCTCAAGCTAGAATCTTCTCTCCTTTCCTCTGAGACTTTCCTTGGTTCCTAAAACTTGCTCAAAATCCATTTTCTCATCCCTTCCCCTTTTATCCGCTCTCTGTTCTTTCCACTTCAAAATGACTGAAGCAGCAGTGCAGGCTGCATGCCCCACCCTCCCCAAGGCTCTCCAGTTTTCTCCAACCCTCTGCCCTGGGGTCCACCAGGCTGAGGGCACTGCAGAGCCTTCCTGCCTCAGAACTTCTAGGCTTTTTCCACTTCATGCCTGGCCTTTTGTCTCCCTTCTCTCCTATCAGCTAATCAAAGACTTTTACTTCTTCACAGTGTCTCTTGTCTTATCAACACACATATTCCCAACACTTTTTCCCACACTACAGCTAACACCAAGAATTTACTATTACACACAGATAACTGTTTTAAATCTTCTTCTTTAAGAGGAAAAAAAAAAGACACACACATTTGATACATTTGCAAAAACTCAGTGACAGTGAGAGTGAAAAATGAGGAGTCACAAGTAAAATACTGTTCTTGCTGACCAGCTCCCAACATTGGGATGGGATTAAAGTACTGCTGACTGGAACCAGTAAGCAACGAGCAGGTGAAGCCCTGTCTGCATGTAACAGGTGCGTGGCCACCACTAGGTACAGGACTCAATCATCACCAAAGCCCCTCTGAGTGCCTAGTACTGATTTGCCTCAGAATATCTGGTCTTTAGTATCTGTTCCAATCAACCGCTTTCTTCTAAACTATTAAACTTCTTCCCCATGAGGAATGACAGAGCTCTTGCTTCCAAGTTCCAGGTATCCTTCCTGAAAGCAGGGAGTATATCTTGCCTACCCAAGCAAGCCTTTGATGCCACTCGATGGGATTTGAGAAACCAAAGCATAGGAAAGAAACTACTTTACTTGGATCAAATAATCATTCCAGAACCTGAATTAAATGCACATGAACATGTAATTCATATTTTCATAATTAAAGGACACAACTCAAAACCAAAGAACTGATAGAATCTTGTGAGTTATCTTGGTGCTTTAACAGATTGCTCAAAGTTTATATCAGTCCCTGAGAAATAAACATTGGTGCATTTAGGTGAATTTAGGAGATATGTCGTCTTATGCAGCATGCAAAGCCAAACCTCCTGCGTCAGTACAATCAGGACCAATGTGAGTGCCTGCATATCTGCAGTAGTCCCAACCTGACTTCCCCATCACATATCCCTCTGTCCCAACAGGAAACTTTTCTCACAGCCAGGTTGGTTTCCATCTTGTTCCTGAACACTCCCTGACATGCCTACCTTTATCCTCCCACCCTGCAACCACCCCAGTCCTTCATAGGCCTTTATCTGTAACTGAGTAGGACCCTATGAGGTCTTCCCAAGACAGATCCCGTCCCCATATCCTCTGTTTTAACTCCTCTCTGAAGCACCTAGATGACAGTATTTGAATCATATTTCCTGAGTTGTTTTACAGATGTGAAAACCCCCAACCTAAAGGAAGATGTTAACTAATTGATGACCATGAGTATATAGCTCCCAGGTCCCCTAAAGCCTAAGGATTGATAATGTTAACTTCTGTGACACTGTCCTTTTACCTCACCATTAACCAATCAAGAGAATTGTACATGAGCTGATCACATACCCTGTGACCCCTCTCCCTTACCTAGCCTTTAAATACTTTCCTGAAATCCTTTGGGGATTTTGGAGTTTTGGGGCATGAGCCACCCTTCTCCTTGCATGGCCCTACAAGAAACCTTGCTCTGCTCCAAACTCTGACATTTCCTTATTGTTTGGCCTCACTGTATACATCAGGCCTATGAACTTGCTTTCAGGTACAATTTTGGCAAGGCAGCCAAGAGTCTGTGCCTATAGTAGGTCAACTCCAGACACAGAATGCCCCTTCTCTGAGTCCCCAGATGCTGCTGGAGCTCATTTGCTCCAGGGAAGTGGGATGCACTGTCCTTGAGAGGTACCAACTGCCTCATGGCACAAGACTGTTTGGAGCAAAGAAATGTCCAGAGCTGCAGTCCACATTCAGTGTTGCTTGGAAGGTAAGTCATTCCAGCTTGTGCAGGCTGGGAACTCTCTCTACTCCATTTGGGCTGCTTCCCTTACAGGAAGTGAGCCCCTCTGGGCCTGTTCTCTTTAGAGAGCTAGGCCAATCTGTTTAGAGGCCTCTATCTGGGAGTGGATGTAAAATTTTTACACCTCCTCTGAATTTCTGTCTGTGCAACCATATTCTATATGCTTTCGTATCATTTTGGGGTGAGTCACTCTGTGTCCGTTCTCTTTTGGCAGCCAGGTCACTCTGTGGCCTCCATCTGGAAATGGAGGTGGAATCTGGGGGCTATACCTGGGCTGATTCTTTGCATGTGGGACCATATGTTTGTTGTTTGTATGTGCGTCAGTATTGCTCTGGCCAACTGAGATGTCTTTGGTGAAAAATGCAGCTCATGTGTGATGATGCTCGAGTTGGGCTTTGCCTGTGGTGCAGCAATGGTTAGCATTTTCCCTTTTGGACTAGCCTTGGTCATTCATTCAGCTTTATTTCTGATGGGATGTTGGTTGAGGTTCTCCCCATTTATTGACTAAAGGGACATGGTTTTGGAATCTCCTTTTAGGCTAGGGAACTGTGATCCTGAGAGAACATTTTGAATTGTTGTTTGTTTGATATTTGATGACACCAGCCATGAATAATTAAGTATGGATGATCAGAGCTCTGTTCCATCTTAATAGTCCCACTAGGGTATATGTTGCAAAACTGGGAGATCTTCAGTATGTTCATGTAAATGAAAAATACTGTATGTTTATTGTAGCACTGTGTAGTCTCAATACTCTCTAAGATCTGGAGAACAATGACCCCTAATGGCTCTGCTATTATATCAAAATGGGCCTTTTGCCATTTGGCTTATACTGGAGGATGTGTGGGGGGTATCTGTGTTGTCTTCCTGCCTGAGTCCAAATCCTGTGCCTTCTTTCTGGTTTTGCTTAAAGTGAACCATGTGAATGTGAGCAAATGATATACATTACTGTCTATAACTATTATCTGTTTTTTTAAATATAAATTTATTTATTTTAATTGGAGGTTAATTATCTGTTTTTTAAAACATAAGAGGATACTTGAAAAAAAATTTTTTTCTGAAAATAGCCAAGATGATTGAGTTTTGTATAATGAGTTAGAAGATAAATTTGCATCTCTCTTTTTGTGCCTTTTAGATATAAATGATCTCTACAGATATTTGGTAACGTAAAATTTTAGAGTTTTGCTAAATTAAGTTAAATGATGGAAGTTTATGCAGTTGTTTCAACGTGGGATAATTTAAGAACAGAATAACATAGAGAAAATGATGAAAGTTTTGTAGAAAGGCAACACTGAAAAAGAACTTTGTGCATGGTACAGAAAGGCTACGTTTATGAATTTAATTAAGTAAATGACTTTTATTATTAAAAGCAAACTGGTACAAGACTAGATTTGGTTTTCTCTTTCTGTTAGAAGGACAAAGTTCTCCTGGAATAGTGACTTTGATAACAGATTGTGTGAGCTTCTGTGCCTTTAAGTGATCTGTATTTGCGTTGGAGATGTCTTCTCACTTTGGTTAAGGAATAAGTAATGTTTCACAGTGATCTATGACCTCATTTGACCAAGTGTTTTGAAAATTTTTCACAAACTTTCCAAATATACAATTTTCATTAAAGTTCTTTAGACTTCCAGACAGCTTTAAAGTGCTTTAGGGACCCCCAATGCATCTAAGAGAAATGCTTAACTAGTATTATTTGGTACATAAAATTACTGGAGAGCATTATCACAGGAGTGATAAAGCTGTTTAGAGTATACTTTATGAATGAATGTTATTAACATAGACATGCTAAAAATTAAAGTTTCTGAAATTTGGATATGTACTTGTATAATTGTATCAGTCATAATTCTAGTTGTTATTTTAAAATACTGTATGTCCCAACAATTTGGTTAAACTTCCTTGTCAAAAGACACTGTAATCAGATCTCTAACTTTGCTTTTTAAAGTCCTTAATCATCTGCAGACAGTTTAAGCTGAGGCTTTCCAAATTGCTTCATCTTTAAGAAGAGTCACAGGAAGGACTTCTGATAAGAACAGGTTTCTGATAACTTTTATATCATGCTGCTGAACCAAGTAAGATATTTAAAATTTAATGCAATTTCTGATTTCATGAAAATGCTAGTAAAAATGATTAATTCTATAAGATTGAGTATACTAATGAATGGGCTTTCCAAGTGGCACAGTGTTAAAGAACTCACCTGTTAAGGCAGAAGATGTGGGTTCAATCCCTGGATTGGGAAGATCTCCTAGAATAGAAAATGGGACCCACTCCAGTATTCTTCCCTGGAAAATTTGACAGACAGAGGAATCTGAAAGGCTACAGTCCATGGGGCTGCAAAAGTGTCAGACTTCATTGAACACACACATTCACACAAACTGATAAATATGGGTTATAATTTTGAGGTTTTATCTGAAATATTACCAGTCCTTAATCTGTGTTTCCATAGATATAAGGAAATGTTGGGTAGTTTGAGAAAGAAGTCCAAAATGGCAATTAAAAGCGGCAACTAAAAGGCAAACAAAGAAAAAGCCTGAGCAAAACAGAACAAAGGAAAAATCTGCAGCCCGGAGTAAAAACCTTTGGTGGGAAAAACACATCCAACATGACCCCTTCCCTGGCTGGTCTCAGGTACAAGCCCTAATTGACGCTGCTGTTGTTCTTCAGTTGCTCAGTCCTTTCTGACTCATCGCGACCCCATGGACTGCAGCACACCAGGCTTCCCTGTCCTTCATCATCTCTCAGAGCTTGCTCAAACTCATGTCCATTTAAAGAATGATGCCATCCAACCATTTCATCCTCTGTCATCCCCTCTCCTCCTGCCCTCTATCTGTATATTTCTCCTGTCTCTCAGAGGGAAGGCGAGCCCAGATTCCCTCACTCCTTCCCCTACCCAGTTTCTTTACCCCGTCAGGTTCTTCTGACCAAACAAAAAAATTATAAAGTCTCTATGTGGATATATATGTATGTCTCAGTGTGTAATTTTGTCTTTGGATAATATTCCTGAGGCTAATTTATAAATGAGCTCTAATTTAGTTGGCCTAAAGAAAAGTAAGTGCTTACAAACCAAAGAAATTAAACTAAATGAATTTCAGGTTCATGTGAACTGGGAAATATTCAGTATTGTTTGTTTGCTGATTTAATTAACAGAGACGTGTCTTGAGTCATCAACATTGTGTAATACTTTTATTGGGCATAGGTTTATATCTGTTGCAAATTGTCAGCAAGGAAAGTGACAATGTAAAAAAGCTTTTAAGGAAAGAAAATGCAAGTGAGGTAAGAGCTTTAACTGATTTATGTTTACCAATCTACAGAGTACTGTACTGATATAAAGGATACTTCATAGTTGCTTAGAAAAGTATGGTGCACAATACAAGTCTTCTTAAAATGATAAATTATCTGTGATAATGGAGATTAAGTTTCTTTTCCTTTGAAATGATCTGTTCTATGTTTACCTCTAAAATCTTTTGCTACTATTGCTAAGTGAATAACTTGTTTCACAGAGACCTGCATGATCCTATCTCACTGAATGTTATAAACCCTTTAGATATTTTTGGGAAAACTCTTAAATTAAATTCTAATGAAGTTGTTTTGATTTCTAGCTAACTTTGAGGTGTTTCTGAGGGCCCCTGAGGCATCCCAAAGAAGGATATTAAACTAATTAGGTTCACTAAATATGTTAAAGGTATATGGGAAGTACTGTCAAGTAACAAATCTTTTAGGCTATATTACATTGTAGAAGTCACTAATACAGATAGTTTAAAAATTATATGAAATTCATAAAGATCTGATATGTCCTGGCAAAAATAGTCTGTTATAATTCTAATTATCATATTAAAGTGTTACATGCCACAGCAATGACCAGATTGCCTTGTCAATTGCAATGTAATCAGATTCTAAATGTGTCTTCTATGGTTTCACTCTGAAGCCTTTGCAAAAATACTGCTTCTTCTTCAAGGTTTATGGCAAAAATTTATTAAGACTAACCAGATAAACAAATTTTGTAATTAATAGTAATCTGGTGCCAGACTGAATTTTTTTTCTCTCTCTCTGTTAAGAAAACAAAGTTACCTAGGAATGCAGTATTTAATAACAGACAATGTGAATTTCTTTGCCTTTAACTGAATCGTGTCCGATTCTGTATGACCCCATGGATGGCAGCCCACCAGGCTCCCCGTCCCTGGGATTCTCCAGGCAAGAACACTGGAGTGGGTTGCCATTTCCTTCTCCAATGCATGAAAGTGAAAAGTGAAAGTGAAGTTGCTCAGTCATATCTGACTCTTAGCAACCCCATGGCCAGGCTCCTACCTTGCTCTAAAAGAGAAATGGACATTGAGGGCTAAGAAAGACCTGAGAAGTGGTTCCAAAATTTTAGCATATGAATCACTCAGGAAACAAGTTTAAAAATTCAGATCTCAGGATGACACTTCTTTCTTCACCCCAACCTCAACATAATCACAAGAGGTTATGATCCTATGAGTAAGAAATGGGACTCATAATTTCACATTTTTTATCCATTTGGGAAATAAACCATGGCAATTTACAGAAGAAAATGTATGTTACAATTGTTAACAAATAAAAGGAAGGTGGCATGACTATCTTTCAGTATTTATTTACTGTTTGCAAATGGCAAACCACTCAAGTATTCTTGCCTAGAGAATCCCATGGACAGAGGAGCCTGGTGGACTACAGTCCATAGGGTCACAAACAGTCGGACACAACTGAGCGACTAATACTTACTTACTTATCTGCCAGATGCTATTTTAAATGTTTCACCAGTGTGTCTGGTTCATTTAATGCTTTTCACCATCTGATGAGGTAGGTATGATGATCAGGTAAGCAGCAGAGGTCAGATCTGTACTCAGGCAATCTGGCTTCAGATGGGGTGCCACTCCACTGTACTACCCAACCAGGATGAGGGCACAGTGTTGTGTAAATGAGCCTCTGGCCATGGTGTTGGGAAAACAACATGGGCATTGGCTGCTGTCTTGCATTCACTCCCATGGCCCTAGTAATCCAACAGCTCACTCAGAGGGACATGCCTTTCAGCAGACAGGACCCCAATCCTAGCTCTCTTAGCCCTCCAAAGACAGGATAGTTATAAGATCTGCCTCAACTGTGTAAGAAATGATGGAAGATAAGGGTCAGAAAGCAGACTCAGAAGAATCCTTGAAGGCTAAGGCTAAAGAATTATTCTTGAAATCAGGAGGCGGGAGTTTTTAAGCAAGAGTATGGCATGGGTTTGTTTTAGGGGAAAGACTGGTAGCAGGAACACACATTGGGAGAAATAGAAGCCAAAAGTGTTAGGTGAGGACTGAAGAGTGGTGGGTGGAGTTGAGGGGAGGGAAACACTAATTCCAGAAGCTTCCTTTCCTGTGGGCCCCACACATCCCCACTCAGGAAACAGTTACTCAATGAATGAGTGACTCCAAGGGTATGTCCAACGTTGGATCAATAGGATTTGATGTCAGCAGATGAGGGTGAAGAAGTCGAGGAGAACTGATAGCTTGATGCCTTCAGGACTGGATGGATAAGGATGCCAACAAACCCCCACCTCTCCGGCAATCAAGAGTCACTGTAAAAAGTAGGAAAACACGCTCCAGATGCATGCCTATATAAAGAGCATTTTCAGTCACTAACATGACTTTTAAATGTCTGCTAGATTGAGATAGCATATTCACTTAATATTCGCTCAACCTGCGGGAGTTAAAGCCAAGTAAATAGGAATCTGAGGACTGCCAGCCTCAGTGTGTGCTGAAGATGTGAGTACAGCTGCAGTTAGGGCACAGAGACTTCCCAGCTCTGAGGCTCCTAAAAAGCTGCCCACACTTTCTGGATGTATATTTCCTTATTTGTAAAGTAAGTATTCATATGATGCCTGCCTCATAGGAATGTTTGAGGATTAAATAAGACACGTGCAAAAATGGTAACAAATTCTGAGCCCTCATGAGGCATTCAATAGGTGTGATTATCAGTAATGTCATCTCTAGATATATACCTAATAAAAGAGATTTTTAAAAGCATTAATCTTTGTGTGTGTGTTAGTTGCTCAGGCGTGCCCAACTCTTTGAACACCATGGACTGTAGCCACCAGGCTTCTCTTTCCAAAGCGTGCTCCAGGCAAAAATACTGGAGAGGGTTGTCATTTCCTACTCCACGGTATCTTCCTCATCCAGGGATAGAATCTGGGTCTCCTGCATTGCAGGTGAATTCCTTACTGTCTGAGCCACCAGGGAAGCCCTATTAATCTTTATATGGATCTCAAAGTTACCTTCCTGTCTTCAGTTATCCCCTAACCCCAACAACAATGAGGCCTTAACCCTAGAATGGGTGAATACATTAAGATCATCCCCATCCTCCCTATTTTAAGCCAGCTAAGGCTGAGATTTATTCACATGTAGCCACATAGAATTTGCAGGGCCAAAATAAGACCAGTGTCCAGTCATTCAGTGCCTACACTTTCCCACTGTACTACAGGCATCCATCCTCACTCATGGTGGACACAGAAACACAGAAAATGTCTACAGGGGCTTATCTTTCACAAAGAAGAAATCCATGGAGATATCTTCATAAGACAGGGTTCCCTGGCCACATCAAAAAGTTGTAATAGGGAAGAACTTCATATTAGATCTGTTTCCTTTACTTTAATCTTTGTATTCTATTGCTTTTGCATAGAGTTAAGAACATTGCCTATAGCCTGAAATATAAAGGACAGCCCATTCTCAAGGCTCTGACCTTTAAGGATATAGCACTTTTCCAGTCATACAGAGATTTAAAAATTGCAAAACAGGAACTTCGTGGCCTGACATATGGATAGCTGCAAGAACAAAGGATTATGACACCAAAAGTTTGCACCAACCAACCATGTCCCTCCCTCATCTTGCCTTTTAAAACACTTTGCTGAAACCCTTTGGGGACTTTGGGGTTTGAATAAGGCAGAAGCCACCTATCTCCTTTCACGGCCCTGCAATAAACCTTGATCTGCTCCAAACTCTGACATTTAAATTCTTTTACCCTCACTGAGCTTCAGTTCAGTTCAGTTTAGTTGCTCAGTTGTGTCCGACTCTTTGCGACTCTTGCGACTGCAGCACGCCAAGCCTCCCTGTCCATCACCAACTCCCGGAGTTCACTCAGACTCACGTCCATTGAGTCAGTGATGCTATCTAGCCATCTCATCCTCTGTTGTCCCCTTCTCCTCCTGCTCCCAATCCCTCCCAGCATCAAAGTCTTTCCCAATGAGTCAACTCTTCGCATGAGGTGGCCAAAGTACTGGAGTTTCAGCTTTAGCATCATTCCTTCCAAAGAAATCCCGGAGCACACAAATTTGTGTACGGTAACAAAGTATAGGCAAGATTAGGATAAAGGTGATCCACACCCCACAGAGAAGACAAAGCCTGAGAGACAGACAGTGAGGTGTAAATAAAGCCTCAAATAGTCAGAAGACCAGTAGTGGGATGTCACACCTACAACACTAGCAAAATTCAACAGCAAGAAGAAAGACTTTTCTTTCCTTACAAGGATTCAGCCAATAAAAAGTTATGGACCACAACAACCCCTCCCAATTTCCTTTCCCCTCTATAAAAGAGTTCACCTTCCCTCGCCCTTTGGAGACTTGCATGTGACTCACCATGGTTGCAGACACTGAACTGTAATTTTCTGCTGATCCCAAATAAACCCACCTTTGCTGGAGAAATATCTGATAGTCTATGTGCTTTGGGTCAACAGAGAAAGAGAGTCAACACAGTGGGGGACACCTGGAAGACTCAGAAAGACAAATTATCCACTTGACACACCTGAATGGACACTAGTTGACACTTCTCAGGCTGACCAGATGCAGGACTACAAAGATCCAAAAAATCAAGAATACACTACAGGAGATAAACTTATACTTCTTATACTATTTATTCCACTATAAGGAATTAGTTGTAAATTGTAATGTACCTTTAGTCTGTTCTACATCTTGCTTGGAGCTGTAGTTATTGTATAAAATTGCCAAAACTCATCAAAATAAATGCTTAAGGGAAACAGAGAAAGAGCTCTGGAGAGCTCACCTAGCCTCTGTTTACATCATGTGGATTCTGACTGTTAGTGAAAAACAACAAGATTAATACATATGGTATTCTAAAAATAATGTAAAGATCCTGGTTTGAAATTAAACATTTCTATACATTCATGATTACTAGGTACTGAAAGCCTAAACCAGCTCCACCCTCAGGCAGTTCACATGCCCCCTCGTGTCATCAGCTTCTCTGACAAGAGCCTCCAGAGAGTCTGTCTTGACACCAGTGGCAGTTTCCACATCTGCACGCCCTTTGTAAGTGGAGAGTTTGAAGGAGAAGATAGATGGACCCGGGCTAGACAACTGGTGTTTGTCAAGAGGAGTAAAATTCAAGCTTTGTTCTCACCCAAACACTCCAACGACAAAGCTAGTGGTACAAGCTGAGCTCTGCTAAAACAAAGAGATAAGGTGCCCACTCCCGAGGTCAAGGAAAGCTTTCCCTTCCACACATGCACAGAAGGCTCCTTGGAGTTCAAAAGGGGAGGGAACTTCACCCCATAATAAGTATAGACATGCACCTATAGGCCTCTGCAGTGGGATCCATCTTGGCAAAATCTTGGGGAGGGTCCAAGGACCAGTCAGGTGTGAAGAAAGAAACGAGATAATTGGCCAAGTAAACAAAGACCCACACAACTGCACCCATCTCACACACAATCAAAATAATGCTCAAAGTTCTCCAAGTCAGGCTTCAACAGCACCTGAACCAAGAACTTCCAGATGGTCAAGCTGTATTTTAAAAGGCAGAGGAACCAGAGATCAAATTGCCAATATCTGTGATCATAGAAAAAGCAAGAGAATTCCGGAAAAACATCTACTTCTCCTTCACTGACTATGCTAAAGCCTTTAACTGTGTGGATCACAACAAACTCAGGAAAATTTTTAAAGAGATGGGAATACCAGACCACCTTACCTGCCTCCTGAGAAACCTGTATGCAGGTCAAGAAGCAACAGTTAGAATTGGATATGGCACAACGGACAGGTTCCAAATGAGGAAAAGAGTACATCAAAGCTGTATATTGTCACCCTGCTTATTTAACTTATATGCAGAGTAAGGCTGCTTAGAACCCAAAGTCTCCAGTTTCTGGAGGAACCAGCCCCCACCTCAAAAAAAAGAAAACTATTTCATTTTATTCACAGAGGGAAAATTTACCAAATTGCTATAAGTCATGAGTAACTTGAGGGGAAGGGCTTCCCTGTATCCGGAAAAAGATCAAAACCAATAGTATTCCAGAAAAATAAACATAAACATTATAACCACATTCACCAGTTTACTTGATAATCAGTACCTTTGTTAATTTCTTTAGAAGCCATCACATTTTCCATTAGGATTTTTAATGTGGTACTAGTTCAGCAGTATCATTTGAAATTTATCAGAGACCTGCACTTGTCAAAAGTCTTATGAAGCTTCTTGAAGATGAAGCACTTTTGCAAAAGCATCAGAACTGTCTATAAATAATAGAGTTAAAAGGCACAGTTAAACACCTAATTCCAATGTAATAACTAGATTATGACTAGTACCATTTTATCAGAAGACACTCAAATTTTAGAACCTATATATAATTTCTGTGATATTTATATTAATAATATTTATCCCTACTATACAATCTGAGGGGGTTAACACTCATTTGACAATGCTTCCTGTGTAATTTAACATACAAACCAATCCTAGTTAAAAATTTTTCTCTGAGATGGTTCAGAGGCTCTCTGAAGCAACTGAAAGTTAGCTGAAGTCAAAAGAACTTTGGAATTTGGTAGTAAGTTTGTAAAAATATCAAAAAAATTTCAAAACATTTGGTCAGATAGAATCATAGTCCACTGTGCCCAGCAATCCCACTACTGGACATATACCCTGGAGAAAACCATAATTGAAAATGACACATGTATTCCAGTGTTCATTGCAGCACAATTAACAATAGTTAGGACATGGAAGCAACCTAAATGTCCATCAAGAGATGAATGGATAAAGAAGTTGTGGTACATATATGCAATGGAATATTACTCAGCCATAAAAAGGAACACATTTGAGGCTATTTTAATGAGGTGGATGAACCCAGAGTCTGTTATGCAGAGTGAAGTCAGAAGAGGAAAACAATATTGTATTTTAACGCATATATATATGGAATCTACAAAGATGGTAGTGATGAACCTATTTGCAAGGCAGAAATGGAGACACATAGAGAACACACTTGTGGACAAAGTGAGGGAAGGCGAGGATGGGCTAATTGAGAGAATAACAAGGAAACAGATATATTACCATGTGTAAAATAGATAACCAGTGGGAATTTACTGTATGACAACTCAGGGAGCTCAAGCTGGTGCTCTGTGTCAACCTAGAGGGGTGGATGCAATGGGAGGCAGGAGAGAGGTTCAAGAGGAAGGGGACATATATATACCTATGGCTGATTCATGTCAATGTACGGCACAAACCAACATGACACTATAAATCAATTATCCCCCAATCAAAAATAAACAATTTAAAAAAAGAATCATAGATCACTGTGAATATTTACAAACAAATACAGATTGCTTAAAGGCAAGGAAGTTCACAAAATCTGTTATCAAAAGCAGTATTCTAAGTAAAACTTATTTTCTTAGCAGAGTGGAAACAAATTTAGTCTGGTACCAGCCTACTTTTAATAACAAAATCCATTTACTTACTTAAGTTTAACCTAACCCCAGTTCAACCATGTACAAAACTCCTTTTCCTACTCAAAACATATTTCCTACTATATACTGAAATGTTTCTTATTTTTAGCAGCTTTAGTCACATATTTAAAATAGAATCCTCAACTCTTAAAAATCTTATTAATTACTAGTGAAAACCAAGTGGCAAGTAATAGTGAACTGTTTGTCATACCAGCACTTCCTGATTGGAAACTTATGTTTTAGTTTTCCTTTCCTAACAAGGCAAACAAAGGTAGGCAATCTTCGACCTGCCCAGCAACAAATGTTCCAATATTTTATCCTATTTGAAATGGCATAGATAGTCAACGAATTCTTATCAATCAGCTTTAATTTCAGGTTATCAAAATCTGGAGAGCTTTGAGATAACGTTTTAAAAATATAAGTATTGCTATAGAGTTTACCTTTTATCATATCAAGTTATTTTTCTTGTTGACAAATGCCTATGTTAATCAAACTAAGAAGCTTAAGCTAGCTTCGATAGTACATGATTCAGTACTAAAAATTCCCCATATCATGTCAACCTGCAATATATTTGACCGATGTTTTAAAGATGTGCAAGTAGTATTTAATTTGAAAGGGTTTACTTTTAAGTCAGTTAAGTAGAGCTCGTTTACGAATTAATTTTTACATAAGGACGAAACCAGAGATCTCAGTTTTTCTGCTTGAGTTTAAAAAGGCCTTTCTCTCAAAACTTCCCTGGTGTTAAGAATCTGCCTGCCAGTGCAGGAAACAGGGGTTTGATCCCTAGTCCAGGAACTAAGATCCCACATGATGTGGGGCAACTAAGCCTGAGCATCACAACTACTGAGCCTGCCTGCTACAATAGCTCGCAGGCCCTAGAACCTGTGTTCCACAACAGGAGAAGCCACCACCGTGACAAGCCCATGCACCACAGCTCAAAAGCAGCCCCTGCCCGCTGCAGTTAAAGAAAGCTCACATGCAGCAACAAGGACCTCATATGCTGCAACAAAGACCCAGCACAGCCAAATAAATATAAATAACTTATTAAAAAATTTTTTTGTAAGGCCTTTCTCTATTTTTTCTCCTTGAGAGCCCAAGTAGATTATTTACCTCTCAAAGTGAGGTAGGCAGTCAGTGTAGGTCTGAGACCCCGGTTCCTTTTTTTTAATTGCAACCCTCTCAAATAATCATCTCAACCCATTTACCTAAAGCTGTACTTGTTGTTCCAGTTTCCAGGCATCCAAAAGAACGCCACCTCCGTCTGGCTGGTCATAAAATATACAGACCCAAGACAGGACAATCATTACCTGCTGTCCAATTTATCAAGAAGAAAAATACCAGATGAACCATTAACTCTTAACCCATACATCTAGTCCTTAGACAGTGGACTGGGGTCATGAGAAAGAATCACAGGAATGGCGACTCAGTGTCTAAAAAACTGAAAAACTGAGGATCCAAAAACCCACAGAGATGACAGCCTGTACATAGTGGCCTTCAAACTGATTGGTCAGAGATTACATATGTCAAGGACACGAGCCAACCAAAAGGAACAGATCAATACTAATAAAGACATGAAGTGCTATACTTCTCACCTTTCTGGGCACTCTCAGTGTCTATGCTGGGGATTTGTACTTTCTTTACCTTAAAATAAATCCTGCTTGTTTGCTACCATGAGTGTTTGCGTGTTCGTGAAGTTCATTCTTGGGCTCCATGAACAAGAACTTAGTTTCCCATTTCAAAGGTACAGGGAGAAATACAAACTCCTTTTATCAATGGAAACTGAAGAGTTCCCAGCTTTGCAAAAATACCCACTAGGGGTATTATAAGATAGAACAGAGCTTTGATCATCCATACTCAGTTATCCACAGCTAGTGTTATTACTGGAGAAGGCAGTGTCAACCCACTCCAGTACTCTTGCCTGGGAAATCCCATGGATGGAGGAGCCTGGTAGGCTGTAGTCCACGGGGTCACTAAGAGTTGGACACAACTGGGCAACTTGACTTTCACTTTTCACTTTCATGCATTGGAGAAGATAATGGCAACCCACTCCAGTGTACTTGCCTGGAGAATCCCAGGGATAGGGGAGCCTGGTGGGCTGCCGTCTGTGGGGTCGTACAGAGTCGGACACGACTGATGTGATAGCAGCAGCCACAGCAGCAGTGTTAATACTATCAAATATCAAACAATTCAAAGAGGTCTCTCAGAGTCACAGTTTCCTAGTCCAAAATTAGAAGTCTTCACCTTCCCATTTCCAAACACATACACTTTGAAACTCAAACAGAACATGCTTCGAGAGTTCCTTGCCCTGCTATTGCAGCAAAAATAGAAATGAAGTTTTTCTTCTCCTGAAAACAAGTAAAAAGAACAGTGAACAGTCTAGGGAAGAAACATGGACAGGCCTGAAAGAGTTAATCATTTCTAGTTTTAGTTTAACTGTTACTAACCTGTAGTGTAACCAGAAGCTAACCTATCACCCACTGCTGCCGCTGCTGCTAAGTCGCTTCAGTCGTGTCCGACTTTGTGTGACCCCATAGACGGCAGCCCACCAGGCTCCGCTGTTCCTGGGATTCTCCAGGCAAGAACACTGGAGTGGGTTGCCATTTCCTACTCCAAATTAAGAAAAGGGGCTAGTCAAATACATTCTTCAGTCGTGGCTGTGTCCCAGGCAAAAGCAAAACGTGTTCAAGAATACTGTTCCCATACGTTAAATGCAAAATAACTGTTTTTCACCCACATGAAATTTGCCACAACCAAATACCAGGATGTATAGTAACAGGTGTACCGAGAGTGAGGGAGAGAGGGAGAGATGGTCATAGACACAGGGACGAAGGGGCCCAGTGAAGTTGGAACTTGCTGTCACCCAAGGAATATGGGGAAAGGTGGGGACATTATCGGAAGGTGACAACAGTCCAGGGCACTAATTAGATTAAGGAAGCTGTTCCTAAGCTGCTTGCTTGGAGGGTAAACGAGTGCAACTTTAGTTCAGAACTGCGAACCCTGGAGCTGTAATTGGGAAGCCGGCTAAGGATGGAGTGTGCGGATCCAGTTCTCCAGCTGGGCGGTGACTCTCCCAGGACAGCGTCCCAGCCTCCGGCTCCCGGGCGCTGGAGGCTAGCGGGCCTCCGAACGGAAAGAGATGCGCCCCAGTCACCAGGTCCCTGGCACCCTCCCCACCTCCGTCAGGTTCCCGCCCGGCGCGCGCGCCCAGGCGCAGGCAGAAATCACCCCGCCGGCGTGAGGGCTCCACCAAAAGCAAGAAGCCGGGCAGTAGGAGCGCCAGCGGAAAGCGCTCCCTGGTCCCGACCCTCGGTCCCGGGAAAAGCGCCTGCAGCGTTAAGTTCGGCAGCAAATCTCAGCTCAGGCGGGGCACTCACCAGAATACCAGCCGTGAGCAGAGGTTCTCGTCCTGCAGAGGGTTGGGCTTCCCCTCCGGCAACACCTGCAACATCTTGCCGGCCGCGGGTGCGGGTGCGGGTCGTGGCCGTCCTTGCAACCGCTGCCGCTGTTCCTGTAGGGCCCGACAGAGACCTTGGAGACCGGGCCGCCTCGCGGGTCTGCTTGGCGTGAACTGAGAACCACCTGCGTCTCCGGGAGTGGAGGGCCAGCTGCCTGTCGGGCCCGCCCCCTCCAGCTCGCCCGCTACGCGCCTCTGCCAAGCTGAGCAGTGCCCTGTGCCGGTGCCGGGAGAGATGGGAGCGCCCCCCAACCCCAAGCCCCACCCCGAGGCTAGGGAGGACACTGCAAGGAGCCATGGAAGGTGGAAGGCAAGGCCATGAGGGCAGCTGATAGAGGTGGGTAAGTGAATTACCTGCCACACTGGGTCCTCCCAGACGCCCCAACCTACTCACCTGAATTCAGACTCTAGCAAAGTGCTTGCTGTGAACCCAAGCACCCACCGAGGAGGTGCAGAGGAGCATAGACTTCGCCACCCAGCCCCGCCACGGCCCACCACCCCCGCCGCACCCCGCTGCTTAGAAACACCCCCTGCAGCTGTGGATAAGACCTAGAGAAAGCTGGTAAAGGAGAGAGCAGCAAGCTGCCCTCATCAGTACCAAAAAAGGGCACTGTGAGAGAACCGTAGAGGAGCAGCACCTTTCCCAGGGTATGTGCGCCTCCCCACGCCCTTTTCCTCTGCCTGTCTCTTGTAGAAAAGCTTTACTCTCCCAGGCCTCCCCTGAGTCACAAAAGGCCAACTCAGGATTAATGATTTAAAGAATGTGAACATATTATCAAAAAATATTTAAACAGTAGATCAGCCATATAACAGTCTATAGTTCCTCCCTGAAGAACCTAGTAACAGTGTCTGATGCATATCTTGAGTTGTTTTGCTAAAAACCCCACCAGATGAAGTTAACTGCAAAAACCCTGACCAGCGGGAGCCTAAGGATTGATGATGCTAAACCCTGTGACACTAGCTTTGTTACCAACCAATTAAAGAATAGAGCAGTAGCTGATCACATACCCTGGACTCAATTTCTCACTGTGCTTTTAAAGAGCCTCCCCTGAAATCCATTAGAGACTTCAGATCTTTTGAGCATGAGCTGCCTGTACTCCTTGCTTTTTTGGCCCTTACAGTAAATCTTTATCTGCTCTAAACGCCTAAGTTTTGGTTTGTTTGGCCTCACTTTGCCTCCAGCTTAGTAACTTGGGTTATACACAACTTATGGCCAAGCATTTGACCTCAAACAACAGCAGGATTTAACACAGTTTGTTGAGCTACAAACACATAAGGAAAGATAACAGAAGGTTAGAAAAGCTCAAATGATTTTGGAAGATGAATCCATGCAGCTATTGGGAAAGGCTTTTGGCATCTCACATGTATTGTGTGGGAGGATCTCTGTGAGTTTTTGCTGCCCTCTTGGATTGGGAAAGGAGAACATGGGGAGAGAGAGAGGCTGCCTTATGATTTCTTTCATCATGAGCTCAGGGCCTGGCAGAGTAAGAGTGACAGACGGTAAAGCATCTACCCGCAGAGCGGGAGACCCGGGTTTGATCCCTGGATTGGGAAGATCCCCTGGAGAAGGAAATGACAACCCATTCCAGAAATCTTGCCTAGAAAATTCCATGGATGGAGGAGCCTGGTGGACTACAGTCTATGGGGTCGCAAAGAGTCGGACATGACTGAGCAACTTCACTTCACTTCATGTTATAGAGCACAGGACGTATGCTTTTCTGGGGCCTTACCTCATTTTTAACTCTAGCAATGCCCTATTCAAGAAAGTAGTATCATCACTACTGTACAGATAAGAAAAGTGAGGCTCAAGGACAGCACTTGTCCAATGTCTTCAACTAAGTGAATGATGAATCCTAATTTAGACTCAAGTGAGATTCCAGCATGGTCTGTCTCACTGGTGGATGGACAGTGTGGTGAAAAGTGTCTAGAATATGCGACTTCAGAACTGAAAGAATAAGATCTTGGGCTCTCACTCAAATCTTTAGTTGTTTGTGTGGCTGTCTTACTAGCTCAGCAGCTTCCCTTCCCTTTCACCCTAAATGAAGAAAGATCAAACTTTGTGGTGCTTATAACAAGATCACTTTATTACTTTTTGATAATTGTCCATCTTCCTTGGCTAAAACATTGTTATTAATAATGGCTTTTAGCTTCATTCAAAAATGAATAAGCTCTACAGAACGGATGTGCAGGAGTTAACAGTACAGTACTGCATGCTTTTAATTTTCCAAGAGAGTGCATCCTAAGTGTTCTCAACATAAAAAAGAAAAAAAGGGAAAATGGGTAAAGTGTGAAGTATGCTTACATTTCACAATGCATACATGTATCTAGTCATCAGACTACAATTTAACTATATACAATTTTTGACTCTCAATTGTACCTCAATAAAGCTGGAAGGAAAATGGCTTTTGAGGAAGGCTTTCATGTATTCAAATACTTTTTAAGTCAAATGTATAAGAATGGCAAAATGTTGATAATTTTAAATTAATAGGCATGATAGGGGTTTACTGTACTATTTTCTTGATATTTCTTGCATATTTGAAATTTTCTGTTACAAAAAGGAAGACAATGAGAGCTGAAATTTGTAATTTTTCAATTACCTGCTTTCTGATGCTAGTTCTTTCTCAGACAACACAATCTACATCCTTTATAGTCAGTCCTCACATCTGATTTACAGTTCTCTTTGATGGTCTCTTTGACATTGCCTACATTTTCCAGCCTTGTGAATGCTACTAGTTCTACTTCAAAGATGAAGAAATTTCTTGCTGAAGATGGACATTTAGTGACTTCCCTTGTCAGACTGCCCCAGACTGTTGTCTCCAGTCCCCTCTACTATCTCAGGATCATAATTAGCCATCTCCAAGCTGCTAAATACACTCAGTCCATTCTCTTGTCTTTTTTCAAATTAAGATCTTTTGAAACTTAGCGTTTTTTCCTGAACATTAACTAATATGCTTTTTAGCAGAGATATTGAGAACGAGTGTTGAATTGTACAGAGAAGACTGTATATGAAACCAGGGACCAGAGATCTTGATGTTTTGATTGTTATCTAAATTTCTCAGGTCTAAAATGAGAGACCTGTATTTCTCCTATTTCCTACAGGGTTATTGTAAGCCTCCGAAATTGTGAATACACTTTGTAAAAAACATTAGGTTTTAAGGCAATATACAAGAAAACGTGTGTTTTTAAAAAATTATTATTCATTGAACAAATAAAAGCCTTCTAGGTACATGACCACTAGGCCAGGCCCGAGCTTGTAAACATGGGGACGATGTCACAAGGCCTCTATCTGCAATTGTTTACTGACGTTAATGGACCAGTTAAATGGTGATGAGTTGGAGCAAGCCCTGGGAGATGGTAAAAGACAGGGAAGCCTGGTGTGATGCAGTCCATGGAGTCGCAAAGAGTCGGACATGACTGAGCGACTGAACAACAACTGATCTTAAATGGTTCAGTACTATAACTAAAGACAATAGCAAGTGGAAAGGATATAGAGAAACTGGAGCCCTCATACATCACTGATAGGAATGTAAAATAGTACAGCCACAAAGGTACCATATAACCTAGGAATACTACTTCTAATTTTCTACCCAAGGTAAATGAAAACGTATGTCTATACAAAAACCTTGATACAAAGTCATAGTAGCATTATTCAAAAAGAGTCCAGAAGTATACTACGGGTGTGCAGAACCATGTGTACATCAACTGATGAATGGATAAATAAAATGTGATATTACATGCAATAGAATATTATCTGGCAAGATAGACATCCTGATGTATGCTACAACAGGGATGAACACTGAAAACATTATGTTGAGTTAGTGAAGGCAAACACTGACTCGGGTGAGGATGATGAGACAACTTCTAGGCAGAGATTCAGTGTTGTTGGACTTGATAATTCCTTGCCAAACAAACTTCAGGGACACATGATACAAATTTGTATCTGTGCAATCTATAAATTATTAAATGGTCTAAAGGATCCTGTCAAAAAGTCAAAAAAGCATGTTAAAACTAAAGTAGGTTTATAGTCATGTCCAACTCTTTGCAACTACATGGACTGTAGCCCACCAGGCTCCTCTGTCCATGGGATTTTCCAGGCAAGAATACTGGAGTGGGTTGCCATTTCCTTCTCCAGGAGATCTTCCCAACCAAGGAACTGAACCTCTGTCTCCTAAGTCTCCTGCATTGGCAAGCAGACTCTACCAACAAGCCACCTAGAAAGCCCAGGTATAAGAGTGGTACTATTAATACATTTTCCAAGTTTCCTTAAAATAAATGAATAGAAGATGGATAAAATTTATGGGATGATATTACCGACAATGCAATTAACACAAGATGGACAGAGCATGAAGCAGAAGAAAGAAGGTGCCTGTTCAATCTGGTTTGGATGTTCATGGGAAGTAAGCTTGTTGATTATATTTAACTTTGAAGAGAAAGAAACAGTTTATTTCTGTTTTTTTTAAAATCCATGGACTGCTGATAGCACATTTAATCATATTTGACAAAATTTGGAAGTGACCAAGATGATAGCCAGTAAGTAAAGGGAGAAATAAACTGGTCTATCCAGATATGGACTATTATTCCACACTAAAAAGAAACAAGCTGTGAAGTCAGAAGACCAACAGGAGGAAACTTAAATGCTATTACCAAGTGAAGGAAGCTCATTTGATACAGCCATGTGTATGTAATTCTATCTGTATGACATCATCAATAGGCAAAACAGTGGAGATAATGGAAAGATCCATAGTTGCCAGCAGGTGGTGGTGGGTCTGAGAGATGAATACCTGGAAGACAGAGGATCCTTCTTCCTCTGGGACAAAGAAAATGTTCTGTATAATACCAAAATTATGGTAATGGCATTGTACATTTTTCCAGCCTCATAGAATGCACAACACCAAGAAGGAACCCTAATGTAAACCACGGTGTCTGGGCGACATTGATGAGTCAGTGTAGCTTCAGATGTAGCCGACCTCTCACTCTGGTGGGGGACGCTGGTAATCGGTGGCTGTGCTGTGTGGAGACACGGATTAGGGGAAAACTCTGCACAGCCCCTCAAAGAAAGGAACACACGAAAGAAGGAAAAGCAAAAAAACAGTCTATGAAATGCTGGTAATACATTGGTGAGGTTTATATACCCAAAATGTGAAGTGTTCAATTATAGGATATGGAGAATAAATTTTTTAAAGTCATAGACTGAGGGTCTATATTAACAGAATATCCCCCATTGACCCCTTAGAGAATTTCATGGGCTTATACAAGATCTGATTAGAGCCACAGCTTTTTTCAACACAATGAAGAAAACTAGAGAGCCAAACTTAACCTTGCTCTTGTCAATTTTTAAAAAGAATTTATAAAACACTACCAAAATTATCCTCATAATCTCCTTTCCATCCCTTGCAAATCATCCTCTGTGGGCCATTTCTCCTTCATCAAACTCTATTTCTGGATTTATTAAATGTGACTTCCATTGACCTAGGAGAAACAGAAGTTGAGCTAAGAAATACACTTATAAGATTAATTTGCATTTTTCCCTAGTGGCACAGTGGATAGAAATCTGCTTGCCAGTGCAGAGGACACAGGTTCAATACCCAGACTGGGAAAATTGTACATGCCGACAAGCAACTAAGTCCCTGCACTACAACCACTGAGCCCTCACTCTTGAGCCCGTGAGCCACCACTGCTGAGCCTGGGTAGTGCAACAGCTGAAGTCCGCACACCTACAGCCTGTGCTGCCCAGCAAGAAAAGCAGCAAGAAGAGCCCCTGCAATGAGAAGCCTACACAAGGCAACAAAGAGTAGCCCCTGATCCCCGCAAGCAGAAAAGAGCCAGCACAAAGCAACAAAGGCCCACCGCAGCCAAAAGTTAATGAACAAACAAAGTTTGGTTTTCAATTCACTAGCAGTGCTTGATTATTAATATTTAGTCTCTGTTTTGGATATGCATAGATGTCTTATAGGACACTCAGGCCTTTAAAAGCTGGAGCACTTTTTCTCTACGTAAAGAAATTTAGGATTCTTTTTTGTTTTCTGAAAACAGACTACCCTTCGTTCTGCTTAGACAGTCCACTTGTAGCTGCAGTCTCAGGGAAGCTGTAGGTACAAGTAGCAAATTGCATCTAAATGAAATGTATGTATCCTACCTTCACTGAGCTGACAGCGTGTACTGGGTCTGCAATTCCCATCCTTGGAGTCATGCTTTGTCCAAAGGGTTTCATTATAATGTGGACAACAGAAATGAAGCCCATCATGTCTTAATATTAACACAAAAGTTGTTGACTTTTTTGCTTGGCTTTTTTTTCTAAAATGTGTTACTGATGTACCTCCATTCTTAAAGTATGCAGAACATGACAATCGTTATTGACTATTTGGTATCCTTACCATCATAATGTATTGTGCCATTTGGAACAATATTAATAGCCTAATGTAGCACAGGTATAAGGAGAAGGCAATGGCACCCCCACTCCAGTACTCTTGCCTAGAAAATCCCATGGACAGAGGAGCCTGGTAGGCTGCAGTCCATGGGGTTGCTACTAGTCAGACATGACTGAAGTGACTTAGCAGCAGCAGCACAGGTATAAGATTTATGGATTTATTTATTTACATTTGGTGCTGTTGTTCAGTGGCTAAGTCCTGTTTGACTCCTTGTGACCCTATGGACTACAGCACCCCAGGCTTTCCTGTCCTTCACTATCTGCTGCATTTTGTTCAACCTCATGTCCATTGAGCAGTGATGTTATCCAACCATCTTATCCCCTGTTGCCACCTTCTTCTCCTGCCCTCAGTCTTTCCCAGCATCAGTGTCTTTTCCAGTGAGTCAGCTCTTCGATCAGGTGGCCAAAGTATTAGACCTTCATTGTCAGCATTAGTCCTCCCAGTGAATATTCAGGGTTGATTTCCTTTACGATTGACCCGGTCCTTGCGGTCCAAGGGAGTCTCACGAGTCTTCTCCAACACCACAATTGGAAAGCATCAGTTCTTCAGTGTTCAGCCTTCTGTATGGTCCAAATTCACTTAAACTCATGACTCCTGGAAAAACTATAGCTTTGACTCTACAGACCTTGGTTGGCAAAGTGACATCTCTGCTTTTTAATACACTGTCTAGTGTATATACATACACTTAATAGCAAGCGTTTATCCTTTAAGACTTCCATGTCTGTACGTTTCTTCTCTGTTTTTCTGCCAGCATTATACTTTTTACTATTTTTAAGATGCTCTGTAAGTTAAGAATTAATAGGTTTTAAATAAGGATCTGAGGGCCTCTACTAGGAATAGTAAGGATGAGCTTGGACACATGATTTAGGCAACTTAGATGCCTCTTCTTCTCAGCTGTCTTCTGTGAGACTGAACTTGCCCAAAGAATGACAGCTGAAGACATGAATGTTTCTGCCAGTAGATGCTTTGGTTTGCTAATGTCTGTTCCTGAATGATTAGCAAATGATTAGTAAAATTTCCCTCTCCTTTTAACATGAGATATTTCAAGAATGCTAAAAAGAAAATTTTTTTAAGTCCTAACTATTACTGGATACTGTGTGTTGACCAATTTGTGGTTGCTTTGGTTCAGTCGCTAAGCCACGTCTGACTCTTTGTGACCCCACGGACTGCACCACTCCAGGTCCTCTGTCCTCCATTGGCTCCGGGATTTTGCTCAAGCTCATGGCCACTGAGTTGGTGATGGTGCCTGGCCATCTCATCCTCAGCTGCTCCATTCTCCTTTGGCCTGCAGTCTTTCCCAGCATCAGGGTCTTTTCCAGTGAGTCAGCTTTTCCTATCAGGTGGCCAAAGTATTAGAGCTTCAGCTTCAGCATCAGTCCTTCCAGTGAATATAAAGGGTTGATGATCTTAGGATTGACTGGTCTGACCTCCTTGCATTCCAACAGACTTTCAAGAGTCTTCTCCAGCACCACACTTGGAAAGCATCAGTTCTTTGGCGCTCAGCGTTCTTTATGGTTCAGCTTTTACAGTAGCATGATCCACATGTGGGTTTTGAAACTTGAAATGCATTCAGGTCCAAATGAGACGTCTTGTATGTGTAAAAGACACAGTGGATTTCAAAGACAGTATAAAATACTTGTTGGTCTCTCTAATAATACTTTTTATTTGATTACGTGCTTAAGTAACATTATTTGGACACAAAGGTTTAAAAACATCTTCCTAATATCAACTCTACTAGTTCCTTTTTCCTTTTTAACACAGTTATTATAAAATTTAAAATTAGACATGGGGTTCACTTTATAGCTCTGTGGACAGAAGATAGGTTGGTAACTCTAGATAAGAAGCAAGTGGGAAAGGGCGGCTGGCCTTTGGCCCAAAGATGACGGTTTCAGTCAGAAAGCCTGAGGTGCCATCTCTTCAAAGGAGCTGTTCTGTAATGACACATTTAACCCCATGTTATGTATCCATACACAGTTCAGAATCCAACAAGGTAGTATAGCTTGCTTGTATCCCACAAGAGATGCCACTCTCTCTAGATTCATACCAAATCTGGACCAAAATTTTGCACTCCTCTTACCAACAATGATGTGTGTATATGCACATATCACTTAGCACTTTTCAACAGCCCTGAAACTTAGGTCTTCACTTGTTAATCAAAACAACCAGGGAGACTATTTCTACCACACCACTGTATGTCCTACAGGACTGTAACCATTACTCTGCCATCCTGAAACCACTTTTCTTATCTCACATTTAGAATTTCATCCTTCAGCTATCAAGCATTGCCACCATCTCTGCCCATCAGTCTACTTGGTCAGTTTCCAGAAAACAGCCATCTCTGCTTACAACGGCACATATTGGTAGATTCATTTGGGTGTTTTAATACATTTTCCTGGTTTCCTTAAAATAAATGAATAGAAAATGGATAAAATTAACATGATGATATTACTGACCATGCGATTAACACAAGATGGACAGAGTATGGAAGTAGAAGAAAGGAGGTTCCTGTTTAGTCTAGTTTGGATGCTTGTGGGAAGTAAGTCTATTGATTATATGTTTAACTTTGAAAGGAAAGAAATAGTTTCTTTTTAGTTAATGGAATACCTATAGTACATTTAAATAAGTTATTATTGTTGTTCCTTAATAAGCTGTGTCCAGCTCTTTTGTGACTCCATGAACTTCAAACTACCAGCCTCCTCTGTCCATGGGATTTTTAAGGCAAGGATACTGGAGTGGGTTGGCATTTCATTCTTCAACATTTAATCTTATTTCACAATATTTGGAATTCACCAAGGGATCTTCAGTTAGTGAATGGAGAAATAAATTGGTCCATCCAGATATGGAATATTATTCAGCACTAAAAAGTAGTGAGCTACCAAGTTAGGACATCATATGCAAGAAGCTTAAATGCTTGTCACTAAGGGAAAGAAGCCAGTCTGAGAAGGCTACATAGTGTGTAAGTCTCACTACGTTATATTGTCACACAGGCAAAACCATGAAGACAATGAAAAAATCAGTAGTTGCTAGCAGGTGGTGGACAGGGTGAGGGATGAGTAGGTGCAATACAGAGGATGTTTAAGGAGAAAGAAAATACTATGTATGATACCAAAATGATGGAAATGTCATTGTACATTTGTCCAACCTCATAGAATGTACAAGACCAAGAGTGAACCCTAAGGTAAACCATGGAGCTTGGTGGACATGATGTGTCAGGGTAGGTTCATTAGATGTTGCCAACATTTCACTCTGGTGGGGATGCTGGTAATTGGTGGATGTGGAGCATGGGGATATGAGTTAGGGCAAATCTCTGTACATGCCCTTCAAAAAACAAAGAGGAAGAAAGGAAGAAAAAGGGAGAAAACATCTATGAAATTCTGGTAACATATTAGTGAATTTTATATACCCAAAATGTGGAATGTTATAAAACAGGAAATGGAGAGAGGTTTTTTTTTAAGTTATAGACTGATGCTGCTGCTCCTAAGTTGCGTTGGTCATGTCCAATTCTTCGTGATGCCATGGACTGCAGCCCACCAGGCTCCTCCATCCATGGGATTCTCCAGGCAAAATACTGGAGTGGGTTGCCATTGCCTTCTCCAGTTATAGACTGAGGGTCTATATTAACAAAATATCCCCCATTGACCTCTTTAGAGAGTTTCACAGGTTTATACACCATCTGATAGAAACACAGCTTTCTTCAACACAATCAAGAAAAGCAGAGGGCCAAACTTAACCTTTCTCTTGTAAATTTTTAAGAAGTAATTTATAAAGCCCTACCAAATTTATCATCATAATCTCATTTCCATTCCTTTCAAATAACGATCAGTGGGCCATTTCCCCTTCATCAAAGTATTTTTAATGTGACTCTTGTCAACTAAGTGAACGAGAATTTGAGGTAAGAAATATATTTATAAAATTCATTTGCATTGCTTGCTATTAACATTTAATGTTTTGTATACGCATAGGTGCATTATTTAACATTCAGAGCTTTAAAAGCTGAAGTACTCTTTTTGAAAATAAAGAACATTAGAACTCTTTTTTGTTTTCTAAGAAGAGATTTCCCTTCATTCCCTTTAGACAGTCTACTTGCAACTGCACTCTCAGTGAAACTGTGGGCATAAAAGTGGCAAATTGCATCTAAATGAATGTACATTTCCTATGCGCACAGAGCTTACAACCTGTACTGTGTCTGCAGTTCCCATCCTTAAAGACACTTTTGCATAAAGGATTTCATTATAATGTGGACAACAGAAATGGTGTCTGTTATGTTTCAATGTTAAAAAATAATGTTGACTTGTCTTTAATGGGCTTTATTCCTAAATGTGTTACTGATGTACCCCTATTCTTAGAGTATTTGGAACAATCATTATTGTTGACATATATGATGACAATTGTTATTGATTATTTGGTATTATTACCATCATATAGTATTGTGCCATTTGGAACAATACTCTCAAGGCCCCATGAAACAGAGGTATAATAATTTATGGATTTACTTATATACATTTAATAGAAACCATTTATCTTTTAAAACTTTCATGTCTTATTTTTACATATTTTTCTTCTCTTTGCTCTTCTGACAATATTTTACTTTGTACTAGTTTTAACACATCTTGTAAAGCTAAGATTTACTTAGAGCTACGACCGGCGCACTCAGCGCAGGCGGCTGTGACTCGGAGCACTAAGCACGGCTGAGAGGAGCTACCCCACTTCTGAGGTCAGGGGCATAAGCCGGGAGGACCCCATGCCCGAAGGGCAGCGGCCAAGAGGAGTAACCCCCACGTCCGAGGTCAGGGGCAACGGCCGAGAGTGCCAGGCTGTGATGGTGCAGGAACGGTGGAGAAGAGCTACCCCACATCCAAGGTCAGGGGTGGCGGCTGGGAGGAGCTACCCTACTTCTGAGGTCAGGGATGACAGCAGAGAGGAGCCACCCCATGCCAGAGGCAGAGACGGAGGAGCGGTGGCTGCGGGGGTCAGGAGGGCCTAGAGGAGCTATCCCACGCTGAAGGTCAGGAAGGGCGATGGTAAAGAGATAACGCTAGTCTAAGGTAAGGAGCAGGGGCTGCGCTTTGCTGGAGCAATTGTGAAGAGATACCCCACGCTCAAGGTAAGAGAAACCCAAGTATGATGGTAGGTGTTGCATGAGGGCATCAGAGGGTAGACACACTGAAACCATACAGAAAACTAGTCAATGTAATCACACTAGGAACACAGCCTTGTCTAACTCAATGAAACTAAGCCATGCCTGTGGGGCAACCCAAGACGGGTGGGTCATGGTGGAGAGGTCTGACAGAATGTGGTCCACTGGAGAAGGGAATGGCAAGACACTTCAGTATTCTTGCCTTGAGAACTCCATGAACAGTATGAAAAGGCAAAATGATAGGATACTGAAGAGGAACTCCCCAGGTCAGTAGGTGCCCAGTATGCTACTAGAGACAAGTGAGGGAATATATTAATCAATGTATTTGGAATATAGAAAAGGAAATATAGTAGTTTTTGACGTTAGCAATATTAGACTTTTTGAGTTAATAAATTTTCTCTTTTGTAATAGATCACTGTACTTTATTATAAATCACTGTGTCCTTGCTATGTAAAAATGTAACTTTACCACTATCTTAAGACTAAGTAGATCTTAAGAGGAACATTGGTGAAAGGATTTTCATTTGTTGGGCTGATGTTTGCTGCTAAATCTCCATATTCCATGCCCTTATAATAAATATAACTAGCAAATGGGAGAAATACGTATTAACCTTTAAGCATATAAGAGAAATAAGTATTAACCTTTAAGATTAATCATGTTAACCTTGGGTTAAATAAATTCCTTTCTTGATTGTAACTCACTACACCCTCACCCTATAGAAATGCAACTTTATTTGGAGGGTGGTGCCTGGTTTAAGAAAAAACACCCTTGGAAAAAATAAGTTTTTGGTTATCAGAAAGAAAGGGTTGTAAATGTCAGCAGGCAGAAATGGTTTGAAGATGATGTAAAACCCCTAAGACCTTTTTTTTAATGTAAAGCACCTGATTTTGATAAAGGTCAGAACTGCTGACCCCGCGTGACTCTGTATTCATCCATATATATAACAAAAGGTATATAAGAAAATGGGAAAAATAAAGAAATGGGGTCAATTCCTGGAAAGACTGACTCCCCATGTCATTCATTCTTGCTCCCCAATTTTCTGGCTGAATTCCCATCTGGAGCGTGGGTGCCCTCCATGCAGATGGTGCAAATTCCTTGTCCGGAATTTTATTGGTACCCCACATAAACCAAGTTATTCAGCCCCCTTTCTCTCTCTCCTACTATCTTCTGGCTGAATTCCTATCTGGTGCATAGGACCCACCAAGCCTACTAATTTTGCCTGGGCTTTTAAGATCGGACCAGGGGGTCCTCAGTGCCTCCCTCTCCTTCGGGAGAATGGGAAGACGCCTGCGGCCTACGTAGGTGGTGATTTGTACCCTGTGTTAACCAAGTTATTCAGCCTCTTTTTCTCTGCTAAATTCCTAGTCCCTCTCTATCTGTAATTAGATAGTTTTTCTAGGACGCCGACTCCGTCCCCACCTTCGAATCACCCTGGATCCACCAGGGCTGGACCCCGGCAAGGAAGAAACTTAAATGCTTTACCAAGTGAAGGAAGCCCATTAGGTACAGCCACGTGGTGTATGTAATTCTATCCATATGACATCGTCAGTAGGCAAAACTGTGGAGACAATGGGGAAATCCATAGTTGCCAGCAGGTGGTGGTGGGGCTGAGAGATGAATACGTGGAAAACAGAGGATCCTTCTTCTTCTGGGACAAAGAAAATGTTCTGTATAATATCAAAATTATGGTAATGGCATTGCACATCTGTCCAGCCTCATAGAATGCACAACACCAAGAGAGAACCCTAATGTAAACCACAGTGTCTGGGCAACATTGACGAGTCAGTGTAGCTTCCAGATGTAGCCGATCTCTCACTCTGGTGGGGGACGCTGGTAATCGGTGGCTGTGCTGTGTGGAGACATGGATTAGGGGAAAACTCTGCACAGCCCCTCAAAGAAAAGAACACACAAAAGAAGGAAAAGCGAAAAAACGGTCTATGAAATGCTGGTAATATATTGGTGAAGTTTATATACCCAAAATGTGAAGTGTTACATTATAGGATATGGAGAATAAATTTTTAAAGTCATAGACCGAGGGTCTATATTAACAGAATATCCCCCCGTCCACCCCTTAGAGAATTTCATGGGCTTATACAAGATCTGATTAGAGCCACAGCTTTCTTCAACACAATCAAGAAAACTAGAGGGCCAAACTTAACCTTGCTCTTGTCAATTCTTAAAAAGAATTTATAAAACACTACCAAAATTATCCTCATAATCTCCTTTCTACCCCTTGCAAATCATCCTCTGTGGGCCATTTCTCCTTCATCAAACTCTATTTCTGGGTTTATTAAATGTGACTTCCATTGCGCTAGGAGAAACAGAAGTTGAGCTAAGAAATACACTTAGAAGATTAATTTGCACATTTCCCTGGTGGCACGGTGGACAGAAATCTGCTTGCCAGTGCAGAGGACACAGGTTTGATACCCGGACTGGGAAAATTGTACATGCCGACAAGCAACTAAGTCCCTGCACCGCAACCACTGAGCCCTCACTCTTGAGCTCGTGAGCCACCACTGCTGAGCCTGGGTAGTGCAACAGCTGAAGTCCGCACACCTACAGCCTGTGCTACCCAGCAAGAAAAGCAACAAGCCCCTGCAATGAGAAGCCTACACAAGGCAACAAAGAGTAGCCCCCGATCCCCGCAAGCAGAAAAGAGCCAGCACAAAGCAACAAAGGCCCACTGCGGCCAAAGTTAATGAACAAACAAAGTTTGGTTTTCAATTCACCAGCAGTTCTTGACTAATTATATTTAGTCTCTGTTTTGGATATGCATAGATGTCTTATAGAACACTCAGGCCTTTAAAAGCTGAAGCACTCTTTCTCTACATAAAGAAATTTAGGATTCTTTTTTGTTCTCCAAAAACAGACTACCCCTCATTCTGCTTAGACAGTCCACTTGCAACTGCAGTCTCAGGGAAGCTGTAGGTACAAAAGTAGCAAATTGCATCTAAATGAAATGTATGTGTCCTACCTTCAACGAGCTGACAGCGTGTACTGGGTCTGCAATTCCCATCCTTGGAGTCACTCATGCTTTGTCCAAAGGGTTTCATTATAATGTGGACAACAGAAATGAAGTCCATCATGTCTTAATATTAACACAAAAGTTATTGACTTTTTTGCTTGGCTTTTTTCTAAAATGTGTTACTGATGTACCTCCATTCTTAGAGTTTGCAGAGCATGACAAACAGTATTGATTATTTGGTATCCTTACCATCATAATATATTGTGACATTTTGAATAATATTCTAACAGCCTAATGTAGCACGGGTATAAGATTTATGGATTTACTTATTTACATTTGGTGCTATTGTTGTTCAGTGGCTAAGTCCTGTTTGACTCCTTGTGACCCCATGGATTGCAGCACCCCAGGCTTTCCTATCCTTCACTAGCTGCTGCAGTTTGCTCAAACTCATATCTATTGAGCAGTGACGTCATCCAACCATTTCATCCTCTGTCACCACCTTCTCCTCCTGCCCTCAATCTTTCCCAGCATCAGGGTCTTTTCCTGTGAGTTGGCTCTTCGATCAGGTGGCCAAGGTATCAGATCTTCAGCTTCAGCATCAGTCTTTCCAGTGATATAAAGGGTTGAAAATCTTAGGATTGACTATTCTGACCTTGCAGTCCTGCAGACTGTCAAGAGACTTCTCCAGCACCGCACTTGGAAAGCATCAGTTCTTTGGCGCTCAGCATTCTTTATGGCTCAGCTTTTATAGTAGCGTGATCCACATGTGGGTTTTGAAACCTGAAATGCATTCGGGTCCAAATGAGATGTCTTGTATGTGTAAAGGACACAGTGGATTTCAAAGACAGTATAAAATACTTGTTGGTCTCACTAATAATACTTTATATTTGATTACGTGCTTAAGTAATATTATTTGGACACAAAGGTTTAAAAACATCTTCCTAATAGAAACCCCACTAGTTCCTTTTTCCTTTTTAACATGGTTATTATAAAATTTAAAGTTAGACACAGGGTTCACTTCATAGCTCTGTGGACAGAAGGTAGTATGGTAACTCTAGATAAGAAGCAAGTGGGAAGGGCGGAGGGCCTTTGGCCCAAAGATGACAGTTTCAGTCAGAAAGCCTGAGGTGCCACCTCTTTAAAGGAGCTGTTCTGTAACGACACATTTAACCCCACGTTATGTATCCGTACACAGTTCAGAATCCAACAAGGTAGTATAGCTTGCTTGTACCCCACAAGAGATGCCACTCTCTCTAGATTCATACCAAATTCTGAACCAAAAGTTCGCACCCTCTCACCAACAATGATGTGTGTATATGCACATATCACTTAGCACTTTTCAGCAGCCCTGAAACTTAGGTCTTCACTTGTTAATCAAAACAGCCAGGGAGGCTATTTCTACCACACCGCTGTATGTCCTACAGGACTGTAACCGTTACTCTGCTATCCTAAAACCACTTTTCTTATCTCACATTTAGAATTTTATCCTTCAGCTATAAAGCATTGCCACCCATCTCTGCCCATCAGTCTACTTGGTCAGTTTCCAGAAAACAGCCATCTCTGCTTACAACGGCACTTATTGGTAGATTCATTTGGGTGTTTTAATACATTTTCCTGGTTTCCTTAAAATAAATGAGTAGCAAATGGATAAAATTAACATGATGATATTACTGACCATGCGATTAACACAAGATGGACAGAGCATGGAAGTAGAAGAAAGGAGGTTCCTGTTTAGCCTAGTTTGGATGCTTGTGGGAAGTAAGTCTGTTGATTATATGTTAAATTTTGAAGGGAAAGAAATAGTTTCTTTTTAGTTGATGGAATACCTATAGTACACTTAAATAAGTTATTATTGTTGTTCCTTAGTAAGTCGTGTCCAGCTCTTTTGTGACTCCATGAACTTCAAACTACCAGCCTCCTCTGTCCATGGGATGTTTAAGGCAAGGATAATGGAGTGGGTTGCCATTTCATTCTCTAACATTTAATCATATTTCACAATATTTGGAATTCACCAAGTGATCTTCAGTAAATGAATGGAGAAATAAATTGGTCCATCCAAATATGGAATATTATTCAGCACTAAAAAGTAATGAGCTACCAAGTTAGGACACCACATGTAAGAAACTTAAACGCTTATCACTAAGAGAAAGAAGCCAGTCTGAGAAGGCTACATAGTGTGTGAGTTTCACTACATTCTATCATCACACAGGCAAAGCCGTGAAGACAATGAAAACATCAGTAGTTGCTAGCAGGTGGCGGACAGGGTGAGGGATGACTAGGCAGAGCACAGAGGATTTTTAAGGAGAAAGAAAATACTATGTATGATACCAAAATGATGGAAACGTCATTGTACATTTGTCCAACCTCATAGAATGTACAAGACCAAGAGTGAACCCTAAGGTAAACCGTGGAGCTTGGTGGACATATGTGTCAGGGCAGATGCATTAGATGTTGCCAACATATCACTCTGGTGGGGATGCTGATAACTGGCGGATGTGGAGCATGGGGATATGAGTTAGGGCAAATCTCTGTACATGCCCTTCAAAAGACAAAGAGTAAGAAAAGAAGAAAAAGGGAGAAAACATCTATGAAATTCTGGTAACATATCAGTGAATTTTATATACCCAAAATGTGGAATGTTATAAAACAGGAAATGGGGACAGGTTTTATTTTTAAGTTATAGACTGAGGGTCTATATTAACAAAATATCCCCCATTGACCCCTTAGAGAATTTCACAGGTTTATACACCATATAATAGAGACACAGCTTTCTTCAACACAATCAAGAAAAGCAGAGGGCCAAACTTAACCTTTCTCTTGTAAATTTTTAAGAAGTAATTTATAAAGCACTACCAAACTTATCATGATAAAATCCTTTCCATCCCTTTCAAATAGCCCTCAGTGGGCCATTTCCCCTTCATCAAAATATTTTTAATGTGACTTCTGTCAAACTAAGTGAAACAGAAATAAGGTTAGAAATACCTCATTCAGAAACAGAATAAGGTAAGAAATATTTGAGGTAAGAAATACATTTATAAAATTCATTTGCATTGCTTGCTATTAACATTTAATGTGTTTTGCATATGCATAAGTGCATTATTTAACATTCAGCGCTTTAAAAGCTGAAGTACTCTTTCTGAAAATAAAGAACATTAGAACTCTTTTTTGTTTTCTAAGAAGAGATTTCCCTTCATTCCCTTTAGACAGTCTACTTGCAACTGCAGTCTCAGGGAAACTGTGGGCATAAAAGTAGCCAATTGCATCTAAATGAATGTATATTTCCTATGCGCACAGAGCTTACAACCTGTACTGTGTCTGCAGTTTCCATCCTTAAAGACACTTTTGCATAAAGGATTTCATTATAATGTGGACAACAGAAATAGTGTCTGTTATGTTTCAATGTTAAAAAATAATGTTGACTTGTCTTTAATGGGCTTTTTTCTAAAATGTGTTACCGATGCACCCCCCATTCTTAGAGTATGTGGAACAATCATTATTGTTGACATATATGATGACAATTGTTATTGATTATTTGGTATTATTACCATCATATAGTATTGAGCCATTTGGAACAATACTCTCAGGGTCCCATGAAACAGAGGTATAATAATTTATGGATTTACTTATATACATTTAATAGAAACCATTTATCTTTTAAAACTTTCATGTCTTTTTTTTTACATATTTTTCTTGTCTTTGCTCTTCTGACAATATTTTACTTTGTACTAGTTTTAACACACCTTGTAAAGTTAAGGTTTAATAGGCTTTAAGTAAAGATCTGAGGGTCTATGTTAGGAATAAAAATAATGAGTTTGGACCCATGATTTTGGCAACTTGGATGCCTCCTGTTCTCAGTTCTCCTCTTTGAGACTGAAGTTGCCTAGAGAATGAGAGCTGCAGATGTGAATGTTTTCAGAAGGAACTTTGGTTTCCTAATGGCTTTATCAGTGTTCCTAACTCATTAGTAAAATTTTCCCTTTTCTTAATATGAAATATTTGAAGAATGCAAAAGGTATCCACGAATTTTATTTTTAAAATGTATATCTATTCCAAACAGATTACAAAATGTTGACATTTTCCTATACTTAAGAATTTTAATTATGAGTACAGGACACATATAAACAAACCACAAGAGTGAGAGAGGGAGGGAAACACTACAGACTCAGTCCTGAGGCCCTCCACCATTGGCAGGTAGAAAACCCACCCCGGGAGACTGAGGCGGGAGAACTGTGCAGTCACAGAAGTGAAGACAGTGTTTCTAGAAGGAAGACCTGGAATCTATGCTTCTGAGAGGCTGGCTGATGACAAGCGTAACAAATGTTTTCGGCAAAATGGACATTTGTGGCCAATTAATAAAAGTAGTGTTTTAAAGAAAGAGAGAGATAAGCCTTATAAACCATGTTGAGCAGAGAACAGTGCGTGACGATGTGGAGACAGTGGTTGTACATGACTCCTATGAGAAATTTTGCTATAGGAACAGAAAATAGGAAAAGAAGTTACTGCAGAAGCGTACATCTTGAGGAGGTACTCATCCACACTGGGGACTCTTCTACAGTCAGCTTTTAATAACACAGGTGAGTTGATGTTATCAGTGTCTGCCCATAAACCCTGGTTCCTTCCATGTCACACTAGCCTGACTTCCTGCAACTCTGCCTGAGGGCTTTGTCTGCCACCAGAGCCAGCTCTGCTAAAGCGCAGGCAGCCGGGAGTGCTGGGGCACTGAATGTCTTCCTCTGCTCTCCTCCCCTGGCAGCCTTCAGTCAACAGACAGACAGGAGCTGGTGGATAAGTACCCCAACTCTCTCACTCAGGGAAGCTAACCTTGAAGCTTGTCTCCTAAACTTTCCCAGCAGAACTATATTCCAGTAATGCATCCTGGCAACTTGCTTGATAATATAATTTTTGCAGCCTTCTTCCACTTTGCTGCCTCCACTTTCCTATCTTACTTCCCCATTAACTGTGTTTTCTGGGACCACCTCCCAAATAACCTACTGCATTTTTTTAATTCATAGAATTTAGTTTCAGGGAACCCAGACTAAGACAACAGAAAATATTTGTGTCGTGACATGAAGCCATTATATCAATGATGTACAAGAATTTATGAAACAAGAAACATCAGAAGAAAATATTCCAAAGTGATAGAAATGATTATTTACTTCTGTATTGTGAGATTGTGGGTGATTTAAAACCAAACAGACTTTGTTTCCTCAAGAAAAAAAAAAAAGTTCTTTTTAAGACGTGCTTTAATTAAGGTATACAGACTAATAGAGGTTTTCTGAAATTCAGAAGATAGTTTTGAGAGAATAAAAACTGTTACTAAATTAAACCATGGCTGATATTAGCTTCCTCAGCAGCAAATAGCAAGTGAAATACCAATATTCACATGAAAAATGTACCAATAATACAACATTTCAAGGAATTTAGAGTCAGTCTAAAATTATGCTTCAGACCAAATGTTATATCATTTAAGGCAATTGTTTCATAAGACACAACAGCTTTCATTCAGTAACAATAGCTGCCCTTTCAGTTCAGTTCAGTTCAGTCACTCAGTCGTGTCCAACTCTTTGCAACCCCATGAATTGCAGCACGCCAGGCCTCCCTGTCGATCACCATCTCCCGGAGTTCACTCAAATTCACAACCATCGAGTCCGTGATGCCATCCAGCCATCTCATCCTCTGTTGTCCCCTTCTCCTCCTGCCCCCAATCCCTCTCAGCATCAGACTCTTTTCCAATGAGTCAACTCTTCGCATGAGGTGGCCAAAGTACTGGAGTTTCAGCTTAAGCATCATTCCTTCCAAAGAAATCCCAGGGCTGATCTCCTTCAGAATGGACTGGTTGGATCTCCTTGCAGTCCAAGGGACTCTCAAGCGTCTTCTCCAACACCACAGTTCAAAAGCATACTGAATGTGTAAATATACCCTTTTGTTATCTCACTAAATTCTTGCGATACTACTATAAGGTATGTATTATTATCTTTTATAGACAATAAAGTTTAGAGAAAAGTGAAGTGAATTCTCCAAAATGGGGAAAGCACAAGGTTTCTACCCAGGTATTGGTCTCAAACCCCATGAACTTTCTGCCACTTTGGGCCACCTCTCTCTGAACCTTCAGATATTATTTTAGAGTCACCAATCAAAAGTCAAAGAGTAATCACTGTGTCAGCATTTCTGATGTGCTTGATGAAATTTAGACCCAGAAGGCTAGATGTGCATAGGACAGTTTGGTTGCCTCAGAGCAAGTTGAAGTGGGGTTACCAGGGTCAGGATTGGAGCTCTGTGCTCTCCAGACCCTGGAGCCAGGGCCAGTATAAACACAACTGCAGAAAAGTCAAACTGTTCACCAGAGACATGGATTTTTTTTAATTGTCCAGGCCAAGAAAACACAATTGTAAAGTATATCTTATATTTAAAGGCTAAAAATGGCACTGATTATATAATTACCTATTGTAGATAGGTAGACTTCTGGTCAGCATTAGATTATTTGGTCACACTTTACATGAGAAGAGCTCTTACCTACCTGCCAGCAGTATTTCTGAGTATCTGCTAGATGCCAGTCACTCACTACTTAATTACAAATAAAATGTAGACTAATCTTTAGGAGACAAGGGAGAAAGGATCCTGTTAATTCTGTTTTCGGTTAAAAAGAAAGAAAGAAAGTTAAGAGTTCTAATTGCCGAATCTGCCCTGGTTCACCACACCTGGACCATGGACTTCCTAAAGCAGGTGAGAAGGACTGCTCCCTGGGACTCCGGTGCCCACCCAACACCCTGCCCACAGGAGGTCTTAGGAAACACATGCCTGGTGAATGACGAGGATACCCACACCCTGCCAGAAAGAAGAGAACACTACAACTTCTGAAAACATTTAATGTGACTCAAAAAAGTTTCTCTGTGTCTGTGGACCAACATGGGGAATACTCTTCCTCCACTGCCTGAGATGCACAGAGCTAGTAGCCAATACTGGCCAGTGGAGGTGACCATAAGTGACTGGCCACTTAGATGACAACCCCAGACTCCCTAGTGTCTATTTTACTGCCAGGAATCCTGTCTTCATATGAGAGGAAAGATGAAAACCCAAAGCACATTCTTCTCCTGGCACGAAGGACAGTTACTCAGCAGTCAACTTACTATTCACAGAGAGAACTTCTTGAGATAGAAATAAATGTTATTTTGTTTAACTCTCAAATAAATATTTTAAAATAAGCTAATAAATGGATATCAGTACAAGAAAGAAATAAATAGTTTCAGACTTTTTCCTTATATATGAAACCAATCTGAACACATATGTCAAGATTTATCTGAAGAAAATAAGTGCATTCAAAAGCATTATTTCTGGAAGGAAGAAACAAAGTGTGATACAAACATAAAAGTGAAAAACATTCAGCCTTAGAAAGGAAGGAAATTCCGACACATGCTACAGCATGGAAAAACCGTGAAGACTGTGCAATTGTGAATTTATACTTAGAAACATATATTTGATTTTCATGTTGTTCCTGACACATGCGTGGGTATGCTAAGTCACTTCAGTCATGTCTAACTCTTATGCAACCCTATGCACCGCAGCCCACCAGGCTCCTCTGTCCATGGGATTCTCCAAGCAAGAATACTGGAGTGGGTTGCCATGCCCTCCTCCAGGGGATCTTCCCAACCCAGGAATCAAACCCAGGTCTCCTACATTGCTGGTAAATTCTTTTCCACTGAGCCACTGGGAAACAGCTCGAAGAGTAGAGTAATAAGGTGCCTTTTGTTTTTATAACAAACCCTTTTGAACCACACTTGACTTCTTGTGAATGAGTCTGCTTGTCAGAGAAACTAAACACCTGATTAAAGGGATGGAACTTTCAGCCCCACCTCCAGCTCCAGGGAGAAGACAGGCATGCCAAAGCCAATGTTTTATTTAACTATGCCTAAGTAATGATCCAGGCTTTCCTTGTGGCTCAACGCTAAAGAATCCGCCAGCAATGCAGGAGACACAGGAGACGTGGGTTCAGTCCCTGACCCAGGAAGACCCCCTGGGGGAGGGCATGGCAACCCACTCCAGCAGTCTTGCCTAGAGAATTCTATGGACAGAGGAGCTTGTTGGTCTACAGTCCATAGGGTCACAAAGAGTTGGACACAACTGAAGCAACTAAGCAGGCATGCACTCACACATGCAATAATGATCCATGCTGTTAAAGTATTGCACTCGATATGTCAGCAAATTTGGAACACTCAGCAGTGGCCACAGGACTGGAAAAGGTCAGTTTTCTTTCCAATCCCAAAAGCCAAAGATGTTCAAACTAACATACATGTGCACTCTTTTCATATACTGCTACTGCTACTGCTAAGTCGCTTCAGTCATGTCCGACTCTGTGCAACCCCATAGACGGCAGCCCACCAGGCTTCCCAGTCCCTGGGATTCTGCAGGCAAGAACAAGAACACTGGAGTGGGCTGCCATTTCCTTTTCCAATGCATGAAAGTGAAAACTGAAAGTGAAGCCGCTCAGTTGTATGCGACCCTCAGCGACCCCATGGACTGCAGCCTTCCAGGCTCCTCCACCCATGGGATTTTCCTGACAAGAATACTGGAGTGGGGTGCCATTGCCTTCTCCTTTTCATATACTAGTAAGGTTATTTATGTTCAAAATCCTTCCAGGCTAGGCAGGAACGGCCTAGAGGAACTGTCCAAGTCCGAGGTCAGGAGCGGCGGCCGGGAGGAGCTACACCATGTCTGAGGTCAGTGGCGGCCGGGAGGAGACACCGCATGTCCAAAGTCAGGGGCGGCGGCCGAGAGGATCTACACCTCGTCTGAGGCCAGGGGCAGAGGCCAAGAGGAGCTACCCAGTGTCGCAGGCCAAGGGCAGCTGGGAGAAGCCACCTTGCGCCCGAGGTCAGTGGCCTTGAGGAGCCACTCTGCACCCAAGCCAGGGGTGGTGGCCGGGAGGAGCAGCCCAAGGAGTGGTGGCTGCCCAGGCACAGGAGGGCCTAGAGGAGCCATCCCACGTTGAAGGTCAGGAAGGGCAGCGGTAAGGAGATACCCCTGGTCTGAAGTAAGGAGCAGCGGCTGTGCTCTCCTGGAGCAGCCGTGAAGAGATACTTCATGCCCAAGCTAAGAGAAACCCAAGTAAGATGGTAGGTGTTGGAAGAGGGCATCAGAGGGCAGAAACACTGAAACCATACTCACAGAAAACTAGTCAATCTAATCACACTAGGACTAGAGCCTTGTCTAACTCAATGAAACCAAGCCATGCCCACGGGGCAACCCAAGATGGGCGGGTCATAGTAGAGAAGTCTGACAGAATGTGGCCCACTGGAGAAAGGAATGGCAAACCACTTTGGTATTCTTGCCTTGAGAACCCCATGAACAGTATGAAAAGGCAAAATGATAGGATACTGAAAGAGGAACTCCCCAGGTCAGTAGGTACCCAATATGGATATCAGTAGAGAAATAACTCCAGAAAGAATGAAGGGATGGAGCCAAAGCAAAAAAAATACCCAGCTGTGGATGAGACTGGTGATAGAAGCAAGGTCTGATGCTGTAAAGAGCGATATTGCATAGGAACCTGGAATGTCAGGTCCATGAATCAAGGCAAATTGGAAGTGGTCAAACAAGAGATGGCAAGGGTGCACGTCGACATTCTAGGAATCGGCGAACTAAAATGGACTGGAATGGGTGAATTTAACTCAGATGACCATTAGATCTACTACTGCGGGCAGGAATCCCTTAGAAGAAATGGAGTAGCCATCACGGTCAACAAAAGACTCCGAAACGCAGTACTTGGATGCAACTTCAAAAACGACAGAATGATCTCTGTTCATCTCCAAGGCAAACCATTCAATATTACAGTTATCCAAGTCTATGCCCCAACCAGTAACGCTGAAGAAGCTGAAGTTGACTGGTTTTATGAAGACCTACAAGAATTCTAGTATTAAACCCAAAAAAGATGTCCTTTTCATTATAGGGGACTGGAATGCAAGTAGGAAGTCAAGAAACACCTGGAGTAATGGGCAAATTTGGCCTTGGAATGTGGAGTGAAGCAGGGCAAAGACTAATAGAGTTTTGCCAAGAACATACACTAGTCATGGCAAACACCCTCTTCCAACAACACAAGAGAAGACTCTACACATGGACATCACCAGGTGGTCAACACCAAAATCAGACTGACTTTATTCTTTGCAGCCAAAGAAGGAGAAGCTCTATAGAGTCAACAAAAAAACAGATCAGGAGCTGACTGTGGCTCAGATCATGAACTCCTTATTACCAAATTCAGACTTAGATTGAAGAAAGTAGGGAAAACCACTAAATCATTCAGGTATGACCTAAATCAAATCCCTTTTGATTATACAGTGGAAGTGAGAAGTAGATTTAACGGCCTAGATCTGATAGATAGAGTGCCTGATGGACTATGCAGTGAGGTTCATGACACTGTACAGGAGACAGGGATCAAGACCATCCCCATGGAAAAGAAATGCAAAAAAGCAAAATGGCTGTCTGGGGAGGCCTTACAAATAGCTGTGAAAAGAAGAGAAACGAAAAGCAAAGGAGAAAAGGAAAGATATAAGCATCTGAATGCAGAGTTCCAAAGAATAGCAAGAAGAGATAAGAAAGCCTTCTTCATTGATCAATGCAAAGAAATAGAGGAAAACAACAGAATGGGAAAGACAAGAGACCTCTTCAAGAAAATTAGAGATACCAAGGGAACATTTCATGCAAAGATGGACTCTATCAAGGACAGAAATGGTATGGACCTAACAGAAGCAGAAGATATTAAGAAGAGGTGGCAAGAATACACAGAAGAACTGTACAAAAAAGATCTTCATGACCCAGATAATCACGATGGTGTGATCACTTACCCAGAGCCAGACGTCCTCAAATGTGAAGTCAAGTGGGCCTTAGAAAGCATCACTACGAACAAAGCTAGTGGAGGTGATGGAATTCCAGTTGAGTTATTTCAAATCCTGAAAGATGATGCTGTGAAAGTGCTGCACTCAGTATGCCAGCACATTTGGAAAACTCAGCAGTGGCCACAGGACTGGAAAAGTTCAGTTTTCATTCCAATTACAAAGAAAAGCAATGCCAAAGGATGCTCCAACTACCACACAATTGCACTCATCTCACATGCTAGCAAAGTAACGCTCAAAATTCTCCAAGCCAGGCTTTAGCAATACGTGAACCGTGAACTTCCTGATGTTCAAGCTGGTTTTAGAAAAGGTAGAGGAACCAGGGATCAAATTGCAAATATCCACTGGATCATCGAAAAAGCAAGACAGTTCCAGAAAAACATCTTTCTGCTTTATTGACTATTTTGCTGAAGCTTTTGACTGTGTGGATCACAATAAACTGTGGAAAATTCTGAAAGAGATGAGAATACCAGAAGAGAAACACTGGACAGGAAGAAGCACAAATTGGAATCAAGATTGCCAGGAGAAATATCAATCACCAGTCCAGCATTTCTCATGATGTACACTGCACATAAGTTAAATAAGAAGGGTGACAATATACAGCCTTGATGTACTCCTTTTCCTATTTGGAAGCAATCTGTTGTTCCATGTCCAGTTCTAACTGTTGCTTCCTGGCCTGCACACAGATTTCTCAAGAGGCAGGTCAGGTGGTCTGGTATTCCCATCTCTTTCAGAATTTTCCACAGTTTATTGTGATCCACACAGTCAAAAGCTTCGGCAAAATAGTCAACAAAGCAGAAAGATGTTTTTCTGGAACTCTCTTGCTTTTTCGATGATCCAGCAGATATTTGCAATTTGATCCCTGGTTCCTCTACCTTTTCTAAAACCAGCTTGAACATCAGGAAGTTCACGGTTCACGTATTGCTAAAGCCTGGCTTGGAGAATTTTGAGCGTTACTTTGCTAGCATGTGAGATGAGTGCAATTGTGTGGTAGTTGGAGCATCCTTTGGCATTGCTTTTCTTTGTAATTGGAATGAAAACTGAACTTTTCCAGTCCTGTGGCCACTGCTGAGTTTTCCAAATGTGCTGGCATACTGAGTGCAGCACTTTCACAGCATCATCTTTCAGGATTTGAAATAACTCAACTGGAATTCCATCACCTCCACTAGCTTTGTTCGTAGTGATGCTTTCTAAGGCCCACTTGACTTCACATTTGAGGACGTCTGGCTCTGGGTAAGTGATCACACCATCGTGATTATCTGGGTCATGAAGATCTTTTTTGTACAGTTCTTCTGTGTATTCTTGCCACCTCTTCTTAATATCTTCTGCTTCTGTTAGGTCCGTACCATTTCTGTCCTTGATAGAGTCCATCTTTGCATGAAATGTTCCCTTGGTATCTCTAATTTTCTTGAAGAGGTCTCTTGTCTTTCCCATTCTGTTGTTTTCCTCTATTTCTTTGCATTGATCAATGAAGAAGGCTTTCTTATCTCTTCTTGCTATTCTTTGGAACTCTGCATTCAGATGCTTATATCTTTCCTTTTCTCCTTTGCTTTTCGTTTCTCTTCTTTTCACAGCTATTTGTAAGGCCTCCCCAGACAGCCATTTTGCTTTTTGCATTTCTTTTCCATGGGGATGGTCTTGATCCCTGTCTCCTGTACAATGTCATGAACCTTTGTCCATAGTTCATCAGGCACTCTGTCTATGCAGAGTACATCATGTGAAATGCTGGGCGGAATGAATCACAAGCTGGAATCAATATTGCCACGAGAAATATCAGCAACATCAGATATGCAGATGAAGCCACCCTTATGGCAGAAAGCCAAGAGGAGTCAAGAGCCTCTTGATGAGGGTGAAGGAGAAGAGTGAAAAAGTTAAAACATTCAGGAACCAAAAATCATGTCATCTGGTCCCATCACTTCATGTCACATAGAAGGAGAAAAAGTAGAAGCAGTGACAGATTTTATTTTCTCAGGCTACATAATCTCTGCAGATGGTAACAGCAGCCATGAAATTAAAAGATACTTTCTCCTTAGAAAGAAAGCTATAACAAACCTAAAGAGTGTATTAAAAAGCAAAGACATCACTTTGCCAACAAAGGACTGTATAGTTAAAGCTACAATTTTTCAGTAGCCATGTATGGATGTGAGAGTTGGAGCATAAAGAAGACTAAGCACTGATGAATTGATGCTTTCAAATTGTGGAGCCGGAGGAGACTTGAGACTCCCTTGGAAAGCAAGGAGATCAAATCAGTCAATCCTAAAGGAAATCAACCCTGAATATTAACTGGAAGGACTGATGCTGAAGCTAAAGCTCCAATACTTGGCCACCTAATGCGAAGAGCTGACTCACTGGAAAAGACCTGATGCTGGGAAAGACTGAAGGTAGGCAAAGAAGGTGGCAGAGGATGTGATGGTTGGATGGCATCACTGACTCAATGGACATGAATCTGAGCAAACTCTAGAAGATGGTAGAGAACAGAGGAGCCTGGTGTGCTGCAGTCCATGGGGTCACAAAGAGCTGGACACAGCTTAACAACAACAAAGTGATAAAGCCTCCATAAAAAAACCCAAAAGGGTGGGATTCCGAGTGCTTCCGGGTTGGTGAACATGTGGAGGTGTGGGAGGGTGTCTCACCAAGAGAGGGCTTAGGAACACCATGCTTCTTCCCCCATCTCTTGCTCTATGCATGTCTTCCAGCTGATTGTTCCTGAGTTGACTCCTTCTGTAATAAACTGTTTTCCTGAACTCTGTGAAACACTCCAGAAAACCAAACCTGAGGAGGGAGTTATGGGAATCTCCATTTATAACTAGTCAATAAGAAGCACCGATAAGCCACCTAGACTCATGTCTGGCTTCAGAAGTTGTGAAGGGGGGCAGTCTTGAAGGACTGAGTCCTTAACCCATGAAGTCTGACACTGACTCCAGGTAGAGAGTGTCAGAATTGTCTAAACTGAGGACATAGTTGGTGTCTGCAGAGCTGGAGAATGGGTTAGTGTGGGAGAAAAGCCCACACATTTGGTGTCCAGAAGTTTTGAGTGACCAAAAGTCAAAAACTGTGATTCCAGTTTTATGCAGTACCTAGAGTAGTCAAATTCCTAGAAAATGAAAGTAGAATGGTGTTTGCCAGGAGATAGGGAGGGGGAGTTTTTTAATGGATGTAGAGTTTCAGTTGGGGAAGATGAAAAATGTATAGAGATGGATGGTACTGACCACTGTACAATAATGTGAATATACTTAAAGTGACAGAACAGTACGCTGAAAAAATTATTCAAATGGGACATTTACATTATGTATATTTTACTATGTAGGAGAGGGGGAAGTTCCTTTTCTTCTACCTTTCTAGACTCTCTGGCTGGGGCTGTGGAAATTCAACTTACATAAGACAGATGAACAAGAGAAAGAGTTTATCAAGCCATGCAGCAGGCTCATGTACTTAGAAGAATGTCTTTTGTCATTTACGAACAGCTATACTTTGCCAACAAAGGTCCGTCTAGTCAAGGCTATGGTTTTTCCTGTGGTCACATATGGATGTGAGAGTTGGACTGTGAAGAAAGCTGAGCACCAAAGAATTGATGCTTTTGAACTGTGGTGTTGGAGTAGACTCTTGAGAGTCCCTTGGACTGCAAGGAGATCCAGACTCTTGAGAGTCCCTTGGACTGCAAGGAGATCCAGACTCTTGAGAGTCCCTTGGACTGCAAGGAGATCCAACCAGTCCATTCTAAAGGAGATCAGTCCTGAGTGTCCTTTGGAAAGTCTGATACTAAAGCTGAAACTCCAATACTTTGGCCACCTCATGCGAAGAGTTGACTCATTGGAAAAGACTCTGATGGTGGAGGGGGATTGGGGGCAGGAGGAGAAGGGGACGACATAGGATGAGATGTCTGGATGGCAACGCTGACTCGATGGACGTGAGTGTGAGTAAACTCCGGGAGTTGGTGATGTACAGGGAGGCCTGGTGTGCTGCGATTCATGGGGTTGCAAAGAGTTGGACATGACTGAGCGACTGAACTGAACTGATTGTTGTACTCATACTGCTTATGGGGTTCATAAGGCAAGAATAGGAGAAGGCAATGGCACCCCACTCCAGTACTCCTGCCTGGAAAATCCCATGGACGGAGGAGCCTGGTAGGCTGCAGTCCATTGGGTTGCTAGGAGTCGGACATGACTAAGCGACTTCACTTTCACTTTTCACTTTCATGCACTGGAGAAGGAAATGACAACCCACTCCAGTGTTCTTGCCTGGAGAATCTCAGGGATGGGGAGCCTGGTGGACTGCCATCTCTGGGGTTGCACAGAGTTGGACACGACTGAAGTGACTTAGCAGCAGCAGCAGCAGCAGCAAGGCAAGAATACTGAAGTGATTTGCCTTTCCCTTCTCCAGTGGACCACATTTTGTCAGAACTCTCCACCGTGGCCCATCCATCTTGGGTGGCCCTGCACGGCATGGCTCATGGTAAAGGACAGGGAAGCCTGGCATGCGGCGGTCCATGAAGTTGCAAAGAGTCAAACATGACTTAGCAACTGAACAACAACTTGTTATACTAGGGCTTCCCTGGAGGCTTAGTGGTAAAGAACTCGCCTGCCAATGCAGGAGACAGAAGTTCTCTCTGGGTCAGGAGGATTCCCTGAAGGAGGAAACGGCAACCCTCTCCAGTGTTCTTGCCTGGGAAACTCCATGGACAGAGGAGCCTGGAAGGCTATTGTCCATGGGGTCACAAAGAGTCAGACATGACTTAGTGACTAAAGAGCAAAACACCATTGCTGTACTTGACTGTTTTTTCAAAAGTGCTTCATCTTCAAGAAAATTCATAGGAAAGACTTTGACAAGTACAGGTTTCTGGTAAGTTTCAGACCATACTACTGAACTAGGTAAGCAATTAAAATAATAATTTTTAAAAGTCCAGATTTTTTCCTTAGTTTGCTATATAGTTGCAAGAAGATGTCAGTCTTGGGGTAAATCTGGTGAGAACTAACTGTTGAGAGCAAGGTTTAGGGCCTGCCCTCCACAGAGGACTTGATTTTCAGAACAGAAAGGACATTCTAGTATTGTGTTACTTTGAGTATAGATGGCAAGGATGACAAATGACAGAATTACTATGACATCTGCTGGAAAGAGCCATGTATGCTGCCCACTAGAAATATAATACAGGCTAATTTCTTAAGGGTGCTAACTTCTTTCTAGGAAATTACAAGATGTGAACTCAAGTGGAAGCAAAGCAAAAAAACAAGATTTTGTTTGGCCATAGCAGTACTCAATAAACACTAGCTGATTGTATTTAATGGACAGAAAAGGAGAGGATTAACTACACAATTTGGGTTTTGTGCAATTGAAATATTTGCATTATTTAATATTTGCAAAGGTATATAAAAGTAAAATACTTGAATGAAAATGAAATATTAATTATTAATCAGTAGTTAGATATTATGAGTAGTTTATGCTCATTGTAGGGTGGGGGTGAAGGCAAGAAGGGAAGATCATTGGCAGAAAGATGGCAGACTGCACAGAAGACCGTGACATTGTGGGGTGATTTCATACTGAGATCTCAGTCTGCTATTAGCTGAGGGGGCCTTAAAGATTCCGTGGTAATCTCAGATCCTGATTCCTTGTTCTTTAGAACATACTTAGACCAAGTTTGGGAAAGAAACTCTTTCATTCAGAGGTAGGAACACAATACAATTCAGACAGTACATTGTAATGGGTATTTAACACTTAGATCAATTGTACAAACAGATTCTATTTGCTTTGTTCTTAAGCAGAAGAATATAAAAATACAAGGGCCTCTATTATTTAACACAAAAATATTGACCTATGAAAAGTAAACCTCAGTACAGAGACAGGGGCTTCCCGTGTTCCTTTTTTCTCTTTTAACAAATTGAAATTTGACATCAAAATTTTTTTCTTTTAAATTGGAATATAGTGAAGTTTTATACATGTTACACAGAGTAAACAGCTTATTTTCAATTTTTGTGTTCATACACTCACCTATAATTGCAAATTGCATACAAATGATATTTTCTGTAACTGTCAAAGGGAATCAGCAAAGGTAAAGATTATAAAGCCATCTACTAGTGAAATGTAATAAGACATTTATGTGGGTGCAAGCCACTGAGCTACTCTGTGGACAGGGAAGGGATAAAAGGACAGATTGGAATACAGTGGTTATATATTAAGACTGTGGTGAATTATCTTCTATGAGAATTAGAATTTTTAACACTGAAAGGTACTTGATAATATTAAGTATTACTACTAATCATTTTTATGTGTGATGTTAGTATTGTGGCTATGTTAAAACATCTTTATGTTTTAGAAATTTGGGGCCACGACTGGCCCACTATCTGTTTTAATATGGCATGCCAGCTAAGAACAGTTTTTACATTTTTTTTTAATCTTTTGACCACACCACCCAGCTTGTGAGATAGTTCTGCAGCCAGGGATTGAACCCAGACCACTGGAGTCAAAGCGCCAAGTCCTAACCACTAGACCACCAGGGAATCCCCAATTTTTACATTTTTAAATAGTTGAGAAAATGCACAGAAGAATACTTTTTTGTCATAGGATAATTAAATGAAATTCAAAATTCAGTGTCTAAAAATAAGATTTCATTGGTGCACAGTCATACTCATTCATTGAAGTTTGCCTGTGGCCACGTTTGTGCTTCGCCAGCAGAGCTGAGGGCTTGAAGCCAGCAGAGACTATGAGGCCAGCATAGCCTGGAATGGACTTCCTGGTCCTTTATAGGAAAACTCCGCCCACCTCCCCTAGGGCTCTGCTGTTCTAAGTGTGGCCTGTGGGCCAACAGTATTGGCTTGCCCTGGGAGGCTGTTAGGAACGTGGACTCAGAATCTCCAGATCCCAGGTGAGTTCTGCTCATGCTGCAGTTAGAGAAGCACTGGTTTAGAGGCCCTGCTCGGGTCACCTTGTTTCCACCCTCCCCTAGGGGCAGGCAGCCAGAGACGACAAGGGGGTGTGGCCACCTGGAGCCCCCGCCCCCTCCAGGCAGTTCTCTGACCACCTGGACCCTAGCATCCCTGCTCCCAGAGCTGATGCAGGTCTCCTCCTGGGGCCCATCTCCCAGGAGGACAGGTGGTCAAGATGCAGCTGTTTATGGGTGGGAAGAGGGTGGCCTGAGCTTGAACTTGAAGGCCGGGGGTGCTCTTGCTTGAGCAGCAGATTCCTCAGGGCACAAAGAGGGTCAGAGCCAGAGGTGGGAAGAGCAGGGGGAGGGCTGGGGCCTGGGGCGGCCCCTCCCTCTGCTCTCCTGCCTTTTGGCTCCAAACTCCAGGGTCCAGGAACCCCAGCCTGCCAGGTAGTTACGAAGGTGTACTTGACAGTGTGTTAGCTTGATTCACAACTTTTAAATATTTAAACGTGGACTTTTTTATACTCTTGACCTGGGGTCACAGATGTGAGTGGCAGTTCTGTTAAATGCTTTTCAAATCTATTCAGAGGACCGCCTTCATCAGAATTTGCTGGGTTATTTGGTAAAAATTCAAATTTCCAGGTCCCACTTGAGTGACCCCCTGGATCAGAATCTTCAGGGCTGGAGCCTAGGAATCTGCATTCTACCCCCGCCCCCAGTGACTCTGATCCATAGCAGAGCTGTAGGAGCACTCGTACTGGGGGTGGGGGGCGGGAGCGCAAGGGGCGGCGTGGAGAGGAGCTGATCTGAGAGGCGGGAAGCATCAGGGAGAAGAAAGGGAGGGCCCAGGTCAGAGGAAGGTGCTGACCACAAGCTCACACCCTTCCTGCTTCTCTCCTGATTCTCCTCACAACCTGGCCTGACCGCACCCCAGAAGTTGGCTACAGAGAGAAGCTACCAGAAAAGGGCAAGGATGTCCTCCTGCCGACCGTGAGGCTCTCCGGGGCTGCCCTGCAGACGGAAGGACCCAAGTCAGGGGCATTAGGAGCAAAAGGGGCTGCAGGCGCCTGGAGGCACCACATGGACCCACTCGGGAGTCAGGCTAAAGCTGCTGAGCAGGTCTTTGAACAGGGAGACCTCCTGATCTTGCCAGGACACAGGAGGAGCTGGGACAGACTGTGTGGTCCCACCCGGGCTCAGAGGCTGCACCTGTCAGTTAGAAGTCTATACCCTTGAGCAAGGTCCCTAAGCTCTGTAGACTTGTTTCCTTGTCTGTGAGATGTGTGTCCTAACACATACCCTCTAGGCATGTGTTACAATTAGACATGGTAATTAAGTAAAATATATCTTTACTATACAGAACAGAATAAAGGGCAGTTGCTGTTTACTGTGAAGTTTGTCACTTTCCACCTCTGTTACTTCCTGATGCTTGATATCACAGGCACTTGTCACTGGCTGATAAGACCAATTTCCTCAAACCCCTGGCACAGGAAGTCACAGGCACGTGCCAGACCCGTGCTTGATCAGTGACCTAGAGCTCCCTGAGCTTCCCTGTGCAGGAGCGACTCCTGAAATTACTGCTAAGCTGCTCATCATGTGTAGCTCTCAGGATTTCCCTCCCAGCAAGCCACACCTTGGGAATACTGGTCATAGGTTTGTGATGAACTAAATCGGGGCTTGAATGAAACCTCCGGGGACAACTGTGCCATACTGAAAATCACCACGAGGGGGCAGCAGAATCCAGGCGTCCAGGTGAGGAGAGTGGACAGGCCATGAAATGAGCAGCCAGGAGGTCACACAGCCAGCGAGAGGGGTGGAGGGCCCTCGCCTCACCTTCCTCATAAGTGAACAAATGTGCTGAGACTCTCTAGGGTGCTGTTAACATACACAAAGGTCTCGGGAGTGCCTTGAGGAACCTCAGTGCCCCAGAAGCCTTGGGTGCTAAGCACCATGGTCGGTGGTCAGCCTCCACTGTGTGGTCGTGGTGCCGAGCTTCTCATTCACAGATTAAAACATTTTATCAGAAACAAACAGGGCTTCCATGGTGCCTCAGTGGTAGAGTCCACATGCCAATACAGGAGACATGGGTTCCACGGAGTAACTAAGCCCCTGCCCCACAACTCCAGAAACCCAAGCTCCTAGAGCCCAGTCTCTGCAACGAGAGAAACCACCGCAGTGAGAAGCCCCAGTGCTGTAACTAGAGAGAAGGTGCTGCTGGTGGCAGCTGGAAAAGGCCCTCCAGTAGCAAAGAAGACCCAGCGCCACCATAAATAAAATGTAAACATCATAATAACAACTGAAACTAAAATTAAATTAAAAACCACCAAAACCGAACTCATAGATACAGAAAACAGACTGGTGGTCCCCAGAGGCAGAAGGCTGGGGATGGCTGAAATTGAGGAAGGTGGTCAGAAGGCGCAAACTTGCTGTTAATAAGGTAAACGAGTCCTGGGCATGTAACGTACAGCACAGGACGTATAGTTACCCGCACTCTACTGTATACTTGAAAGTTTCCAAGGGAGTAGATGTTAAAACTTCTTACCACACACAAAAATTTGTAACTGCATAGTCATGAATATCAACCCAATTTGGGAGTTTGGGATGGACATGCACACACTACTATATTTAAAATGGGTAACTGAGGGACTTCCCTGGTGGTGCAATGGCTAAGACTCCACACTCCCAATGCAGAGGGCTTGGGTTCGATTCCTGGTCAGGGAACTGGATCTCCCATGCCTTAACTTTAAGAGTGTGCATGCCGCAACTATTAATAAGACCCCACAAGCCACAGTGAAGACCCAGTGCAGCCAAGTAAATAAATAAAAATAAATATTTTGAAAAATGGATAATCGACAAGGACCTACTGTCTAGCACATGGAACTCTGCTCAGTGTTTTGTTGGAGCCTGGATCGGAGGGGGAGTTTGGGGAAGAATGGATACTTGTATGACTGAGTCCCTTCACTGTTCACCTGAAACTATCACAACATTTGTTAATCAGCTATACTCAATACAAAATGCAAAGTGGTTTAAAAAAAAAAAAGAATGGTTTTTAGCATAAACCAAGGCCGTGAGAAGTGTCCTTCCCTCTGGAAACTGGAGTCATCTCCAGGGTTGAGGAGGTGACTAGGAACCAGATCTCCCATCAGATGCCAGGTTTAAGGTACAGTCCTCCTCAAGTAGTGGGCAAATGCATAGCTGACAGCAACAGAGATGGACAGGAGGCAGATACAGTGAAAGGCCACGTGAAGACGCTGTGGGACGATGGCCACAGGAGGAGGGCTGGAAGAGGTAGTGATTTGTGGGGGACATGGTGAGTTTGGTTTGGGATGTTTTTATGACCAGGTAGGGTCTGTATGTGTCTTATATTTATGTATATCATCTCCATCTTTCTCCTGTTCCCCCTTCTGCTTCAATCTTCCCTTCAAGTTTAAATCTCTCTTGAATAGAAACAATAACTTGATTTCCTTTGATCTGTCCTCACAAAACAAGCAAAATGCCTTACACATAGAAGATGATTAACGGACATTTGTTGAGTGGATGGGTGGGTGGATGGATGGATGGATGGATGGATGCCTAGACAGATGGATGGATGAGGATGGATGGATGGATAGATGGATTAATGGGAATGAGTGGGTGGATGGCTGTGTAGGGATGGGTGGATGAATGGGTGGATAGGTGGATGGGAATGGGTGAGTGGATAAGTGGATGGATGGGAGGGGATGAGTGGATGGATGGATAGATGGATGAATAGGAATGGGCGGGTAGATGGATGGATTGGAAGGGGTGGGGATGGGTGGATGGGTGGATGGATGGATGGTGTGGATGGATGGTTAAGGATGGATGGATGAATGGATAGTCGAATGTTCTTGAGCTGATGCTTTACCTTTGCTTTGGAGATTCCTTAGAGCAAAGTGAGACAGGATAGGAGAGCAGAGGTTGGAAAGAGTTGGGATCTGTGTGGGGACAACAAACAGATGTGAAAGATCAGAAAGAGTTGGCAGAACCTAAAAGAAGTTGCATTTTGAGAAATAAGGAAAGAGTAAAGATGGCTAGACCGCCTACTTGATGTGCAAATAGCAAATGTTGTTTTATATTTTTAAAGTGTGAAATTAAAGTTCAACCCCAAACAACACAGAATGATATTGCTCCTGACTTCACATTAAATAAGTCATCCCAGCTTGCTTGGCTCTGTCTCTGGTAGGCCTGGTGCAGGCATTGTTATTGCTATAGATGGCATCTGCTTATCAAAGCAGAGACTTTCTGCTAAGTCATCTTGAAGTGCAACTTAACCTGCACAACATGTTGTCTTATAATTAAATTAAAATCAGGGGATGTTGTATTAGAGGAGTCTTCCTTCAACCAGACCCAAGGTTAGTGAGGGAGTGTGACCTGTCTGGGATAGAATTCCCTCATCCAAAAACACACAGAACATTTCACTGGATTAATTGGCAACTCACTGGGAGATTTAGGGCCCAAGATTTTCTGTTTCCATCTTTTTTTCAAGTCAAGTCAATATGCATTTACTCAGCTCTCTTATTGAAAATAATATGAAAAGTATTACCGAGTCTAAAGAATAAAGAAAACAGAGATAAAATGCAAGGAAAGGAAGAAAAGTAATGGGTGAATAAATAAGTTCATTCATGAATAAACAATTTATTCATGAATAAATAAATTCATTCATCCAACAAATGAACTTACAGAGCTCTTATTTGTACCAGGCATTGAACGAGGTAAGTGCTGTGTAATAGAGAAATATAAGCCATTGGTTCCATCCCTAGGAGTTTAGGATTTGCTTTATTTTTATAAATAAAATTCCCATTGGATAGTTTAAATTCAGTTTATATTGGTGTTTTAATTCAATCAAAAACTTCACAGAGACATAACAACAAACAATTTGCTTGGACCTTTAAGGAGATGTTGAACATTCTGTGAGGAAAAAGGCTAACAAGACCACACTGAACTACTGAATAAAATATGGGTGTTTTGGTTGGATTGAATCCTAGGGCGCCTGGCCAGTAGGCTTCAGGAAGAGAATTTTGAAATCTATTTTTCCACTAACAAGCTATAGAGAATAATCCTTGCTACAGTGTATCAGGCATATTTTCTTCACTGAACATTCCCATGAACCTCTGTAGGCTTTAAAAGGAATGACCTTTAGCAAAAACTAATTGGCAAGCAGGACCATATATTCTTATAGTTTTGAAACGTACTGAGAAAATGATCATGTAATCCATCAGTGCCTCAACCTTGGTTCCTTGTTGGTTAAACTCTGTTCTTCAAAATTCAATGAAAGAAGGTTCTGAAAGCAAGAGAGGACTTGCCTGGTGGTCTAGTGCTTAAGAATCCGCCTGCCAATGCTGGGGACACTGGTTCAATCCCTGGTCCGGGAAGATCCCACATGCCCCAGAGCAACCAAGCCCGCCCTACAGCTACTGACCCCCGCGCTGCAGATACTGAGGCCCTCGAGCCTAGAGCTATGCTCCAAGACAAGAAAAGCCACAGCAATGAGAAGCCCATGCACCACGACCAGAGAGAGCCACCGCTTGCCACAGCTAGAGAAAACTCACAAGCAGCGGTGAAGACCCAGGGCAGCTGAAGGAAAGCAACAGAAATGCCATAATAGAATGTTACTAAAAAGTTTAGAGAGATGAGGCTAATGAACACTCATCTAGAAAGGATAGTTATAACATACACGGGATCTGAGAGCTGTGCCCCAAGTCCCCATCACTTCGGGATGCTAAGTACTGCAGACTGGGGACTTATAAAAACAGGAATGTGTTTCTCACAGTTCTAACAGCTGGAAGTCTGAGATCAGGGTGCCAGCATGGTCACGTTCTGATGAGGACCGTTTTCTGGGTGGCAGAGGGCCAACCCCTCACTGTGTCCCCATGTGATAGAAAAAGAGAGGGAAAGAGCTCTCTGGCATCCGTTTTATAAAGAAACTAAAAGTGAAAGAAAGTGAAGTCACTCAGTCGTGTCTGACTCCTTGCAACCCCACGGACTGTAGCCCACCAGGCTCCTCCATCCATGGGATTCTCCAAGCAAGAATACTGGAGTGGGTAGCCATTTCCTTCTCCAGGGGATCTTCCTGACCCAGGGATCAAACTCAGGTCTCCCGCATCACAGGCACACACTTTACCATCTGAGCCACCAGGGAAGCCCTTATAAAGAAACTAATCACCACCCAAAGGCCATATCTCCTAACACCGTCACATAGGAGGTTAAGATTTTAATATATGAATATGGGGGAGACATTCAGTCAGTCGAACCCCCTCATTTCCTCCTGTTCCCACTAAATCCTCAGCTGCATGAGGGCAAGGACTTGTTTGCTGTGTTTTCTGTTGTGTCTCCAGTGCTAAACAATGAATAGTACGTGGAGGGATTCCATTAGTGTCTGCAGACTGAATGAATGTCAGCCTCTGCACACCCCCCACAATGGCACGTCCTGGAGGATGCTCAGGAAGAGAAAGCCCAGGACACTGGCCCCAGATAGCTGACATGTATGTCAAAGGAATGATTTCAGGGAGCCCAAACTCCTGTATCTTCCCCATACAGGGAAAAGCACTAAATTCCTTAACTTGAGATGTCTGGTTTTCTTTAATGAGCAATAATCTTTTGATGTTCAGACAACCTGGTCTTTGTTGCAAAAACTTTTCTCTCTCCTGGCTCCTCCCTAACCTCTTTCGAGCACTCTCTCAGAGTTATCTGAGAAGCTGTATACAGGGCTTAAGTCCTTAGGTTTCAGCCGCATTGCATGGCTTGTGGGATCTTAGTTCCCTGACTGGGGACCAAACCCTGGCACCCTTGGAAGTGAAAGCATGCAGTCCTAACCACTTGACTGCCAGGGAATTCCCATATCCTCAGTTTTCCCACCAAATAAAATATAATTGTCAGCTTTTAGATTGGATATTGTTTTTTTAAGTAGACAGGGTCAAGTTTTCTGAGAGGCACTGGGGCCCTGACATCATCCCCAGGCCCCCTCGCATCCTTCCCTCCTCACACACACCACCCACTCTGCTATCGTCCCCCCTGAACCACTAAGATGAGGCCAGAGTGTAGAAAGGACAGCACTTCCCTTCCCACCCCGCCATCTACCCCATAAACGGGTGGGGAGAGTGGGCGAGGAGCCTGAACAGTGGCGTGGTCTCAGCACCAGCCTCTTTAAATCGTTGGAGAGGAGGGCCAGGTCTTGGTGTGGCGCCAACACTAAACCTGCCCTCTTGCCTTGGCCGTCCCGGCCGTGGTGTCTCCGTGGGAAACACCTGCCCATAAAGTGTCACCGTCTTGGGGCCCTGGGGACAGGTGTGTCTGCAGTTGACAGAGGGAGGGAAGGAGAAGCAGCCAGGTAGACCCAGAAGCCAGCAGTGGTGGAACATGGCCTTGAGGAGCAATGCAGGCCCTGAATTTCTTGGTGGGAGGAGCTTGTGCACAGTGATGTCATTGGGAGTCATATGCCTAGGGGTCTTTTCTAGAAGCCATGTTGCATAGAAAGCATAGGTTTTCCTCTGCTGCTGCTGCTAAGTCACTTCAGTCGTGTCCGACTCTGTGCGACCCCATAGACGGCAGCCCACCAGGCTCCCCCGTCCCTGGGATTCTCCAGGCAAGAACACTGGAGTGGGTTGCCATTTCCTTCTCCAATGCGTGAAAGTGAAAAGTGAAAGTGAAGTCGCTCAGTCGTGTCCGACCCTCAGCGACCCCATGGACTGCAGCCCACCAGGCTCCTCCATCCATGGGATTTTCCAGGCAGGAGGACTGGAGTGGGGTGCCATTGCCTTCTCCCATAGGTTTTCCTCTACTTTGTATTTATTTAGAGGAAAGGCTGATGGAGTCTGAGGTGGAGCAGTGGTGGGTGGTGGTGGGACTTGAACCCTACTGAGTAGAATCTGAGTTCTCCCCTGAGACAAGAGCAAGTAGGAGTTGAGATCATCATAAGCAATGCCAACGAGCTTGGAGACATTGAGGGCAGGGGTCCCTGGAAAAGTCTAGAGCTTCTGGTTGAATTCCATTTGAATGGGGGCAGAAATGTAAAGATTTAGCATTTGTTCCCATAGACTGATTTAATGTAGAGCATAACTTTTACACACAGAAAAAAAAGAACAAAAGTATGAGATATAAGACAGGTTGAAATGTTAAAGGACCACATGCCAATTAAGGGAAGAATCAAGATTTGTAAGTAGGAAGAGAAGACCTGCCTATTAAGTTAATAATCAAAGATAATTACAAATATTTTAAGAAACTAAGGCAGCACAGTTGAGCTGTGGAGTATGTATAGTCAGAGAACAGGGAAATGAAGAGAAAATCCTGACAGGAAAAAAATTCAGGAAGGAAATAACTTATTGTTGGAGAATGATTTCCTCTCCTTATCTCAACCATTTGAGTTAAAGTAAGACCCGTGAAAGAACCACTATTTCCAGAGAAGTCATCTTTAGACGTGTTTTATTACACAGATAACCCGAGTGGTATCAGGCTATCCCGAAGAGGTGATGGTTTGTAATCTGGTCTGCTTGCAGTGAAGGGAATTTATGCTTACCCTGCACTTTTACCCAGTTGCTTGTAACATGCAGAAAGTAACCCTCACAGAAAGGGCCCCACAGTCCAGCCCCTCTTCAGAATTCAGCAGATGGGGAGCTGGGAAGCTTTTTCTGCTGACGGTGGTCACACATGGCTGGATGATTCGTAAGACCAACAGCCACATCCATATCTCAGAGTTGCTGATTACCAAGAGAAGGACACAGCCCACAACCACTCAGAGGATAGAAAGTTCTCAGAGAGTGACTCTGTCCAAATAATCAGAGCCATTTTTTTAAAATCACATTCTGATTCATGTTGAGGTTTGACAGAAAACAGCAAAATTCTGGAAAGCAATTATCTTTCAATAAAAAATAAATTAATTTTTAAAAATCACATTCTGATTTCTCAGCTACCCCTTTCAAATATAAACTGTTTCCTATGACCCAAAGGAAACGCTGTGAATGGTGCCTGAGACTTTTCATAACGTTAGCAAGTGGATGAAAGGACCACATGTGATCTTAGAATGAAGGCAATGACCAGGGAGTAGGGCAGGGGTCAAGGAAATGCCCCAAGTTTCAAAAGGTTACATGTCAGAAATGGCCATTGGTAAGCTTGCTAGCAAGCCCCAGATAAATTCTAGAATAGATAAAGAGATGGTTTTAAAGCTCTGAGTAAAGCAAGAAGCTCCCAGTAGGAGCCAGTATGATTCCCTAAGAGCAAGAAACACCGTATTAAACACTTTCTCTTCTGATGAGTTTACTAGGATGCTTTGAAACTTCTATCATGCTGTGCTGTTGGACAAGGAGGAGAAACGTGTGCCTGATCACCATCCACACAGACTCTATGATGGCACCAAGGACGGTTGACCAGGTCCTGTGGTCCCTTCCTTGCTCCCATTCATTCATCTCAACAAAAACCTCCCAAATTCAACATACACCTTATAGAGCATGGACTTAATGGATTTTTATCTTCTAGGCCAGAGACAGAAACTGTTCGGCCCATGTCCTCACAGGGCTTATAACCTAGTGGTGGACAATCAGTACACAAGTAACCACAAGCCAAGCCAGAAAAAGCAAAGTCACAAAAAGAAAAGTACAGAGTTGTGTGGGCATCAAGGGAGACAGAGGTGCCATCTGCTTAGAAGATTAAGAAGACTTTGCATGGGAGGTGGCCTTGGAGGTGGGGTTTAAGGAGAGAGATGGGGATGAGGAAGAACGATATTTGCCCCACATGATGTGAGCACAGACACAGACTAGGGAAGGAAAGATTAGGCACAAAGTCGGTGGTAGCAGGGGGATGAGAAAGGCAAGTCAGGACAGTTGGAACACATTCCTCTTGCTGAGAACCAGCCTGGGCTGAGTGTTTGCGTTTGGGAGTCACATGGTCTGGCATGAATCTTGCCATGACTGCCACCTTCACGTGAAACTGAGCAAGTTACGTAATTTCTCCAAGCTTTAGGTACCTCACCTGTAGAACAGGCATGGCTATAGTGCCCAGTGCTGCTGCTGCTGCTGCTAAGTCGCTTCAGTCGTGTCCGACTCTGTGCGACCCCATAGACGGCAGCCCACCAGGCTCCCACGTCCCTGGGATTCTCCAGGCAAGAACACTGGAGTGGGTTGGGATTTTCCAGGCAAGAGGACTGGAGTGGGTCACCAGCGCCTTCTCCGAGCACCCAATGCAGATGAACTTATTTCAAGACCTCTCATCCTCCTAGTTATTCTCCTCTCGAATCAGTGAATGTGGTTTATCTACATATCTTTTAAAATACGGTGCCCAAGACTAGCCCTGTGTAATTTGACTATGGGATATGTGGGGTGGGGGTATCACCCTCCCAATTCAGATCCCTATCCTATTAATGGTACTTCAAATTACATTAACCTTTATGACTGTCAGCTTTTCCTGTTGTTTTTTTACTAAACATCTAAGAAGCAGTTGTTGTTTTTTAATTCAACCAAATTGTTCTCTATCATTCTGTCCAATGGATTTTTTTCCCCAAAGATATAATTAACTTTATTTTTCTTCGTAATGTTTGACTCTCCTCATGAAAGATTATTTTTCAAACTTTTTATTTTGTGTTGGGATGTATATAGCTGCACTCCTCAGGTGGTGGTAGTGATAAAGAACCTGCCTGCCAGGGCAAGACAAATAAAGAGATGAGGGTTTCACCCCTGGGTCGAGAAGATCCCCTGGATGAGGGAATGGCAGCCCACTCCAGTATTCTTGCTTGGAGAATCCCATGGACTGAGGAGCCTGGTAGGCTAGAGTCCATGGGGTTGCAAAGAGTCAGACACAACTGAAGTGATTTAGCATGCACACACGCTCACATATATAGCTAATTAACAATGTTGTGACTGCTTCCGGTGCACAGCGAAGGGATCCAACCATAGATATACATGTATCCATTCCCCAAACACTCCTCCCACCCAGGCTAGTGTCCACAGGATTTTTAAAGCCAGACACTAAGCTGAGGATCTGATAGGTTGAGATCCTGCGTGTATTGGACATCACTGTCCTGGGAGAAGGAATGGAGCTTAGGTGGGGGCCTGCTCTGCAGCCAGCTTCCTCTTCCGCTGCCCACAAGTCTCTGGGCAGGAATCTCAGAGCATCTATGACCCCTTCATCCCTTGTGCGTCACCAAGTTACTTGGTCTCATCTAAGCACCCTCCTTGGCGGTTCCCACTGCTGCCCTCTTGGTTCAGGTTCTCACATGAAATACTGCAGGATCTTTCTGAAATGCAAGTCTCATCAGAAATTCTCTGCTCAGATTGTTTCAATGGCTTTTCAGCTCCTCTAAGACAAAGTCTAAATCCCTTAATGGAGCTTAAAGGTCTCTTTGCAAGTTCCCTCTCTCTGCACCTGTGCCTCTTCTGAGCCTCCTCCTGCACGTCCACGTGTCAGCCTTTTCAGTGTGCTCCCTAGTCCCTGATGCACTTGGCTCCTCTTACCTTGAGGACTTTGCTTGTAGGTGCTTCAGGCCCTGCTCTGAATTCTCTGCACAAGTCAACTCACTTCCTCCTCACCACCACCCTCTAAAGTAGATAAAATTCCTTCCGTTTTATAGACGGGGGAGCTCATATGTTAAGCATTTTGCCTGGAGTCATGCAGCTAATAAACTGTAGAGCTGGATAAGTCCCCTGACCTGAAATGTCCTTCCTTCCTTTCTCTGGGCCAACTTCTAAGCGTCTTTCAAGTCAGTTTAAGCACCAGCTTTGCTGGGAAGTCTGCCTATGCCCTGAACTTAACCCCAGACAGCACTTATCATCCTGGGCTGATCACTTGCTACGTGATCATCTCCTCTAAGCAGTATATCCACAGAGGATAGGCCTGGGTCCTGTCCTCACTTCCCCATATTCTATACTGGGAATCTAATGAAGGAAAGGAACTCATTACTGAATAAGTGAATTAACCACTTCCAGGGTTCCTTTTGTAGTTGTAATCTGATACCGTAGTCAATAGCCAAACTGTAAAATTTCGGTCATCCCTTTTTGCCATAATGTGTAGAGAAATTTGGCCAAAGCGTACTTGCAGACCAGCTGTCTCCTGAAAATCAGCTCAACTATCTCAAGTTTATTCAAGAGCATTACTGCTTTGCCAAGTGTTCTGGAATCACCTCAAAATGCACCGCTACAGGAAATTAAAGCTACCAATCCCGGTATGTTCTTTGCCCAGATGCCCTTTGAGTTCACTCACTTGAGGATGTGAGTTAGTCTGCTGGTATGTCAGGGAATCAGAGCAGAGGAGACTCGGGAGTGCCAGCTGGCCCCACATGGGGTCAGATGGGCAATGAGCAAGAGAGGAGCAGCGGACCCAGTGAGAAACACACCTGAACCTTTTCTACACAAAACGCTCACCACGAGAAAGCAAATACCGACAATCAGATAACCGTGTTACTGTTGTGATCAGTCAATAAGTCGTGCCTGACTCTTTGCAACCTCATGGACTGCAGCACGCCAGGCTTCCCTGTCCTTCACTATCTCCTGGAGCTTACTCAAACTCATGTTCATTGAGTTAGTGATGCCATCCAACCATCTCATCCTCTGTCACCCCCCTTCTCCTCCTGCCCTCAATCTTTCTCAGCATCAGGGTGTTTTCCAATGAGTCAGCTCTTCCCATCAGATGACCAAAGTATTAGTATGAGAAGCCATAAAGAGGAGTTGGAATAGTGAAGCACTTGCCTTCCTGACCTCCCTACACAAATACCACCAAAGGGTCTCGTATCCGTATTGTAGTCTTTGTATTTTCTTACATCCTGCATTCTCTGTGTTCTGGTATCTAGTGCTTTGCTGTGGCAGGTGAGGAGACAGGGAGACTGCCCTCCCAGGGCCAGCAGATTCTTAGAGATAACACACACGTGCAGCTTTCAGAGACAAATCAACTAATCCAGAGTCCGCATCCCAGTGGCCTCCTTTCTCAAGCTGTTACACGTCAGGCTGATATTCCTCCACCCTTATCAACCTGGGGCTGGGAATGATCCCCACCCTTTATGGTGAGCAGGGGCTTCCCTGGTGGCTCAGGTGGTGAAGAATCTGCCTACGCAGGAGACACAGGTTCAATCCCTGGGTCTAGAAGATCCCTGGAGAGAGAAATGGCAATCCACTTCAGCATTCTTGCCTGGAAAATTCCATGGACAGAAGAGCCTGGCAGGCTACAGACCATGGGGTCGCCAAGAGTCAGACACGACTGAGCAACTAAACAACAATGGTGAGTGGCTCTGTGTCCGGCATTGGAGAAGGCGCTCATGTCATCACCATTTCACAGGCAAGAAAAACAAAACAAGACAGAACAAGGGACAGAGCCTAGAGTGGATATTGCATCTAAAGACAGTGAAGTGCTTTTGAAATTGAATCAGGAAGCTTTGGGGCCACAAGGAGGACTGAATTGCACATGTCCCTGTGGTGATCTCCTGAAACTGATTCCACAGAGCTGTAGTTGAAGGGGGCCTGTATTTTTCGCAATAGCAATACACGCACCTTGACCAAAGAGGCGCTGTGCTGTGCTCAGTCACTCAGTCGTGTCCAACTCTTTGCAACCCCAGGGACTATAGCCCGCCAGGCTCCTCTGTCCATGGGGATTCTCCAGGCATGAATACTGGAGTGGGTTCCTGTTCCCTTCTCCAGGGGATCTTCCCGACCCAGTAATTGAACTGGGGTCTCCTGCATTGCAGGTGAGTTCTTTACTATCTGAGCCACCAGGGAAGCCCAAGAATATTGGAGTGGGTTGCCATGCCCTCCTCCAGGAGACCTTGCCAACCTAGGAATCAAACCAGGGTCTCCCGCATTGCAGGTGAGTTCTTTACCAGCTGAGGTACCAGGTGTTAGATTACATAAAATCATTAAAGGACATAGTCACTATTAGTCTAAATGATTTTCTAAAAGCCCATGGCTATACTGGGGCATCTAAGAGGGTTAGCAACAAGAAAGTGTAACTTTGACAATGAAGCTATGCAACCAGGAAGGAAAAAAAAACATCTGGCAACTTAAAAGGTTTTCTGTTTTTCTTTCTTACAGGAGGCTTAATCTGGCCCAAGTCTAAGAAAATTTGTCTCCAATTGTCATTGTAGGCTTAAATCATTTATTATATTAAAATGTGATGTAACCATTTTCGTTCCACTTTGTCTTGTGAGTTCTTTTCTCAGTTTGGAATTACTGTGATGTCTGAGAGCCTATTGGCACACAAAGCTTTCCCAACACCTCACTGTGGTGTTTTCAAGTAAGAATAAAGGAAAAGAAACCAGCACCGTCAGCAATGACTCCGTGTGAATGAGGAAATTTAAACTGGGGAGTGTCCATTTCCTTTGTGGAGAAGGAAATGGCAACCCACTCCAGTATTCTCACCTGGATGGACAAAGGAGGTGGTGGGCTACAGTCCATGGGGTCGCAAGAGTCGGACATGACTGAGCGACTAACACAACACATATTTCCTTTGGAAATATGAACCAGTGTTCCTGATCTGGAATATAGATTTCTGTAGTAACTTGTATCTTTGATAAGGATTTTTATTCAGGGTGAAGAAAGTGGAGATATGTTAAATGAACTTTACAAATTCTAATTGAAGCATTGTCAATGGACAAAGTTTTCCAAATTACCTCTTATGTGCAGGGTACACAGTAGATGTAGAATACATTATTTTTACTATTGAGAAGCAAAATCAAGAGGATAAAAGTGTGAGGAATTCCCTGGAGGTCCACAGGTTAGGACTCTGTGTTCACTGACAAGGGGGTAGGTTCGATTCCCTGTGGAGGAACTAAGATCCCACAAGCCTCACGGTGTGGCGGAAAAAAAGAAGGTAAAATTTTAAGGGTGGAAGATTATTTGGACCACCATCAGGAGAAGGCAATGGCACCCCACTCCAGTACTCTTGCCTGGAGAATCCCAGGGATGGAGGAGCCTGGTGGGCTGCCATCTATGGGGTCGCACAGAGTCAGACACGACTGACTTGACTTAGCAGTATCAGCCCTATTTAGAAACAAAATTCCTAGCTCCATGTTTTCTAAGATGCATTTGGGGAGATTGCTGTTGAAATCCTAACAGAAATCTACCTGGGCTCTTTATCCCACTTTGGAGCTAAGGTCAAATGCCCAGATTTCACAGTAACTGGGCTTCGTTAAGGAATATAGGATGAAGAATAATAACAGAAAATACACATGTTTTTAAAGAATGAACCCAATAAAGAACAAAGAAATACACTTACCCACATGAGGTATCTTCTACTTGCTGCCCGAGGTGGAAGTGGGCCAAGACGTCTGTGGAATGACAACCACGTCCCCCACAACACTCTTTTTACAGTTTTCCCTGAACCTGCGGAAACCTTCCTTCCACAGTAGAAGAACAATTTTGAAATATCCGAAGATAAGTTTAGTAGTTGGGACTAAAGAGAGACCAGCACTGATTCCTCTAATGGGGGCTTAGGAAAGCCCATGTTATTTGGAGGCCTGTGTCCAAGCTTGAACAGTTCCCCTGATTGTCATTAGAGTCTCCTGGATTTAATTAAATATCCTCTCTTTATCCTTTGGCATGCACTGTGGACTAATGACGTGAATACTTGACACAAAATCTCAGGAAATATTATATTTTATAACTTCCAGTTAAATCATTCCATTTCCGTTATTGGAGCCAAGGTCCAGTTTTGCCATTTGATTGTGAATTGTCTCTATGTTATAAAACACCAGAAGCCATGTTTAATATAGAAAACCCACCACTTGTGGCTGATTTATGAACATGATTATCAAATAGGCAGAAAGCAAAGGCAGATAGTGATTATTACAGTGCCATACGAGCCAACAGCCAGTAACTGTGGCCCTGGACGCATCCTGAGGTGTGAAAATGCCTTCCCAGGTGGCGCTAGTAGCAAAGAACCCGCCTCCCAGTGCCAGAGACCTGAGAGACACTTCGATCTCTGAGTCGGGAAGGTCCCCTGGAGAAGGAAATGGCAACCCACCTCAGTATCCTTGCCTGGAGAATTCCATGGACAGAGGACCCTGGTAGGCTACAGCCCATGGGATCACAAAGAGTAGGACACGACTGAAGCGACTTAGCACGCACACATAGGTAATTTACAATATTACATTAGTTTCACATGTACAACCTAATGATTCAGTATTCTCATAGAATATGCTGAAATGACCTTAAAATTTTTCCGTCTTTAACATGTATATGATTGCAATAGTTTCTAATATGTAAAGCATTGAAAGCTTGTCTACATATATATTTTTACTAAGACTGAGTAACAGGGCCTTCCCTGTTGGTCCAGCAGTTGAGAGTCCACCTTGCAATACAAAGGACACTGGTTCGATGCCTGGGCTGGGAAGATCCCACATGCCACGGGGCAGCTAAGCCGCAAATACGGGTTCTGCACTCTGGAGCCCACAAGCCGCAACCAGTGAACCCACAAGCCACAGCCGCTGAAGCCTACGCACCCTAGAGCCCGTGCCCCACAAGAGAAGCCACTGCAAGGAAAGAGAAGCCCTCGCTCTCTGCAACTAGAAAAAGCCCGCGGCAACAGAGGGCCAGCTCAGCCAAAACTAAATGAATAAATAAACTGAGTAGCAACAAGGGAAAACTCATGGGCATTTTCTCCCACTTAATTTCTTTTTTAAATTTTCACTCTCTGCTATTTTACCACTAAATATGGTGATTTGTGACTGTGAGCTCATGTTCCTTGCAAGCGCATTCATGGACACACAGCTTCGCTTGGAAGAGCAGTGTATTAAGACTTCGTGGGAGGCGGAAGTGGTTCAGCGGGTGGAGTTCGGAATACAGTGGGCAGGGGAGGAGTGTGCCCTCTGCCGGCAGCTGCTGAGTGGTGCAGAGAACAGCACGTCCGGATGGAGCCTCGGGCATTCAGCGCACTGTGCTGACTTGTCTCCTAGAACAAGCAGTTCCTTCTCTTTTGCAGGCAATGTGATGGCAAGATAGCGTAGAAACAGGAACTGCTGGGCATCTGACAAGAGATTACCGTTTGATTGTGGGAAACAGGAATTCACTGACTTTCCTCCACCCTCCTCGACCCCAACCAAAAGCTGAAAACCTGGAACTATTTGTGTCCTGGGGGTGAACGGATTCACAGAACACGGGCAGGACGGAGGTACTAAAGCGCTTCAGTCGTGTCCAACTCTGCGTGACCCTGTGGACTGTGCCCGCCAGGCACCGCTGTCTATGGGATTCTTCAGGCAAAAATACTAGAGAGGATTGTCAAAAGGGGATCTGCCAGACCCAGGGATGGACCCTGCGTCTCTTAAGTCTCCTGCATTGGCAGGCGGGTTCTTTACACACCAGTGCCACCTGGGGACACAAGACATTCAGTACTAAAATTTGGACCATCTGAGCAAACCAAAAGTGTTCCTCACCCTGCTCTCAGTGTACTTGTCTTTCTGGGAATAAAAATGACAATAGATGACATTTATTTAGCACTTTCTTTGTGCTCTATATATCTTATGTCATAATTCTCACATCAACTTAGGAGGAAGGTATTCCTGAGGTAATAAAATTTATGAGCCTGGAAGAGTTCACAGATTTCCGTCCCCCACCCCACACCTCCCTCTAAAGAAAAGTCTATAAAGACAGGTCTTCTCACAGCACCCCGCTGCCGTCCCTGTAGTGAGTGTTCCATCATTCACACTGGCTACTTCTAATGTTTCTGTCTTTGCAAACTTAATGCTCTCCCCTTTTCTTTCCTATGATTAATTACAATGGATTCTTCCCTCCACCCATACCTGCATTTGCCTTTTCAATTTCAGGAAGCCTTGCAAAAGATCAACAACCTTTAAAATGTGGTATCTTTTAGTAATTTTGACAATGAGATAGAGAACAAAGTTTGGAAGAATTCTTACAGAGAAATCAGCCCTTCTCCGCCCCCATCCCTTCCACCTGCCGCAGGGGTGAGAACAGGCTTCTGCCCCCAAACATCTGTAGACTCCCCCAGAGGGTGTTTCTTTCAGCTTTCTTTCTCATGTTCTAAGCTTTATGTCAGAAAGGAGACTTTACCATGCATTTACATTTGAAAATAAGTCAAAATGCATAAGATTCTGGCAGGCAAAGTTAGATATAATAATTACTTATAGACAGAATTGTCTACTTAATTTTCATTGCCGGTTACTAAGTATTTGGAAGAATCTTTTTTTTGGGGGGATCTTTGACAACACTCTAATTAAGCCCTGGAATTGAGATGTTTTCCAAAAGAGGTAGATATTGATGTCTTTAAGTTTTTTTAAAAATCCAGTTTAAAATTTCTTTGACTGATAAGAAGATAAGTTGTTCACTTTAAATTGTGGGGTTTTAGGGGGTGGTCGGAGGGAGGCTCAAAAGGGAGGGGATATATGTATAATTATGACAGATTCACATTGTTGTATGCAGAAACCAATACAACACTGTAAAGCAATTATCCTCCAATTAAAAATAAATACAATAAAACAATTAATTGCTGGATTTCCTTTTATTTTTTTTTTTTCTCTCCTCACCCCCAAAACTCGTGAGATTTTAGTTCCCTGACCAGGGATTGAACTTGGGCCCATGGCAGTGAGAGAACCAAGTGCCAACCACTAGCCCTCCAGGGAATCCCCTGGGTTTCCATTTTAAATGTAGAACCAGGCACATATTTTCTGAGAATTCAACTCACAGCTTGACGAAAAATATAATGTATTAAGAAAGGAGGTTATCAGACAACTTTTTTGGTTTCAAGGAGAGCTCTTTCCCCTAAACACATAAAACTAACTTCCAAATGAAGCTGGATTTGAATTGAGATCAGGGAGCACAGAAGAACTTGCAGAAATCTGACATTCCAAGATTCCCCTCATTTGGGACAAATTCATCTATTGTTACTTCCCTTCCTCCCTCCCTCTCTCTTATTCTTTCCATCTTCTTATCTGTTTTCTCTGCTCCTTTCTTGCTTTCATTTCTGAATTTAGGTGCAGAAGGTTGGTTTCATCATACACCTTGGTTTATGACATAACATCCTGTTTGCCCTGGTGAAGCTGCTCTCTTGTTTAACTGATTCCTTTTACCCCTCATCTCCATTTCCATGTTCCTGTCTTCCATAAAGAAACCACTGCCCTCTAGTGTATACTGTGCCTTCTTTTGTTCTGTATTCTTTTATTTTTTTATTTTTATTTTTTTAATATGCAGGCTTTAATTGACTCACTAAAATGGTGTATAAAATATCTTGTTCTGTTGCTTTTTGTCTGTTGACGCTTTTAAGACTCTTCCCTGTTGCTCAGAGCACAGCTAACGACTCTAACCTAAGTCACAGCGTCAAAATATAGACAACTTACTTTCAAATGGCTCAGAAAAAACAAGCAAAGGTGAATCTGGATGAAGGTGTCTGAGTTTTCTTTGTACTATACACTCAGCTTCTCTGGTTTAAAATTTTCAAAATAAAATGTTGGCGGGAAAAGAAAGAGGAAATCATAGAACCATTAACAACGCACATTGAGAACTGAATGTGAAAAGGCCTGCTTGTCTTCAGAAATGACCGTCGGTCTCCCAGAGCAGGAGTGGAGATGGCATCTGGTGACTTTTGAACTGTGGTGTTGGAGAAGACTCTTGAGAGTCCCTTGGACAGCAAGGAGATCCAACCAGTCCATCCTAAAGGAGATCAGTCCTGAATATTTGTTGGAAGGACTGATGCTGAAGCTGAAACCCCAATACTTTGGCCACCTGATGCGAAGAACGGACTCATTGGAAAAAATCCTGACGCAGGGAAAGATTGAAGGTGGGAGGAGAAGGGCACGACAGAGGGTGAGTTTGTTGGATGGCATCACCAACTCAATGGACGTGAGTTTGAGCAGGCTCCGGGAGTTGGTGATGGACAGGGAAGCCTGGCATGCTGCAGTCCATGGGGTCGCAGAGTCGGACACGACTGAGCCACTGAACTGACCTGACCACCAGGGGGCAGCCTCCTGCTTCCCTGAGGTGAGCAGGGTCCTGTGCAGGCTTACTCTCCTGGGAGGCTGGAGCCCTAGCTCTTTGTCCAGTGTCTTCCGGGTCTGTTTCCCTCACACTTAGGGTTCTCTCCAGGGCCGAACGTGACCTGCCAGGTTTGCAGCTCCCAGGTCTTCACAGTGAAGAAATTCAAGTTCAGCGGCCCCACAGTTCTCCAAGCCAGGCTTCAACAGTGAACCATGAACTTCCAGATGTTCAAGCTGGACTTAGAAAAGGCAGAGGAACCAGAGATCAAATTGCCAACATCCGCTGGATCATCAAAAAAGCAAGAGAATTCCAGAAAAACATCGATTTATGCTTTATTGACTATGCCAAAGCCTTTGACTGTGTGGGTCACAACAAACTGTGGGAAATTCTGAGAGAGTTGGGAATACCAGACCACCTGACCTGCCTCTTGAGAAATCTGTATGCAGGTCAAGAAGCAACAGTTAGAACTGGACATGGAACAACAGACTGGTTCCAGACAGGAAAAGGAGTACTTCAAGGCTGTATATTGTCACCCTGCTTATATAACTTATATGCAGGGTACATCAGGAGAAATGCTGGGCTGGATGAAGCACAAGCTGGAATGAAGATTCCTGGGAGAAATATCAGTAACCTCAGATATGCAGATGACACCACTCTTATGGCACAAAACAAAGAACTAAAGAGCCTCTTGAAGAAAGTAAAAGAGGAGAATCAAAAAGTTGGCTTAAAAACTCAACATTCAGCAAATAAGATCATGGCATCTGGTCTCATCACTTCATAGCAAAAAGATGGGGAAACAGTGGAAACAGTGACAGTTCATTTGGGGGTGGGGGGTTTCCAAAATCACCACAGATGGTGACTGCAGCCATGAAATTAAAATACTCTTACTCCTTTGGAGAAAAGTTATGACCAACCCAGACAGCATGTTAAAAAGCAGAGACATTACTTTGCCAACAAACGTCTGTCTAGTCAAAGCTATGGTTTTTCCAGCGGTCATGTATGGATGTGAGAGTTGGACTATACAGAAAGCTGAGTGCAAAATAATTGATGCTTTTGAACTGTGGTGTTGGAGAAGACGCGTGAGAGTCCGTTGGACTGCAAGGAGATCCAACCAGTCCATCCTAAAGGAGATCAGTCCTGAGTATTCATTGGAAGGACAGATGTTGAAGCTGAAACTCCAATACTTTGGCCACCTCATGAGAAGAACTGACTCACTGGAAAAGACCCTGATGCTGGGAAAGACTGAAGGCAGAAGGAGAAGGGGATGACAGAGGATGGGATGGTTGGATGGCACCACTGACTCCATGGACATGAGTTTGAGCAGGCTCCGGGAGTTGTGAGGGACAGGGAGGCCTGGTGTGTTGCAGTCCATGGGGTCGCAAAGAGTCGGACACGACTGAACGGAAATGAACTAAACAGTGCCCCTGGTAATCCAGATATTCCTGTCCTCCTTCTGAAAGGTTGATGTTACTATTCACAGATCAGAGATGGATCTGGCAGGAAGAGAAAGACGCTTAAGGCTCAAAGCCCCTAATTTGCCCACACCCTGGGGTTCCTGAGCATAGCTGGGAGTTGTAGAATGTTCTAGGTGGGGAGAGAGAGGCAGGTTGCCATCAGCCAGCATCTCTAAGCAAGACATTTAGTAAAAGGGACCCAAAATACATGACTCCAGTGATTTGTTGTGCTTTCTTTTCTCACCCTTAAAAACTATTCACTTTCAGGCCTAATTTGAATTTCTTCAAGAGAGCTCTCAAAACTACATAAATCCTGATTCCTCCCTGCATGGAACTTTATTTTCCTACCTACATTTTCGAATAGGAGTTTGAGTAAACTCCGGGAGTTGGTGATGAACAGGGAGGCCTCGCATGCTGCAGTCCATGGGGTCACAAAGAGTTGGACACAACTAAGCAACTGAACCGAACATTTTAGAGTCAGTCTACCAACTCTTCACCATATTATAGTATAATAAAATGTTAGTGTTTTTAGGCACCAGTAAGATAAAGGGGACCAGGTACATGGAAAGAATGTAAATCTCGAGACACAAACTTTCACTTTTAGGTCACCTGAAAAGAGTTATTCTTGTGATTATGTTTGGACTTAGGGAAAAATTGATCTCTTAAACCCTTTGCCCAGGATTTCACAACCATCAGCTATCTTGAGTGACGAGGTCTGGGTGAGAAATAGCGAGATATTGACACTGAGCAGATAAGGGGAGGTAAAAGGTGTCTACTGTGTTCCCGCATCTCCCTTAGCGAAAGTCGTCATCAACAATAACTACTTCTTGTTCAGTGTCATTAAAAATCAGGTAAGTCAGATTTATTGCTGTCCCACATCTGTTTTCCTGATGATATACTAATGTAATCCCAAACCATGGTTGTGGTTTTGATGCAGGAAATTATAAATGTAGTGTTTGCCAAATGGGTTTTCACTTTAGCACATTTATTTGTAAGTGGCTTTCAAAGCAAATAAAATGAAGGGCTCATTAAAGGAGGTAAGTTGAATACAGGTGTGCTTAAGCAATCAGTGCTGGGATGAATTAGCACAGCAACCCAACCCAGGAGGCAGTCAAAAAACGAGGGCCGTTGAATGATTTATCACTGTCATTCAAGAAATAACTTGATGCTGGATATGACACACATAGGAAGAATCAGAATGTTCAGATTTATAGATTTCAACTGAATTTTCCAGAAAGGCATTGTCTTCACCCAGTTCTTACTTCTTACTTTGACGTTGGTCAAAGTGGTAAAGAATCTGCCTGCCAGTACAGGAGACATGGGTTCGACCCCTGAGTCGGGAAGATCCCCTGGAGGAGGGCATGGCAACCCACCCCTGTATTCTTGCCTGGAGAATCCCATGGACAGAGGAGCCTGGGGGGCTACAGTCCATGGGGTCGCAAAGAGAGGACATGACTAAGTGACTGAGCACACACATGCATACATCTGCCTTCTACCTGCAAGGCTGCTTCCAAATTCTTATTCTTCGTGGATGTGTCAGTTAACTGGGCAATCTGACTATTTTGCTATACGGGTCTGCAATTAACTTTTTTAAAAGCACACTCCAGTTCTTTCTCCTCCTTAATTGCCATCGGTTACTAACTTCAGGCAGACTCCCCAGCTCACCCCCAATAGCATGGTAGCCAAGAGAGGTTACTCCAGAACCTCATATGTAGTGTCTACACCTCCCAGGACAGATGGAGAGTCTGCCTAACTCACATAAACAATTCGAGTTACGGCCTGCATTGCTGCCGGCTTGCTAGCTCACAGAAAACCTCCCTAGTTTCCCTTTAGAAATGCTTTTCTGAGTTCTTTAGAGAGATTAAAGATTTTTGAGAGCAAATGATTATGCTGGTTCAATAGTTTGTACCATTGGACAGCTTCTTCCAAAATGAATCCTCATCTCCCAGCTACTTGTCAAAACCTCATTCTCTCTCCATAAATCTTTCTGAATTAATACAAATTTCCGTAAATTCTGGACAGGATGTTTGATGATAATTTCATGATCATACTATCATTTGGTGCTGGTATTGCCTTTTCTTGATTATTTTGTAATGAGTCAAACTCAACCTAGAGTTTCCAAACATCATTCTATTTTATTTGGAGATGGGTTGGCTTTCAAGGCTGGTCCCATCGTCAAACCACGTCCAGCAATGGACTCTGAGCAAGAGGCTTGGAGACAGAGGGGTGAAGAGGAGGAAACAACACATTCAACCTTGTAAGCCTCTTCTCCTATTCGTGATGCTTGGAACAGACATGAACTTTTAGGAGCAGGGTCTTGTGGTGGCGAGGAACAGGCAGGGCTTTGGAGGCCAACGAAGCTAGGCTGGCCTCATTACTTACTAGCAGATGTGATTTAAGGCAAGTTTATTTATGTTTAGCTTTCAAAGAAAAGTGTGATTAAATATAACTAACATAAACTTTCCCATTTTAACATGCTTAAGTGTACCATTAAGTACTATCACATTGTGTTACAACCGTCACCACCATCCATCGCCAGAATTTTTTCATCTTCCCAACTACTACTCTGTGCCCATTAAACAAGAGCTCGCCATCATCCAGCCCCTGGCAACCACCCTTCTCCTTTCTGTCTCAAATCTGACTACTCTAGGACCTCATTTAAGTGACACACACAATAGTCATCCTTTTGTGACTTGCTTATTTCTCTCAGCGTAATGTCCTCAAGGTTCACTCATGTTACAGCAGGTGTCACAGCTTCCTTCCTTTCTAAGGCCCAATAAATATTGTATTGTATGTAATAAATGAAACCACATTTCGTTTATCCATCCATCTGTCAATGGACAGTTGGTTGCTTTCATATTTTGGCCACTGTGAATATAGCTGCTATGAACACAAGTGTACCAGTATCTGCTGGAGTCCCTGCTTTCAGTTCTTTGGAGTGTAGTCCCAAAAGTGAAATTGCTGAATCATCTGGTAGTTCCATCTGTGTTTCATTTGGGGAGGAAATTTTTAGCTTTTTATTTATTATGTATAATATACTATCAGAAAGTGGACGTAAGTGTACTGTTTGAGTTTTCACAAGCTAAGCACTATGTAACTAGGACACAAGGGTTGTCAAGATGATTCATTTACTCATTCAGCAGATATTTATGAAGTGCTTACTTTGTGCAGGGTACTGTAAACAAGACAGATAAAACCTCTCCTGAAATTAGTAAACATGCGTGAAAAGCAAGCACGGGCGCTTGGCTCATAATTGGTACCCCGTAACTGCTCACAGTTTGCTCTCTCCCCTCCCCAACCTACTCCTAGTCACTGCTATCACACAAGCAGCCTCATCTCTACCTTCTTCAAGTGAGATCCCATCTGGCTTGTAGATCAGTGAGGGCACCAGGGTCAGATGAACACAGAGCAACCCAGGCAAGGTCTCCTCTGATAAGCGTCGGAGCCGCAGACCGGTAGCATACGAGTTAATGTTATTCTGTTAGAAAAGGAAAGGAAAGAAACAACTAGAGATCTCTGCCGTCACCTCAAATAAACTGCTGATGTGCCCCCAAACTGGGCTTCCCTAGTGGCTCAGCAGTAAAGAATCACAAAGAGTCTGACACAACTGAGCAATTGAGCGTGCACGCACCGGTCTCAAATACAGTCGGTGCAGTGTTGATCCCGACAGTTGCTAGTTTGGCCACCAGGTGGCGCCATATGGCTACCGCGGCACAGGCTCCGCTGCAGGCTTGGATCCCAGGAAAGGCCGACGGTCCACAGCATGGATCATTAATAGATCCCTTTCCCGTTTTAAAAATAAGTTTTCAGTGGAACAATTGGGCAGAGATAAAGGGGCACAGAATGAGGAACCGTAGGAAGTGAGTGAAGGCCAAGAACGTGGAGGTAGTGCCGAGCAGAGGCAGGAAATATAGACTCGGGAATCAAATGGCTTGCCTCGGAATCCCCTGCTCGGACTCCCCCACCTTCCTAGCCCCTGGTCTTGGACATCTTAGTTTTAGATTCTCATTGAAAAAGTGAGAAGACCGGCTCAGGGTAGGTCATTCAGTGAGGGAAAAATGGAATAATGTGGAGCACCAAGTACAGCATCCAGAACTTACCAGTCACACAGCACTCATCTGGGCTGCAACATGGTAGAAATTCAAGACTGTATTAGCGTTGTTAAGGGGAAAACACTAATGCGACTTTGCATACACAAAGCTCTATCGGTTATCTCTAATATTTCTCATTTTGCACAAAGGGGAAACGAGAGCCTAATCCACTGAAAGGATACATGCACACTTAGCTGCTCAGTTGTGTCCAGCTCTTTGCGACCTCCCAGACTGTAGCCCACCAGGTTCCTCTGTCCACGGGATTCTCCAGGCAAGAATACTGGAGTGGGTGGCCATTTCCTTCTCCAGATCTTCTCAACCGACGGATCAGTCCTGCATCTTCTGCATTTCCTGCGTTGAGGCAGACTCTTTACTGAGAAGGGCAGACAGGATGAAATGGTTGGATGGCATCACTGACTACATGCACATGAGTCTGAGCAAACTCAAGAGACAATGAAGGACAAGGAAGCCTGGCGTGCTGCAGTCCATGGGGTTGCAAAGAGTCAGACATGACTGAGCGACTGAATGATAACAACATGCTCTTGAAAGTACCCCCTCCCCTCCTTCCTCTGTGTCTCCTTCCATCCTCAGCAACACAGCTGGGAAAGCGCTGCCAGGGTGGGGTGTTTTATTTCCCAGGAGCAGACCCCGGTTCCTGAAGACTGGGTTTCACTCCTCTCTCCCCAACCAACATGCTACTGATTAATCTCTTTTTAAAAGGAGTAAAGAATTATTGAGGGGGAGTGGTCTTGGGTTATCTGTTCAATGATTCATTTGTTTGGAAGAAGAGGAAAGAAAAGAACTAAGGAAGTTATGAGTAATACCTGGCACAACACTGACTATTTTGTTTCTTTCCTTCTTTCTATAGAAAACCAAATACACAATTGCCTTCATAGCATGGATCATTAATAGACCCCTTTCCCATCTTAAAATTAAGTCTTCAATGCTTTCAGTTCAGTTCAGTCACTCAGTCGTGTCCAGCTCTTTGCGATCCCATGAATCGCAGCACGCTAGGCCTCCCTATCCATCACCAGCTCCTGTAGTTCACTCAGACTCATGTCCATCGAGTCAGTGATGCCAACCAGCCATCTCATCCTTGGTCGTCCCCTTCTGTTCCTGCCCCCAATCCCCCTCAGCATCAGAGTCTTTTCCAATGAGTCAACTCTGCATGAGGTGGCCAAAGTACTGGAGTTTCAGCTGTAGCATCATTCCTTCCAAAGAAATCCCAGGGCTGATCTCCTTCAGAATGGACTGGTTGGATCTCCTTGCAGTCCAAGGGACTCTCAAGAGTCTTCTCCAACAACACAGTTCAAAAGCATCAATTCTTCAGCACTCAGCCTTCTTCACAGTCCAACTCTCACATCCATACATGACCCCAGGAAAAACCATAGCCTTGACTAGACGGACCTTTGTTGGCAAAGTAATGTCTCTGCTTTTGAATGTGCTATCTAGCTTGGTTATAACATTTCTTCCAAGGAGTGAGCGTCTTCTGATTTCATGGCTGGAGTCACCATCTGCGGTGATTTTTAGTGAACCGTTAACAATGGAACAACTGGGCAGAGATAAAAGATTTCTAAGGAAAACTAATGGTTGACATTCTGCTATGTTACTCATTTTGAATTAAAGCTGTGGTTTTGGAAAGACTTTCCTAGTAGTTCAGTGGTTGACTCCACACTTCCACTTCTAGGGGTATGGGTTGATCCTTAGTCAGGGAGTTAAGATCCCACATGCCTGGAGATGTGGCCAGAAAAAAAAGTAACAATGTTTATATTTCAAGATGCTTATTCCAGGGTAAATTCAGTTCAGTTGATTAGTCCTGTCTGACTTTTTGTGACCCCATGAACTGCAGCACGCCAGGCCTCATGTCCATTGAGTTGGTGATGCCATCCAACTGTCTCTTCCTCCAACCATCTCATCCTCTGTCGTCCCCTTCTCCTCCCGCCTTCAATCTTTCCCAGCATCAGGATCTTTTCAAATGAGTCAGTTCTTCACATCAGGTGGCCAAAGTATTGGGATTCCAAGGTAAGTGATGAATAAATGTTCTTGGAAATTTTTTTACTCAATTAGAAATACTACAGTGCCAACTTGGATGCTAGACGCTTTCTGGTGTGTCTGGTGGAGCCAGTAAAAAGGGGTATAAAATTACAGTAATTTATATGGAAAGGAAAATAAATCTTCCCCTTCCACACTTTGCCATCATCTCCAAGGGTACTCAGGTTTTGCCCAAGAATCACCTGGAGGTCAGGGCACAGGTGGATGACAAGCCCTCCACTCTCTAGTTTGTCCTGCAGCCTGAGGGTCACCTGGAGCCAGAACCCCAAGGCCCCTTTTGGAGGAGGTGTGTCCCCACCCCAACCAGATCACCCGGTAAAGCCCCAAACTACTTCCTCTCCTTCCAGTCCAGCACACCCAGAATCATCTCTCTTATAGAGTTGGTTCAATGAAAACCACACCAGTAACAGCCAACTGTGTGTGTGTGTGTGTGTGCACTCAAAATATGTTTTTAAAGGCGATTAACTGAGAACCCTTGAATAAAGGAAAACTGTATTTAATCCTCCCTTCCTTCAAATCACAAATTCCAAATAATGATATTATTGTAAGGGCTTCAAATTCTGGCCAAAACAAATCTCTTGGGGTTTTCAAAATCCTCTTTCACTGGTAATGAAATAAGCCTGTTTACAGAAGGCTGTTGTAGTTCTGTGGGCAGGAGGTGGACGCTTACATGGGTGGAGGCAACAGACAGACAGTCAAGAAACTGTGGGTAGGACGTTTGGACTTGGAAACCGGCTGGAGGAGATGGGGGAACGTGCAGGCGGTGTCTTAAGTTAGTTAATAATTACAAGGTTTGGGGAATGCGGATCTGGGCATGCGGCAGTACCCTTACTGACAGGAGGGAAATGGCAGAGAAAGAGTTCCAGTGGGGAGTGCAAGGGCTCAGATGAGAACCGAAGTGAGGAGCAGAGAGCGTCTCAGTGGACCCCGTCAGCAGTGGCATCATATGCCATGGAGAGGCCAACGCGTGAGGACTGAAAATGCCTCCTGGACGTAGAACAGGGAGGTTCCTGGTGATCTCTACAAGCATGAGTTTTATGGTGTCATGGAGATGCAGGCAGACCAAGACAGGTTACTGAATGATTATATGCTGGAGTAGAAAGAGTAAGAGGACAAGATTTTTTTAAAGATGCTTTTCTTGGAAAAGAAACAAAGGGCAGTAACCAAAGAGGGTTGAGAGTTTAAAGGAAATTTTTAAAAATTATTTTTGTCTGTTTGTTTTGCTTCTTGTTGAGATATAGTTGACATATAACATTGTATTAGTTTCAGAGGCTTCCCTGATGGCTCAGTGGGAGAACTGAGAACCTGCCTGCCAATGCAGGAGACAGAGGTTTGATCCCTGATCCAGGAAGATCCCACATTCCTCGGAGCAACTGAGTCCTTGGGTCACAACTACTAGCCTGTGCTTTAGAGTTCAACGCCTAGAGTCTGTGCTTCGCAGCGAGACAAGCCCACGCACCACAACTAGAGAGCAGGCCCTGCCCTCCGCAGCTACACAAGAGCCCACACAGCAACAAAGACACAGCGTAGCCAAATAAAAAAATAAAATTCTTTAAAAAAAAATAAAGAAAAAAACATTAGTTTCTGGATGAAACATAATGATGTCATGTGTATATATAAGGAAATCAGTCCTGAATATTCATTGGAAGGCCTGATGCTGAAACTGAAACTCCGATATTTTGGCCGCCTGATGCAAAGAACTGACTCATTGAAAATGACCCTGATGCTCGGAAAGATTAAGGGCAAGAGGAAATGGGGACGACAGAGGATGAGATGGTTGGATGGATGGCATCACCAACTCAATGGACATGAGTTTGAGTAAATTCCAGGAGCTGGTGATGGACAGGGAGGCCTGGCATGCTGCAGTCCATGGGGTCACAAAGAGTCGGACACGACTGAGTGACTGAACTGAACTGAACAAACATCCATCATCACGCAGCTTCAATACTGTTTTCTAGTAATAAGAATTTTCAAGACTAAATCTCTTAGCAACTGTCAAATATGCAATACAGTATTGGTAACTATAGTCATCTAAACCATGTTTATTATATCCCCAGGGCTTATTTATCTTATAACTGCAAGTCTGTATCTTCTGACCACCTTCACACCTTTCACCAACGTCCCACCCCCCAACTCCTTGCCTCAGGCCGCCATCAATCTGTCCTCGGTGTCTATGAGCTTGATTTTCTGTGTGCTTTTTAGATTTCATGTGTAAGGGAAATCATATGCTATTTGTCTTTCTCTGTCTGACTTCTTTCACTTACCATAATGCCCTCAAGGTCCATGGTTTTGTTTTGAAGATGAGAAAAGCAGCTGCATTTATGTTTAAGTGCTGATGGGAAAGATTCTGTAAAAAGAAGCATTGGATGATGCAGAAGAGAGATTGGGGAAAACTGTAGAAGCCAAGTTTGAAAAGGCTCAAAGGCATGAGAGTCCCAGTGGGCACATACGTGGAGCTATCAGCCTTTGTCAGGGAGTCTGGGGTGCACAACTTGGGCTCTTTGGCTGGACAAGGGGAGCTGTCAAAGAATCCACATGCCCCACAGCCTCACTACAAAGTCAGGGTTAAACCAGCTTCACCCAGAGATGTTTATTGGGCCCAACTATCAGCACAGAAGGCCTGTTCATGCTACTAGGTCTGCAGGCTCGACCCACCGCCAGTTCTCCAGCCTCTCAGGGTTGGTAGGTTGTGTCTGTGTCCATGTTCCCCACCCCTGACCCAGCAGCCTGGGGCCTGGCCATGTGATTTGCTCCGGCCAATGAAAGGTGGAGCTGGAGAAGACCCTTGAGAGTCCCTTGGACTGCAAGGAGATCCAACCAGTCAATCCTAAAGGAAATCAACCCCGAATACTCATTGAAAGGACTGATGCTAAACCTGAAACTCCAATACTTTGGCCACTGGGTGTGAAGAGCTGACTCATTGGAAAAGATCCTGATGCTGGGAAAGATTGAAGGCAGAAGGAGAAGGGGAAGACAGAGGGTGAGATGGCTGGAAGACATGACTGATTCAATGGATATGAACTTGGGCAAACTCTGGGAGATGGTGAGGGACAGGGAGGCCTGGTGTGCTGCAGTCCATGGGGTCGCAGAATAAGACAGGACTTGGCAACTGAACAACAGTGAAAGGGAAGCAGAAGTGATGTGTGTCACTTCCAAGTAGAAGCTGTAAGATCCTCCCCCTTGGTCCTACCATCATTCTCTGCTCCCTGCCTTGAGACCAGCATATCCCACGAGGGGCTGCTCCCTCAGCGTCCTGGAAAGAAGAAGACCACCGAGCAGGGCCTCAGCCGACCTTCAGCCAACATGCTGGAGGCATCAGGACAATGTTTGTTATTGTGGCTAAGCTGATACACAGGATCTCCAGCCTACTTTTTGTGTGTGTGCGCACTAAGTCATTTTAGTCATGTCCAATTCTTTGCAACCACGTGGACTGTAGCCTACCAGGCTCCTCCATCTGTGGAATTCTCCAGGCAAGAATACTGGAGTGGGTTCCCACTCTATAAAGGATTCACTTGGACATCTTTCCCAAGACAACATTCTGCACTTTCTGATACCAGTTGGTCAGAAATTTCTCTAGGAGAAGGAAATGGCAACCCACTCCAGTATTCTTGCCTGAGAAATCCCATGGACAGAGGAGCCTGGTGGGCTTCAGTCCATGGGGTCTCAAAAGAGTCAGACATGACTCTGTGACTAAACAGCAACCATGGTCTGTCTTCCACGAATTATGTTATGGGATGTCTTCAAGTCCTCGCAAAAGGTACCAAGTCTAACTCTTCCTAAATATTGTTGCCTACTTTACCTGGATGAGGAATGAATCTGTAAATCTCCACCTGGGTTTCACCCTCATAACTGTGAGAAACGTTTGACCCAAGTGGTAGACATCAAGAAACCCCAAAAGAATGTCAGCATCTCTAGAGAGTAACTGAGCAGTTTTGCCAAATCCTGCTCTTTTCTTCACACTGGGCTCCAGCCAGTCGAGATAATGTCAGATTCATTCTGGCAGTTTCCCACAGCTTTAGCTGAATGAGCAAAGATATGGCAATGGCAATGAGCAATACATCTCGACCTTTGTAACAGACTAAGATTGTGTTTCCTAAAAACATGTACTGAAGTCCAAATACCCATTATCGCAGAGTTCAGTTCAGTTCAGTCGCTCAGTCATGTCCGACTCTTTGCGACCCCATGAATCGCAGCACGCCAGGCCTCACTGTTCATCACCATCTCTCGGACTTCACTGAGACTCACATCCATCGAGTCCGTGATGCCATCCAGCCATCTCATCCTCTGTTGTTCCCTTCTCTTCCTGCCCCCAATCCCTCCCAGCATCACAGTCTTTTCCAATGAGTCAACTCTTCGCATGAGGTGGCCAAAGTACTGGAGTTTCAGCTGTAGCATCATTCCTTCCAAAGAAATCCCAGGGCTGATCTCCTTCAGAATGGATTGGCTGGATCTCCTTGCAGTCCAAGGGACTCTCAAGAGTCTTCTCCAACACCACAGTTCAAAAGCATCAATTCTTCACCGCTCAGCTTTCCTCACAGTCCAACTCTCACATCCATTCATGACCCCAGGAAAAACCATAGCCTTGACTAGACGGACCTTAGTCGGCAAAGTAATGTCTCTGCTTTTGAATATACCATCTAGGTTGGTCATAACTTTTCTTCCAAGGAGTAAGCGTCTTTTAATTTCATGGCTGCAGTCAACATCTGCAGTGATTTTGGAGCCCAGAAAAATAAAGTCTGACACTGTTTCCACTGTTTGCCCATCTATTTCCCATGAAGTGATGGGACCAGATGAAATGATCTTCGTTTTCTGAATGTTGAGCTTTAAGCCAACATTTTCGCTCTCCTCTTTCACTTTCATCAAGAGGCTTTTTAGCTCCTCTTTACTTTCTGCATAAGGTTGGTGTCATCTGCATTCTTGATTCCTACTTGTGTTTCTCCCAGTCCAGCGTTTCTCATGATGTACTCTGCATATAAGTAAAATAAGCAGGGTGACAATATACAGCCTTGATGTACTCCTTTTCCTATTTGTAACTAGTCTGTTGTTGCATGTCCGGTTCTAACTGCTGCTTCCTGACCTGCATACAGATTTCTCAAGAGGCAGGTCAGGTGGTCTGGTATTCCCATCTCTCTCAGAATTTTCCACAGTTTATTGTGATCCACACAGTCAAAGGCTTTGGCATAGTCAATAAAGCAGAAATAGATGTTTTTCTGGAACTCTCTTGCTTTTTCCATGATCCAGTGGATGTTGGCAATCTGATCTCTGATTCCTCTGCCGTTTCTAAAACCAGCTTAAAGATCAGGGAGTTCACGGTTCACATATTGCTGAAGCCTGGCTTGGAAAATTTTGAGCATTACTTTACTAGCATGTGAGATGAGTGCATTTGTGCAGTTGTTTGATCATTCTTTGTCATTGCCTTTCTTTGAGATTGGAATGAAAACGGACCTTTTCCAGTCCTGTGGCCACTGCTGAGTTTTCCAAATTTGCTGGCATATTGAGTGCAGCACTTTCACAGCATCATCTTTCAGGATTTGAAACAGCTCAACTAGCTTTGTTCGTACTGAAGCTTTCTAAGGCCCACTTGACTTCACATTCCAAGATATCTGGCTCTAGATTAGTGATCACATCATCATGATTATCTGGGTCGGGAAGATCTTTTTGTACAGTTCTTCTGTGTATTCTTGCCACCTCTTCTTAATATCTTCTGCTTCTGTAGGTTCATACCATTTCTATCCTTTATCGAGCTCATCTTTGCATGAAATGTTCCCTTGATATCTCTAATTTTCTTGAAGAGATCTCTAGTCTTTCCCATTCTGTTGTTTTCCTCTATTTCTTTGCATTGATTGCTGAAGAAGGCTTTCTTATCTCTTCTTGCTATTCTTTGGAACTCTGCATTCAGATGCTTATATCTTTCCTTTTCTCCTTTGCCTTTTGCCTCTCTTCTTTTCACAGCTATTTGTAGTTCCCTAAATCACTGCAGATAGTGACTGCAGCCATAAAATTAAAAGATGCTTACTCCTTGGAAGAAAAGTTATGACCAACCTAGATAGTATATTCAAAAGCAGAGACATTATTTTGCCAACAAAGGTCCGTCTAGTCAAGGCCATGGTTTTTCCAGTAGTCATGTATGGATGTGAAAGTTGTACTGTGAAGAAAGCTGAGCAGCGAAGAATTGATGCTTTGAACTGTGGTGTTAGAAAAGACTCTTAAGAGTCCCTTGAACTGCAAGGAGATCCAACCAGTCCACTCTAAAGGAGATCACTCCTGGGTGTTCTTTGGAAGGAATGTTGCTAAAGCTGAAACTCCATTACTTTGGCCACCTCATGGGAAGAATTCACTCATTCGAAAAGACTGATGCTGGGAGGGATTGGGGCCAGGAGGAGAAGGGGACGGCAGAGGATGAGATGGCTGAATGGTATCACTGACTCAATGGACATGAGTCTGAGTGAACTCCGGGAGTTGGTGATGGACAGGGAGGCCTGGCGTGCTACGATTCATGGGGTCGCAAAGAATGGGACACAACTGAGTGACTGAACTGAACTGAACTCAAATTAAAACTGAGTAGAACTCTGTGGGGCTCTGGAGTAGAGATCAGTTCTGTGTTCTCCATTTCTTGTCTGTAGGATATAAGCTTCCTTCAGCCTCCTTGTCCTTCCCTGAGTTCCAAAGGGTGGATTCAAACAATTGCTAATCAGGGAAGGGAGGGGATACAGAAACTGGAGAAATAATCAAAGGTTGGTACAGCCTCCAGAGTCCTGGTTCCTACTCAAAGAAATATGCATAACAATGTCTTTGAGCCCCCACCCAGGGGGAGGATGGTAACTTCAGACTGAACACAAGATTCCTGGAGCACAGCTCTGTTGCCTCACCAACAACCAATCAAGAAGGATCACAAACCCTGCAACCCTCACCCCAAATGTTGCCTTCTCTTTCCGGGGACCAGAGATGACCATCCTGTTAGGTCTCCTGTTTGGCCCCATCTATTTCATCTCTGAGAGGGGCCAACAGTTTCAGACTAAATTGCTGTTATTACAAGGGTGAATGCTGGTTTCAGGCAAAAAAAAAAAAAAAAAAAATACCTTGGCTTAGATCTGGTAGAGAGAGACTTCTGCTCTGCCAGGCAGGTCTACTCCTATGCACAGCAGGAAGAAGTTACAGAGAAAGAGATCTCCGCCCCAATTCCCAAGAAGTATCTTGAGTATGAAGTCTCTCCGGGCAGGTGTTTGGGAAAGCACACTGATTGAAACCACCCACCCTGGCCAGGCACCATAGTAACCATTTGCATGAGTTGTTTTATGACAGGAGATCCTGATAAGGAATACAGAACTAATAAGCCACCACCAACCAGAAGGTGAAGGTGAAGGTGACGTCGCTCAGTCGTGTCCAACTCTTTGCGACCCTGTGGACTGTAACATACTAGGCTTCTCCGTCCATGGGATTCTCCAGGCAAGAATACTGGAGTGGATTGCCATTTCCTTCTCCAGGGGATCTTCCTGACCCAGGGATCGAACCTGGGTCTCCTGCTTTGGAGGCAGATGCTTTTTAACCTCTGAGCCAGCTCTGAGCTCAGGAAAGGTCTAAAGGAGACACCGTGTATCTGTCCATTTCCCAGAATCTCTCGCTAGCATCCATCTTGGCAGAGCAATGCGTGCGCCACAAGGAAAGACTATGAATTAGAATGATTGGCCAAAGACCACCCAGAAACTAATCCCATCACCATAAAACCCGACATTGCAAGCCACATGGCAGAGCAGTTCTCCTGGGTTCCCTTACCCTACTGCTCTCCACCCTGGGGACCTTTCAATAAAATGTCTTGCTTTTTCAGCAGATGTGTCTCCTCGGACAATTCATTTCCGAGTGTTAGACAAGAGCCCAGTTTCGGGCCCTGGAAGAGGTCCACCTTCTGCAACAAGACCACCTGACCTGCCTCCTGAGAAATCTGTATGCAGGTCAGGAAGCAGTTAGAACTGGACATGAAACAACAGGCTGGTTCCAAATAGGGAAAGGAGTACATCAAAGCTGTATATTGTCACCCTGGTTATTTAAATTATATACAGAATACATCATGAGAAATGCTGGCTGGAAGAAGCACAAGCTGTAGTCAAGATTGCTGGCAGGAGAAATATCAATAACCTCAGATATGCAGATGACACCACCCTTATGCAGAAAGTGAAGAAGAACTAAAGGGCCTCTTGATGAAAGTGAAAGAGGAGAGTGAAAAAGTTGCCTTAAAGCTCAACATTCAGAAAACTAAGATCATGGCATCTGGTCCCATCACTTCTTGGCAAATAGATGGGGAAACAGTGACATACTTTATTTTGGGGGCTCCAAAATCACTGCAGATGGTGATTGCAGCTGTGAAATTAAAAGATGCTTGCTCCTTGGAAGGAAAGCTATGACCAACATAGACAGCATAACAAAAGCAGAGACATTACTTTGCCAACAAAGGTCCATCTAGTCAAAGCTATGGTTTTTTTAGTAGTCATGCATGGATATGAGAGTTGTATTATAAAGAAAGCTGAGTGCCAAAAAATTGATGCTTTGAACTGTGGTGTTGGAGAAGATTCTTGAGAGTCTCTTGGACTACAAGGAGATCCAACCAGTCCATCCTACAGATCAGTCCTGAATATTCATTGGAAAGACTGATGTTAAAGCTGAAACTCCAATGCTTTGGCCATCTGATGCAAAAAACTGACTCATTTGAAAAGACCCTGATGCTGAGAAAGATTAAAGGCCGGAGGAGAAGAGGACGACAGAGGATGAGATGGTTGGATGGCATCACAGACTTAATGGTCATGAGTTTGAGTAACTCTAGGAGTTGGTAATGGACAGGAAAGCCTGGCGTGCTGCAGTCCATGGGGTCCCAAAGAGTCGGACATGACTGAGCAACTGAACTGAAAGGGGCAGAGCCATTCTGTTTGATGATAATAACAAAAGCAATAACTAGCAAGTCAAAGAAGCAGTTCCAACATAGAATCAGAATTGGCTTCTTCTCTGCAATGGAAGGACCTAATAATTTTTAATATTAATGCCCTGAATATCAGTTTCAAAAATCCATGAAAGCAAAACCTGATAGAACTGCACAGAAAAATAGATAAATCCACAATTGTCAGGGATTTCAAATCTCTCTTCCAGTAACTGACAGAATATGTAGACAGAAGATCAGCAAGAATACAGCAGATCTGAGCAACGTGATTATCCAATGTGACCTAACTGACAAATTATAGAACCCCATAGCACATTAACCAAGCTAGACCATAAAATAAGTCTCAGTAAATTCGAAAGGATTTAAGTCATATCAGAAATATTCTCTGATCACGATGGAATTGAATTAGAAATCAGTAATAAAAAGATATCAGGAAAATCTTCAAATATTTGGAATAAAAGAATATACTTTTAAAAGGAAACCAAGAGGAAGTTAGGAAATATTTTGAGCTGATTGAAAGTGAGAACAGAGTATGCTGGAATTCGAAAAATGCCATCAAATCAGCCCTTGAAAAGTTACAGCACTTTATCAGAAAGGAAAAAAGGCCCCAAATAATCAGCCTCAAATTTTCCCTTAAAACTAGGAAAGGGGCCTTCCCTAGTGGTTCAGTGGTTAAGAATTTACGCTTCCATTTCCAGGGGCATAGGTTTGATCCTATGATCAGGGAAGTATGATCCCCCAAGCTGCAAAGTACACCAAAAAAAAAAAAAAAGAAACTAGAAAAGATACAGCAGTCAAACTCAAATTAAGAAAGGAAATAATTAAGATCAAAGTATAAGTTGTGAAATAGCAAACAGCAAAACAAGTGTGAAAATGAATCTAAAGCTGGCTCTTTGAGAAGATCAACAAAATTATTAAATATCTAGTGAAACATTCTTGTGTACCATTTCCAATATCTAGTGAGATAATTTTGTGAAAAATAATAACAGAATATAACTACAGGGAATTTCCTGACAGTCCAGTGATTAAGAATCAGTGCCTTCACTGCCATGGGAGACCAGGTTCAATCCCTGGTCACAGAACTAGGATCCCATGCAGAGTAGCCAAAAACACAGATATGACTAGAGACTTCCCCAGTGGTCCAGTGGTTAAGTATTGCCCTTCCAATGCAAGGAACAAGGGTTCAATTCCTGATCAGGGACTTAACATTCCACATACCTTGGGACAGCTAAGCCCATGAGCTGAAGACCCAGTACAACCCCCAAAAAAGTATGACTATAAGATTATAGTGATTCCCAGGTGGTGCTAGTGATAAAGAACCCACCTGCCAATGCAAGAGACATAAGAGATGCAGGTTCAATCCCTGGGTCAGGAAGATTCCCCTGGAGAAGGGCATGGCAACCCGGTCCAGTATTCTTGCCTGGATAATCCCATGGACAGAGGATCCTAGCGGGCTACATAGAGTCCATAGGGTCACACAGAGTTGGATATGACTGAAGCTACTTAGCATAGTATAGCATAGCATAAGATTATAAGATCATTTCTAAAAGTCTATTAGCCTAAGGTGCTGCATTTAATTCTGTAAATTGCTTAATGATTTGAAATTGTAGAAACTTGATAATCAAGGCAAAGTGCAGTCATTGGTCAGTTCTGTGAGAATTCACAGAACTCATTCAACAAGGAGAAAAATGGGATGTTTGGCCCCAGAATATGTCCATCTTGTCTCCTTGATGCCAGATCGCCTCTGTGGAGATTTCAGAAGAGAAATCTGTTGCTTCCCATCCCAGAAAACTACAAATGGCAAAGCTAAAGCAAATATCCTACAATCCAAAATGGGATGAGCATTAAACATGTCCAGTGAGCTCATACTGCGTTACACCATTTAAGAGAATGGATTCTGAAACTAGAGTTCTGTGTTCAAAGTCTAACTCTGTCCTTTACTTGAAAAACTTTACTCAACCTTCAGTGCTTCACTTTCATTATCTGAATAGTTTAGATAACACTGGATCACAATGCAAAATATATTTCTAACTATGGCTCCCAGTCCAATATGTTGAAAGCCATTGATGTAATAGCTAAGAGCCTAAGATCTATAGTCAGGTCTTCCACCTACATCTGAATACTCCTTTTGCAGTTCATGCCATAAACATTTGGGGAATTTACTCAAGTTCTCCAAGCTCAATTTCTTAACCTCTATAAAGAGAAGAATCATAATAACGGACTCAAAGGTTGTGAACTATATTTATAACACGAACTAACTTTTATTAATCACTTAGGTCATTATCTGAGATAGAGTAAATGAGCTCCAGCACAGTAACTTTTTTGGCTTGGTTGGTTGGTTGGTTTCAGGGTACTTACTCCTTTGGAGAAAGACTTGAGGATCACAAGGAGTGTCCCATCAAAGCACTGATCAGCAAAAATATTTCAAACAAGCACAAATTTTTTTTTTAAGGCAACACATTCAATATCTATTCTATAGAAACTATATAGCTTTCCCCATGTAAGTTTTGCCCAAAACACACAATGACAACTTGCTGACAAGGACTAAATCTTATATTTATTTTTATCTCTACAGCTAACATGGTGTTCAGTATGTAGACTGTTAGTTAAATCCAACTTCAAGAGCTTAAAATACAGTGGAGAGTTCTGACAAAATGTGGTCCACTGGAGAAGGGAAAGGCAAATCACTTCAGTATTCTTTCCTTATGAACCCCATAAACAGTATAAGTACAACGATAACTGTTTGTAAAGATAAAAGACATTCTTCTAAGTACACGTGCCTACTGCACAGCTTGATAAACTCTTTCTCTTGTTCATCTGGAAGTTGAACATCTGGAAGCTTGAACATCTGGAAGTTCACAGTTCAGGTATTTCTGAAGCCTGGCTTGGAAAATACTGAGCATTACTTTACTAGCATGTGAGGTGAGTAATTTAGTGCGGTAGTATGAGCATTCTTTGGCATTGCCTTTCTTTGGGATTAGAATGAAAACTGACCATTTCCAGTCCTGTGGCCACTGCTGCAGGCAATTTGCTGCAGGCAAATTTGCATGCATATTGAGTGAAGCACTTTCACAGCATCATCTTTCAGGATTTGAAATAGCTCAACTGGAATTCCATCACCTCCACTAGTTTTGTTCATAGTGATGTTTTCTAAGGCCCACTTGACTTCACATTCCAGGATGTCTGGCTCTAAGTGAGTGATCACACCATCATGATTATCTGAGTGGTGAAAATCTTTTTGTGTAGTTCTTCTGTATATTCTTGCCACCTCTTCTTAATATCTTCTGCATCTGTTAGGTCCATACTATTTTTGTCCTTTATCGAGCCCATCTTTGCATGAAATATTCCCTTGCTATCTCTATTTTCTTGAAGAGATCTCTAGTCTTTCATGTTCTGTTGTTTTCCTCTATTTCTTTGCACTGATCACTGAAGAAGGCTTTCTTAACTCTCCTTGCAATTCTTTGGAAATCTGGATTCAGATGTTTATATCTTTCCTTTTCTCCTTTGTTTTTGCTTCTCTTCTTTTCACAGCTTTTTGTAAGGCCTCCCCCAGACAGCGATTTTGCCTTTTTGCATTTGTTTTGTGTGGGGATGGTCTTGATCCCTGTCTCCTATACAATGTCACAAACCTCATTCAAAAGTTCATCAGGCACTCTATCTATCAGATCTAGGCCCTTAAATCTATTTCTCACTTCCACTGTATAATCATAAGGGATTGGATTTAGGTCATACCTGCATGGTCTAGCAGTTTTCCCTACTTTCTTCAATTTAAGTCTAATTTTGGTAATAAGGAGTTCATGATCTAGCCACAGTCAGCTCCTGGTCTTGTTTTTGTTGACTCAGTGCAGCAATAACTCCAGAAAGAATGAAGAGATGGAGCCAAAGCAAAAACAATATCCAGCTGTGGATGGGACTGGTGATAGAAGCAAGGTCTGATGCTATAAAGAGCAATATTCCATAGGAACCTGGAATGTCAGGTCCATGAATCAAGGCAAATTGGAAGTGGTCAGACAGCAGATGGCAAGAGTGAACGTCGACATTCTAGGAATCACTGAACTAAAATGGACTGGAATGGGTGAATTTAACTCAGATGACCATTATATCTACCGCTGGCAGGAATCCCTCAGAAGAAATGGAGTAGCCATCATGGTCAACAAAAGAGCCTGAAATGAAGTACTTGGATGCAGTCTCAAAAACGACAGAATGATCTCTGTTTGTTTCCAAGACAAACCATTCAGTATCATGGTAATCCAAGTCTATGCCCCAACCAGTAACGCTGAAGAAGCTGAAGGTGAACGGTTCTATGAAGACCTACAAGACCTTTTAGAACTCACACCCCAAAAGATGTACTTTTCATTATAGGGGACTGGCATGCAAAAGTAGGAAGTCAAGAAACACCTGGAGTAACAGGCAAATTTGGCCTTGGAATGCGGAATGAAGCAGGGCAAAGACTACTAGAGTTTTGCCAAGAAATGCACTGGTCATAGCAACCACCCACTTCCAACAACACAAGAGAAGACTCTACACATGGACATTATCAGATGGTCAACACTGAAATCAGATTGATAATGTTCTTTGCAGCCAAAGATGGAGAAGCTCTATACAACAACAAAAACAAGACCAGGGAGCTGACTGTGGCGCAGAGCATGAACTACTCATTACGAAATTCAGATTGAAACTGAAGAAAGCAGGGAAACCGCTAGACCATGCTGGTATGACATAAATCCAATCCCTTATGGTTATACAGTGGAAATGAGAAATAGATTTAAGGGCCTAGATCTGATAGATAGAGTGCCTGATGAACTATGGAATGAGGTTCATGACATTGTACAGGAGATCAGACCATCCCCATGCAAAATAAATGCAAAAGAGCAAAATGGCTGTCTGAAGAGGCCTTACAAAAGAGAAGTGAAAAGCAAAGGAGAAAAAGAAAGATATAAGCATCTGAATGCAGAGTTCCAAAGAATAGCAAGGAGAGATAAGAAAGCCTTTCTCAGCGATCAATAAAAAGAAATAGAGGAAAACAAAACAAAATGGGAAAGACTAGAGATCTCTTCAAGAAATTTAGAGATAGCAAGGGAACATTTCTTGCAAACATGGGCTCGATAAAGGACAGACATGGTATGGACCTAACAGAAGCAGAAGATATTAAGAAGAGATGGCAAGAATACACATAAGAACTACACAAAAAGATCTCAACGACTCGGATAATCACAATGATGTGATCACTCATCTAGATCCAGACATCCTGGAATGTGAAGTTAAGTGGGCCTTAGAAAGCATCACTATGAACAAAGCTAGTGGAGGTGATAGAATTTCTATTGAGCTATTTCAAATCCTGAAAGATGATGCTGTGAAAGTGCTACACTCAATATGCCAACAAATTTGGAAAACTCAGCAGTGGCCACAGGACTGGAAAAGGTCCGTTTTCATTCTAATCCCAAAGAAACGCAATGCCAAAGAATGCTCCTACTACCACACAACTACACTCATCTCACATGCTAGTAAAGTAATGCTCAAAATTTTCCAAGCCTGGCTTCAGCAATACGTGAACCGTGAACTCCCTGATGTTCAAGCTGGTTTTAGAAAAGGCAGAGGAACCAGAGATCACATTGCCAACATCCACTGGATCATGGAAAAAGCAAGAGAGTTCCAGAAAAACATCTATTTCTGCTTTATTGACTATGCCAAAGCCTTTGACTGTGTGGATCACAATAAACCGTGGAAAAGTCTGAGAGAGATGGGAATACCAGACCACCTGACCTGCCTCTTGAGAAATCTGTATGCAGGTCAGGAAGCACCAGTTAGAACCGGACATGGAACAACAGACTGGTTCAAAATAGCAAGAGGAGTATGTCAACGCTGTGTATTGTCACCCTGCTTATTTAACTTCTATGCAGAGTACATCCTGAGAAACACTGGACTGGAAGAAACACAAGCTGGAATCAAGATTGCTGGGAGAAACATCAATAACCTCGGATATGCAGATGACACCACTGTTATGGCAGAAAGTGAAAAGGAACTAAAAGCCTCTTGATGAAAGTGAAAGAGGAGAGTGAAAAAGTAGGCTTAGAGCTCAACATTCAGAAAACGAATATCATGGCATCCAGCCCCATCACTTCATGGGAAATAGATGGGGCAACAGTGGAAACAGTGTCAGACTTTATATTTTTGGGTCCAAGATGACTGCAGATGGTGACTGCATCCATGAAATTCAGTTCAGTTCAGTCACTCAGTAGTGTCTGACTCTTTGCAACCCCATGAATCGCAGCACGCCAGGCCTCCCTGTTCATCACCATCTCTCGGACTTCACTCAGACTCACGTCCATCGAGTCCATGATGCCATCCAGCCATCTCATCCTCGGTCGTCCCCTTCTCCCGTTGCCCCCAATCCCTCCCATCATCAGAGTCTTTTCCAATGAGTCAGCTCTTCGCATGAGGTGGCCAAAGTACTGGAGTTTCAGCTTTACCATCATTCCTTCCAAAGAAATCTCAGGGTTGATCTCCTTCAGAACGGACTGGTTGGATCTCCTTGCAGTCCAAGGGACTCTCAAGAGTCTTCTCCAACAACACAGTGCAAAAGCATCAATTCTTCGGCGCTCAGCCTTCTTCACAGTCCAACTCTCACATCCGTACATGACCACAGGAAAAACCATAGCCTTGACTAGATGGACCTTAGTCCCCTATGTAATGTCTCTGCTCTTGAATATGCTATCTACGTTGGTCATAACTTTCCTTCCGAGGAGTAAGCGTCTTTTAATTTCATGGCTGCAGTCAACATCTGCAGTGATTTTGGAGCCCAAAAACATAAAGTCTGACACTGTTTCCACTGTTTCCCCATCTATTTCTCATGAAGTGATGAGACGGGATGCAATGATCTTTGTTTTCTGAATATTGAGCTTTAAGCCAACTTTTTCACTCTCCTCTTTCACCTTCATCAAGACGCCCTTTAGCTCCTCTTCACTTTCTGCCATAAGAGTGGTGTCATCTGCATATCTGAGGTTATTGATATTTCTCCCCAGCAATCTTGATTCCAGCTTGTGTTTCTTCCAGCACAGGGCTTCTCATGATGTACTCTGCATAGAAGTTAAATAAGCAGGGTGACAATATACAGCCTTGACGTACCCCTTTTCCTATTTGGAACCAGTCTGTTGTTCTATGTCCAGTTCTAACTGGTGCTTCCTGACCTGCATACAGATTTCTCAAGAGGCTGGTCAGGTCGTCTGGTATTCCCATCTCTTTGAGTTTTGCCAAGAAAATACACTGGTCATAGCAAACACCCTCTTCCAACAACACAAGAGAAGACTTTACACATGGACATCACCAGATGGTCAACACCGAAATCAGACTGATTATATTCTATGTAGCCTAAGATGGAGAAGCTCTATACAATCAACAAAAACAAGACCAGGAGCTGACTGTAGTTCAGATCATGAACTCCTTATTGCCAAATTCAGACTCAAATTGAAGAAAGTAGGGAAAACCGCTAGACCATTCAGGTATGATCTAAATCAAATCCCTTATGATTATACAGTGGAAGTGAGAAATAAATTTAAGGGCCTAGATCTGATAGATAAGAGTGCCTGATGAACTATGGAATAAGGTTCATTTCATTGTACAGGAAACAGGGATCCAGACTATCCCCATGGAAAAGAAATGCAAAAAGGAAAATGGCTGTCTGGGGGAGGCCTTACCAATAGCTGTGAAAAGAAGAGAGGCAGAAAGCAAAGGAGAAAAGGAAAGATATAAGCATCTGAATGCAGAGTTCCAAAGAATAGCAAGAAAAAGATAAGAAAGTCTTCTTCAGCGATCAATAAAAAGAAATAGAGGAAAACAACAGAATGGGAAAGACTAGAGATCTCTCCAAGAAAATTAGAGCTATCAAGGGAATATTTCATGCAAAGATGAGCTCGATAAAGGATAGAAATGGTCTGAACCTAACAGAAGCAGAAGATATTAAGAAGAGGTGGCAAGAATACACAGAAGAACTGTACAAAAAGATCTTCAAGGCGCAGATAATCATGATGATGTGATCACTCATCTCGAACCAGACATCTTGGAATGTGAAGTCAAGTGGGCCTTAGAAAGCATCACTACGAACAACGCTAGTGGAGGTGATGGAATTCCAGTGGAGCTGTTTCAAATCCTGAAAGATGATGCTGTGAAAGTGCTACACTCAGTATGCCAGCAAATTTGGAAAACTCAGCAGTGGCCACAGGACTGGAAAAGGTCCGTTTTCATTCCAATCCCAAAGAAAGGCAATGCCAAAGAATGCTCAAACTGCCGCACATTGGACTCATCTCACATGCTAGTAAAGTAATGCTCAAAATTTTCCAAGCCAGGCTTCAGCAATATGTGAACCATGAACTCCCTGATGTTCAAGCTGGTTTTAGCAAAGGCAGAGGAACCAGAGATCAAATTGCCAACATCCACTGGATCATGGAAAAAGCAAGAGAGTTCCAGAAAAACATCTATTGCCACAAAATTAAAAGATGCTTACTCCTTGGGAGAAAAGTTATGACCAACCTAGATAGCATATTCAAAAGCAGAGCCATAACTTTGCCGACTAATGTCCATCTAGTCAAGCCTATGGTTTTTCCAGTAGTCGTGTATAGATGTGAGAGTTGGACTGTGAAGAAGGCTGAGTGGTGAAGAATTGATTCTTTTGAACTGTGGTGTTGGAGAAGACTCTTGAGAGTCCCTTGGACTGGAAGGAGATCCAACCAGTCCATTCTGAGGGAGATCAACCCTGGGATTTCTTTGGAAAGATTGATGCTAAATCTGAAACCCCAGTACTCTGGCCACCTCATGCGAAGTGTTCAGTCATTGAAAAGACTTTGATTTTGGGAGGGATTGGGAGCAGGAGAAGAAGGGGACAACAGAGGATGAGATGGCTGGATGGCATCACTGACTTGATGGATGCGAGTCTGAGTGAACTCCGGGGGTTGGTGATGGACAGGGAGGACTGGCGTGCTGCGATTCATGGGGTCGGAAAGAGTCGGACACGACTGAGCGACTGAATAGAACTGATAGAGCTTCTCCTTCTTTTGTGCAAAGAACATTATCAATCTGATTTCAGTGTTGACCATCTGATAATGTCCATGTGTAGAGTCTTCTCTTGTGTTGTTGGAAGTGGGTGGTTGCTATGACCAGTGCATTTCTTGGCAAAACTCTAGTAGTCTTTGCCCTGCTTCATTCCGCATTCCAAGGCCAAATTTGCCTGTTACTCCAGGTGTTTCTTGACTTCCTACTTTTTGCATGCCAGTCCCCTATAATGAAAAGTACATCTTTTTGGGGTGTGAGTTCTAAAAGGTCTTGTAGGTCTTCATAGAACCGTTCACCTTCAGCTTCTTCAGCGTTACTGGTTGGGGCATAGACTTGGATTACCATGATACTGAATGGTTTGTCTTGGAAACAAACAGAGATCATTCTGTCGTTTTTGAGACTGCATCCAAGTACTTCATTTCAGGCTCTTTTGTTGACCATGATGGCTACTCCATTTCTTCTGAGGGATTCCTGCCAGCGGTAGATATAATGGTCATCTGAGTTAAATTCACCCATTCCAGTCCATTTTAGTTCAGTGATTCCTAGAATGTCGACGTTCACTCTTGCCATCTGCTGTCTGACCACTTCCAATTTGCCTTGATTCATGGACCTGACATTCCAGGTTCCTATGGAATATTGCTCTTTATAGCATCAGACCTTGCTTCTATCACCAGTCCCATCCACAGCTGGATATTGTTTTTGCTTTGGCTCCATCTCTTCATTCTTTCTGGAGTTATTGCTGCACTGAGTCAACAAAAACAAGACCAGGAGCTGACTGTGGCTAGATCATGAACTCCTTATTACCAAAATTAGACTTAAATTGAAGAAAGTAGGGAAAACTGCTAGACCATGCAGGTATGACCTAAATCCAATCCCTTATGATTATACAGTGGAAGTGAGAAATAGATTTAAGGGCCTAGATCTGATAGATAGAGTGCCTGATGAACTTTTGAATGAGGTTTGTGACATTGTATAGGAGACAGGGATCAAGACCATCCCCACACAAAACAAATGCAAAAAGGCAAAATCGCTGTCTGGGGAGGCCTTACAAAAAGCTGTGAAAAGAAGAGAAGCAAAAAACAAAGGAGAAAAGGAAAGATATAAACATCTGAATCCAGATTTCCAAAGAATTGCAAGGAGAGTTAAGAAAGCCTTCTTCAGTGATCAGTGCAAAGAAATAGAGGAAAACAACAGAACATGAAAGACTAGAGATCTCTTCAAGAAAATAGAGATAGCAAGGGAATATTTCATGCAAAGATGGGCTCGATAAAGGACAAAAATAGTATGGACCTAACAGATGCAGAAGATATTAAGAAGAGGTGGCAAGAATATACAGAAGAACTACACAAAAAGATTTTCACCACTCAGATAATCATGATGGTGTGATCACTCACTTAGAGCCAGACATCCTGGAATGTGAAGTCAAGTGGGCCTTAGAAAACATCACTATGAACAAAACTAGTGGAGGTGATGGAATTCCAGTTGAGCTATTTCAAATCCTGAAAGATGATGCTGTGAAAGTGCTTCACTCAATATGCATGCAAATTTGCCTGCAGCAAATTGCCTGCAGCAGTGGCCACAGGACTGGAAATGGTCAGTTTTCATTCTAATCCCAAAGAAAGGCAATGCCAAAGAATGCTCATACTACCGCACTAAATTACTCACCTCACATGCTAGTAAAGTAATGCTCAGTATTTTCCAAGCCAGGCTTCAGAAATACCTGAACTGTGAACTTCCAGATGTTCAAGCTTCCAGATGTTCAACTTCCAGATGAACAAGAGAAAGAGTTTATCAAGCTGTGCAGTAGGCACGTGTACTTAGAAGAATGTCTTTTATCTTTACAAACAGTTATCGTTGTACTTATACTGTTTATGGGGTTCATAAGGAAAGAATACTGAAGTGATTTGCCTTTCCCTTCTCCAGTGGACCACATTTTGTCAGAACTCTCCACTGTATTTTAAGCTCTTGAAGTTGGATTTAACTAACAGTCTACATACGAACACCATGTTAGCTGTAGAGATAAAAATAAATATAAGATTTAGTCCTTGTCAGCAAGTTGTCATTGTGTGTTTTGGGCAAAACTTACATGGGGAAAGCTATATAGTTTCTATAGAATAGATATTGAATGTGTTGCCTTAAAAAAAAATTTGTGCTTGTTTGAAATATTTTTGCTGATCAGTGCTTTGATGGGACACTCCTTGTGATCCTCAAGTCTTTCTCCAAAGGAGTAAGTACCCTGAAACCAACCAACCAACCAAGCCAAAAAGTTACTGTGCTGGAGCTCATTTACTCTATCTCAGATAATGACCTAAGTGATTAATAAAAGTTAGTTCGTGTTATAAATATAGTTCACAACCTTTGAGTCCGTTATTATGATTCTTCTCTTTATAGAGGTTAAGAAATTGAGCTTGGAGAACTTGAGTAAATTCCCCAAATGTTTATGGCATGAACTGCAAAAGGAGTATTCAGATGTAGGTGGAAGACCTGACTATAGATCTTAGGCTCTTAGCTATTACATCAATGGCTTTCAACATATTGGACTGGGAGCCATAGTTAGAAATATATTTTGCATTGTGATCCAGTGTTATCTAAACTATTCAGATAATGAAAGTGAAGCACTGAAGGTTGAGTAAAGTTTTTCAAGTAAAGGACAGAGTTAGACTTTGAACACAGAACTCTAGTTTCAGAATCCATTCTCTTAAATGGTGTAACGCAGTATGAGCTCACTGGACATGTTTAATGCTCATCCCATTTTGGATTGTAGGATATTTGCTTTAGCTTTGCCATTTGTAGTTTTCTGGGATGGGAAGCAACAGATTTCTCTTCTGGAAATCTCCACAGAGGCGATCTGGCATCAAGGAGACAAGATGGACATATTCTGGGGCCAAACATCCCATTTTTCTCCTTGTTGAATGAGTTCTGTGAATTCTCACAGAACTGACCAATGACTGCACTTTGCCTTGATTATCAAGTTTCTACAATTTCAAATCATTAAGCAATTTACAGAATTAAATGCAGCACCTTAGGCTAATAGACTTTTAGAAATGATCTTATAATCTTATGCTATGCTATACTATGCTAAGTAGCTTCAGTCATATCCAACTCTGTGTGACCCTATGGACTCTATGTAGCCCGCTAGGATCCTCTGTCCATGGGATTATCCAGGCAAGAATACTGGACCGGGTTGCCATGCCCTTCTCCAGGGGAATCTTCCTGACCCAGGGATTGAACCTGCATCTCTTATGTCTCTTGCATTGGCAGGTGGGTTCTTTATCACTAGCACCACCTGGGAATCACTATAATCTTATAGTCATACTTTTTTGGGGGTTGTACTGGGTCTTCAGCTCATGGGCTTAGCTGTCCCAAGGTATGTGGAATGTTAAGTCCCTGATCAGGAATTGAACCCTTGTTCCTTGCATTGGAAGGGCAATACTTAACCACTGGACCACTGGGGAAGTCTCTAGTCATATCTGTGTTTTTGGCTACTCTGCATGGGATCCTAGTTCTGTGACCAGGGATTGAACCTGGTCTCCCATGGCAGTGAAGGCACTGATTCTTAATCACTGGACTGTCAGGAAATTCCCTGTAGTTATATTCTGTTATTATTTTTCACAAAATTATCTCACTAGATATTGGAAATGGTACACAAGAATGTTTCACTAGATATTTAATAATTTTGTTGATCTTCTCAAAGAGCCAGCTTTAGATTCATTTTCACACTTGTTTTGCTGTTTGCTATTTCACAACTTATACTTTGATCTTAATTATTTCCTTTCTTAATTTGAGTTTGACTGCTGTATCTTTTCTAGTTTCTTTTTTTTTTTTTTTTGGTGTACTTTGCAGCTTGGGGGATCATACTTCCCTGATCATAGGATCAAACCTATGCCCCTGGAAATGGAAGCGTAAATTCTTAACCACTGAACCACTAGGGAAGGCCCCTTTCCTAGTTTTAAGGGAAAATTTGAGGCTGATTATTTGGGGCCTTTTTTCCTTTCTGATAAAGTGCTGTAACTTTTCAAGGGCTGATTTGATGGCATTTTTCGAATTCCAGCATACTCTGTTCTCACTTTCAATCAGCTCAAAATATTTCCTAACTTCCTCTTGGTTTCCTTTTAAAAGTATATTCTTTTATTCCAAATATTTGAAGATTTTCCTGATATCTTTTTATTACTGATTTCTAATTCAATTCCATCGTGATCAGAGAATATTTCTGATATGACTTAAATCCTTTCGAATTTACTGAGACTTATTTTATGGTCTAGCTTGGTTAATGTGCTATGGGGTTCTATAATTTGTCAGTTAGGTCACATTGGATAATCACGTTGCTCAGATCTGCTGTATTCTTGCTGATCTTCTGTCTACATATTCTGTCAGTTACTGGAAGAGAGATTTGAAATCCCTGACAATTGTGGATTTATCTATTTTTCTGTGCAGTTCTATCAGGTTTTGCTTTCATGGATTTTTGAAACTGATATTCAGGGCATTAATATTAAAAATTATTAGGTCCTTCCATTGCAGAGAAGAAGCCAATTCTGATTCTATGTTGGAACTGCTTCTTTGACTTGCTAGTTATTGCTTTTGTTATTATCATCAAACAGAATGGCTCTGCCCCTTTCAGTTCAGTTGCTCAGTCATGTCCGACTCTTTGGGACCCCATGGACTGCAGCACGCCAGGCTTTCCTGTCCATTACCAACTCCTAGAGTTACTCAAACTCATGACCATTAAGTCTGTGATGCCATCCAACCATCTCATCCTCTGTCGTCCTCTTCTCCTCCGGCCTTTAATCTTTCTCAGCATCAGGGTCTTTTCAAATGAGTCAGTTTTTTGCATCAGATGGCCAAAGCATTGGAGTTTCAGCTTTAACATCAGTCTTTCCAATGAATATTCAGGACTGATCTGTAGGATGGACTGGTTGGATCTCCTTGTAGTCCAAGAGACTCTCAAGAATCTTCTCCAACACCACAGTTCAAAGCATCAATTTTTTGGCACTCAGCTTTCTTTATAATACAACTCTCATATCCATGCATGACTACTAAAAAACCATAGCTTTGACTAGATGGACCTTTGTTGGCAAAGTAATGTCTCTGCTTTTGTTATGCTGTCTATGTTGGTCATAGCTTTCCTTCCAAGGAGCAAGCATCTTTTAATTTCACAGCTGCAATCACCATCTGCAGTGATTTTGGAGCCCCCAAAATAAAGTATGTCACTGTTTCCCCATCTATTTGCCAAGAAGTGATGGGACCAGATGCCATGATCTTAGTTTTCTGAATGTTGAGCTTTAAGGCAACTTTTTCACTCTCCTCTTTCACTTTCATCAAGAGGCCCTTTAGTTCTTCTTCACTTTCTGCATAAGGGTGGTGTCATCTGCATATCTGAGGTTATTGATATTTCTCCTGCCAGCAATCTTGACTACAGCTTGTGCTTCTTCCAGCCAGCATTTCTCATGATGTATTCTGTATATAATTTAAATAACCAGGGTGACAATATACAGCTTTGATGTACTCCTTTCCCTATTTGGAACCAGCCTGTTGTTTCATGTCCAGTTCTAACTGCTTCCTGACCTGCATACAGATTTCTCAGGAGGCAGGTCAGGTGGTCTTGTTGCAGAAGGTGGACCTCTTCCAGGGCCCGAAACTGGGCTCTTGTCTAACACTGGAAATGAATTGTCCGAGGAGACACATCTGCTGAAAAAGCAAGACATTTTATTGAAAGGTCCCCAGGGTGGAGAGCAGTAGGGTAAGGGAACCCAGGAGAACTGCTCTGCCATGTGGCTTGCAATGTCGGGTTTTATGGTGATGGGATTAGTTTCTGGGTGGTCTTTGGCCAATCATTCTAATTCATAGTCTTTCCTTGTGGCGCACGCATTGCTCTGCCAAGATGGATGCTAGCGAGAGAGATTCTGGGAAATGGACAGATACACGGTGTCTCCTTTAGACCTTTCCTGAGCTCAGAGCTGGCTCAGAGGTTAAAAAGCATCTGCCTCCAAAGCAGGAGACCCAGGTTCGATCCCTGGGTCAGGAAGATCCCCTGGAGAAGGAAATGGCAATCCACTCCAGTATTCTTGCCTGGAGAATCCCATGGACGGAGAAGCCTAGTATGTTACAGTCCACAGGGTCGCAAAGAGTTGGACACGACTGAGCGACGTCACCTTCACCTTCACCTTCTGGTTGGTGGTGGCTTATTAGTTCTGTATTCCTTATCAGGATCTCCTGTCATAAAACAACTCATGCAAATGGTTACTATGGTGCCTGGCCAGGGTGGGTGGTTTCAATCAGTGTGCTTTCCCCAAACACCTGCCCGGAGAGACTTCATACTCAAGATACTTCTTGGGAATTGGGGCGGGAGATCTCTTTCTCTGTAACTTCTTCCTGCTGTGCATAGGAGTAGACCTGCCTGGCAGAGCAGAAGTCTCTCTCTACCAGATCTAAGCCAAGGTATTTTTTTTTTTTTTTGCCTGAAACCAGCATTCACCCTTGTAATAACAGCAATTTAGTCTGAAACTGTTGGCCCCTCTCAGAGATGAAATAGATGGGGCCAAACAGGAGACCTAACAGGATGGTCATCTCTGGTCCCCGGAAAGAGAAGGCAACATTTGGGGTGAGGGTTGCAGGGTTTGTGATCCTTCTTGATTGGTTGTTGGTGAGGCAACAGAGCTGTGCTCCAGGAATCTTGTGTTCAGTCTGAAGTTACCATCCTCCCCCTGGGGGGGGCTCAAAGACATTGTTATGCATATTTCTTTGAGTAGGAACCAGGACTCTGGAGGCTGTACCAACCTTTGATTATTTCTCCAGTTTCTGTATCCCCTCCCTTCCCTGATTAGCAATTGTTTGAATCCACCCTTTGGAACTCAGGGAAGGACAAGGAGGCTGAAGGAAGCTTATATCCTACAGACAAGAAATGGAGAACACAGAACTGATCTCTACTCCAGAGCCCCACAGAGTTCTACTCAGTTTTAATTTGAGTTCAGTTCAGTTCAGTCACTCAGTTGTGTCCCATTCTTTGCGACCCCATGAATCGTAGCACGCCAGGCCTCCCTGTCCATCACCAACTCCCGGAGTTCACTCAGACTCATGTCCATTGAGTCAGTGATACCATTCAGCCATCTCATCCTCTGCCGTCCCCTTCTCCTCCTGGCCCCAATCCCTCCCAGCATCAGTCTTTTCGAATGAGTGAATTCTTCCCATGAGGTGGCCAAAGTAATGGAGTTTCAGCTTTAGCAACATTCCTTCCAAAGAACACCCAGGAGTGATCTCCTTTAGAGTGGACTGGTTGGATCTCCTTGCAGTTCAAGGGACTCTTAAGAGTCTTTTCTAACACCACAGTTCAAAGCATCAATTCTTCGCTGCTCAGCTTTCTTCACAGTACAACTTTCACATCCATACATGACTACTGGAAAAACCATGGCCTTGACTAGACGGACCTTTGTTGGCAAAATAATGTCTCTGCTTTTGAATATACTATCTAGGTTGGTCATAACTTTTCTTCCAAGGAGTAAGCATCTTTTAATTTTATGGCTGCAGTCACTATCTGCAGTGATTTGGGAACTACAAATAGCTGTGAAAAGAAGAGAGGCAAAAGGCAAAGGAGAAAAGGAAAGATATAAGCATCTGAATGCAGAGTTCCAAAGAATAGCAAGAAGAGATAAGAAAGCCTTCTTCAGCAATCAATGCAAAGAAATAGAGGAAAACAACAGAATGGGAAAGACTAGAGATCTCTTCAAGAAAATTAGAGATATCAAGGGAACATTTCATGCAAAGATGAGCTCGATAAAGGATAGAAATGGTATGAACCTACAGAAGCAGAAGATATTAAGAAGAGGTGGCAAGAATACACAGAAGAACTGTACAAAAAGATCTTCCCGACCCAGATAATCATGATGATGTGATCACTAATCTAGAGCCAGATATCTTGGAATGTGAAGTCAAGTGGGCCTTAGAAAGCTTCAGTACGAACAAAGCTAGTTGAGCTGTTTCAAATCCTGAAAGATGATGCTGTGAAAGTGCTGCACTCAATATGCCAGCAAATTTGGAAAACTCAGCAGTGGCCACAGGACTGGAAAAGGTCCGTTTTCATTCCAATCTCAAAGAAAGGCAATGACAAAGAATGATCAAACAACTGCACAAATGCACTCATCTCACATGCTAGTAAAGTAATGCTCAAAATTTTCCAAGCCAGGCTTCAGCAATATGTGAACCGTGAACTCCTGATCTTTAAGCTGGTTTTAGAAACGGCAGAGGAATCAGAGATCAGATTGCCAACATCCACTGGATCATGGAAAAAGCAAGAGAGTTCCAGAAAAACATCTATTTCTGCTTTATTGACTATGCCAAAGCCTTTGACTGTGTGGATCACAATAAACTGTGGAAAATTCTGAGAGAGATGGGAATACCAGACCACCTGACCTGCCTCTTGAGAAATCTGTATGCAGGTCAGGAAGCAGCAGTTAGAACCGGACATGCAACAACAGACTAGTTACAAATAGGAAAAGGAGTACATCAAGGCTGTATATTGTCACCCTGCTTATTTTACTTATATGCAGAGTACATCATGAGAAACGCTGGACTGGGAGAAACACAAGTAGGAATCAAGAATGCAGATGACACCAACCTTATGCAGAAAGTAAAGAGGAGCTAAAAGCCTCTTGATGAAAGTGAAAGAGGAGAGCGAAAATGTTGGCTTAAAGCTCAACATTCAGAAAACGAAGATCATTTCATCTGGTCCCATCACTTCATGGGAAATAGATGGGCAAACAGTGGAAACAGTGTCAGACTTTATTTTTCTGGGCTCCAAAATCACTGCAGATGTTGACTGCAGCCATGAAATTAAAAGACGCTTACTCCTTGGAAGAAAAGTTATGACCAACCTAGATGGTATATTCAAAAGCAGAGACATTACTTTGCCGACTAAGGTCCGTCTAGTCAAGGCTATGGTTTTTCCTGGGGTCATGAATGGATGTGAGAGTTGGACTGTGAGGAAAGCTGAGCGGTGAAGAATTGATGCTTTTGAACTGTGGTGTTGAGAAGACTCTTGAGAGTCCCTTGGACTGCAAGGAGATCCAGCCAATCCATTCTGAAGGAGATCAGCCCTGGGATTTCTTTGGAAGGAATGATGCTACAGCTGAAACTCCAGTACTTTGGCCACCTCATGCGAAGAGTTGACTCATTGGAAAAGACTGTGATGCTGGGAGGGATTGGGGGCAGGAAGAGAAGGGAACAACAGAGGATGAGATGGCTGGATGGCATCACGGACTCGATGGATGTGAGTCTCAGTGAAGTCCGAGAGATGGTGATGAACAGTGAGGCCTGGCGTGCTGCGATTCATGGGGTCGCAAAGAGTCGGACATGACTGAGCGACTGAACTGAACTGAACTCTGCGATAATGGGTATTTGGACTTCAGTACATGTTTTTAGGAAACACAATCTTAGTCTGTTACAAAGGTCGAGATGTATTGCTCATTGCCATTGCCATATCTTTGCTCATTCAGCTAAAGCTGTGGGGAAACTGCCAGAATGAATCTGACATTATCTCGACTGGCTGGAGCCCAGTGTGAAGAAAAGAGCAGGATTTGGCAAAACTGCTCAGTTACTCTCTAGAGATGCTGACATTCTTTTGGGGTTTCTTGATGTCTACCACTTGGGTCAAACGTTTCTCACAGTTATGAGGGTGAAACCCAGGTGGAGATTTACAGATTCATTCCTCATCCAGGTAAAGTAGGCAACAATATTTAGGAAGAGTTAGACTTGGTACCTTTTGCGAGGACTTGAAGACATCCCATAACATAATTCGTGGAAGACAGACCATGGTTGCTGTTTAGTCACAGAGTCATGTCTGACTCTTTTGAGACCCCATGGACTGAAGCCCACCAGGCTCCTCTGTCCATGGGATTTCTCAGGCAAGAATACTGGAGTGGGTTGCCATTTCCTTCTCCTAGAGAAATTTCTGACCAACTGGTATCAGAAAGTGCAGAATGTTGTCTTGGGAAAGATGTCCAAGTGAATCCTTTATAGAGTGGGAACCCACTCCAGTATTCTTGCCTGGAGAATTCCACAGATGGAGGAGCCTGGTAGGCTACAGTCCACGTGGTTGCAAAGAATTGGACATGACTAAAATGACTTAGTGCGCACACACACAAAAGTAGGCTGGAGATCCTGTGTATCAGCTTAGCCACAATAACAAACATTGTCCTGATGCCTCCAGCATGTTGGCTGAAGGTCGGCTGAGGCCCTGCTCGGTGGTCTTCTTCTTTCCAGGACGCTGAGGGAGCAGCCCCTCGTGGGATATGCTGGTCTCAAGGCAGGGAGCAGAGAATGATGGTAGGACCAAGGGGGAGGATCTTACAGCTTCTACTTGGAAGTGACACACATCACTTCTGCTTCCCTTTCACTGTTGTTCAGTTGCCAAGTCCTGTCTTATTCTGCGACCCCATGGACTGCAGCACACCAGGCCTCCTGTCCCTCACCATCTCCCAGAGTTTGCCCAAGTTCATATCCATTGAATCAGTCATGTCTTCCAGCCATCTCACCCTCTGTCTTCCCCTTCTCCTTCTGCCTTCAATCTTTCCCAGCATCAGGATCTTTTCCAATGAGTCAGCTCTTCACACCCAGTGGCCAAAGTATTGGAGTTTCAGGTTTAGCATCAGTCCTTTCAATGAGTATTCGGGGTTGATTTCCTTTAGGATTGACTGGTTGGATCTCCTTGCAGTCCAAGGGACTCTCAAGGGTCTTCTCCAGCTCCACCTTTCATTGGCCGGAGCAAATCACATGGCCAGGCCCCAGGCTGCTGGGTCAGGGGTGGGGAACATGGACACAGACACAACCTACCAACCCTGAGAGGCTGGAGAACTGGCGGTGGGTCGAGCCTGCAGACCTAGTAGCATGAACAGGCCTTCTGTGCTGATAGTTGGGCCCAATAAACATCTCTGGGTGAAGCTGGTTTAACCCTGACTTTGTAGTGAGGCTGTGGGGCATGTGGATTCTTTGACAGCTCCCCTTGTCCAGCCAAAGAGCCCAAGTTGTGCACCCCAGACTCCCTGACAAAGGCTGATAGCTCCACGTATGTGCCCACTGGGACTCTCATGCCTTTGAGCCTTTTCAAACTTGGCTTCTACAGTTTTCCCCAATCTCTCTTCTGCATCATCCAATGCTTCTTTTTACAGAATCTTTCCCATCAGCACTTAAACATAAATGCAGCTGCTTTTCTCATCTTCAAAACAAAACCATGGACCTTGAGGGCATTATGGTAAGTGAAAGAAGTCAGATAGAGAAAGACAAATAGCATATGATTTCCCTTACACATGAAATCTAAAAAAGCACACAGAAAATCAAGCTCATAGACACCGAGGACAGATTGATGGCGGCCTGAGGCAAGGAGTTGGGGGGGTGGGACGTTGGTGAAAGGTGTGAAGGTGGTCAGAAGATACAGACTTGCAGTTATAAGATAAATAAGCCCTGGGGATATAATAAACATGGTTTAGATGACTATAGTTACCAATACTGTATTGCATATTTGACAGTTGCTAAGAGATTTAGTCTTGAAAATTCTTATTACTAGAAAACAGTATTGAAGCTGCGTGATGATGGATGTTTGTTCAGTTCAGTTCAGTCACTCAGTCGTGTCCGACTCTTTGTGACCCCATGGACTGCAGCATGCCAGGCCTCCCTGTCCATCACCAGCTCCTGGAATTTACTCAAACTCATGTCCATTGAGTTGGTGATGCCATCCATCCAACCATCTCATCCTCTGTCGTCCCCATTTCCTCTTGCCCTTAATCTTTCCGAGCATCAGGGTCATTTTCAATGAGTCAGTTCTTTGCATCAGGCGGCCAAAATATCGGAGTTTCAGTTTCAGCATCAGGCCTTCCAATGAATATTCAGGACTGATTTCCTTATATATACACATGACATCATTATGTTTCATCCAGAAACTAATGTTTTTTTCTTTATTTTTTTTAAAGAATTTTATTTTTTATTTGGCTACGCTGTGTCTTTGTTGCTGTGTGGGCTCTTGTGTAGCTGCGGAGGGCAGGGCCTGCTCTCTAGTTGTGGTGCGTGGGCTTGTCTCGCTGCGAAGCACAGACTCTAGGCGTTGAACTCTAAAGCACAGGCTAGTAGTTGTGACCCAAGGACTCAGTTGCTCCGAGGAATGTGGGATCTTCCTGGATCAGGGATCAAACCTCTGTCTCCTGCATTGGCAGGCAGGTTCTCAGTTCTCCCACTGAGCCATCAGGGAAGCCTCTGAAACTAATACAATGTTATATGTCAACTATATCTCAACAAGAAGCAAAACAAACAGACAAAAATAATTTTTAAAAAATTTCCTTTAAACTCTCAACCCTCTTTGGTTACTGCCCTTTGTTTCTTTTCCAAGAAAAGCATCTTTAAAAAAATCTTGTCCTCTTACTCTTTCTACTCCAGCATATAATCATTCAGTAACCTGTCTTGGTCTGCCTGCATCTCCATGACGCCATAAAACTCATGCTTGTAGAGATCACCAGGAACCTCCCTGTTCTACGTCCAGGAGGCATTTTCAGTCCTCACGCGTTGGCCTCTCCATGGCATATGATGCCACTGCTGACGGGGTCCACTGAGACGCTCTCTGCTCCTCACTTCGGTTCTCATCTGAGCCCTTGCACTCCCCACTGGAACTCTTTCTCTGCCATTTCCCTCCTGTCAGTAAGGGTACTGCCGCATGCCCAGATCCGCATTCCCCAAACCTTGTAATTATTAACTAACTTAAGACACCGCCTGCACGTTCCCCCCATCTCCTCCAGCCGGTTTCCAAGTCCAAACGTCCTACCCACAGTTTCTTGACTGTCTGTCTGTTGCCTCCACCCATGTAAGCGTCCACCTCCTGCCCACAGAACTACAACAGCCTTCTGTAAACAGGCTTATTTCATTACCAGTGAAAGAGGATTTTGAAAACCCCAAGAGATTTGTTTTGGCCAGAATTTGAAGCCCTTACAATAATATCATTATTTGGAATTTGTGATTTGAAGGAAGGGAGGATTAAATACAGTTTTCCTTTATTCAAGGGTTCTCAGTTAATCGCCTTTAAAAACATATTTTGAGTGCACACACACACACACACACAGTTGGCTGTTACTGGTGTGGTTTTCATTGAACCAACTCTATAAGAGAGATGATTCTGGGTGTGCTGGACTGGAAGGAGAGGAAGTAGTTTGGGGCTTTACCGGGTGATCTGGTTGGGGTGGGGACACACCTCCTCCAAAAGGGGCCTTGGGGTTCTGGCTCCAGGTGACCCTCAGGCTGCAGGACAAACTAGAGAGTGGAGGGCTTGTCATCCACCTGTGCCCTGACCTCCAGGTGATTCTTGGGCAAAACCTGAGTACCCTTGGAGATGATGGCAAAGTGTGGAAGGGAAGATTTATTTTCCTTTCCATATAAATTACTGTAATTTTATACCCCTTTTTACTGGCTCCACCAGACACACCAGAAAGCGTCTAGCATCCAAGTTGGCACTGTAGTATTTCTAATTGAGTAAAAAAATTTCCAAGAACATTTATTCATCACTTACCTTGGAATCCCAATACTTTGGCCACCTGATGTGAAGAACTGACTCATTTGAAAAGATCCTGATGCTGGGAAAGATTGAAGGCGGGAGGAGAAGGGGGATCGACAGAGGATGAGATGGTTGGAGGAAGAGACAGTTGGATGGCATCACCAACTCAATGGACATGAGGCCTGGCGTGCTGCAGTTCATGGGGTCACAAAAAGTCAGACAGGACTAATCAACTGAACTGAATTTACCCTGGAATAAGCATCTTGAAATATAAACATTGTTACTTTTTTTTCTGGCCACATCTCCAGGCATGTGGGATCTTAACTCCTGACTAAGGATCAACCCATACCCCTAGAAGTGGAAGTGTGGAGTCAACCACTGAACTACTAGGAAAGTCTTTCCAAAACCACAGCTTTAATTCAAAATGAGTAACATAGCAGAATGTCAACCATTAGTTTTCCTTAGAAATCTTTTATCTCTGCCCAGTTGTTCCATTGTTAACGGTTCACTAAAAATCACCGCAGATGGTGACTCCAGCCATGAAATCAGAAGACGCTCACTCCTTGGAAGAAATGTTATAACCAAGCTAGATAGCACATTCAAAAGCAGAGACATTACTTTGCCAACAAAGGTCCGTCTAGTCAAGGCTATGGTTTTCTGGGGTCATGTATGGATGTGAGAGTTGGACTGTGAAGAAGGCTGAGTGCTGAAGAATTGATGCTTTTGAACTGTGTTGTTGGAAGACTCTTGAGAGTCCCTTGGACTGCAAGGAGATCCAACCAGTCCATTCTGAAGGAGATCAGCCCTGGGATTTCTTTGGAAGGAATGATGCTACAGCTGAAACTCCAGTACTTTGGCCACCTCCATGCAGAGTTGACTCATTGGAAAAGACTCTGATGCTGAGGGGGATTGGGGGCAGGAACAGAAGGGGACGACCAAGGATGAGATGGCTGGTTGGCATCACTGACTCGATGGACATGAGTCTGAGTGAACTACAGGAGCTGGTGATGGATAGGGAGGCCCTAGCGTGCTGCGATTCATGGGATCGCAAAGAGCTGGACACGACTGAGTGACTGAACTGAACTGAAAGCATTGAAGACTTAATTTTAAGATGGGAAAGGGGTCTATTAATGATCCATGCTATGAAGGCAATTGTGTATTTGGTTTTCTATAGAAAGAAGGAAAGAAACAAAATAGTCAGTGTTGTGCCAGGTATTACTCATAACTTCCTTAGTTCTTTTCTTTCCTCTTCTTCCAAACAAATGAATCATTGAACAGATAACCCAAGACCACTCCCCTCAATAATTCTTTACTCCTTTTAAAAAGAGATTAATCAGTAGCATGTTGGTTGGGGAGAGAGGGTGAAACCCAGTCTTCAGGAACCGGGGTCTGCTCCTGGGAAATAAAACACCCCACCCTGGCAGCGCTTTCCCAGCTGTGTTGCTGAGGATGGAAGGAGACACAGAGGAAGGAGGGGAGGGGGTACTTTCAAGAGCATGTTGTTATCATTCAGTCGCTCAGTCATGTCTGACTCTTTGCAACCCCATGGACTGCAGCACGCCAGGCTTCCTTGTCCTTCATTGTCTCTTGGAGTTTGCTCAGACTCATGTGCATGTAGTCAGTGATGCCATCCAACCATTTCATCCTGTCTGCCCTTCTCAGTAAAGAGTCTGCCTCAACGCAGGAAATGCAGAAGATGCAGGACTGATCCGTCGGTTGAGAAGATCTGGAGAAGGAAATGGCCACCCACTCCAGTATTCTTGCCTGGAGAATCCCGTGGACAGAGGAACCTGGTGGGCTACAGTCTGGGAGGTCGCAAAGAGCTGGACACAACTGAGCAGCTAAGTGTGCATGTATCCTTTCAGTGGATTAGGCTCTCGTTTCCCCTTTGTGCAAAATGAGAAATATTAGAGATAACCGATAGAGCTTTGTGTATGCAAAGTCGCATTAGTGTTTTCCTTAACAACGCTAATACAGTCTTGAATTTCTACCATGTTGCAGCCCAGATGAGTGCTGTGTGACTGGTAAGTTCTGGATGCTGTACTTGGTGCTCCACATTATTCCATTTTTTCCCTCACTGAATGACCTACCCTGAGCCGGTCTTCTCACTTTTTCAATGAGAATCTAAAACTAAGATGTCCAAGACCAGGGGCTAGGAAGGTGGGGAGTCCGAGCAGGGGATTCGAGGCAAGCCATTTGATTCCCGAGTCTATATTTCCTGCCTCTGCTCGGCACTACCTCCACGTTCTTGGCCTTCACTCACTTCCTACGGTTCCTCATTCCTGTGCCCCTTTATCTCTGCCCAATTGTTCCACTGAAAACTTATTTTTAAAACGGGAAAGGGATCTATTAATGATCCATGCTGTGGACCGTCGGCCTTTCCTGGGATCCAAGCCTGCAGCGGAGCCTGTGCCGCGGTAGCCTATGGCGCCACCTGGTGGCCAAACTAGCAACTGTCGGGATCAACACTGCACCGACTGTATTTGAGACCGGTGCGTGCACGCTCAATTGCTCAGTTGTGTCAGACTCTTTGTGATTCTTTACTGCTGAGCCACTAGGAAGCCCAGTTTGGGGGCACATCAGCAGTTTATTTGAGGTGACGGCAGAGATCTCTAGTTGTTTCTTTCCTTTCCTTTTCTAACAGAATAACATTAACTCGTATGCTACCGGTCTGCGGCTCCGACGCTTATCAGAGGAGACCTTGCCTGGGGTTGCTCTGTGTTCATCTGACCCTGGTGCCCTCACTGATCTACAAGCCAGATGGGATCTCACTTGAAGAAGGTAGAGATGAGGCTGCTTGTGTGATAGCAGTGACTAGGAGTAGGTTGGGGAGGGGAGAGCAAACTGTGAGCAGTTACGGGGTACCAATTATGAGCCAAGCGCCCGTGCTTGCTTTTCACGCATGTTTACTAATTTCAGGAGAGGTTTTATCTGTCTTGTTTACAGTACCCTGCACAAAGTAAGCACTTCATAAATATCTGCTGAATGAGTAAATGAATCATCTTGACAACCCTTGTGTCCTAGTTACATAGTGCTTAGCTTGTGAAAACTCAAACAGTACACTTACGTCCACTTTCTGATAGTATATTATACATAATAAATAAAAAGCTAAAAATTTCCTCCCAAATGAAACACAGATGGAACTACCAGATGATTCAGCAATTTCACTTTTGGGACTACACTCCAAAGAACTGAAAGCAGGGACTCCAGCAGATACTGGTACACTTGTGTTCATAGCAGCTATATTCACAGTGGCCAAAATATGAAAGCAACCAACTGTCCATTGACAGATGGATGGATAAACAGAAATGTGGTTTCATTTATTACATACAATACAATATTTATTGGGCCTTAGAAAGGAAGGAAGCTGTGACACCTGCTGTAACATGAGTGAACCTTGAGGACATTACGCTGAGAGAAATAAGCAAGTCACAAAGGATGACTATTGTGTGTGTCACTTAAATGAGGTCCTAGAGTAGTCAGATTTGAGACAGAAAGGAGAAGGGTGGTTGCCAGGGGCTGGATGATGGCGAGCTCTTGTTTAATGGGCACAGAGTAGTAGTTGGGAAGATGAAAAAATTCTGGCGATGGATGGTGGTGCCGGTTGTAACACAATGTGATAGTACTTAATGGTACACTTAAGCATGTTAAAATGGGAAAGTTTATGTTAGTTATATTTAATCACACTTTTCTTTGAAAGCTAAACATAAATAAACTTGCCTTAAATCACATCTGCTAGTAAGTAATGAGGCCAGCCTAGCTTCGTTGGCCTCCAAAGCCCTGCCTGTTCCTCGCCACCACAAGACCCTGCTCCTAAAAGTTCATGTCTGTTCCAAGCATCACGAATAGGAGAAGAGGCTTACAAGGTTGAATGTGTTGTTTCCTCCTCTTCACCCCTCTGTCTCCAAGCCTCTTGCTCAGAGTCCATTGCTGGACGTGGTTTGACGATGGGACCAGCCTTGAAAGCCAACCCATCTCCAAATAAAATAGAATGATGTTTGGAAACTCTAGGTTGAGTTTGACTCATTACAAAATAATCAAGAAAGGCAATACCAGCACCAAATGATAGTATGATCATGAAATTATCATCAAACATCCTGTCCAGAATTTACGGAAATTTGTATTAATTCAGAAAGATTTATGGAGAGAGAATGAGGTTTTGACAAGTAGCTGGGAGATGAGGATTCATTTTGGAAGAAGCTGTCAATGGTACAAACTATTGAACCAGCATAATCATTTGCTCTCAAAAATCTTTAATCTCTCTAAAGAACTCAGAAAAGCATTTCTAAAGGGAAACTAGGGAGGTTTTCTGTGAGCTAGCAAGCCGGCAGCAATGCAGGCCGTAACTCGAATTGTTTATGTGAGTTAGGCAGACTCTCCATCTGTCCTGGGAGGTGTAGACACTACATATGAGGTTCTGGAGTAACCTCTCTTGGCTACCATGCTATTGGGGGTGAGCTGGGGAGTCTGCCTGAAGTTAGTAACCGATGGCAATTAAGGAGGAGAAAGAACTGGAGTGTGCTTTTAAAAAAAGTTAATTGCAGACCCGTATAGCAAAATAGTCAGATTGCCCAGTTAACTGACACATCCACGAAGAATAAGAATTTGGAAGCAGCCTTGCAGGTAGAAGGCAGATGTATGCATGTGTGTGCTCAGTCACTTAGTCATGTCCTCTCTTTGCGACCCCATGGACTGCTAGCCCCCAGGCTCCTCTGTCCATGGGATTCTCAGACAAGAATACAGGGGTGGGTTGCCATGCCCTCCTCCAGGGGATCTTCCCGACTCAGGGGTCGAACCCATGTCTCCTGTACTGGCAGGCAGATTCTTTACCACTTTGACCAACGTCAAAGTAAGAAGTAAGAACTGGGTGAAGACAATGCCTTTCTGGAAAATTCAGTTGAAATCTATAAATCTGAACATTCTGATTCTTCCTATGTGTGTCATATCCAGCATCAAGTTATTTCTTGAATGACAGTGATAAATCATTCAACGGCCCTCGTTTTTGACTGCCTCCTGGGTTGGGTTGCTGTGCTAATTCATCCCAGCACTGATTGCTTAAGCACACCTGTATTCAACTTACCTCCTTTAATGAGCCCTTCATTTTATTTGCTTTGAAAGCCACTTACAAATAAATGTGCTAAAGTGAAAACCCATTTGGCAAACACTACATTTATAATTTCCTGCATCAAAACCACAACCATGGTTTGGGATTACATTAGTATATCATCAGGAAAACAGATGTGGGACAGCAATAAATCTGACTTACCTGATTTTTAATGACACTGAACAAAAGTAGTTATTGTTGATGACGACTTTCGCTAAGGGAGATGCGGGAACACAGTAGACACCTTTTACCTCCCTTATCTGCTCAGTGTCAATATCTCGCTATTTCTCACCCAGACCTCGTCACTCAAGATAGCTGATGGTTGTGAAATCCTGGGCAAAGGGTTTAAGAGATCAATTTTCCCTAAGTCCAAACATAATCACAAGAATAACTCTTTTCAGGTGACCTAAAAGTGAAAGTTTGTGTCTCGAGATTTACATTCTTTCCATGTACCTGGTCCCCTTTATCTTACTGGTGCCTAAAAACACTAACATTTTATTATACTATAATATGGTGAAGAGTTGGTAGACTGACTCTAAAATGTTCGGTTCAGTTGCTTAGTTGTGTCCAACTCTTTGTGACCCCATGGACTGCAGCATGCGAGGCCTCCCTGTTCATCACCAACTCCCGGAGTTTACTCAAACTCCTATTCGAAAATGTAGGTAGGAAAATAAAGTTCCATGCAGGGAGGAATCAGGATTTATGTAGTTTTGAGAGCTCTCTTGAAGAAATTCAAATTAGGCCTGAAAGTGAATAGTTTTTAAGGGTGAGAAAAGAAAGCACAACAAATCACTGGAGTCATGTATTTTTGGGTCCCTTTTACTAAATGTCTTGCTTAGAGATGCTGGCTGATGGCAACCTGCCTCTCTCTCCCCACCTAGAACATTCTACAACTCCCAGCTATGCTCAGGAACCCCAGGGTGTGGGCAAATTAGGGGCTTTGAGCCTTAAGCGTCTTTCTCTTCCTGCCAGATCCATCTCTGATCTGTGAATAGTAACATCAACCTTTCAGAAGGAGGACAGGAATATCTGGATTACCAGGGGCACTGTTTAGTTCATTTCCGTTCAGTCGTGTCCGACTCTTTGCGACCCCATGGACTGCAACACACCAGGCCTCCCTGTCCCTCACAACTCCCGGAGCCTGCTCAAACTCATGTCCATGGAGTCAGTGGTGCCATCCAACCATCCCATCCTCTGTCATCCCCTTCTCCTTCTGCCTTCAGTCTTTCCCAGCATCAGGGTCTTTTCCAGTGAGTCAGTTCTTCTCATGAGGTGGCCAAAGTATTGGAGTTTCAGCTTCAACATCTGTCCTTCCAATGAATACTCAGGACTGATCTCCTTTAGGATGGACTGGTTGGATCTCCTTGCAGTCCAACGGACTCTCACGCGTCTTCTCCAACACCACAGTTCAAAAGCATCAATTATTTTGCACTCAGCTTTCTGTATAGTCCAACTCTCACATCCATACATGACCGCTGGAAAAACCATAGCTTTGACTAGACAGACGTTTGTTGGCAAAGTAATGTCTCTGCTTTTAACGTGCTGTCTGGGTTGGTCATAACTTTTCTCCAAAGGAGTAAGAGTCTTTTAATTTCATGGCTGCAATCACCATCTGTGGTGATTTTGGAACCCCCCACCCCCAAATGAACTGTCACTGTTTCCACTGTTTCCCCATCTTTTTGCTATGAAGTGATGAGACCAGATGCCATGATCTTATTTGCTGAATGTTGAGTTTTTAAGCCAACTTTTGATTCTCCTCTTTACTTTCTTCAAGAGGCTCTTTAGTTCTTTGTTTTGTGCCATAAGAGTGGTGTCATCTGCATATCTGAGGTTACTGATATTTCTCCCAGGAATCTTCATTCCAGCTTGTGCTTCATCCAGCCCAGCATTTCTCATGATGTACCCTGCATATAAGTTATATAAGCAGGGTGACAATATCACAGCCTTAAAGTACTCCTTTTCCTGTCTGGAACCAGTCTGTTGTTCCATGTCCAGTTCTAACTGTTGCTTCTTGACCTGCATACAGATTTCTCAAGAGGCAGGTCAGGTGGTCTGGTATTCCCAACTCTCTCAGAATTTCCCACAGTTTGTTGTGACCCACACAGTCAAAGGCTTTGGCATAGTCAATAAAGCATAAATCGATGTTTTTCTGGAATTCTCTTGCTTTTTGATGATCCAGCGGATGTTGGCAATTTGATCTCTGGTTCCTCTGCCTTTTCTAAGTCCAGCTTGAACATCTGGAAGTTCATGGTTCACTGTTGAAGCCTGGCTTGGAGAACTGTGGGGCCGCTGAACTTGAATTTCTTCACTGTGAAGACCTGGGAGCTGCAAACCTGGCAGGTCACGTTCGGCCCTGGAGAGAACCCTAAGTGTGAGGGAAATAGACCCGGAAGACACTGGACAAAGAGCTAGGGCTCCAGCCTCCCAGGAGAGTAAGCCTGCACAGGACCCTGCTCACCTCAGGGAAGCAGGAGGCTGCCCCCTGGTGGTCAGTTCAGTTCAGTGGCTCAGTCGTGTCCGACTCTGCGACCCCATGGACTGCAGCATGCCAGGCTTCCCTGTCCATCACCAACTCCCGGAGCCTGCTCAAACTCATGTCCATTGAGTTGGTGATGCCATCCAACAAACTCACCCTCTGTCGTGCCCTTCTCCTCCCACCTTCAATCTTTCCCTGCGTCAGGATTTTTTCCAATGAGTCCGTTCTTCGCATCAGGTGGCCAAAGTATTGGGGTTTCAGCTTCAGCATCAGTCCTTCCAACAAATATTCAGGACTGATTTCCTTTAGGATGGACTGGTTGGATCTCCTTGCTGTCCAAGGGACTCTCAAGAGTCTTCTCCAACACCACAGTTCAAAAGTCACCAGATGCCATCTCCACTCCTGCTCTGGGAGACCGACGGTCATTTCTGAAGACAAGCAGGCCTTTTCACATTCAGTTCTCAATGTGCGTTGTTAATGGTTCTATGATTTCCTCTTTCTTTTCCGCCAACATTTTATTTTGAAAATTTTAAACCAGAGAAGCTGAGTGTATAGTACAAAGAAAACTCAGACACCTTCATCCAGATTCACCTTTGCTTGTTTTTTCTGAGCCATTTGAAAGTAAGTTGTCTATATTTTGACGCTGTGACTTAGGTTAGAGTCGTTAGCTGTGCTCTGAGCAACAGGAAGAGTCTTAAAAGCGTCAACAGACAAAAAGCAACAGAACAAGATATTTTATACACCATTTTAGTGAGTCAATTAAAGCCTGCATATTAAAAAAATAAAAATAAAAAAATAAAAGAATACAGAACAAAAGAAGGCACAGTATACACTAGAGGGCAGTGGTTTCTTTATGGAAGACAGGAACATGGAAATGGAGATGAGGGGTAAAAGGAATCAGTTAAACAAGAGAGCAGCTTCACCAGGGCAAACAGGATGTTATGTCATAAACCAAGGTGTATGATGAAACCAACCTTCTGCACCTAAATTCAGAAATGAAAGCAAGAAAGGAGCAGAGAAAACAGATAAGAAGATGGAAAGAATAAGAGAGAGGGAGGGAGGAAGGGAAGTAACAATAGATGAATTTGTCCCAAATGAGGGGAATCTTGGAATGTCAGATTTCTGCAAGTTCTTCTGTGCTCCTGATCTCAATTCAAATCCAGCTTCATTTGGAAGTTAGTTTTATGTGTTTAGGGGAAAGAGCTCTCCTTGAAACCAAAAAAGTTGTCTGATAACCTCCTTTCTTAATACATTATATTTTTCGTCAAGCTGTGAGTTGAATTCTCAGAAAATATGTGCCTGGTTCTACATTTAAATGGAAACCCAGGGGATTCCCTGGAGGGCTAGTGGTTGGCACTTGGTTCTCTCACTGCCATGGGCCCAAGTTCAATCCCTGGTCAGGGAACTAAAATCTCACGAGTTTTGGGGGTGAGGACAAAAAAAAAAAAAAATAAAGGAAATCCAGCAATTAATTGTTTTATTGTATTTATTTTTAATTGGAGGATAATTGCTTTACAGTGTTGTATTGGTTTCTGCATACAACAATGTGAATCTGTCATAATTATACATATATCCCCTCTCCTTTTGAGCCTCCCTCCGACCACCCCCTAAAACCCCACAATTTAAAGTGAACAACTTATCTTCTTATCAGTCAAAGAAATTTTAAACTGGATTTTTAAAAAAACTTAAAGACATCAATATCTACCTCTTTTGGAAAACATCTCAATTCCAGGGCTTAATTAGAGTGTTGTCAAAGATCCCCCCAAAAAAAAAGATTCTTCCAAATACTTAGTAACCGGCAATGAAAATTAAGTAGACAATTCTGTCTATAAGTAATTATTATATCTAACTTTGCCTGCCAGAATCTTATGCATTTTGACTTATTTTCAAATGTAAATGCATGGTAAAGTCTCCTTTCTGACATAAAGCTTAGAACATGAGAAAGAAAGCTGAAAGAAACACCCTCTGGGGAGTCTACAGATGTTTGGGGGCAGAAGCCTGTTCTCACCCCCTGCGGCAGGTGGAAGGGATGGGGGGCGGAGAAGGGCTGATTTCTCTGTAAGAATTCTTCCAAACTTTGTTCTCTATCTCATTGTCAAAATTACTAAAAGATACCACATTTTAAAGGTTGTTGATCTTTTGCAAGGCTTCCTGAAATTGAAAAGGCAAATGCAGGTATGGGTGGAGGGAAGAATCCATTGTAATTAATCATAGGAAAGAAAAGGGGGAGAGCATTAAGTTTGCAAAGACAGAAACATTAGAAGTAGCCAGTGTGAATGATGGAACACTCACTACAGGGACGGCAGCGGGGTGCTGTGAGAAGACCTGTCTTTATAGACTTTTCTTTAGAGGGAGGTGTGGGGTGGGGGACGGAAATCTGTGAACTCTTCCAGGCTCATAAATTTTATTACCTCAGGAATACCTTCCTCCTAAGTTGATGTGAGAATTATGACATAAGATATATAGAGCACAAAGAAAGTGCTAAATAAATGTCATCTATTGTCATTTTTATTCCCAGAAAGACAAGTACACTGAGAGCAGGGTGAGGAACACTTTTGGTTTGCTCAGATGGTCCAAATTTTAGTACTGAATGTCTTGTGTCCCCAGGTGGCACTGGTGTGTAAAGAACCCGCCTGCCAATGCAGGAGACTTAAGAGACGCAGGGTCCATCCCTGGGTCTGGAAGATCCCCTTTTGACAATCCTCTCTAGTATTTTTGCCTGAAGAATCCCATAGACAGCGGTGCCTGGCGGGCACAGTCCACAGGGTCACGCAGAGTTGGACACGACTGAAGCGCTTTAGTACCTCCGTCCTGCCCGTGTTCTGTGAATCCGTTCACCCCCAGGACACAAATAGTTCCAGGTTTTCAGCTTTTGGTTGGGGTCGAGGAGGGTGGAGGAAAGTCAGTGAATTCCTGTTTCCCACAATCAAACGGTAATCTCTTGTCAGATGCCCAGCAGTTCCTGTTTCTACGCTATCTTGCCATCACATTGCCTGCAAAAGAGAAGGAACTGCTTGTTCTAGGAGACAAGTCAGCACAGTGCGCTGAATGCCCGAGGCTCCATCCGGACGTGCTGTTCTCTGCACCACTCAGCAGCTGCCGGCAGAGGGCACACTCCTCCCCTGCCCACTGTATTCCGAACTCCACCCGCTGAACCACTTCCGCCTCCCACGAAGTCTTAATACACTGCTCTTCCAAGCGAAGCTGTGTGTCCATGAATGCGCTTGCAAGGAACATGAGCTCACAGTCACAAATCACCATATTTAGTGGTAAAATAGCAGAGAGTGAAAATTTAAAAAGAAATTAAGTGGGAGAAAATGCCCATGAGTTTTCCCTTGTTGCTACTCAGTTTATTTATTCATTTAGTTTTGGCTGAGCTGGCCCTCTGTTGCCGCGGGCTTTTTCTAGTTGCAGAGAGCGAGGGCTTCTCTTTCCTTGCAGTGGCTTCTCTTGTGGTGTAAGACCTAGCGGCCTTTTTCGGGAACCGTCGCCCCAAAGACCACAGTGACTCGAATTCGATGTAATCAGCAAGAGGATTTATTAAGCCGGCGTGCGCCAGGGTTCAGTGGAGTGAACCCCCAGCCTCAGTAGTGAGGGTTTTTATATAAAAATTACAGACAGGTGGGGATGGAGTCGGGTTATGGGATACATTGAAGTGAAGTCACAGGTGCGGGGGATACACTTGATTGGTGGGAAAGCTTACAGAAAGCAACTAAGTTGAACAGAGAAAGCTATTTTGCCTCCGATAAGGAGAAAGCTATTTTCCAGGAGGCCGCGGCCTTGCCTCCCGATAAGGAGAAAGCTATTTTCCAGGAGGCCGCGGCCTTGCCTCCCGAGCTTAAATTTTTAATCTAAGTTCTTCATTCCCCTCTTCTTCTTGTTTATGATTTCAATCCTGAAATCACAGATCGAAGTCTCCTCAGGGGGATTGCTGCATATATAGGGTATCATAAACAATCAAGTCTACATGGTTTTTAGCATTTACATCATATATTTTAAATCATCAGGAAAACAGTTACCAGGCTCCCATTATTGTGTGCAGAACATAGTATCCCTGCCTCCGAAGTATAGCGGGCACCAGGCCAAGCAGCTCCCAGGGCTTAACCCATTATAGGTTGTCTCCCGCAGCCCTCCCTTTTTATTTTTTAGGCGCTCTAATAGATAGTGATGGTGCAGCATGTTTCGGTAGACAAGCATCTTTATGTGCAGAAATTTTTTTACAATGCCTTTAATAAGGCATGGTGCTAGGCACATCAGGGCAAGGATAGTGACTAACACGATGCTTACAGCCGCCATGCTCTGCCACAAAGAATGAAGACTGGGAAAGTTAGAAGCCAAATTTTTTACAAAATCTTCAGCGGCTTGAGCAATATCTAAAGTGGCAGAAGGCGCATTTTCTATATCTAATATTTTATTGTGTAACTGCAGTAAATCAAGAGAAATATTAGAATTATACCATATGCCTTGTAAATGTTTTTGATCCTTTCCCATGGGAAGTCAGATATATTATAAGGCTTTTTTGTAACACAGATCCACTTGTAATTAACATGACATTGAATTTTTATTCTGAGTCCTAAGCTTTGGACCTCTTTTTTAAGACTCTGAGGGTATCATACAGAGCAGACAGCTTATTTTTATTTTTTTATCAATATCTTCTTGTGTTCTCATAACCCTTGTGACATTATAAGACAGAGAATCAACAACCTTGGCATCTTGCACGGACTGAGCAAGGGAAACAGAGGCAGTAACAGCGGTCGCTATTAAGGTGATCAGCGAAACCACACCCAGAACAATTAATCCCAGGCCTCTTTTTGGGCGGCTAAGGGCAGCATTGATGTGTTGTAGTAATTGCAATGCTGTTTCATCATACCAATCTTTTTTATTTCGACGGGGAGCATAACAAAAGCGGGTTGTTTTACCACCAATATTTGCTCTCCGACGCTCATGCCTCTGATACAATTAGTGAGAGTGCAATTATAACAAGACATATGGTAAACATTCTGAGTGACATTAACAGTAACATTTTTAACTAAAATCATAAAGGGGTAAGGCACACATGATCTAGGATATCTGAATCCCGTAATTTTTATATCTCCATATCTTGTTCTACCTCTATTAGTCTGTCTATATAACATGTTGCCGGGGCCAAAGGTCGCTAAAAGCTTCCAGATCTCAGTTTGAAATACCTGACGATGTCCGAGTGCCAGAATGGAAGGGTGCTGTCCTCTATATTCAGGATAATCTGGGGTACCTGCAGGTGCCCAGTCCCAGAGATAAACACTGTTATTATTATTTATGTTATAAACAGTGGCATTATGTCCCCGGCATAGAATCTATGGCACATCTATTTCCTCGCTAATTCCCAGATGGCGGCGACCACAGTAAGGTATATCAAGCGGCCCCTCGCCCTTTTGGTGTGAAATGGCCCCAGCGTCTTCAGAAATTCCTGAAATGGATACACGAGGGTAGGAAGTGACAGGGGAGACGTTTATACAGTAAGACTTGGGGGAGTTGTATGAAAAACACATAGGGAACCGTGAAGAAAGCCCATAGAAGGAAATGTTAGCTTGTTGGTGTTGAATGTGTGCGTCAGGAGACTCTTCCCAGAAGAGCAGTATCATTTACGTATACCGGCAATGTTTTTTATCTCACCCTACAGACTGGAGCATGGGGGGGTCAGGAACGTAGGCCCAATACATATGAGTGGTTCCTTGATGCAGAGCCAGGATGATCAGGAATCCGGTAATCGACAGAGCCTGAGCTTTAAAGGGTGGGAGGTGCGGTGAGCCTTTCATTGTGGCGTTGGTTCCGGTGCAGCTTTAACGTGGGAGGCGTGGATCCAGGATGAGATTCCGTCAACCTTGATGGCAGTGGGGGTTGTAAGCAGAACAATGTAGGGTCCTTTTCACCTGGGCTCTAGGTTGTTTTGCCGATGCCGACGAACGTAGACGGAGTCTCCCACCTGGAACGGATGGGCCTCTTCTGGGGTACCGGGTTGGTAGGTCGCAGCAAGCTGAGTCCACACCTCTTTCTGAACCAGCTGGAGTCCCTTTAGCCTAGCACATAAATCACCATTATTAAAGTTTTGGGGGTCAAATCTCTCTCTAAGTGTCAATATGGGGGGTGTTCTATACAAAATTTTAAAAGGGGGTGAGACCAAGGCGAGAGGGCGTATTTCTCACCCGGAACAGAGCCAGAGGAAGGAGCACCGTCCAGTCAGTACCGCCAGTCTCTAAGGACAATTTAGTTAGGGTCTCTTTTAGAGTTCTATTTATTTTTTTTACCTGTCCTGAACTCTGGGGTCTGTATGCACAATGTAGTTTCCAATCGGTCCCCAGAAACTTAGCTAACTCCTGACTTATTTGGGCAATGAAAGCCGGCCCATTATCTGACCCTAACATCTTTGGCACTCCGAAGCGCGGAAAAATTTTTCTAGGATCTTTTTAGTTACTGTGAGTGCACTTTTATTTTTGGTGGGGAAAGCTTCTACCCACCCTGAGAAAGTGTCTACAAAAACCAGCAGATATTTATTGCCGTACCGCGCAGGACATACCTCGGTGAAATCCACTTCCCAGTAGGCCCCCGGCCGGTCTCCACGCAGCCGCTTACCTTGGCCCGTCTTGTTTCGGCCGGCATTTACCTCTTGGCAAGGTCTGCAGTTCAGGACCACCTGCTCAGCCAATTTAGAAAGTCCCGGCACCTCATACCCTGCTTTAATTAAAAGAGAGACTAGCTTTTTGGCCCCTAAGTGAGTCCAATGGTGCATTTGTTCTAACATTTTTGGCTTTTCTTTCTGCCGTAGCCTGTTTCCCTCTGGGCCGCGGAGAGGGGCTAGAATTATCTTTATCTTTTGAGCATATTGCCAGCAATCTCGATAGTCTATCTCTTGTCGCCACTTCTCGCGCAGCTTGATCGGCCATGTTGTTTTTTTAGTTACCAGAGACCGATCTCGTTGGTGCCCGGGGCAGTGGATTATACTAATCTTTTCTGGCAACATCAGGGCAGCCAACAATGTCAGGATTTCGTCTTTGTTTTTAATCTCTTTGCCGGCCGATGTAAGTAACCCTCTCTGTTGGTAAATAGCTCCATGGACATGTGCAGTTGCGAAAGCATATCTACTATCAGTGTAAATGTTGGCCTTTTTTCCTTGTGCCAGTTCTAAGGCCTTAGTGAGGGCAATCAGCTCGGCTTTTTGGGCTGACGTACCTTGAGGCAGGGCAGCTGCCCAGATCACCTCAGTCCCATTGACCACCGCTGCCCCTGCCCGCCGCCTACCTTCTTTAAGAAAACTGCTTCCGTCCGTATACCATGTCACCTCGGCATCCTGAAGCGGCTGGTCCGAGAGATCATGACGAACTCCATGTACTCCCGCCAGAATTTCTTGACAGTCGTGGGTCACCTCGGACTGGCTGGGGTCCGGCAGCAGCGTGGCAGGGTTAAGTCCGGTAGCCGGCGTGAACCTGATTCGCTCAGAGTTTAGGAGCAGCGTCTGATAGTGGGTCATCCTGGCGTTAGTTAGCCATCTCTCGGGGGTTGGCGAAGCACACTTTTTAAAGCGTGGGGCGCAGTGACAATTAAGTTCTGCCCCCAATGTCAGCTTGTCTGCATCCTTTACTAGGACTGCCACGGCAGCCACTATACGCAAACAATTTGGCCAGCCAGCAGCCACTGGGTCCAGTTTCTTTGACAGATATGCCACCGGCCGATTTCATGGTCCCAGCTTTGGGTGAGGACCCCTTTAGCAATGCCATTATTTTCAGCCACGTAGAGATGGAACGGCTTATCCACATCTGGAAGTCCCAGGGCAGGGGTTGACAACAATGCGCGCTTAATGTTGTCAAAAGCCTTTTGCTCGCTCTCTCCCCAGACGAAGGGTGTGCTGCCCCTCGTCAGGGGGTACAAGGGAGCAGCCATCTCTGCGAACCCCGGAATCCAGAGTCTGCAGAACCCTGCAGTGCCCAAGAACTCCTAACCTGTCGGGAGCTTTTGGGGGCCGGTATTCTGGCCACTGCCTCTTTTCTGGCCTCCGAGAGCCATCGCTTCTCATCCCTGAGTTGGTACCCCAAGTAACTAACCTGTTGCCGGCAGATCTGGGCCTTTTGGCAGAAGCACGGTAGCCGAGGGTGCCAAGTTCTGTCAGTAAGGTCTCAGTCCCTTTTCTGCACTCCTCTGCGGTATCTGCGGCCAGGAGCAAGTCATCTACATATTGGAGCAGAGTTACCTGGGGGTTTGTGGCGCGGAAGTGCGCGAGGTCCTGGTGGAGGGCTTCGTCAAAAATTGTTGGCGAGTTCTTGAATCCTTGCGGCAGCCTGGTCCACGTTAGCTGTCCGGAGAGTCCTGTAAGAGGGTCTTTCCACTCAAAAGCAAAAATAGGCTGGCTAGCGGGGCTGAGTCGTAGGCAGAAGAAGGCATCTTTCAGGTCTAAGACAGTGTACCACTTTCGGCTGGGGGGAGGGTGCTCAGCAGGTTGTAGGGGTTGGGCACTGTTGGGTGTAGGTCGGATACCCGCTTGTTAACTTCTCTCAGATCCTGCACAGGCCGGTATTCGCCCGATCCAGGCTTCCGGACCGGAAGCAATGGGGTGTTCCAGGCCGATTGGCACTTTATCAAAATTCCCAGATCAAGAAACCTTTGAATATGTGGGCGGATCCCATCTCGAGCCTCTTTACTCATCGGGTACTGGCGGACTGAGATGGGGGTGGCAGAGGCCTTGATTTTTACCACCACTGGGGGCTGGTGGATGGCCATTCCCATGCCCGAGACTTCGGCCCAGGCTAGGGGGTCTTAGCCATCCAGTCCTGCATATTCATGGTCTCGGGGGAAGGGCTCTCATATAGCCTGTATTCATCTTCTAGCCTCAGGGTCAAAACCTGCAACGGCCTTCCTTCCCCGTCTGTCACCGTGGTGCCCTCGGTGTGAAAGTGGATCTGAGCCCCCACTTTCGTGAGCAAGTCCCGTCCCAGCAAGGGGTAAGGGCATTCAGGGATCACAAGGAACGAGTGGGATACCCGGCCCACGCCAAGGTCCACTGTTCTTCGGGTAGTCCATGGGTATTGTTGATACCCTGTAGCGCCTTGTACCCATGCCTTTTTGTGGACAATGCCCCTCCCGGATTGTAATAGGACGGAGTGTTGGGCTCCTGTGTCTACCAGAAACTGTACAGGCTTCCCCTCCACCTTTAAAGTTACCCTAGGCTCGGGAGGGGGTCCGAGCCCCGTCTCCCCTAATCTTCTTCTTTTATGGCCAGGATTTTGCTGGGGGAAGCGGACTTTCCCCTCTTCTTCTGAGGGCAGTCTTTGAGCCAATGCCCCTTCTCTTTACAGTACGCGCACTGATCTTTGTCTAGTGGCGGCTTGGTTCCTGTCCTGCTTTTTCTGCGGTCTCTCGGCTCAGTTTTATTATTCTCTCTTTTTTTTTAATCACTGTAGTCAGAATCTTTGCCAAGTCTTTTGCCTGTCTTTTTTTCTCTCTCTCTCTCTCGTTCATCCCGCTCCTGGATCCTTCTTTCTTCCTTTTCCTCTTCTGTTTCCCTCTTATTGAACACCTTGTCTGCTTCTCTGATCAAATCTTGAAGGGTGAATCCCTGTAACCCATCTAGTCTCTGTAACTTTTTCTTAATATCTAGAGCTGACTGATCAATAAAAGCCATGGCCACAGTAGCCCTATGTTCCTCAGATGTGGGATCATAGGGAGTAAATCTCTTGAATGCCTCCATCAATCTGTCTAGGAATACAGTAGGTGACTCAGTAGGCCCCTGAGTCACCTCCTTACCTTAGCCAAATTAGTGGGGCGCCTTGCTGCCCCTCGGAGACCCGCCACCAGAGCCTGGCGATAGACCCTCAGGTGCTCCCTACCTGCCGGAGAATTGTAGTCCCATTCAGGTCTCGTCAGGGGGAAACCATCATCTATTTTATTAGGAAGCACTGTGGGACGTCCGTCATCTCCTGGCACATTTTTGCGAGCCTCCAATAGTACTCGCTGTCTCTCTTCAGTGGTTAACAGGGTCTGCAACAATTGCTGACAATCATCCCAAGTGGGCTGATGTGAGAAAACAAGAGATTTTATCAAAGAGGTCAGCGCCTGGGGGTTATCAGAAAAAGAGGGGTTGTTATTTTTCCAGCTATAAAGGTCAGAGGCAGAGAACGGCCAATATTGGAGTGGCCGGACCCCACGGTCATCAGGGGGCCCGATTCTCCCGGAGGGGGAGAGCGGTGGAGTCCGGGGTGACAGCTCTACGGCTCCGCGTTCCTGCCGCCGGGCCCATTTTCTTCTTTTTTGGCTGTTCAGGCGAGGCGGTCGCTGATGCCCTCTGAGGTGCCGGAGGTGGGACCTGCACAGGTGGGTAGGGTGGGGGAGAATCTAAAAGTAAGAAGTCAGTTTGCAGGTCTGGATATATACTTTTGACGGGGGGCCTTCGTCCCCTCTTTCTTTGCCGTGGATCTTAAGGCAAAGATCTCTGCAGCAGGCTCCAACAGCTTCCCTGTGGGGAAAGCGAAAGGCCGAACCCACGCCGGGGGTGAGCGGACCAAGTCTTCCCAGACCATAATATATGGCACCTGGTCCGGGTGTTCAGTAGCAGGGGTGAAAATCACAGTTTTAACCTGTTTGACTTGTTCTGAGGAGAATGACCCTTTCGGCGGCCAGCCGGTCTTAAAACTGGGCCAGTCAACCGCGCATAGGCTCTGCCATTTCCCTTTTTTCACTGTCATGGAAAGATCATGGGCCCGATTTTTCACTTCTGTCCAATGATCTACCGTCAGAGACAACGGGGTTGTCACAGTTTGTCCCATCGTCAGTTTGTCACAAAAATGAACACTTAACGAGTACTAAGTAAGACAAGTAGCAGTGGAAAAATCAGATAAGAGCGGCTGCTGTAAACTTTTGCCCTCGGCAAGTCTTAAGCAGATGAGCTTCCTAGCTCCACAGATAGAGAATTTAGACGGAGAAGAATCTCACGATCCCTACTCCCAGGTCGGCGTTCCAGGCGTCCCTGGCAAACGCCACAGATACAGACAGAGAGCGCGCCCCACAGATACAGACAGACAGGTGCGCGAGGGCACAGATCTTTGTTTCAGCAGCCGGAGGAGACCAGGAGGAAGAAAAGTGAAATTACTGAGGATAGCCACCAAAAAAATCCTACCGGGAATGGTGGCGGCCAGAGAGGTGGACTTATGGCGTGCTTTGAGTTCACTCGTGTACCTGTGCCGTTGCACGGAAGTTTTCTTGCTGGGGGCGGGCGCCCTAACGGCTTCTGGCCCGTTCCGTGACCCCCTTATCCTGTCACGGGAGTCTTCAAGTGGCAGGCGCCCTAATGGCTTTTAAGTGCCTGACCCGTGCCCACAAATAAGTAATATCTGGCCAGATCCTCACAAGAAGGACAGGGAAGTTTCACCCAGCCGGGCGATAGTTACTGGGACTCACCTGTCGTGAGGCCTTTAAAGTCCACCAGGGAGTAGCCCTGGCCGGGACTAATCAGTTGCCTCACAACCGCTCGCCCGTTCACTGAAACTTCCGAAGGATCAAGTCAAGCAGCAGGAGAGAAAAGTGAGACAATACAGATTTAACACAGAGCAGATTAGTCACAGACCTGTCACAGACGTGCACGGAGACACAGAATTGCTCGAGCGTACCTCCGAATCCAAAAGCCAAAGGGTCTGAGTGAGCGAGGGGGATCCCGGACGAGCCCCCAAATGTAAGACCTAGCGGCCTTTTTCGGGAACCGTCGCCCCAAAGACCACAGTGACTCGAATTTGATGCAATCAGCAAGAGGATTTATTAAGCCGGCGCGCGCCAGGGTTCAGTGGAGTGAACCCCCAGCCTCAGTAGTGAGGGTTTTTTATATAAAAATTACAGACAGGTGGGGATGGAGTCGGGTTATGGGATACATTGAAGTGAAGTCACAGGTGCGGGGGGATACACTTGATTGGTGGGAAAGCTTACAGAAAGCAACTAAGTTGAACAGAGAAAGCTATTTTGCCTCCGATAAGGAGAAAGCTATTTTCCAGGGAGGCCGCGGCCTTGCCTCCCGAGCTTAAATTTTTAATCTAAGTTCTTCAGTGGGGCACGGGCTCTAGGGTGCGTACGCTTCAGCGGCTGTGGCTTGTGGGTTCACTGGTTGCGGCTTGTGGGCTCCAGAGTGCAGAACCCGTATTTGCGGCTTAGCTGCCCCGTGGCATGTGGGATCTTCCCAGCCCAGGCATCGAACCAGTGTCCTTTGTATTGCAAGGTGGACTCTCAACTGCTGGACCAACAGGGAAGGCCCTGTTACTCAGTCTTAGTAAAAATATATATGTAGACAAGCTTTCAATGCTTTACATATTAGAAACTATTGCAATCATATACATGTTAAAGACGGAAAAATTTTAAGGTCATTTCAGCATATTCTATGAGAATACTGAATCATTAGGTTGTACATGTGAAACTAAAGTAATATTGTAAATTACCTATGTGTGCGTGCTAAGTCGCTTCAGTCGTGTCCTACTCTTTGTGATCCCATGGGCTGTAGCCTACCAGGGTCCTCTGTCCATGGAATTCTCCAGGCAAGGATACTGAGGTGGGTTGCCATTTCCTTCTCCAGGGGACCTTCCCCGACTCAGAGATCGAAGTGTCTCTCAGGTCTCTGGCACTGGGAGGCGGGTTCTTTGCTACTAGCGCCACCTGGGAAGGCATTTTCACACCTCAGGATGCGTCCAGGGCCACAGTTACTGGCTGTTGGCTCGTATGGCACTGTAATAATCACTATCTGCCTTTGCTTTCTGCCTATTTGATAATCATGTTCATAAATCAGCCACAAGTGGTGGGTTTTCTATATTAAACATGGCTTCTGGTGTTTTATAACATAGAGACAATTCACAATCAAATGGCAAAACTGGACCTTGGCTCCAATAACGGAAATGGAATGATTTAACTGGAAGTTATATAATATTTCCTGAGATTTTGTGTCAAGTATTCACGTCATTAGTCCACAGTGCATGCCAAAGGATAAAGAGAGGATATTTAATTAAATCCAGGAGACTCTAATGACAATCAGGGGAACTGTTCAAGCTTGGACACAGGCCTCCAAATAACATGGGCTTTCCTAAGCCCCCATTAGAGGAATCAGTGCTGGTCTCTCTTTAGTCCCAACTACTAAACTTATCTTCGGATATTTCAAAATTGTTCTTCTACTGTGGAAGGAAGGTTTCCACAGGTTCAGGAAAACTGTAAAGAGTGTTGTGGGGGACGTGGTTGTCATTCCACAGATGTCTTGGCCCACTTCCACCTCGGGCAGCAAGTAGAAGATACCTCATGTGGGTAAGTGTATTTCTTTGTTCTTTATTGGGTTCATTCTTTAAAAACATGTGTATTTTCTGTTATTATTCTTCATCCTATATTTCTTAACGAAGCCCAGTTACTGTGAAATCTGGGCATTTGACCTTAGCTCCAAAGTGGGATAAAGAGCCCAGGTAGATTTCTGTTAGGATTTCAACAGCAATCTCCCCAAATGCATCTTAGAAAACATGGAGCTAGGAATTTTGTTTCTAAATAGGGCTGATACTGCTAAGTCAAGTCAGTCGTGTCTGACTCTGTGCGACCCCATAGATGGCAGCCCACCAGGCTCCCTCCATCCCTGGGATTCTCCAGGCAAGAGTACTGGAGTGGGGTGCCATTGCCTTCTCCTGATGGTGGTCCAAATAATCTTCCACCCTTAAAATTTTACCTTCTTTTTTTCCGCCACACCGTGAGGCTTGTGGGATCTTAGTTCCTCCACAGGGAATCGAACCTACCCCCTTGTCAGTGAACACAGAGTCCTAACCTGTGGACCTCCAGGGAATTCCTCACACTTTTATCCTCTTGATTTTGCTTCTCAATAGTAAAAATAATGTATTCTACATCTACTGTGTACCCTGCACGTAAGAGGTAATTTGGAAAACTTTGTCCATTGACAATGCTTCAATTAGAATTTGTAAAGTTCATTTAACATATCTCCACTTTCTTCACCCTGAATAAAAATCCTTATCAAAGATACAAGTTACTACAGAAATCTATATTCCAGATCAGGAACACTGGTTCATATTTCCAAAGGAAATATGTGTTGTGTTAGTCGCTCAGTCATGTCCGACTCTTGCGACCCCATGGACTGTAGCCCACCACCTCCTTTGTCCATCCAGGTGAGAATACTGGAGTGGGTTGCCATTTCCTTCTCCACAAAGGAAATGGACACTCCCAGTTTAAATTTCCTCATTCACACGGAGTCATTGCTGACGGTGCTGGTTTCTTTTCCTTTATTCTTACTTGAAAACACCACAGTGAGGTGTTGGGAAAGCTTTGTGTGCCAATAGGCTCTCAGACATCACAGTAATTCCAAACTGAGAAAAGAACTCACAAGACAAAGTGGAACGAAAATGGTTACATCACATTTTAATATAATAAATGATTTAAGCCTACAATGACAATTGGAGACAAATTTTCTTAGACTTGGGCCAGATTACGCCTCCTGTAAGAAAGAAAAACAGAAAACCTTTTTAAGTTGCCAGATGTTTTTTTTTCCTTCCTGGTTGCATAGCTTCATTGTCAAAGTTATACTTTCTTGATGCTAACCCTCTTAGATGCCCCAGTATAGTCATGGGCTTTTAGGAAATCATTTAGACTAATAGTGACTATGTCCTTTAATGATTTTATGTAATCTAACACCTGGTACCTCAGCTGGTAGAGAACTCACCTGCAATGCGGGAGACCCTGGTTTGATTCCTAGGTTGGCAAGGTCCCCTGGAGGAGGGCATGGCAACCCACTCCAGTATTCTTGGGCTTCCCTGGTGGCTCAGACGGTAAAGAATCCACCTGCAATGCAGGAGACCCTGGTTTGATTCCCGGGTCGGGAAGATCCCCTGGAGAAGGGAAGAGGAACCCACTCCAGTATTAATGTCTGGAGAATCCCCATGAACAGAGGAGCCTGGCGGGCTATAGTCCCTGGGGTTGCAAAGAGTTGGACACGACTGAGTGACTGAGCACAGCACAGCGCCTCTTTGGACAAAGGAGCATATATTGCTATTGCGAAAAATACAGGCCCCCTTCAACTACAGCTCTGTGGAATCAGTTTCAGGAGATCACCACAGGGACATGTGCAATTCAGTCCTCATTGTAGCCCCAAAGCTTCCTAACTCAATTTCAAAAGCACTTCACTGTCTTAAGATGCAATATCCACTCTAGGCTCTGTCACTTGTTCTGTCTTGTTTTGTTTTTCTTGCCTGTGAAATGGTGATGACATGAGCGCCTTCTCCAATGCCAGACACAGAGCCACTCACCATTGTTGTTTAGTTGCTCAGTCGTGTCTGACTCTTGGCGACCCCATGGTCTGTAGCCTGCCAGGCTCCTCTGTCCATGGAATTTTCCAGGCAAGAATGCTGAAGTGGATTGCCATTTCTCTCTCCAGGGATCTTCTAGACCCAGGGATTGAACCTGTGTCTCCTGTGTTGGCAGATTCTTCACCACCTGAGCCACCAGGGAAGCCCCTTTTCACCATAAAGGGTGGGGATCATTCCCAGCCCCAGGTTGATAAGGGTGGAGGAATATCAGCTTGACGTGTAACAGCTTGAGAAAGGAGGCCACTGGGATGCAGACTCTGGATTAGTTGATTTGTCTCTGAAAGCTGCACGTGTGTGTTATCTCTAAGAATCTGCTGGCCCTGGGAGGGCAGTCTCCCTGTCTCCTCACCTGCCACAGCAAAGCACTAGATACCAGAACACAGAGAATGCAGGATATAAGAAAATACAAAGACTACAATACGGATACTGAGACCCTTTGGTGGTATTTGTGTAGGGAGGTCAGGAAGGCAAGTGCTTCACTATTCCAACTCCTCTTTATGGCTTCTCATACTAATACTTTGGTCATCTGATGGGAAGAGCTGACTCATTGGAAAACACCCTGATGCTGAGAAAGATTGAGGGCAGGAGGAGAAGGGGGTGACAGAGGATGAGATGGTTGGATGGCATCACTAACTCAATGAACATGAGTTTGAGTAAGCTCCAGGAGATAGTGAAGGACAGGGAAGCCTGGCGTGCTGCAGTCCATGAGGTTGCAAAGAGTCAGGCACGACTTATTGACTGATCACAACAGTAACACGGTTATCTGATTGTCGGTATTTGCTTTCTCGTGGTGAGCGTTTTGTGTAGAAAAGGTTCAGGTGTGTTTCTCACTGGGTCCGCTGCTCCTCTCTTGCTCATTGCCCATCTGACCCCATGTGGGGCCAGCTGGCACTCCCGAGTCTCCTCTGCTCTGATTCCCTGACATACCAGCAGACTAACTCACATCCTCAAGTGAGTGAACTCAAAGGGCATCTGGGCAAAGAACATACCGGGATTGGTAGCTTTAATTTCCTGTAGCGGTGCATTTTGAGGTGATTCCAGAACACTTGGCAAAGCAGTAATGCTCTTGAATAAACTTGAGATAGTTGAGCTGATTTTCAGGAGACAGCTGGTCTGCAAGTACGCTTTGGCCAAATTTCTCTACACATTATGGCAAAAAGGGATGACCCGAAATTTTACAGTTTGGCTATTGACTACGGTATCAGATTACAACTACAAAAGGAACCCTGGAAGTGGTTAATTCACTTATTCAGTAATGAGTTCCTTTCCCTTCATTAGATTCCCAGTATAGAATATGGGGAAGTGAGGACAGGACCCAGGCCTATCCTCTGTGGATATACTGCTTAGAGGAGATGATCACGTAGCAAGTGATCAGCCCAGGATGATAAGCGCTGTCTGGGGTTAAGTTCAGGGCATAGGCAGACTTCCCAGCAAAGCTGGTGCTTAAACTGACTTGAAAGACGCTTAGAAGTTGGCCCAGAGAAAGGAAGGAAGGACATTTCAGGTCAGGGGACTTATCCAGCTCTACAGTTTATTAGCTGCATGACTCCAGGAAAAATGCTTAACATATGAGCTCCCCGTCTATAAAACGGAAGGAATTTTATCTACTTTAGAGGGTGGTGGTGAGGAGGAAGTGAGTTGACTTGTGCAGAGAATTCAGAGCAGGGCCTGAAGCACCTACAAGCAAAGTCCTCAAGGTAAGAGGAGCCAAGTGCATCAGGGACTAGGGAGCACACTGAAAAGGCTGACACGTGGACGTGCAGGAGGAGGCTCAGAAGAGGCACAGGTGCAGAGAGAGGGAACTTGCAAAGAGACCTTTAAGCTCCATTAAGGGATTTAGACTTTGTCTTAGAGGAGCTGAAAAGCCATTGAAACAATCTGAGCAGAGAATTTCTGATGAGACTTGCATTTCAGAAAGATCCTGCAGTATTTCATGTGAGAACCTGAACCAAGAGGGCAGCAGTGGGAACCGCCAAGGAGGGTGCTTAGATGAGACCAAGTAACTTGGTGACGCACAAGGGATGAAGGGGTCATAGATGCTCTGAGATTCCTGCCCAGAGACTTGTGGGCAGCGGAAGAGGAAGCTGGCTGCAGAGCAGGCCCCCACCTAAGCTCCATTCCTTCTCCCAGGACAGTGATGTCCAATACACGCAGGATCTCAACCTATCAGATCCTCAGCTTAGTGTCTGGCTTTAAAAATCCTGTGGACACTAGCCTGGGTGGGAGGAGTGTTTGGGGAATGGATACATGTATATCTATGGTTGGATCCCTTCGCTGTGCACCGGAAGCAGTCACAACATTGTTAATTAGCTATATATGTGAGCGTGTGTGCATGCTAAATCACTCCAGTTGTGTCTGACTCTTTGCAACCCCATGGACTCTAGCCTACCAGGCTCCTCAGTCCATGGGATTCTCCAAGCAAGAATACTGGAGTGGGCTGCCATTCCCTCATCCAGGGGATCTTCTCGACCCAGGGGTGAAACCCTCATCTCTTTATTTGTCTTGCCCTGGCAGGCAGGTTCTTTATCACTACCACCACCTGAGGAGTGCAGCTATATACATCCCAACACAAAATAAAAAGTTTGAAAAATAATCTTTCATGAGGAGAGTCAAACATTACGAAGAAAAATAAAGTTAATTATATCTTTGGGGAAAAAAATCCATTGGACAGAATGATAGAGAACAATTTGGTTGAATTAAAAAACAACAACTGCTTCTTAGATGTTTAGTAAAAAACAACAGGAAAAGCTGACAGTCATAAAGGTTAATGTAATTTGAAGTACCATTAATAGGATAGGGATCTGAATTGGGAGGGTGATACCCCCACCCCACATATCCCATAGTCAAATTACACAGGGCTAGTCTTGGGCACCGTATTTTAAAAGATATGTAGATAAACCACATTCACTGATTCGAGAGGAGAATAACTAGGAGGATGAGAGGTCTTGAAATAAGTTCATCTGCATTGGGTGCTCGGAGAAGGCGCTGGTGACCCACTCCAGTCCTCTTGCCTGGAAAATCCCAACCCACTCCAGTGTTCTTGCCTGGAGAATCCCAGGGACGTGGGAGCCTGGTGGGCTGCCGTCTATGGGGTCGCACAGAGTTGGACACGACTGAAGCGACTCAGCAGCAGCAGCAGCAGCACTGGGCACTATAGCCATGCCTGTCCTACAGGTGAGGTACCTAAAGCTTGGAGAAATTACATAACTTGCTCAGTTTCACGTGAAGGTGGCAGTCATGGCAAGATTCATGCCAGACCATGTGACTCCCAAACGCAAACACTCAGCCCAGGCTGGTTCTCAGCAAGAGGAATGTGTTCCAACTGTCCTGACTTGCCTTTCTCATCCCCCTGCTACCACTGACTTTGTGCCTAATCTTTCCTTCCCTAGTCTGTGTCTGTGCTCACACCCTGTGGGGCAAATATCGTTCTTCCTCATCCCCATCTCTCTCCTTAAACTCCACCTCCAAGGCCACCTCCCGTGCAAAGTCTTCTTAATCTTCTAAGCAGATGGCACCTCTGTCTCCCTTGATGCCCACACAACTCTGTACTTTTCTTTTTGTGACTTTGCTTTTTCTGGCTTGGCTTGTGGTTACTTGTGTACTGATTGTCCACCACTAGGTTATAAGCCCTGTGAGGACATGGGCCGAACAGTTTCTGTCTCTGGCCTAGAAGATAAAAATCCATTAAGTCCATGCTCTATAAGGTGTATGTTGAATTTGGGAGGTTTTTGTTGAGATGAATGAATGGGAGCAAGGAAGGGACCACAGGGCCTGGTCAACCGTCCTTGGTGCCATCATAGAGTCTGTGTGGATGGTGATCAGGCACACGTTTCTCCTCCTTGTCCAACAGTACAGCATAATAGAAGTTTCAAAGCATCCTAGTAAACTCATCAGAAGAGAAAGTGTCTAATACGGTGTTTCTTGCTCTTAGGGAATCATACTGGCTCCTACTGGGAGCTTCTTGCTTTACTCAGAGCTTTAAAACCATCTTTTTGTCTATTCTAGAATTTATCTGGGGTTTGCTAGCAAGCTTACCAATGGCCATTTTGAAATGTAACCTTTTGAAATTTGGGGCATTTTCTTGACCCCTGCCCTACTCCCTGGTCATTGCCTTCATTCTAAGATCACATGTGGTCCTTTCATCCACGTGCTAACGTTATGAAAAGTCTCAGGCACCATTCACAGCGTTTCCTTTGGGTCATAGGAAACAGTTTATATTTGAAAGGGGCAGCTGAGAAATCAGAATGTGATTTTTAAAAATTAATTTATTTTTTATTGAAAGATAATTGCTTTCCAGAATTTTGCTGTTTTCTGTCAAACCTCAACATGAATCAGAATGTGATTTAAAAAAAAATGGCTCTGATTATTTGGACTGAGTCACTCTCTGAGAACTTTCTATCCTCTGAGTGGTTGTGGGCTGTGTCCTTCTCTTGGTAATCAGCAACTCTGAGATATGGATGTGGCTGTTGGTCTTACGAATCATCCAGCCATATGTGACCACCGTCAGCAGAAAAAAGCTTCCCAGCTCCCCATCTGCTGAATTCTGAAGAGGGGCTGGACTGTGGGGCCCTTTCTGTGAGGGTTACTTTCTGCATGTTACAAGCAACTGGGTAAAAGTGCAGGGTAAGCATAAATTCCCTTCACTGCAAGCAGACCAGATTACAAACCATCACCTCTTTGGGATAGCCTGATACCACTCGGGTTATCTGTGTAATAAAACACGTCTAAAGATGACTTCTCTGGAAATAGTGGTTCTTTCACGGGTCTTACTTTAACTCAAATGGTTGAGATAAGGAGAGGAAATCATTCTCCAACAATAAGTTATTTCCTTCCTGAATTTTTTTTCCTGTCAGGATTTTCTCTTCATTTCCCTGTTCTCTGACTATACACACTCCACAGCTCAACTGTGCTGCCTTAGTTTCTTAAAATATTTGTAATTATCTTTGATTATTAACTTAATAGGCAGGTCTTCTCTTCCTACTTACAAATCTTGATTCTTCCCTTAATTGGCATGTGGTCCTTTAACATTTCAACCTGTCTTATATCTCATACTTTTGTTCTTTTTTTCTGTGTGTAAAAGTTATGCTCTACATTAAATCAGTCTATGGGAACAAATGCTAAATCTTTACATTTCTGCCCCCATTCAAATGGAATTCAACCAGAAGCTCTAGACTTTTCCAGGGACCCCTGCCCTCAATGTCTCCAAGCTCGTTGGCATTGCTTATGATGATCTCAACTCCTACTTGCTCTTGTCTCAGGGGAGAACTCAGATTCTACTCAGTAGGGTTCAAGTCCCACCACCACCCACCACTGCTCCACCTCAGACTCCATCAGCCTTTCCTCTAAATAAATACAAAGTAGAGGAAAACCTATGGGAGAAGGCAATGGCACCCCACTCCAGTCCTCCTGCCTGGAAAATCCCATGGATGGAGGAGCCTGGTGGGCTGCAGTCCATGGGGTCGCTGAGGGTCGGACACGACTGAGCGAATTCACTTTCACTTTTCACTTTCATGCATTGGAGAAGGAAATGGCAACCCACTCCAGTGTTCTTGCCTGGAGAATCCCAGGGACGGGGGAGCCTGGTGGGCTGCCGTCTATGGGGTCGCACAGAGTCGGACACGACTGAAGTGACTTAGCAGCAGCAGCAGAGGAAAACCTATGCTTTCTATGCAACATGGCTTCTAGAAAAGACCCCTAGGCATATGACTCCCAATGACATCACTGTGCACAAGCTCCTCCCACCAAGAAATTCAGGGCCTGCATTGCTCCTCAAGGCCATGTTCCACCACTGCTGGCTTCTGGGTCTACCTGGCTGCTTCTCCTTCCCTCCCTCTGTCAACTGCAGACACACCTGTCCCCAGGGCCCCAAGACGGTGACACTTTATGGGCAGGTGTTTCCCACGGAGACACCACGGCCGGGACGGCCAAGGCAGGGCAGGTTTAGTGTTGGTGCCACGCTGGACCAAGACCTGGCCCTCCTCTCCAACGATTTAAAGAGGCTGGTGCTGAGACCACGCCACTGTTCAGGCTCCTCGCCCACTCTCCCCACCCGTTTATGGGGTAGATGGCGGGGTGGGAAGGGAAGTGCTGTCCTTTCTACACTCTGGCCTCATCTTAGTGGTTCAAGGGGGACGATAGCAGAGTGGGTGGTGTGTGTGAGGAGGGAAGGATGCGAGGGGGCCTGGGGATGATGTCAGGGCCCCAGTGCCTCTCAGAAAACTTGACCCTGTCTACTTAAAAAAACAATATCCAATCTAAAAGCTGAGAATTATATTTTATTTGGTGGGAAAACTGAGGATATGGGAATTCCCTGGCAGTCAAGTGGTTAGGACTGCATGCTTTCACTTCCAAGGGTGCCAGGGTTTGGTCCCCAGTCAGGGAACTAAGATCCCACAAGCCATGCAATGCGGCTGAAACCTAAGGACTTAAGCCCTGTATACAGCTTCTCAGATAACTCTGAGAGAGTGCTCGAAAGAGGTTAGGGAGGAGCCAGGAGAGAGAAAAGTTTTTGCAACAAAGACTAGGTTGTCTGAACATCAAAAGATTATTGCTCATTAAAGAAAACCAGACATCTCAAGTTAAGGAATTTAGTGCTTTTCCCTGTATGGGGAAGATACAGGAGTTTGGGCTCCCTGAAATCATTCCTTTGACATACATGTCAGCTATCTGGGGCCATTGTCCTGGGCTTTCTCTTCCTGAGCATCCTCAGGACGTGCCATTGTGGGGGGGTGTGCAGAGGCTGACATTCATTCAGTCTGCAGACACTAATGGAATCCCTCCACGTACTGTTCATTGTTTAGCACTGGAGACACAACAGAAAACACAGCAAACAAGTCCTTGCCCTCATGCAGCTGAGGATTTAGTGGGAACAGGAGGAAATGAGGGGGTTCGACTGACTGAATGTCTCCCCCATATTCATATATTAAAATCTTAACCTCCTATGTGACGGTGTTAGGAGATATGGCCTTTGGGTGGTGATTAGTTTCTTTATAAGGGCTTCCCTGGTGGCTCAGATGGTAAAGTGTGTGCCTGTGATGCGGGAGACCTGAGTTTGATCCCTGGGTCAGGAAGATCCCCTGGAGAAGGAAATGGCTACCCACTCCAGTATTCTTGCTTGGAGAATCCCATGGATGGAGGAGCCTGGTGGGCTACAGTCCATGGGGTTGCAAGGAGTCAGACACGACTGAGCGACTTCACTTTCTTTCACTTTTAGTTTCTTTATAAAAGGGATGCCAGAGAGCTCTTTCCCTCTCTTTTTCTATCACATGGGGACACAGTGAGGGGTTGCCCTCTGCCACCCAGAAAACGGTCCTCATCAGAACGTGACCATGCTGGCACCCTGATCTCAGACTTCCAGCTGTTAGAACTGTGAGAAATACATTCCTGTTTTTTATAAGTCCCCAGTCTGCAGTACTTAGCATCCCGAAGTGATGCGGACTTGGGGCACAGCTCTCAGATCCCGTGTATGTTATAACTATCCTTTCTAGATGAGTGTTCATTAGCCTCATCTCTCTAAACTTTTTAGTAACATTCTATTATGGCATTTCTGTTGCTTTCCTTCAGCTGCCCTGGGTCTTCACCGCTGCTTGTGAGTTTTCTCTAGCTGTGGCAAGCGGTGGCTCTCTCTGGTCGTGGTGCATGGGCTTCTCATTGCTGTGGCTTTTCTTGTTTTGGAGCATAGCTCTAGGCTCGAGGGCCTCAGTATTTGCAGCGCGGGGGTCAGTAGCTGTAGGGCGGGCTTGGTTGCTCTGGGGCATGTGGGATCTTCCCGGACCAGGGATTGAACCAGTGTCCCCTGCATTGGCAGGCGGATTCTTAAGCACTAGACCACCAGGCAAGTCCTCTCTTGCTTTCAGAACCTTCTTTCATTGAATTTTGAAGAACAGAGTTTAACCAACAAGGAACCAAGGTTGAGGCACTGATGGATTACATGATCATTTTCTCAGTACGTTTCAAAACTATAAGAATATATGGTCCTGCTTGCCAATTAGTTTTTGCTAAAGGTCATTCCTTTTAAAGCCTACAGAGGTTCATGGGAATGTTCAGTGAAGAAAATATGCCTGATACACTGTAGCAAGGATTATTCTCTATAGCTTGTTAGTGGAAAAATAGATTTCAAAAATTCTCTTCCTGAAGCCTACTGGCCAGGCGCCCTAGGATTCAATCCAACCAAAACACCCATATTTTATTCAGTAGTTCAGTGTGGTCTTGTTAGCCTTTTTTCCTCACAGAATGTTCAACATCTCCTTAAAGGTCCAAGCAAATTGTTTGTTGTTATGTCTCTGTGAAGTTTTTGATTGAATTAAAACACCAATATAAACTGAATTTAAACTATCCAATGGGAATTTTATTTATAAAAAATAAAGCAAATCCTAAACTCCTAGGGATGGAACCAATGGCTTATATTTCTCTATTACACAGCACTTACCTCGTTCAATGCCTGGTACAAATAAGAGCTCTGTAAGTTCATTTGTTGGATGAATGAATTTATTTATTCATGAATAAATTGTTTATTCATGAATGAACTTATTTATTCACCCATTACTTTTCTTCCTTTCCTTGCATTTTATCTCTGTTTTCTTTATTCTTTAGACTCGGTAATACTTTTCATATTATTTTCAATAAGAGAGCTGAGTAAATGCATATTGACTTGACTTGAAAAAAAGATGGAAACAGAAAATCTTGGGCCCTAAATCTCCCAGTGAGTTGCCAATTAATCCAGTGAAATGTTCTGTGTGTTTTTGGATGAGGGAATTCTATCCCAGACAGGTCACACTCCCTCACTAACCTTGGGTCTGGTTGAAGGAAGATTCCTCTAATACAACATCCCCTGATTTTAATTTAATTATAAGACAACATGTTGTGCAGGTTAAGTTGTACTTCAAGATGACTTAGCAGAAAGTCTCTGCTTTGATAAGCAGATGCCATCTATAGCAATAACAATGCCTGCACCAGGCCTACCAGAGACAGAGCCAAGCAAGCTGGGATGACTTATTTAATGTGAAGTCAGGAGCAATATCATTCTGTGTTGTTTGGGGTTGAACTTTAATTTCACACTTTAAAAATATAAAACAACATTTGCTATTTGCACATCAAGTAGGCGGTCTAGCCATCTTTACTCTTTCCTTATTTCTCAAAATGCAACTTCTTTTTAGGTTCTGCCAACTCTTTCTGATCTTTCACATCTGTTTGTTGTCCTCACACAGATCCCAACTCTTTCCAACCTCTGCTCTCCTATCCTGTCTCACTTTGCTCTAAGGAATCTCCAAAGCAAAGGTAAAGCATCAGCTCAAGAACATTCGACTATCCATTCATCCATCCATCCTTAACCATCCATCCACCCATCCATCCATCCACCCATCCACTCACCCCTTCCAATCCATCCATCTACCCGCCCATTCCTATTCATCCATCTATCCATCCATCCACTCATCCCCTCCCATCCATCCACTTATCCACTCACCCATTCCCATCCACCTATCCACCCATTCATCCACCCATCCCTACACAGCCATCCACCCACTCATTCCCATTAATCCATCTATCCATCCATCCATCCTCATCCATCCATCTGTCTAGGCATCCATCCATCCATCCATCCATCCACCCACCCATCCACTCAACAAATGTCCATTAATCATCTTCTATGTGTAAGGCATTTTGCTTGTTTTGTGAGGACAGATCAAAGGAAATCAAGTTATTGTTTCTATTCAAGAGAGATTTAAACTTGAAGGGAAGACTGAAGCAGAAGGGGGAACAGGAGAAAGATGGAGATGATATACATAAATATAAGACACATACAGACCCTACCTGGTCATAAAAACATCCCAAACCAAACTCACCATGTCCCCCACAAATCACTACCTCTTCCAGCCCTCCTCCTGTGGCCATCGTCCCACAGCGTCTTCACGTGGCCTTTCACTGTATCTGCCTCCTGTCCATCTCTGTTGCTGTCAGCTATGCATTTGCCCACTACTTGAGGAGGACTGTACCTTAAACCTGGCATCTGATGGGAGATCTGGTTCCTAGTCACCTCCTCAACCCTGGAGATGACTCCAGTTTCCAGAGGGAAGGACACTTCTCACGGCCTTGGTTTATGCTAAAAACCATTCTTTTTTTTTTTTAAACCACTTTGCATTTTGTATTGAGTATAGCTGATTAACAAATGTTGTGATAGTTTCAGGTGAACAGTGAAGGGACTCAGTCATACATGTATCCATTCTTCCCCAAACTCCCCTCCGATCCAGGCTCCAACAAAACACTGAGCAGAGTTCCATGTGCTAGACAGTAGGTCCTTGTCGATTATCTATTTTTCAAAATATTTATTTTTATTTATTTACTTGGCTGCACTGGGTCTTCACTGTGGCTTGTGGGGTCTTATTAATAGTTGCGGCATGCACACTCTTAAAGTTAAGGCATAGGAGATCCAGTTCCCTGACCAGGAATCGAACCCAAGCCCTCTGCATTGGGAGTGTGGAGTCTTAGCCATTGCACCACCAGGGAAGTCCCTCAGTTACCCATTTTAAATATAGTAGTGTGTGCATGTCCATCCCAAACTCCCAAATTGGGTTGATATTCATGACTATGCAGTTACAAATTTTTGTGTGTGGTAAGAAGTTTTAACATCTACTCCCTTGGAAACTTTCAAGTATACAGTAGAGTGCGGGTAACTATACGTCCTGTGCTGTACGTTACATGCCCAGGACTCGTTTACCTTATTAACAGCAAGTTTGCGCCTTCTGACCACCTTCCTCAATTTCAGCCATCCCCAGCCTTCTGCCTCTGGGGACCACCAGTCTGTTTTCTGTATCTATGAGTTCGGTTTTGGTGGTTTTTAATTTAATTTTAGTTTCAGTTGTTATTATGATGTTTACATTTTATTTATGGTGGCGCTGGGTCTTCTTTGCTACTGGAGGCCTTTTCCAGCTGCCACCAGCAGCAGCTGCTCTCTAGTTACAGCGCTGGGGCTTCTCACTGCGGTGGTTTCTCTCGTTGCAGAGACTGGGCTCTAGGAGCTTGGGTTTCTGGAGTTGTGGGGCAGGGGCTTAGTTACTCCGTGGAACCCATGTCTCCTGTATTGGCATGTGGACTCTACCACTGAGGCACCAGGGAAGCCCTGTTTGTTTCTGATAAAATGTTTTAATCTGTGAATGAGAAGCTCGGCACCACGACCACACAGTGGAGGCTGACCACCGACCATGGTGCTTAGCACCCGGGGCTTCTGGGGCACTGAGGTTCCTCAAGGCACTCCCGAGACCTTTGTGTATGTTAACAGCACCCTAGAGAGTCTCAGCACATTTGTTCACTTATGAGGAAGGTGAGGCGAGGGCCCTCCACCCCTCTCGCTGGCTGTGTGACCTCCTGGCTGCTCATTTCATGGCCTGTCCACTCTCCTCAGCTGGACGCCTGGATTCTGCTGCCCCCTCGTGGTGATTTTCAGTATGGCACAGTTGTCCCTGGAGGTTTCATTCAAGCCCCGATTTAGTTCATCACAAACCTATGACCAGTATTCCCAAGGTGTGGCTTGCTGGGAGGGAAATCCTGAGAGCTACACATGATGAGCAGCTTAGCAGTAATTTCAGGAGTCGCTCCTGCACAGGGAAGCTCAGGGAGCTCTAGGTCACTGATCAAGCACGGGTCTGGCACGTGCCTGTGACTTCCCGTGCCAGGGGTTTGAGGAAATTGGTCTTATCAGCCAGTGACAAGTGCCTGTGATATCAAGCATCAGGAAGTAACAGAGGTGGAAAGTGACAAACTTCACAGTAAACAGCAACTGCCCTTTATTCTGTTCTGTATAGTAAAGATATATTTTACTTAATTACCATGTCTAATTGTAACACATGCCTAGAGGGTATGTGTTAGGACACACATCTCACAGACAAGGAAACAAGTCTACAGAGCTTAGGGACCTTGCTCAAGGGTATATGACTTCTAACTGACAGGTGCAGCCTCTGAGCCCGGGTGGGACCACACAGTCTGTCCCAGCTCCTCCTGTGTCCTGGCAAGATCAGGAGGTCTCCCTGTTCAAAGACCTGCTCAGCAGCTTTAGCCTGACTCCCGGGTGGGTCCATGTGGTGCCTCCAGGCGCCTGCAGCCCCTTTGCTCCTAATGCCCCTGACTTGGGTCCTTCCGTCTGCAGGGCAGCCCCGGAGAGCCTCACGGTCGGCAGGAGGACACCCTTGCCCTTTTCTGGTAGCTTCTCTCTGTAGCCAACTTCTGGGGTGCGGTCAGGCCAGGTTGTGAGGAGAATCAGGAGAGAAGCAGGAAGGGTGTGAGCTTGTGGTCAGCACCTTCCTCTGACCTGGGACCTCCCTTTCTTCTCCCTGATGCTTCCCGCCTCTCAGATCAGCTCCTCTCCACGCCTCCCCTTGCGCTCCCCGCCCCCACCCCCAGTACGAGTGCTCCTACAGCTCTGCTATGGATCAGAGTCACTGGGGGCGGGGGTAGAATGCAGATTCCTAGGCTCCAGCCCTGAAGATTCTGATCCAGGGGGTCACTCAAGTGGGACCTGGAAATTTGAATTTTTACCAAATAACCCAGCAAATTCTGATGAAGGCGGTCCTCTGAATAGATTTGAAAAGCATTTAACAGAACTGCCACTCACATCTGTGACCCCAGGTCAAGAGTATAAAAAAGTCCACGTTTAAATATTTAAAAGTTGTGAATCAAGCTAACACACTGTCAAGTACACCTTCGTAACTACCTGGCAGGCTGGGGTTCCTGGACCCTGGAGTTTGGAGCCAAAGGCAGGAGAGCAGAGGGAGGGGCTGCCCCAGGCCCCAGCCCTCCCCCTGCTCTTCCCACCTCTGGCTCTGACCCTCTTTGTGCCCTGAGGAATCTGCTGCTCAAGCAAGAGCACCCCCGGCCTTCAAGTTCAGGCTCAGGCCACCCTCTTCCCACCCATAAACAGCTGCATCTTGACCACCTGTCCTGCTGGGAGATGGGCCCCAGGAGGAGACCTGCATCGGCTCTGGGAGCAGGGATGCTAGGGTCCAGGTGGTCAGAGAACTGCCTGGAGGGGGCGGGGCTCCAGGTAGCCACACCCCTTGTCGTCTCTGGCTGCCTGCCCCTAAGGGAGGGTGGAAACAGGGTGACCCGAGCAGGGCCTCTAAACCAGTGCTTCTCTAACTGCAGCATGATCAGAACTCACCTGGGATCTGGAGATTCTGAGTCAGTAGGTCCGACGTAGAGACAAGATTCCACGTTCCTAACAGCCTCCCAGGGCAAGCCAATACTGTTGGCCCACAGGCCACACTTAGAACAGCAGAGCCCTAGGGGAGGTGGGCGGAGTTTTCCTATAAAGGACCAGGAAGTCCTTTCCAGGCTATGCTGGCCTCATAGTCTCTGCTGGCTTCAAGCCCTCAGCTCTGCTGGCGAAGCACAAACGTGGCCACAGGCAAACTTCAATGAATGAGTATGACTGTGCACCAATGAAATCTTATTTTTAGACACTGAATTTTGAATTTCATTTAATTATCCTATGACAAAAAAGTATTCTTCTGTGCATTTTCTCAACTATTTAAAAATGTAAAATTGGGGATTCCCTGGTGGTCTAGTGGTTAGGACTTGGCGCTTTGACTCCAGTGGTCTGGGTTCAATCCCTGGCTGCAGAACTATCTCACAAGCTGGGTGGTGTGGTCAAAAAGATTAAAAAAAAATGTAAAAACTGTTCTTAGCTGGCATGCCATATTAAAACAGATAGTGGGCCAGTCGTGGCCCCAAATTTCTAAAACATAAAGATGTTTTAACATAGCCACAATACTAACATCACACATAAAAATGATTAGTAGTAATACTTAATATTATCAAGTACCTTTCAGTGTTAAAAATTCTAATTCTCATAGAAGATAATTCACCACAGTCTTAATATATAACCACTGTATTCCAATCTGTCCTTTTATCCCTTCCCTGTCCACAGAGTAGCTCAGTGGCTTGCACCCACATAAATGTCATATTACATTTCACTAGTAGATGGCTCTATAATCTTTACCTTTGCTGATTCCCTTGACAGTTACAGAAAATATCGTTTGTATGCAATTTGCAATTATAGGTGAGTGTATGAACACAAAAATTGAAAATAAGCTGTTTACTCTGTGTAACATGTATAAAACTTCACTATATTCCAATTTAAAAGAAAAATTTTGATGTCAAATTTCAATTTGTTAAAAGAGAAAAAGGAACACGGGAAGCCCCTGTCTCTGTACTGAGGTTTACTTTTCATAGGTCAATATTTTTGTGTTAAATAATAGAGGCCCTTGTATTTTTTATATTCTTCTGCTTAAGAACAAAGCAAACAGAATCTGTTTGTACAATTGATCTAAGTGTTAAATACCCATTACAATGTACTGTCTGAATTGTATTGTGTTCCTACCTCTGAATGAAAGAGTTTCTTTCCCAAACTTGGTCTAAGTATGTTCTAAAGAACAAGGAATCAGGATCTGAGATTACCACGGAATCTTTAAGGCCCCCTCAGCTAATAGCAGACTGAGATCTCAGTATGAAATCACCCCACAATGTCACGGTCTTCTGTGCAGTCTGCCATCTTTCTGCCAATGATCTTCCCTTCTTGCCTTCACCCCCACCCTACAATGAGCATAAACTACTCATAATATCTAACTACTGATTAATAATTAATATTTCATTTTCATTCAAATATTTTACTTTTATATACCTTTGCAAATATTAAATAATGCAAATATTTCAATTGCACAAAACCCAAATTGTGTAGTTAATCCTCTCCTTTTCTGTCCATTAAATACAATCAGCTAGTGTTTATTGAGTACTGCTATGGCCAAACAAAATCTTGTTTTTTTGCTTTGCTTCCACTTGAATTCACATCTTGTAATTTCCTAGAAAGAACTTAGCACCCTTAAGAAATTAGCCTGTATTATATTTCTAGTGGGCAGCATACACGGCTCTTTCCAGCAGATGTCATAGTAATTCTGTCATTTGTCATCCTTGCCATCTATACTCAAAGTAACACAATACTAGAATGTCCTTTCTGTTCTGAAAATCTAGTCCTCTGTGGAGGGCAGGCCCTAAACCTTGCTCTCAACAGTTAGTTCTCACCAGATTTACCCCAAGACTGACATCTTCTTGCAACTATATAGCAAACTAAGGAAAAAATCTGGACTTTTAAAAATTATTATTTTAATTGCTTACCTAGTTCAGTAGTATGGTCTGAAACTTACCAGAAACCTGTACTTGTCAAAGTCTTTCCTATGAATTTTCTTGAAGATGAAGCACTTTTGAAAAAACAATCAAGTACAGCAATGGTGTTTTGCTCTTTAGTCACTAAGTCATGTCTGACTCTTTGTGACCCCATGGACAATAGCCTTCCAGGCTCCTCTGTCCATGGGGTTTCCCAGGCAAGAACACTGGAGAAGGGTTGCCATTTCCTCCTTCAGGGAATCCTCCTGACCCAGAGAGAACTTCTGTCTCCTGCATTGGCAGGCAAGTTCTTTACCACTAAGCCTCCAGGGAAGCCCTAGTATAACAAGTTGTTGTTCAGTTGCTAAGTCATGTTTGACTCTTTGCAACTTCATGGACCGCCGCATGCCAGGCTTCCCTGTCCTTTACCATGAGCCATGCCGTGCAGGGCCACCCAAGATGGATGGGCCACGGTGGAGAGTTTTGACAAAATGTGGTTCACTGGAGAAGGGAAAGGCAAATCACTTCAGTATTCTTGCCTTGCTGCTGCTGCTGCTGCTGCTGCTGCTAAGTCACTTCAGTCATGTCCAACTCTGTGCAACCCCAGAGATGGCAGTCCACCAGGCTCCCCCATCCCTGGGATTCTCCAGGCAAGAACACTGGAGTGGATTGTCATTTCCTTCTCCAGTGCATGAAAGTGAAAAGTGAAAATGAAGTCGCTTAGTCATGTCTGACTCCTAGCGACCCAATGGACTGCAGCCTACCAGGCTCCTCCGTCCATGGGATTTTCCAGGCAGGAGTACTGGAGTGGGGTGCCATTGCCTTCTCCTATTCTTGCCTTATGAACCCCATAAGTAGTATGAGTACAACAATCAGTTCGGTTCAGTGGCTCAGTCATGTCTGACTCTTTGCAGCCCCATGAATCGCAGCACACCAGGCCTCCCTGTCCATCACCAACTCCCGGAGTTTACTCACACTCACGTCCATTGAGTCAGCGTTGCCATCCAGACATCTCATCCTATGTCGTCCTCTTCTCCTCCTGCCCCCAATCCCTCCCAGCATCCGAGTCTGTTCCAATGAGTCAACTCTTCACATGAGGTGGCCAAAGTATTGGAGTTTCAGCTTTAGTATCAGACTTTCCAAAGGACACTCAGGACTGATCTCCTTTAGAATGGACTAGTTGGATCTCCTTGCAGTCCAAGGGACTCTCAAGAGTCTGGATCTCCTTGCAGTCCAAGGGACTCTCAAGAGTCTACTCCAACACCACAGTTCAAAAGCATCAATTCTTTGGTGCTCAGCTTTCTTCACAGTCCAACTCTCACATCCATACATGACCACAGGAAAAACCATAGCCTTGACTAGACGGAACTTTGTTGACAAAGTATAGCTGTTCGTAAATGACAAAAGACATTCTTCTAAGTACATGAGCCTGCTGCACGGCTTGATAAACTCTTTCTCTTGTTCATCTGTCTTATGTAAGTTGAATTTCCACAGCCCCAGCCAGAGAGTCTAGAAAGGTAGAAGAAAAAGGAACTTCCCCCTCTCCTACATAGTAAAATATACATAATGTAAATGTCCCATTTGAATAATTTTTTCAGCGTACTGTTCTGTCACTTTAAGTATATTCACATTATTGTACAGTGGTCAGTACCATCCATCTCTATACATTTTTCATCTTCCCCAACTGAAACTCTACATCCATTAAAAACTCCCCCTCCCTATCTCCTGGCAAACACCATTCTACTTTCATTTTCTAGGAATTTGACTACTCTAGGTACTGCATAAAACTGGAATCACAGTTTTTGACTTTTGGTCACTCAAAACTTCTGGATACCAAATGTGTGGGCTTTTCTCCCACACTAACCCATTCTCCAGCTCTGCAGACACCAACTATGTCCTCAATTTAGACAATTCTGACACTCTCTACCTGGAGTCAGTGTCAGACTTCATGGGTTAAGGACTCAGTCCTTCAAGACTGCCCCCCTTCACAACTTCTGAAGCCAGACATGAGTCTAGGTGGCTTATCTGTGCTTCTTATTGACTAGTTATAAATGGATATTCCCATAACTCCCTCCTCAGGTTTGGTTTTCTGGAGTGTTTCACAGAGTTCAGGAAAACAGTTTATTACAGAAGGAGTCAACTCAGGAACAATCAGCTGGAAGACATGCATAGAGCAAGAGATGGGGGAAGAAGCATGGTGTTCCTAAGCCCTCTCTTGGTGAGACACCCTCCCAGCACCTCCACATGTTCACCAACCCGGAAGCACTCGGAATCCCACCCTTTTGGGTTTTTTTTATGGAGGCTTTATCACTTTGTTGTTGTTAAGTTGTGTCCAGCTCTTTGTGACCCCATGGACTGCAGCACACCAGGCTCCTCTGTTTTCTACCATCTTCTAGAGTTTGCTCAGATTCATGTCCATTGAGTCAGTGATGCCATCCAACCATCACATCCTCTGCCACCTTCTTTGCCTACCTTTAGTCTTTCCCAGCATCAGGTCTTTTCCAGTGAGTCAGCTCTTCACATTAGGTGGCCAAGTATTGGAGCTTTAGCTTCAGCATCAGTCCTTCCAGTTAATATTCAGGGTTGATTTCCTTTAGGATTGACTGATTTGATCTCCTTGCTTTCCAAGGGAGTCTCAAGTCTCCTCCGGCTCCACAATTTGAAAGCATCAATTCATCAGTGCTTAGTCTTCTTTATGCTCCAACTCTCACATCCATACATGGCTACTGAAAAATTGTAGCTTTAACTAAACAGACCTTTGTTGGCAAAGTGATGTCTTTGCTTTTAATATACTCTTTAGGTTTGTCATAGCTTTCTTTCTAAGGAGAAAGTATCTTTTAATTTCATGGCTGCTGTTACCATCTGCAGAGATTATGTAGCCTGAGAAAATAAAATCTGTCACTGCTTCTACTTTTTCTCCTTCTATGTGACATGAAGTGATGGGACCAGATGACATGATTTTTGGTTTCTGAATGTTTTAACTTTTTCACTCTTCTCCTTCACCCTCATCAAGAGGCTCTTGACTCCTCTTGGCTTTCTGCCATAAGGGTGGTTTCATCTGCATATCTGATGTTGCTGATATTTCTCGTGGCAATCTTGATTCCAGCTTGTGATTCATTCCGCCCAGCATTTCACATGATGTACTCTGCATAGACAGAGTGCCTGATGAACTATGGACAAAGGTTCATGACATTGTACAGGAGACAGGGATCAAGACTATCCCCATGGAAAAGAAATGCAAAAAAGCAAAATGGCTGTCTGGGGAGGCCTTACAAATAGCTGTGAAAAGAGGAGAAACGAAAAGCAAAGGAGAAAAGGAAAGATATACAAGCATCTGAATGCAGAGTTCCAAAGAATAGCAAGAAGAGATAAGAAAGCCTTCTTCATTGATCAATGCAAAGAAATAGAGGAAAACAACAGAATGGGAAAGACAAGAGACCTCTTCAAGAAAATTAGAGATACCAAGGGAACATTTCATGCAAAGATGGACTCTATCAAGGACAGAAATGGTATGGACCTAACAGAAGCAGAAGATATTAAGAAGAGGTGGCAAGAATACACAGAAGAACTGTACAAAAAGATCTTCATGACCCAGATAATCACGATGGTGTGATCACTTACCTGGAGCCAGACGTCCTCAAATGTGAAGTCAAGTGGGCCTTAGAAAGCATCACTACGAACAAAGCTAGTGGAGGTGATGGAATTCCAGTTGAGTTATTTCAAATCCTGAAAGATGATGCTGTGAAAGTGCTGCACTCAGTATGCCAGCAAATTTGGAAAACTCAGCAGTGGCCACAGGACTGGAAAAGTTCAGTTTTCATTCCAATTACAAAGAAAAGCAATGCCAAAGGATGCTCCAACTACCGCACAATTGCACTCATCTCACATGCTAGCAAAGTAACGCTCAAAATTCTCCAAGCCAGGCTTTAGCAATACGTGATCCGTGAACTTCCTGATGTTCAAGCTGGTTTTAGAAAAGGTAGAGGAACCAGGGATCAAATTGCAAATATCCGCTGGATCATCGAAAAAGCAAGACAGTTCCAGAAAAACATCTTTCTGCTTTATTGACTATTTTGCCAAAGCTTTTGACTGTGTGGATCACAATAAACTGTGGAAAATTCTGAAAGAGATGGGAATACCAGACCACCTGACCTGCCTCTTGAGAAATCTGTGTGCAGGCCAGGAAGCAACAGTTAGAACTGGACATGGAACAACAGATTGCTTCCAAATAGGAAAAGGAGTACATCAAGGCTGTAAATTGTCACCCTGCTTATTTAACTTCTATGCAGAGTACATCATGAGAAACACTGGACAGGAAGAAGCACAAACTGGAATCAAGATTGCCAGGAGAACTATCAATCACCTCAGATACGCAGATGACACCACTCTTCTGCAGAAAGTGAAGAGGAACTAAAAAGCCTCTTGATTAAAGTGAAACTGGAGAGTGAAAAAGTTGGCTTAAAGCTCAACATTCAGAAGATGAAAATCATGGCATCCGGTCCCATCACTTCATGGGAAATAGATGGGGAAACAGTGGAAACAGTGTCAGACTTTATTTTGGGGGCTCCAAAATAACTGCAGATGGTGACTGCAGCCATGAAATTAAAAGACGCTTACTCGTTGGAAGAAAAGTTATGACCAACCTAGAGAGTATATTCAAAAGCAGAGACATTACTTTGCAGACTAAGGTCTGTCTAGTCAAGGCTATGGTTTTTCCAGTGGTCATGTCTGGATGTGAGAGTTGGACTGTGAAGAAGGCTGAGCACCGAAGAATTGATGCTTTTGAACTGTGGTGTTGGAGAAGACTCTTGAGAGTCCCTTGGACTGCAAGGAGATTGATCCAGTCCATTCTGAAGGAGATCAGCCCTGGATTTACTTTGGAAGGACTGATGCTAAAGCTGAAACTCCAGTACTTTGGCCACCTCATGCGAAGAGTTGACTCATTGGAAAAGACTCTGATGCTGGGAGGGATTGGGGGCAGGAGGAGAAGGGGACGACATAGGATGAGATGGCTGGATGGCATCACTGACTCGATGGACATGAGTCTGAGTAAACTCCGGGAGTTGGTGATGGACAGGGAGGCCTGGTGTGCTGTGATTCATGGGGCTGCAGAGTCGGACATGACTGAGCAACTGAACTAAACTGAACTGAGGCCTCACAGTCTGTGAACCAAGAACTTCTAGATGTTCAAGCTGGGTTTATAAAAGGCTAAGTAACCAGAGATAAAATTGCCAACTTCAATTGGACCGTGGAGAAAGCAAGGAAATTCTACTTGCTTCAGAAGTAGAAAAACATCTACTTCTGCTTCATTGACTACACTAAAGCCTTTGTGTGGATTGCAACAAACTGTGGAAAATTCTTGGTGAGATGGGAGTACCAGACCACTTCAACTGTCTCCTGAAAAACCTGTATGTTACTCAAGAAGCAACAATTAGAACTAGACACTAAACTACGGAGAGGTTCAAAATTGGAAAGGAGTACAACAAGGCTGTATATTGTCACCCTGCTTATTTAACTCTTGGCAGAGTTCAGTTCAGTTCAGTTGCTCAGTCATGTTCGACTCTTTGCAACCCTATGAATTGCAGCACGCCAGGCCTCCCTGTCCATCACCAACACCTGGAGTTCACTCATACTCATGTTCATACTCATGTCCATCGAGTCAGTGATGCCATCCAGCCATCTCATCCTCTGTTGTCCCCTTCTCCTCCTGCCCTCAATCCCTCTCAGCATCAGGGTCTTTTCCAATGAGTCAACTCTTCACTTGAGGTGGCCAAAGTATTGGAGTTTCAGCTTCAGCCTCAGTCCTTCCAATGAACACCCAGGACTGATCTCCTTCAGAATGGACTGGTTGGATCTCTTTGCAGTCCAAAGGACTCTCAAGAGTCTTCTCCAACAACACAGTTCAAAAGCATCAATTCTTCAGTGCTCAGCCTTCTTCATAGTCCAACTCTCACATCCAGACATGACCACTGGAAAAACCATAGCCTTGACTAGACAGACCTTAGTCTGCAAAGTAAAATCTCTGCTTTTCAATATGTTGTCTAGGTTGGTCATAACTTTCCTTCCAAGGAGTAAGTGTCTTTTAACTTCATGGCTGCAGTCACCATCTGCAGTTATTTTGGAGCCCCAAAACATAAAGTCTGACACTGTTTCCCCATCTCTCTGCCATGAAGTGATGGGACCAGAAGCCATGATCTTTGTTTTCTGAATGTTGAGCTTTAAGCCAACTTTTTCACTCTCCAGTTTCACTTTAATCAAGAGGCTTTTAGTTCCTCTTCACTTTCTGCAGAAGAGTGGTGTCATCTGCGTATCTGAGGTGATTGATAGTTCTCCTGGCAATCTTGATTCCAGTTTGTGCTTCTTCCTGTCCAGTGTTTCTCATGATGTACTCTGCATAGAAGTTAAATAAGCAGGGTGACAATTTACAGCCTTGATGTACTCCTTTTCCTATTTGGAAGCAATCTGTTGTTCCATGTCCAGTTCTAACTGTTGCTTCCTGGCCTGCACACAGATTTCTCAAGAGGCAGGTCAGGTGGTCTGGTATTCCCATCTCTTTCAGAATTTTCCACAGTTTATTGTGATCCACACAGTCAAAAGCTTTGGCAAAATAGTCAATAAAGCAGAAAGATGTTTTTCTGGAACTGTCTTGCTTTTTCGATGATCCAGCGGATATTTGCAATTTGATCCCTGGTTCCTCTACCTTTTCTAAAACCAGCTTGAACATCAGGAAGTTCACGGATCACGTATTGCTAAAGCCTGGCTTGGAGAATTTTGAGCGTTACTTTGCTAGCATGTGAGATGAGTGCAATTGTGCGGTAGTTGGAGCATCCTTTGGCATTGCTTTTCTTTGTAATTGGAATGAAAACTGAACTTTTCCAGTCCTGTGGCCACTGCTGAGTTTTCCAAATTTGCTGGCATACTGAGTGCAGCACTTTCACAGCATCATCTTTCAGGATTTGAAATAACTCAACTGGAATTCCATCACCTCCACTAGCTTTGTTCGTAGTGATGCTTTCTAAGGCCCACTTGACTTCACATTTGAGGACGTCTGGCTCCAGGTAAGTGATCACACCATCGTGATTATCTGGGTCATGAAGATCTTTTTGTACAGTTCTTCTGTGTATTCTTGCCACCTCTTCTTAATATCTTCTGCTTCTGTTAGGTCCATACCATTTCTGTCCTTGATAGAGTCCATCTTTGCATGAAATGTTCCCTTGGTATCTCTAATTTTCTTGAAGAGGTCTCTTGTCTTTCCCATTCTGTTGTTTTCCTCTATTTCTTTGCATTGATCAATGAAGAAGGCTTTCTTATCTCTTCTTGCTATTCTTTGGAACTCTGCATTCAGATGCTTGTATATCTTTCCTTTTCTCCTTTGCTTTTCGTTTCTCCTCTTTTCACAGCTATTTGTAAGGCCTCCCCAGACAGCCATTTTGCTTTTTTGCATTTCTTTTCCATGGTGATATTCTTGATTCCTGTCTCCTGTACAGTGTCATGAACCTCATTCCATAGTTCATCAGGCACTCTGTCTATCAGATCTAGGCCCTTAAATCTATTTCTCACTTCCACTGTATAATCATAAGGGATTTGATTTAGGTCATACCTGAATGATTTAGTGGTTTTCCCTACTTTCTTCAATCTAAGTCTGAATTTGGTAATAAGGAGTTCATGATCTGAGCCACAGTCAGCTCCTGATCTGTTTTTTTGTTGACTCTATAGAGCTTCTCCTTCTTTGGCTGCAAAGAATACAGTCAGTCTGATTTTGGTGTTGACCACCTGGTGATGTCCATGTGTAGAGTCTTCTCTTGTGTTGTTGGAAGAGGGTGTTTGCCATGACTAGTGTATGTTCTTGGCAAAACTCTATTAGTCTTTGCCCTGCTTCACTCCACATTCCAAGGCCAAATTTGCCCATTACTCCAGGTGTTTCTTGACTTCCTACTTTTGCATTCCAGTCCCCTATAATGAAAAGGACATCTTTTTTGGGTTTAATTCTAGAAGGTCTTGTAGGTCTTCATAAAACCATTCAACTTCAGCTTCTTCAGCGTTACTGGTTGGGGGCATAGACTTGGATAACTGTAATATTGAATGGTTTGCCTTGGAGATGAACAGAGATCATTCTGTCGTTTTTGAAGTTGCATCCAAGTACTGCGTTTCGGACTCTTTTGTTGACCGTGATGGCTACTCCATTTCTTCTAAGGGATTCCTGCCCACAGTAGTAGATCTAATGGTCATCTGAGTTAAATTCACCCATTCCAGTCCATTTTAGTTCGCCAATTCCTAGAATGTCGACGTGCACCCTTGCCATCTCTTGTTTGACCACTTCTAATTTGCCTTGATTCATGGACCTGACATTCCAGGTTCCTATGCAATATTGCTCTTTACAGCATCAGACCTTGCTTCTATCACCAGTCTCATCCACAGCTGGGTATTTTTTTTTGCTTTGGCTCCATCCCTTCATTCTTTCTGGAGTTATTTCTCTACTGATATCCAGTAGCATATTGGGTACCTACTGACCTGGGGAGTTCCTCTTTCAGTATCCTATCATTTTGCCTTTTCATACTGTTCATGGGGTTCTCAAGGCAAGAATACCAAAGTGGTTTGCCATTCCTTTCTCCAGTGGGCCACATTCTGTCAGACTTCTCTACTATGACCTGCCCATCTTGGGTTGCCCCGTGGGCATGGCTTGGTTTCATTGAGTTAGACAAGGCTCTAGTCCTAGTGTGATTAGATTGAATAGTTTTCTGTGAGTATGGTTTCAGTGTTTCTGCCCTCTGATGCCCTCTTGCAACACCTACCATCTTACTTGGGTTTCTCTTAGCTTGGGCATGGGGTATCTCTTCACGGCTGCTCCAGGAAAGCACAGCCGCTGCTCCTTACCTCAGACCAGGGGTATCTCCTTACCGCTGCCCTTCCCTAACCTTCAACGTGGGATGGCTCCTCTAGGCCCTCCTGTGCCTGGGCAGCCACCACTCCTTGGGCTGCTCCTCCCGGCCACCACCCCTGGCTTGGGTGCAGAGTGGCTCCTCAAGGCCACTGACCCTGGCCTCGGGCGCAAGGTGGCTTCTCCCAGCTGCCCTTGGCCTGCGACACTGGGTAGCTCCTCTTGGCCTCCGCCCCTGGCCTCAGACGAGGTGTAGATCCTCTCGGCCGCCGCCCCTGACTTTGGACATGTGGTGTCTCCTCCCGGCCGCCACTGACCTCAGACACGGTGTAGCTCCTCCTGGCCGCCGCTCCTGACCTCGGACTTGGACAGTTCCTCTAGGCCGTTCCTGCCTAGCCTGAAGGATTTTGAACATAAATAACCTTACTAATATATGAAAAGGAGAAGGCAATGGCACCCCACTCCAGTACTCTTGTCAGGAAAATCCCATGGGTGGAGGAGCCTGGAAGGCTGCAGTCCATGGGGTCGCTGAGGGTTGCATATGACTGAGCGGCTTCACTTTCAGTTTTCACTTTCATGCATTGGAAAAGGAAATGGCAGCCCACTCCAGTGTTCTTGTTCTTGCCTGCAGAATCCCAGGGACTGGGAAGCCTGGTGGGCTGCCGTCTATGGGGTTGCACAGAGTCGGACATGACTGAAGCGACTTAGCAGTAGCAGTAGCAGTATATGAAAAGAGTGCACATGTATGTTAGTTTGAACATCTTTGGCTTTTGGGATTGGAAAGAAAACTGACCTTTTCCAGTCCTGTGGCCACTGCTGAGTGTTCCAAATTTGCTGACATATCGAGTGCAATACTTTAACAGCATGGATCATTATTGCATATGTGAGTGCATGCCTGCTTAGTTGCTTCAGTTGTGTCCAACTCTTTGTGACCCTATGGACTGTAGACCAACAAGCTCCTCTGTCCATAGGATTCTCTAGGCAAGACTGCTGGAGTGGGTTGCCATGCCCTCCCCCAGGGGGTCTTCCTGGGTCAGGGACTGAACCCACGTCTCCTGTGTCTCCTGCATTGCTGGCGGATTCTTTAGCGTTGAGCCACAGGGAAAGCCTGGATCATTACTTAGGCATAGTTAAATAAACCATTGGCTTTGGCATGCCTGTCTTCTCCCTGGAGCTGGAGGTGGGGCTGAAAGTTCCATCCCTTTAATCAGGTGTTTAGTTTCTCTGACAAGCAGACTCATTCACAAGAAGTCAAGTGTGGTTCAAAAGGGTTTGTTATAAAAACAAAAGGCACCTTATTACTCTCCTCTTCGAGCTGTTTCCCCAGTGGCTCAGTGGAAAAGAATTTACCAGCAATGTAGGAGACCTGGGTTCGATTCCTGGGTTGGGAAGATCCCCTGGAGGAGGGCATGGCAACCCACTCCAGTATTCTTGCTTGGAGAATCCCATGGACAGAGGAGCCTGGTGGGCTGCGGTGCATAGGGTTGCATAAGAGTTAGACATGACTGAAGTGACTTAGCATACCCATGCATGTGTCAGGAACAACATGAAAATCAAATATATGTTTCTAAGTATAAATTCACAATTGCACAGTCTTCACGGTTTTTCCATGCTGTAGCATGTGTCGGAATTTCCTTCCTTTCTAAGGCTGAATGTTTTTCACTTTTATGTTTGTATCACACTTTGTTTCTTCCTTCCAGAAATAATGCTTTTGAATGCACTTATTTTCTTCAGATAAATCTTGACACATGTATTCAGATTGGTTTCATATATAAGGAAAAAGTCTGAAACTATTTATTTCTTTCTTGTACTGATATCCATTTATTAGCTTATTTTAAAATATTTATTTGAGAGTTAAACAAAATAACATTTATTTCTATCTCAAGAAGTTCTCTCTGTGAATAGTAAGTTGACTGCTGAGTAACTGTCCTTCGTGCCAGGAGAAGAATGTGCTTTGGGTTTTCATCTTTCCTCCCATATGAAGACAGGATTCCTGGCAGTAAAATAGACACTAGGGAGTCTGGGGTTGTCATCTAAGTGGCCAGTCACTTATGGTCACCTCCACTGGCCAGTATTGGCTACTAGCTCTGTGCATCTCAGGCAGTGGAGGAAGAGTATTCCTCATGTTGGTCCACAGACACAGAGAAACTTTTTTGAGTCACATTAAATGTTTTCAGAAGTTGTAGTGTTCTCTTCTTTCTGGCAGGGTGTGGGTATCCTTGTCATTCACCAGGCATGTGTTTCCTAAGACCTCCTGTGGGCAGGGTGTTGGGTGGGCACCGGAGTCCCAGGGAGCAGTCCTTCTCACCTGCTTTAGGAAGTCCATGGTCCAGGTGTGGTGAACCAGTGCAGATTCGGCAATTAGAACTCTTAACTTTCTTTCTTTCTTTTTTTAACCAAAAACAGAATTAACAGGATCCTTTCTCCCTTGTCTCCTAAAGATTAGTCTACATTTTATTTGTAATTAAGTAGTGAGTGACTGGCATCTAGCAGATACTCAGAAATACTGCTGGCAGGTAGGTAAGAGCTCTTCTCATGTAAAGTGTGACCAAATAATCTAATGCTGACCAAAAGTCTACCTATCTACAATAGGTAATTATATAATCAGTGCCATTTTTAGCCTTTAAATATAAGATATACTTTACAATTGTGTTTTCTTGGCCTGGACAATTAAAAAAAAATCCATGTCTCTGGTGAACAGCTTGACTTTTCTGCAGTTGTGTTTATACTGGCCCTGGTTCCAGGGTCTGGAGAGCACAGAGCTCCAATCCTGACCCTGGTAACCCCACTTCAACTTGCTCTGAGGCAACCAAACTGTCCTATGCACATCTAGTCTTCTGGGTCTAAATTTCATCAAGCACATCAGAAATGCTGACACAGTGATTACTCTTTGACTTTTGATTGGTGACTCTAAAATAATATCTGAAGGTTCAGAGAGGTGGCCCAAAGTGGCAGAAAGTTCATGGGGTTTGAGACCAATACCTGGGTAGAAACCTTGTGCTTTCCCCATTTTGGAGAATTCACTTCACTTTTCTCTAAACTTTATTGTCTATAAAAGATAATAATACATACCTCATAGTAGTATCGCAAGTATTTAGTGAGATAACAAAGGGTATATTTACACATTCAGTATGCTTTTGAACTGTGGTGTTGGAGAAGACGCTTGAGAGTCCCTTGGACTGCAAGGAGATCCAACCAGTCCATTCTGAAGGAGATCAGCCCTGGGATTTCTTTGGAAGGAATGATGCTACAGCTGAAACTCCAGTACTTTGGCCACCTCATGCGAAGAGTTGACTCATTGGAAAAGAGTCTGATGCTGAGAGGGATTGGGGGCAGGAGGAGAAGGGGACAACAGAGGATGAGATGGCTGGATGGCATCACGGACTCGATGATTGTGAATTTGAGTGAACTCCGGGAGATGGTGATCGACAGGGAGGCCTGGCGTGCTGCAATTCATGGGTTGCAAAGAGTTGGACACGACTGAGTGACTGAACTGAACTGAACTGAAAGGGCAGCTATTGTTACTGAATGAAAGCTGTTGTGTCTTATGAAACAATTGCCTTAAATGATATAACATTTGGTCTGAAGCATAATTTTAGACTGACTCTAAATTCCTTGAAATGTTGTATTATTGGTACATTTTTCATGTGAATATTGGTATTTCACTTGCTATTTGCTGCAGAGGAAGCTAATATCAGCCATGGTTTAATTTAGTAACAGTTTTTATTCTCTCAAAACTATCTTCTGAATTTCAGAAAACCTCTATTAGTCTGTATACCTTAATTAAAGCACGTCTTAAAAAGAACTTTTTTTTTTCTTGAGGAAACAAAGTCTGTTTGGTTTTAAATCACCCACAATCTCACAATACAGAAGTAAATAATCATTTCTATCACTTTGGAATATTTTCTTCTGATGTTTCTTGTTTCATAAATTCTTGTACATCATTGATATAATGGCTTCATGTCACGACACAAATATTTTCTGTTGTCTTAGTCTGGGTTCCCTGAAATTAAATTCTATGAATTAAAAAAATGCAGTAGGTTATTTGGGAGGTGGTCCCAGAAAACACAGTTGATGGGGGAGTAAGATAGGAAAGTGGAGGCAGCAAAGTGGAAGAAGGCTGCAAAATTATATTATCAAGCAAGTTGCCAGGATGCATTACTGGAATATAGTTCTGCTGGGAAAGTTTAGGAGACAAGCTTCAAGGTTAGCTTCCTGAGTGAGAGAGTTGGGGTACTTATCCACCAGCTCCTGTCTGTCTGTTGACTGAAGGCTGCCAGGGGAGGAGAGCAGAGGAAGACATTCAGTGCCCCAGCACTCCCTAGCTGCCTGTGCTTTAGCAGAGCTGGCTCTGGTGGCAGACAAAGCCCTCAGGCAGAGTTGCAGGAAGTCAGGCTAGTGTGACATGGAAGGAACCAGGGTTTATGGGCAGACACTGACAACATCAACTCACCTGTGTTATTAAAAGCTGACTGTAGAAGAGTCCCCAGTGTGGATGAGTACCTCCTCAAGATGTACGCTTCTGCAGTAACTTCTTTCCTATTTTCTGTTCCTATAGCAAAATTTCTCACAGGAGTTATGTACAACCACTGTCTCCACATCGTCACGCACTGTTCTCTGCTCAACATGGTTTATAAGGCTTATCTCTCTCTTTCTTTAAAACACTACTTTTATTAATTTGCCACAAATGTCCATTTTGCCGAAAACACTTGTTACGCTTGTCATCAGCCAGCCTCTCAGAAGCATAGATTCCAGGTCTTCCTTCTAGAAACACTGTCTTCACTTCTGTGACTGCACAGTTCTCCCGCCTCAGTCTCCCGGGGGTGGGTTTTCTACCTGCCAATGGTGGAGGGCCTCAGGACTGAGTCTGTCGTGTTTCCCTCCCTCTCTCACTCTTGTGGTTTGTTTATATGTGTCCTGTACTCATAATTAAAATTCTTAAGTATAGGAAAATGTCAACATTTTGTAATCTGTTTGGAATAGATATACATTTTAAAAATAAAATTCGTGGATACCTTTTGCATTCTTCAAATATTTCATATTAAGAAAAGGGAAAGTTTTACTAATGAGTTAGGAACACTGATAAAGCCATTAGGAAACCAAAGTACCTTCTGAAAACATTCACGTCTGCAGCTCTCATTCTCTAGGCAACTTCAGTCTCAAAGAGGAGAACTGAGAACAGGAGGCATCCAAGTTGCCAAAATCATGGGTCCAAACTCATTATTTTTATTCCTAACATAGACCCTCAGATCTTTACTTAAAGCCTATTAAAGCTTAACTTTACAAGGTGTGTTAAAACTAGTACAAAGTAAAATATTGTCAGAAGAGCAAAGACAAGAAAAATATGTAAAAAAAAGACATGAAAGTTTTAAAAGATAAATGGTTTCTATTAAATGTATATAAGTAAATCCATAAAGTATTATACCTCTGTTTCATGGGACCCTGAGAGTATTGTTCCAAATGGCTCAATACTATATGATGGTAATAATACCAAATAATCAATAACAATTGTCATCGTATATGTCAACAATAATGATTGTTCCACATACTCTAAGAATGGGGGTGCATCGGTAACACATTTTAGAAAAAAGCCCATTAAAGACAAGTCAACATTATTTTTTAACATTGAAACATAACAGACACTATTTCTGTTGTCCACATTATAATGAAATCCTTTATGCAAAAGTGTCTTTAAGGATGGAAACTGCAGACACAGTACAGGTTGTAAGCTCTGTGCGCATAGGAAATATACATTCATTTAGATGCAATTGGCTACTTTTATGCCCACAGTTTCCCTGAGACTGCAGTTGCAAGTAGACTGTCTAAAGGGAATGAAGGGAAATCTCTTCTTAGAAAACAAAAAAGAGTTCTAATGTTCTTTATTTTCAGAAAGAGTACTTCCAGCTTTTAAAGCGCTGAATGTTAAATAATGCACTTATGCATATGCAAAACACATTAAATGTTAATAGCAAGCAATGCAAATGAATTTTATAAATGTATTTCTTACCTCAAATATTTCTTACCTTATTCTGTTTCTGAATGAGGTATTTCTAACCTTATTTCTGTTTCACTTAGTTTGACAGAAGTCACATTAAAAATATTTTGATGAAGGGGAAATGGCCCACTGAAGGCTATTTGAAAGGGATGGAAAGGATTTTATTATGATAAGTTTGGTAGTGCTTTATAAATTACTTCTTAAAAATTTACAAGAGAAAGGTTAAGTTTGGCCCTCTGCTTTTCTTGATTGTGTTGAAGAAAGCTGTGTCTCTATTATATGGTGTATAAACCTGTGAAATTCTCTAAGGGGTCAATGGGGGATATTTTGTTAATATAGACCCTCAGTCTATAACTTAAAAATAAAACCTGTCCCCATTTCCTGTTTTATAACATTCCACATTTTGGGTATATAAAATTCACTGATATGTTACCAGAATTTCATAGATGTTTTCTCCCTTTTTCTTCTTTTCTTACTCTTTGTCTTTTGAAGGGCATGTACAGAGATTTGCCCTAACTCATATCCCCATGCTCCACATCCGCCAGTTATCAGCATCCCCACCAGAGTGATATGTTGGCAACATCTAATGCATCTGCCCTGACACATATGTCCACCAAGCCCCATGGTTTACCTTAGGGTTCACTCTTGGTCTTGTACATTCTATGAGGTTGGACAAATGTACAATGACGTTTCCATCATTTTGGTATCATGCATAGTATTTTCTTTCTCCTTAAAAATCCTCTGTGCTCTGCCTAGTCATCCCTCACCCTGTCCGCCACCTGCTAGCAACTACTGATGTTTTCATTGTCTTCACGGCTTTGCCTGTGTGATGATAGAATGTAGTGAAACTCACACACTATGTAGCCTTCTCAGACTGGCTTCTTTCTCTTAGTGATAAGCGTTTAAGTTTCTTGCATGTGGTGTCCTAACTTGGTAGCTCATTACTTTTTAGTGCTGAATAATATTCCATATTTGGATGGACCAATTTATTTCTCCATTCATTTACTGAAGATCACTTGGTGAATTCCAAATATTGTGAAATATGATTAAATGTTAGAGAATGAAATGGCAACCCATTCCATTATCCTTGCCTTAAACATCCCATGGACAGAGGAGGCTGGTAGTTTGAAGTTCATGGAGTCACAAAAGAGCTGGACACGACTTACTAAGGAACAACAATAATAACTTATTTAAGTGTACTATAGGTATTCGATTAACTAAAAAGAAACTATTTCTTTCCCTTCAAAATTTAACATATAATCAACAGACTTACTTCCCACAAGCATCCAAACTAGGCTAAACAGGAACCTCCTTTCTTCTACTTCCATGCTCTGTCCATCTTGTGTTAATCGCATGGTCAGTAATATCATCATGTTAATTTTATCCATTTGCTACTCATTTATTTTAAGGAAACCAGGAAAATGTATTAAAACACCCAAATGAATCTACCAATAAGTGCCGTTGTAAGCAGAGATGGCTGTTTTCTGGAAACTGACCAAGTAGACTGATGGGCAGAGATGGGTGGCAATGCTTTATAGCTGAAGGATAAAATTCTAAATGTGAGATAAGAAAAGTGGTTTTAGGATAGCAGAGTAACGGTTACAGTCCTGTAGGACATACAGCAGTGTGGTAGAAATAGCCTCCCTGGCTATTTTGATTAACAAGTGAAGACCTAAGTTTCAGGGCTGCTGAAAAGTGCTAAGTGATATGTGCATATACACACATCATTGTTGGTGAGAGGGGTGCGAACTTTTGGTTCAGAATTTGGTATGAATCTAGAGAGAGTGGCATCTCTTGTGGGGTACAAGCAAGCTATACTACCTTGTTGGATTCTGAACTGTGTACGGATACATAACATGGGGTTAAATGTGTCGTTACAGAACAGCTCCTTTAAAGAGGTGGCACCTCAGGCTTTCTGACTGAAACTGTCATCTTTGGGCCAAAGGCCCTCCGCCCTTTCCCACTTGCTTCTTATCTAGAGTTACCATACTACCTTCTGTCCACAGAGCTATGAAGTGAACCCTGTGTCTAACTTTAAATTTTATAATAACCATGTTAAAAAGGAAAAAGGAACTAGTGGGGTTTCTATTAGGAAGATGTTTTTAAACCTTTGTGTCCAAATAATATTACTTAAGCACGTAATCAAATATAAAGTATTATTAGTGAGACCAACAAGTATTTTATACTGTCTTTGAAATCCACTGTGTCCTTTACACATACAAGACATCTCATTTGGACCCGAATGCATTTCAGGTTTCAAAACCCACATGTGGATCACGCTACTATAAAAGCTGAGCCATAAAGAATGCTGAGCACCAAAGAACTGATGCTTTCCAAGTGCGGTGCTGGAGAAGTCTCTTGACAGTCTGCAGGACTGCAAGGTCAGAATAGTCAATCCTAAGATTTTCAACCCTTTATATTCACTGGAAAGACTGATGCTGAAGCTGAAGATCTGATACCTTGGCCACCTGATCGAAGAGCCAACTCACAGGAAAAGACCCTGATGCTGGGAAAGATTGAGGGCAGGAGGAGAAGGTGGTGACAGAGGATGAAATGGTTGGATGACGTCACTGCTCAGTAGATATGAGTTTGAGCAAACTGCAGCAGCTAGTGAAGGATAGGAAAGCCTGGGGTGCTGCAATCCATGGGGTCACAAGGAGTCAAACAGGACTTAGCCACTGAACAACAATAGCACCAAATGTAAATAAGTAAATCCATAAATCTTATACCCGTGCTACATTAGGCTGTTAGAATATTATTCAAAATGTCACAATATATTATGATGGTAAGGATACCAAATAATCAATAATGTTTGTCATGCTCTGCAAACTCTAAGAATGGAGGTACATTGGTAACACATTTTAGAAAAAGCCAAGCAAAAAAGTCAATAACTTTTGTGTTAATATTAAGACATGATGGACTTCATTTCTGTTGTCCACATTATAATGAAACCCTTTGGACAAAGCATGAGTGACTCCAAGGATGGGAATTGCAGACCCAGTACACGCTGTCAGCTCGTTGAAGGTAGGACACATACATTTCATTTAGATGCAATTTGCTACTTTTGTACCTACAGCTTCCCTGAGACTGCAGTTGCAAGTGGACTGTCTAAGCAGAATGAGGGGTAGTCTGTTTTTGGAGAACAAAAAGAATCCTAAATTTCTTTATGTAGAGAAAGAGTGCTTCAGCTTTTAAAGGCCTGAGTGTTCTATAAGACATCTATGCATATCCAAAACAGAGACTAAATATAATTAGTCAAGAACTGCTGGTGAACTGAAAACCAAACTTTGTTTGTTCATTAACTTTTGGCCGCAGTGGGCCTTTGTTGCTTTGTGCTGGCTCTTTTCTGCTTGCGGGGATCGGGGACTACTCTTTGTTGCCTTGTGTAGGCTTCTCATTGCAGGGGCTTGTTGCTTTTCTTGCTGGGTAGCACAGGCTGTAGGTGTGCGGACTTCAGCTGTTGCACTACCCAGGCTCAGCAGTGGTGGCTCACGAGCTCAAGAGTGAGGGCTCAGTGGTTGTTGCGGTGCAGGGACTTAGTTGCTTGTCGGCATGTACAATTTTCCCAGTCCGGGTATCAAACCTGTGTCCTCTGCACTGGCAAGCAGATTTCTGTCCACCGTGCCACCAGGGAAATGTGCAAATTAATCTTCTAAGTGTATTTCTTAGCTCAACTTCTGTTTCTCCTAGCGCAATGGAAGTCACATTTAATAAACCCAGAAATAGAGTTTGATGAAGGAGAAATGGCCCACAGAGGATGATTTGCAAGGGGTGGAAAGGAGATTATGAGGATAATTTTGGTAGTGTTTTATAAATTCTTTTTAAAAATTGACAAGAGCAAGGTTAAGTTTGGCCCTCTAGTTTTCTTGATTGTGTTGAAGAAAGCTGTGGCTCTAATCAGATCTTGTATAAGCCCATGAAATTCTCTAAGGGGTGGACGGGGGATATTCTGTTAATATAGACCCTCGGTCTATGACTTTAAAAAATTTATTCTCCATATCCTATAATGTAACACTTCACATTTTGGGTATATAAACTTCACCAATATATTACCAGCATTTCATAGACCGTTTTTCGCTTTTCCTTCTTTTGTGTGTTCTTTTCTTTGAGGGGCTGTGCAGAGTTTTCCCCTAATCCATGTCTCCACACAGCACAGCCACCGATTACCAGCGTCCCCCACCAGAGTGAGAGATCGGCTACATCTGAAGCTACACTGACTCGTCAATGTTGCCCAGACACTGTGGTTTACATTAGGGTTCTCTCTTGGTGTTGTGCATTCTATGAGGCTGGACAAATGTGCAATGCCATTACCATAATTTTGATATTATACAGAACATTTTCTTTGTCCCAGAAGAAGAAGGATCCTCTGTTTTCCACGTATTCATCTCTCAGCCCCACCACCACCTGCTGGCAACTATGGATTTCCCCATTGTCTCCACAGTTTTGCCTACTGACGATGTCATATGGATAGAATTACATACACCACGTGGCTGTACCTAATGGGCTTCCTTCACTTGGTAAAGCATTTAAGTTTCTTCCTTGCCGGGGTCCAGCCCTGGTGGATCCAGGGTGATTCGAAGGTGGGGACGGAGTCGGCGTCCTAGAAAAAACTATCTAATTACAGATAGAGAGGGACTAGGAATTTAGCAGAGAAAAAGAGGCTGAATAACTTGGTTAACACAGGGTACAAATCACCACCTACGTAGGCCGCAGGCGTCTTCCCATTCTCCCGAAGGAGAGGAGGCACTGAGGACCCCCTGGTCCGATCTTAAAAGCCCAGGCAAAATTAGTAGGCTTGGTGGGTCCTATGCACCAGATGGGAATTCAGCCAGAAGATAGTAGGAGAGAGAGAAAGGGGCTGAATAACTTGGTTTATGTGGGGTACCAATAAAATTCCGGACAAGGAATTTGCACCATCTGCATGGAGGGCACCCACGCTCCAGATGGGAATTCAGCCAGAAAATTGGGGAGCAAGAATGAATGACATGGGGGAGTCAGTCTTTCCAGGAATTGACCCCATTTCTTTATTTTCCCATTTTCTTATATACCTTTTGTTATATATATGGATGAATACAGAGTCATGTGGGGGTCAGCAGTTCTGACCTTTATCAAAATCAGGTGCTTTACATTAAAAAAAAAGGTCTTAGGGGTTTTACGTCATCTTCAAACCATTTCTGCCTGCTGACATTTACAACCCTTTCTTTCTGATAACCAAAAACTTATTTTTTCCAAGTGTGTTTTTTCTTAAACCAGGCACCACCCTCCAAATAAAGTTGCATTCCTATAGGGTGAGGGTGTAGTGAGTTACAATCAAGAAAGGAATTTATTTAACCCAAGGTTAACATGATTAATCTTAAAGGTTAATGCTTATTTCTCTTATATGCTTAAAGGTTAATACGTATTTCTCCCATTTGCTAGTTATATTTATTATAAGGGCATGGAATATGGAGATTTAGCAGCAAACATCAGCCCAACAAATGAAAATCCTTTCACCAATGTTCCTCTTAAGATCTACTTAGTCTTAAGATAGTGGTAAAGTTACATTTTTACATAGCAAGGACACAGTGATTTATAATAAAGTACAGTGATCTATTACAAAAGAGAAAATTTATTAACTCAAAAAGTCTAATATTGCTAACATCAAAAACTACTATATTTCCTTTTCTATATTCCAAATACATTGATTAATATATTCCCAGGTACCTAAGGATATGGAGGCCTGGCGGCAATCATTGACTCAACAACAAGAGAAAGCCCTATGTTAATTAAGACTCTCAAAATACTCCAAAACTCTCTGTGCTGTTTATGGTTGAGAGGTAGTAAACAATCAGAGAGGCTTAACCTGAGACGCCCTTGTCCCACCTAGGGCAGGGAATTAGCAGCAATTGACACAACAAATGAAAAAACCCTTTATCAATATAATTCCCAACCAACCCACTATACTAATAATTTCTAACTTCCCACAAGAATTTGTCTTTAGTAAGTCAAAAACATTTCGTGCCTCTCATGGTTGGAGGGCTGTTGTGGCTGGAGGAACCTATACAGGCAGGCTAGACAACCTTCAGAGGAGTCCCGTAAGTTGAAACACTCTAGTCATGCCCAGGAATTTTTACTGCCTTGGAGCTGCACGTTTACTCCTTCTCCGAGAGAAAGGGTTATGGGGGAGAGCCCCCATAGGTGAGAGTACAAGGCAGACTCTGGTTTTGGGGTTAGATGCTCAGGAGCAGGGGAATTTCCTGAGGCTTGGTCACGCCTTTGCGTATGCTGAAGCCCCCTTCCTCATGACCTTTGCCATTGGCAGAGTTCCTCACGCTGGCCCCCAACATCTCCTGTTGGTTTTCTGACTTCACAGCTTGTTTCTTTTACTGTGGAATAATAGTCCATATCTGGACTATTTCTCTGTTTATTTACTGGCTATCATCTTGGTCACTTCCAAATTTTGTCAAATATGATTAAGTGTGCTATCGGCAGTCCATGGATTTAAAAAAAAAAACCAGAAATAAACTGTTTCTTTCCCTTCAAAGTTAAGCATATAATCAACAGACTTACTTCTCATGAACATCCAAACCAGACTGAACAGGCACCTCCTTTCTTCTACTTCATGCTCTGTCCATCTTGTGTTAATTGCATCATTGGTAATATCATCCCATAAATTTTATCCATCCTGTATTCATTTATTTTAAGGAAACCAGGTAAATGTATTAAAACACCCAAATGAATCTACCAAGAAGTGCCATTACAAGCAGATATGGCTGTTTTCTGGAAACTGACTAGGTAGACTGATGGGCAGAGATGGGTGGCAATGCTTGATAGCTGAAGGATGAAATCCTAAATGTGAAAAAAGAAAAGTGGTTTTAGGATAGCAGAGTAATGGTTACAGTCCTGTAAGACACACAGAGGTGTGGTAGAAATAGCCTCCTTGGCTGTTTTGATTAGCAAGTGAAGACCTAAGTTTCATGACTGCTGAAAAATGCTAAGTGATATGTGCATATACACACTTCATTGTTGGTGAGAGGGGTGCAAACTTTTGGTCCAGAATTTGTATGAATTTAGAGAGAGTGGCATCTCTTGTGGGATACAAGCAAGCTATACTACCTTGTTGGCTTCTGAACTGTGTATGGATACATAGAATGTGAAAGTGAAGTCGCTCAGTCGTGTCCGACTCTTTGCGACCCTGTGGACTGTAGCCCACCAGGCTCCTCCGTCCATGGAATTCTCCAGGCAAGAATCCTGGAGTGGATTTCCTTCTTCAGGGGATCTTCCCGACCCAGGGATCGAACCCAGGTCTCCCACATTTCAAACAGACGCTTTAACCTCTGAGCCAACAGGGAAGCCCAAACATGGGGTCAAATGTATCATTACAGAACAGCTCCTTTGATGAAGTTTGACCTGAGACTTTCTGACTAGAACTGCTCTGTTGGGACCTAAGGCCAGTTATTCTTCCCAGTGCTTCTTAGCTAATGTTGGTACCGTGGTTTTGTTGTTAGAATCTTAATATATACATCAGTTCAGTTCAGTTCAGTTGCTCAGTCGTGTCTGACTCTTTGCGACCCCATGAATCGCAGCATGCCAGGCCTCCCTGTCCATCACCAACACCCAGAGTTCACTCAGACTCACGTCCATCGAGTCAGTGATGCCATCCAGCCACCTCATCCTCTGTCGTCCCCTTCTCCTCCTGCCCCCAATCCTCCCCAGCATCAGAGTCTTTTCCAATGAGTCAACTCTTCCCATGAGGTGGCCAAAGTACTGGAGTTTCAGCTTTAGCATCATTCCTTCCAAAGAAATTCCAGGGCTGATCTCCTTTAGAATGGACTGGTTGGATCTCCTTGCAGTCCAAGGGACTCTCAAGAGTCTTCTCCAACACCACAGTTCAAAAGCATCAATTCTTCGGTGCTCAGCCTTCTTCACAGTCCAACTCTCACATCCATACATGACCACAGGAAAAACCATAGCCTTGAGTAGACGGACCTTTGTTGGCAAAGTAATGTCTCTGCTTTTAATATGCTATCAGGGTTGGTCATAACTTTCCTTCAAAGGAGTAAGTGTATTTTAATTTCATGGCTGCAATCACCATCTGCAGTGATTTTGGGGCCCCCAAATAAAGTCTGACACTGTTTCCACTGTTTCCCCATCTATTTCCCATGAAGTGATGGGATCAGATGCCATAGAATTATATAGTTAGAATTTTACAGTGAAAAATAAATTGAACCACATTTGAAATTAAAAAAAAATTTAGTATCTATATTCAAACACACAAAAACAAAATTTAAACTTAGTGTTTAAATCAACATGTGCAAAATTATATTATTTTCCATGTATTCAATGTAAGCATCACTGAGATCAGGAAATGTATACTGTCTTCAAAAGCTCTTTGTGGTTACCATTATTGCATATCTCAGTTTTCAGTATACATACTTCAGGTGGTCAGCATCCTATTGTGAACAGTGCTTCTGTGTTCAATAAAGCAGAATTTTATTGTATGAACTGGATATGGAACAGCAGACTGGTTCCAAATAGGAAAAGGAGTACGTCAATGCTGTATATTGTCACCCTGCTTATTTAACTTATATGCAGAGTACATCATGAGAAATGCTGGACGGGAAGAAACACAAGCTGGAATCAAGATTGCCAGGAGAAATATCAATAACCTCAGATATGCAGATGACACCACCCTTATGGCAGAAAGTGAAGAGGAACTAAAAGCCTCTTGATGAAAGTGAAGGAGGAGAGTGAAAAAGTTGGCTTAAAGCTCAACATTCAGAAAAAGAAGATCATAGCATCTGGTCTCATCACTTCATGGGAAATAGATGGGGAAACAGTGGAAACTGTGTCAGACTTTATTTTGGGGGCTCCAAAATCACTGCAGATGGTGACTCCGGGAGTTGGTGATGGACAGGGAGGCCTGGCGTGCTGTGGTTGATGGGGTCACAAAGAGTCAGACACGACTGAGCAACTGAACTGAACTGAAACTCATTCAATAAATTTATGAAATATAAATTATATTATTGTATATCAATTTGTAAGTTTTTAAAATGTAAATTATTATATTATTGTTAGGATTTTTATGAGTGCATGCAAAAGACCATATTCTTCAGCTCTTAGAAGGACATTTCTGTTAGGTGTCTTAATTAGGCCTCCCATAAACTCTGAGATAGGATCTGAGTGAATGTAGTTAATTTAGAAGTGATCCCAGGAAACATTTATAGGAAGTGGAGAAGTGAGACAGAGAATGATATTAAATCAATAAAAAGTGTGTATAATATCATATAAGAAATGAATTGCCAGTCCAGATTCGATGCAGGATACAGGATGCTTGGGGCTGGTGCACTGGGATGACCCAGAGGGATGGTACGGGGAGGGGGTGGGAGGGGGGTTCAGGATGGGGAATACATGTACACCCATGGCAGATTCATGTTGATGTATGGCAAAACCAATACAATAATGTAAAGTGAAAAAAAAATAAATTCAATAAAAAAAGTGTATTAACAAGGAATTTACTGTTTGGGTTACTGGACTCCTTCCTCTGGGGTCACCCTGGGAGACAGAATTGTTCCAGCTGACAGGCAAAGGCACTGGGGTGTTTATCTACCCACTTCCCATCCATCATTGTTTGAGGGCTGAATCCAGGGGTTTTGGCTTGTCTTGCATATATCTCCAGTGTGCTCCCACAGGCAGAAAAAGGCCCTTTAGTAGAGAGCTGCAGGTAAGCAGTGAGTTGCCTGAATTTTGAATGAATGTCAGAGGACATGAGCTGGGAAGTGACAGTTTCTGTTCCAGCTTCTTCTGCTCCAGGTCACAGCAGCCAACGAGGGATCCCCTTAGCCTCAGGAGCCCCAGAGGCTTGGTGCCACCAAGACTCTCTGTTACACCACTTGTCCTGTTCACTTATATATCCCTTGCTCCTGGAACAGTTGTTGGCACACAGTAGGTGTTTAATAAACAGCCATGACTGTATGACTTTCCCTTGAATACCTGCTTTATTCTCTCAGGCATCTCCACATAAATGGGGCGCAGGGCTACCAGGATTGTTTTGTCATATCCTTATAACTCCCTCATTAGAAATGAAAGAGAGGCCTTTCCCTTTCTAACTTCAGGAAAAGAAACAAAGATTCTCAAGGAGGAAAGCAAGTTAGTGTGGTGTAGGCCACGAATTTATTTCTGTGCCAAACCCTTTGGACAAGAACATGGTGTATTATGATTGGCTATATTTGATTTGAGGGCTGACTCCTGAGCTTACAGAGGCAAATAGATTGATAGAAGTTGCAGTAACAAAGGAATTGTTACCATATTCAGAACTGTGGCTATTCACTGGAGTATATTCAAATTCTGAATGTCATCTCTCCTATGTGCCTTGGTAGAAAAATGCTTGAGGACCAGCACTGTCTTAACTGAAACATTTTATTAATAGTACCACTCTTATACCTGGGCTTTCTAGGTGGCTTGGTGGTAGAGTCTGCTTGCCAATGTAGGAGACTTAGGAGACAAGGCTTCAGTCCCTGGGTTGGGAAGATCTCCTGGAGAAGGAAATGGCAACCCACTCCAGTATTCTTGCCTGGGAAAATCCCATGGACAGAGGAGCCTGGTGGGCTACAGTCCATGTAGTTGCAAAGAGTTGGACATGACTATAAACCTACTTTAGTTTTAACATGCTTTTTGATTTTTTGACAGGATCTTTTAGACCATTTAATAATTAATAGATTGCACAGATACAAATTTGTATCATGTGTCCCTGAAGTTTGTTTGGCAAGGAATTATCAAGTCCAACAACATTGAATCTCTCCTTAGAAGTTGTCTCATCATCCTCAGTAGAGTCAGTGTTTGCCTTCACTAACTCAGCATAATGTTTTCAGTGTTCATCCCTGTTGTAGCATACATCAGGATGTCTATCTTGCCAAATAATATTCCATTGCATGTAATATCACATTTTACTTATCCACTCATCAGTTGATGTACACATGGTTCTGCACACCTCTAGTATACTTTTGGACTCTTTTTGAATAATGCTACTATGACTTTGTGTCAAGATTTTTGTATAGACATACGTTTTCATTTACCTTGGGTAGAAAACTAGGAGTAGTGTTCCTAGGTTATATGGTACCTTTGTGGCTATACTATTTTACATTTCTGCCAGTGATGTATGAGGGTTCCAGTTTCTCTATATCCTTTCCACTTTCTCTTGTCTTTTTAGTTATAGTACTGAACCATTTAAGATCAGTTGTTCAGTTGCTCAGTCATGTCCGACTCTTTGCGACTCCATGGACTGCATCACCCCAGGCTTCCCTGTCTTTTACCATCTCCCAGAGCAGAAAGTGAAGAAGAACTAAAAAGCCTCTTGATGAAAGTGAAAGAGGAGAGTGAAAAAGTTGGCTTAAAGCTCAGCATTCATAAAACGAAGATCATGGCATCCAGTCCCATCATATCATGGGAAATAGATGGGGAAACAGTGGAAACAGTGTCAGACTTTATTTTGGGGGCTCCAAAATCACCACAGACGGTGACTGCAGCCATGAAATTAAAAGATGCTTACTCTTTGGAAAAAAAGTTATACCAACCTAGATAGCATATTCAAAAATAGAGACATTACTTTGCCGACTAAGGTCCTTCTAGTCAAGGCTATGGTTTTTCCAGTAGTCATGTATGGATGTGAGAGTTGGACTGTGAAGAAGGCTGAGCACCAAAGAATTGATGCTTTTGAGCTGTGGTGTTGGAGAAGACTCTTGAGAGTCCCTTGGACTGCAAAGAGATCTAACCAGTCCATTCTGAAGGAGATCAGCCCTGGGAGTTCTTTAGAAGGAATGATGCTAAAGCTGAAACTCCAGTTCTTTGGCCACCTCATGCGAAGTGTTGACTCATTGGAAAAGACTCTGATGCTGGGAGGGATTGGGGGCAGGAAGAGAAGAGGACGACAGAGGATGAGATGGCTGGATGGCATCACTGACTCTTGATGGACGTGAGTCTGAGTGAACTCCAGGAGTTGGTGATGGACAGGGAGGCCTGGCATGCTGCAATTCATGGGGTCGCAAAGAGTTGGACATGACTGAGCGACTGAACTAAACTGAGCTGATCTGAGAGCTTGCTCCAACTCATAACCATTGAGTTGGTCCATTAACATCAGTAAGCAATTGCAGATAGAGGCCTTATGACATTGTCCCCATGTTTACAAGCCTGTGCCTGACCTAGTGGTCATGTACCTAGAAGGCCTTCATTTGTTCAATGAATTAAAAAAACAAACACATTTTTCTTGTATATTGCCTTAAAACCTAACGTTTTTTACAAAGTGTATTCACAGTTTCTGAGGCTTACAATAACCCTTTAGGAAGTAGGAGACATACGGGTCTCTCATTTTAGACCTGAGAAATTTAGATAACAAGCAAAACATCAATATCTCTGGTCCCTGGCTTCATATACAGTCTTTTTTGTATAATTCAACACTGGTTCTCAATATCTCTACTAAAAAGCATATTAGTTAATGTTCAGAAAATATGCTAAGTTTCAAAATATCTTAATTTAAAAAAAGACAAGAGAATGGACTGAGTGTATTTAGCAGTTTGGAGATGACTAATTAGGATCCTGAGATAGTAGTGGGGACTGGAGACAACAGTCTGGGGCAGTCTGACAAGGGAAGTCACTAAACTTCCATCTTCAGCAAGAAATTTCTTCATCTTTGAAGTAGAACTAGGGCTGGAAAATGTAGCAATGTCAAAGAGACCATCAAAGAGAAGTGTAAATCAGATGTGAGGACTGACTATAAATGTTGTAGATTGTGTTATCTGAGAAAAACTAGCATCAGAAAGCAGGTAACTGAAAAATTACAAATTTTAGCTCTCATTGTCTTCCTTTTTGTAACAGAAAATTTCAAACATGCATGAAATATTAAGAAAATAGTATAGTAAACCCCTACCATGCCCATTACTTTATTATTATTATTTTTAGAAGTTTATTTTTTATTTTCAATTTTTAAATTTTATTTTTACTTTATTCTGCGTTACAATACTGTATTGGTTTTGCCATACATTGACATGAATCAGCCACAGGTGTACACGAGCTCCCAATCCTGAAACCCCCTCCCACCTCCCACCCCATATCATCTCTCTGGATCATCCCCATGCTCCGGCCCCAAGCATCCTGTATCCTGTATCGAACATAGACTGGCGATTCGTATCTTACCTGATAGTATACATGTTTCAATGCCATTCTCCCAAATCATCCCACCCTCTCCCTTTCCCTCAGAGGCCAAAAGTCCATTCTATACCTCTGTGTCTCTTTTGTTGTCTCACATACAGGGTCATCATTACTATCTTTCTAAATTCCATATATGTGTGTTAGTATACTGTATTGGTGTTTTTCTTTCTGGATCATCCCCCCCCCAAAAAAAAAAAATTTGATCATAAAAGTAGTAATGGTATATCTGGTGCTTTCTCTGTCGTTGTGGACTGTGTGGGGTCGCTACCAAGGCAGTTCCCTCTGTTTGACTTCCTCTGTTTGCTGGTCCCTTCTGTGTCTGATTTCCGTCTTGACACAGGGAGGGTGGTGGTGGACTCTGCACTGGGCTTGCCCCTTCTCGCTCTGCGGGATAACCGTGTGGGGCCTGCCCTATGCTTCATGCACTTCCCGGTCTAAGCCGCTCAGGTTTGGCGCTCAGGAAGCCCTCTGAGGCTTGGATTTGGTTGAACCGGGGCTTTGTTCCCTTCCCAGGTCCGAGTGGCTAGGGAGTTTGGCGCACGCTATTGCAGCGACTTCTGGGCTTTCCGGGTCGCTCAATTTTCTGGGAGCTCTGCGGGGCTCTTTCTCAGGCAGATGATGACTGTTCGGAGCCCCCCAGCAGTCTCAATAGCAAAGAAACCTGCTTGCAATTTGGTAGGTAATGTCTCTCTTGAGCTGCGATTGCCCTCTTCCAGCGCTTAAGGCTCTGGCTGCCTGTCACCGGTGGGGGATGGTCTGCAGCCGGCTATTGCCGATCCGTCCTTTGTTCTGTGTGGCGGGCCTGTCAGTGTCTTATGTTCCAGCGTTTCGCGTGTTAGCTATCCCACAGTCTGGTTTGCTAGACCAAGATAGTTTGTTCTAGCCACGCACGGACCCGATTCTGGCCCCGTTATGCCCCGATTCTTGAGAAAAGCCCTGCAGCCTACGTCTCCCACGGCCTAATTCTTAGAAAGCACTGTTGCGGGCGCGCTCCTCCCTGCCCAGCCCGCACTGCTGTCGGATGCAGGCGTTTGCGCTGCTTGTCCGCTGGGGGTTATACTGTTGAATTCGTAATCTGTTGGTTTTAATTATTTATTTATTTATTCTTCCTTCCTGTTATGTTGCCCTCTGTGCTTCCAGGGCTTGCCCCATGCACAGGTGTGAGAATGCTCCCCAATTTTAGGAAACCTCTCTTTTTAAGAGTCTCTTCCTGGGACGGGATTCCTTTCACGAAATGGGGCTCCCTCCCTACCTCCTTTGTCTCTATCTTCCTCCTTTAAAATAATTCCTACCTGGTTTTGAAGCCAATGATCTGCTTTGCTGGATGCCTGATGTCCTCTGCCAGCAGTCAGAAGTTGTTTTGTGGAATTTACTCAGTGTTGAAATGTTCTTTTGATGAAGTAGTGAGGAGAAAGTGTTCTCCCCATCCTATTCCTCCGCCATCTTTTTCGTTCCCTCTGTATTGGTGTTTTTCTTTCTGGCTTACTTCACTCTGTATAATCGGCTCCAGTTTCATCCATCTTATTAGAACTGAGTCAAATTTATTCTTTTCAAGGGCTGAGTAATACTCCATTGTGTATATGTACCACAGCTTTCTTATCCATTCATCTGCTGATGGACATCTAGGTTGTTTCCATGCCCTGGCTATTATAAACAATGCTGCAATGAACATTGGGGTACGTGTGTCTCTTTCAATTCTGGTTTCCTGGGTGTGTATGCCCAGCAGTGGGATTGCTGGGTCATAAGGCAGTTCTATTTGCAATTTTTTTAAGGAATCTACACACTGTTTTCCATAGTGGCTGTACTAGTTTGCATTCCCACCAACAGTGTAAGAGGGTTCCCTTTTCTCCACATCCTTACCAGCATTTATTGCTTGTAGACTTTCGGATCGCAGCCATTCTGACAGGTGTGAAATGGTACCTCATTGTGGTCTTGATTTGCATTTCTCTGATAATGAGTGATGTTGAGCATCTTTTCATGTGTTTGTTAGCCATCCGTATGTCTTCTTTGGAGAAATGCCTATTTAGTCTTTGGCCCATTTTTTGATTGGATCATTTATTTTTCTGGAGTTGAGCTGCATAAGTTGCTTGTATATCTTTGAGATTAGCTGTTTGTCAGTTGCTTCATTTGCTGTTGTTTTCTCCCATTCAGAAGGCTGACTTTTCACCTTGCTTATAGTTTCCTTTGTTATGCAGAAGCTTTTAATTTTAATTAGATCCCATTTGTTTATTTTTGCTTTTATTTCCAGTATACTTGGAGGTGGATCATAGAGGATCCTGCTGTGATGTATGTCGGAGAGTGTTTTTCCTATGTTCTCCTCTAGGAGTTTTATAATTTCTGGTCTTACATTTAGATATTCAATATAGTTCTGGAAGTTTTGGCCACAGCAATCAGAGCAGAAAAAGAAATAAAAGGAATCAAAATTGAAAAAGAAGAAGTAAAACTCTCACTGTCTGCAGATGACGTGATCCTCTACATAAAAATACTAAAGACTCCACCAGAAAACTACTAGAGCTAATCAATGAATATAGTAATGTTGCAGGATATAAAATCAACACTCAGAAATCCCTTGCATTCCTATACACTAATAATGAAAAAGTAGAAAAAGAAGTTAAGGAAACAATTCCATTCACCATTGCAACGAAAAGAATAAAATACTTAGGAATATACCTACCTAAAGAAACTAAAGACCTATATATCGAAAACTATAAAACACTGATGAAAGAAATCAAAGAGGACACTAATAGATGGAGAAATATACCATGTTCATGGGTAGGAAGAATCAATATAGTGAAAATGAGTATACTACCCAAAGCAATCTACAGATTCAATGCAATCCCTATCACACTACCAGCAGTATTTTTCACAGAACTAGAACAAATAATTTCAAGATTTGTATGGAAATACAAAAAACCTCGAATAGCAAAAGCAATCTTGAGAAAGAAGAATGGAACTGGAGGAATCAACTTGCCTGACTTCAGGCTCTACTACAAAGCCACAGTCATTAAGACAGTATGGTACTGGCACAAAGACAGAAATATAGATCAATGGAACAAAATAGAAAGCCTAGAGATAAATCCACACACCTATGGACATCTTATTTTGACAAAGGAGGCAAGAATATACAATGGAGTAAAGACAATCTCTTTAACAAGTGGTGCTGGGAAAACTGGTCAACCACTTGTAAAAGAATGAAACTAGTCTCTTTCTAACACCACACACAAAAATAAACTCAAAATGGATTAAAGATCTAAATGCCCATTACTTTAAAATTATGAACATTTTGCCATTCTTATACATTTGACTTAAGTATTTGAATACATTAAGGCCTTCTTCAAAAGCCATTTTCCTTCCAGCTTTATTCAGGTACAATTAAAAGTCAAAAATTGTATATAGTTAAGTTGTAGTCTGATGACTAGATACATGTATGCATTGTGAAACGTAAGCATACGTCACATTTTACCCATTTTCCCTCTTTTTCTTTTTTATGTTGAGAACACTTAGGATGCACTCTCTTAGAAAATTAAAATCATGCAGTACTGTATTTTTAACTCCTGAACCAGAGATCAAATTGCCAACATCCACTGGATCATAGAAAAAGCAAGAGAGTTCCAGAAAAACATCTATTTCTGCTTTATTGACTATGCCAAAGCCTTTGACTGTGTCAAAATTCTGAAAGAGATGGGAATACCAGACCACCTGACCTGCCTCTTGAGAAACCTATATGCAGGCCAGGGAAGCAACTGGACATGGAAAAACAGACTGGTTCCAAATAGGAAAAGGAGTATGTCAAGGCTGTATATTGTCACCCTGCATGTTTAACTTCTATGCAGAGTACATCATGAGAAACACTGAACTGGAAGAAACATAAAGTGGAATCAAGATTGCTGGGAGAAATATCAATAACCTCAGATATGCAGATGACACCACCCTTATGGCAGAAAGTGAAGAAGAGCTAAAAGCCTCTTGATGAAAGTGAAAGAGGAGAGCGAAAAAGTTGGCTTAAAGCTCAGTATTCAGAAAACGAAAATCATGGTATCTGGTCCCATCACTTCATGGGAAATAGATGGATTTCTATCTATTAAACAGTGTCAGATTTTCTTTTTGGGGATCCAAAATCACTGCAGATGGTGACTGCAAACATTAAATTAAAAGATGCTTACTCCTTGGAAGGAAAGCTATGATCAACCTAGAGAGCATATTCAAAAGCAGAGACATTACTTTGCTGACTAAGGTCTGTCTAGTCAAGGCTATGATTTTTCCTGTGGTCATGTATGGATGTGAGAGTTGGACTGTCAAGAAGGCAGAGTGCTGAAGAATTGATGCTTTTGAACTGTGGTGTTGGAGAAGACTCTTGAGAGTCCCTTGGACTGCAAGGCAATCCAACCAGTCCATTTTAAAGGAGATCAGCCCTGGGATTTCTTTGGAAGGATGATGCTAAAGCTGAAACTCTAGTACTTTGGCCACCTCATGCGAAGAATTATCTCACTGGAAAAGACTCTGATGATGGGAGGGATTGGGGTCAGGAGGAGAAGGGGATGACAGAGGATGAGATGGCTGGCTGGCATCACTGACTGAATGGACATGAGTCTGATTGAACTCCGGGAGTTGGTGATAGACAGGGAGGCCTGGCAGTGCTGCGATTTATGGGGTCGCAAAGAGTCGGACACGACTGAGCGACTGAACTGAACTGAACTGTACATCAGTTCTGTAGAGCTTATTCATTTTTGAATGACTGAAGCTAAAAGCCATTATTAATAACAATGTTTTGGCCAAGGTAGATGGGCAATTATCAAAAAATAATAAAGTGATCTTGTTATAAGCACCACAAACTTTGATCTTTCTTCATTTGGGGTGAAAGTGAAGGCAAGCTGCTGTAGTAAGGCAGGTACACAAATAACTAAAGATTTGAGTGAGAGCCCAAGATCTTATTCTTTCAGTTCTGAAGTCACTCATTTGAACAGCATATTCTAGACACTTTTTACACACACTGTCCATACACCAGTGAGAAAGACCATGCTGGAATCTCACTTGAGTCTAAATTAGGCTTCATCATTCACTTATTTGAAGACCTTGGACAAGTGCCGCCCTTGAGCCTCATTTTTCTTATCTGTGAAGTAGTGATGATACTACTTTCTTGAATAGGGCATTGTTAGAGTTAAAAATGAGGTAAGGCCCCCAGAGAAGCATATGTCCTGTGTACTATAACATGAAGTGAAGTGAAGCTCCTCAGTCGTGTCTGACTCTTTGTGACCCCATAGACTGTAGCCCACCAGGCTCCTCCATCCATGGAATTTTCTAGGCAAGAGTACTGGAGTGGGTTACCATTTCCTTCTCCAGGGGATCTTCCCAACCCCATGATCAAACCTGGATCTTCTGCACTGTGGGCAGATGCTTTACAGTCTGTCACTCTTACTCTGCCAGGCCCCGAGCTCATGATGAAAGAAATCATAAGGCAGCCTCTCTCTCTCCCCATGTTCTCCTTTCCCAACCCAAGAGGGCAGCAAAAACTCACAGAGATCCTCCCACACAATACAGCATGTGATATGCCAAAAGCCTTTCCCAGTAACTGCATGGATTCATCTTCCAAAATCATTTGAGCTTTTCTAACCTTCTGTTACCTTTCCTTAGGTGTTTGTAGTTCAACAAACAAACTGTGTTAAACCTTGCTGTTGTTTGAGGTCAAATGATTGGCCATAAATTGTGTATAACCCATGTTACTAAGCTGGAGGCAAAGTGAGGCCAAACAAACCAAAAAAATAGAATTCAGAGCAGACAAAGATTTATTGTAAGGGTCAAAGCAAGGAATACAGGCAGCTCATGCTCAAAACATCTGAACTCTCTGATGAATTTCAGGGAGGCTCTTTAAAAGCACAGTGAAGGAGAGAGTCCAGGGTGTGTGATCAGCTACTGCTCTATTCTTTAATTGGTTGGTAACAAAGCTAGTCTCACAGGGTTTAGCATCATCAGTCCTTAGGCTCCCGCTGGTCAGGGTTTTTGCAGTTAACTGCATTATGGTGGGGGTTTTAGCAAAACAACTCAAGATATGCATCAGACACTGTTACTAGGTTCTTCAGGGAGGAAATATAGACTGTTATATGTCTGATCTACTGTTTAAATATTTTTTGATAATATGTTCACATTCTTTAAATCATTAATCCTGAGTTGGCCTTTCGTGACTCAGGGGAGGCCTGGGAGAGTAAAGCTTTTCTACAAGAGACAGGCAGAGGAAAAGGGCGTGGGGAGGCGCACATACCCTGGGAAAGGTGCTGCTCCTCTACAGTTCTCCCACAGTGCCCTTTTTTGGTACTGATGAGGGCAGCTTGCCCAGAGGTCGAGCTGCTATCTCCTTTTACCAGCTTTCTCTAGGTCTTATCCACAGCTGCAGGGGGCGTTTCTAAGCAGCGGGGTGCGGCGGGGGTGGTGGGCCGTGGCGGGGCTGGGTGGCGAAGTCTATGCTCCTCTGCACCTCCTCGGTGGGTGCTTGGGTTCACAGCAAGCACTTTGCTAGAGTCTGAATTCAGGTGAGTAGGTTGGGGCGTCTGGGAGGACCCAGTGTGGCGGGTAATTCACTCACCCACCTCTATCAGCTGCCCTCACGGCCTTGCCTTCCACCTGCGTGTCTCCTTGCAGCGTCCTCCCTAGCCTGGGGGTGGGGGGGTGGGGGGCGCTCCCATCACTCCTGGCTCGGGCACTTCTCAGCTTGGCAGAGGCGCTTAGCGGGCGAGCTGGAGGGGGCGGGGCCGACAGGCAGCTGGCCCTCCACTCCCGGAGACGCAGGTGGTTCTCAGTTCATGACAAGCAGACCCGCGAGGCGGCCCGGTCTCCAGCGTCTCTGTCGGGCCCTACAGGAACAGCGGCAGCGGCTGCAAGGACGGCCACGACCCGCACCCGCACCCCCGGCCGGCAAGATGTTGCAGGTGTTCCCGGAGGGGAAGCCCAACCCTCTGCAGGACGCGAACCTCTGCTCACGGCTGGTATTCTGGTGAGTGCCCCGCCTGAGCTGAGATTTGCTGCCGAACTTAACGCTGCAGGCGCTTTTCCCGGGACCGAGAGTCGGGACCAGGGAGCGCTTTCCGCAGGCGCTCCTACTGCCCGGCTTCTTGCTCTTGGTGGAGCCCTCACGCCGGCGGGGTGATTTCTGCCTGCGCCTGGGCGCGCGCGCCGGGCGGGAACCTGACGGAGGTGGGGAGGGTGCCAGGGACCTGGTGACTGGGGCGCATCTCTTTCCACTCGGAGGCCCGCTAGCCTCCAGCGCCCGGGAGCCGGAGGCTGGGACGCTGTCCTGGGAGAGTCACCGGCCAGCTGGAGAAGGACGGTATCCGCACACTCCATCCTTAGCCGGCTTCCCAATTACAGCTCCGGGGTTCGCAGTTCTGAACTAAAGTTGCACTCGTTTACCCTCCAAGCAAGCAGCTTAGGAACAGCTCCCTTTATCTAATTAGTGCCCTGGACTGTTGTCACCTTCCGATAATGTTCCCACCTTTCCCCATATTCCTTGGGTGACAACAAGTTCCAACTTCACTGGGCCCCTTCGTCCCTGTGTCTATGACCATCTCTCCCTCTCTCCCTCTCTCTCGGTACACCTGTTACTGTATATTCTTGGATTTGGTTGTGGCAAATTTCATGTGGGTGAAAAACAGTTATTTTGCATTTAACGTATGGGAACAGTATTCTTGAACACGTTTTGCTTTTGACTGGGACACACAGCCACGACTGAAGAATGTATTTGACCACCCCTTTTCTTAATTTGGAGTAGGAAATGGCAACCCACTCCAGTGTTCTTGCCTGGAGAATCCCATGGACAGGAGAGCCTGTGAGGCTACAGTCCACGGGGTATCAAAGAATCTGACACGACTGAGCAACTGAGCATTTCCTTAATTGCTAGTATTTCTGCTTCCTCCTTTGGGGACAACCCTGGGGGATGGGGTCCCCAAAGCCTGTGGAGTCTTATCTCTAGCCTTTAGGGAAGTGGTACATGGTCTTGAAGCAGGTGGTCCCACTACCTAGTTAGACCTCCTTCTCCTTGCCCCAGGACAGGCCAATAAATTGGGAGAGGGGTTGTTTGGGCAAGGGTTAGTCACTCTGTTTGGAAAGCCAGAAGTCTGAGTAGACTGCAGATTAATGTCCTAGAAAACCCTCTTACCAAGGTCTGGACACTAGTTTCTTTTATAGAACAAAAAGGAGGGAAGTGAGGAGGTAAAGTAGAAAGGCTATTTGTTGTTGTTAAGTTGCTAAGTCATGTCTGACTCTTTTGTGACCCCATGGACTGTAGCCTGCTAGGCTCCTCTGTCCATGTAATTTCTCAGGCACAAATACTGGTGAGGGTTGCCATTTCCTTCTCCACAGGATCTTTCCCACCCAGGGATCAAACCCACACCTTCTGCATTGGCGGGTGGTTTCTTTATCACTGAGCCACCTGGGAAACCCTCAAAGGTCCTAAGTTATTACAAATATCTCCTGGTTTCCTCTGAGAGGGGAGGTGTTAATAGCTTTCATCCTGAAGCCATTCATAGATGGTCTGGGTCAGGATGTTTCCTGTGAGTTAAACAAAGGTATTTTTAGTTTAACATTAAGACTTGAGGGGCCATTATGTATACTTTGAGCTATAGACATCCCTTTCCTGATTAACTTGTAGCAAAATCAATAGACTACAAAGGTTAAAATAAAAGAGACAGATCTAACATGGAATCCAATTTTTTCTTCACTATTATAGTCCTGCCCAGGAGTCTGTTCTTGAAAGCACTGAAAGTCTTTGAGCTGGGAGGAAACACAGATGAAAAAGGGCTCAGAGGTGAAACTCTTCTCCCACTCTCTTAGGCCATGCAGTGGGGTCTGCTGGGATTTTAGTTCCCCAACCAGGGATTGAACCCACACTCCCTGCAGTGGAAGTTCAGACTCTTAACCACTGAACCACCAGGGAAGTCCCTGAAACTTCAGGTTTTCCATCTAGTAGCTGAGACTATTAACTAGGTGGGTCTCGGCCTTTGGGCTTTGATCACACTTGGGTGATTAATAGATTTTTTGTGCTGAGAACCCAATCTTTTCATTTTCCTACATATTCTGATATTTCCTTTTTATGGGACCACCTAGAGGACCTCAGGGGATGGGAGTTCCTATGCTTTTTCCATTGTGGTGTTCAGTTTGCCTAGCTGCATTTCTGGGTCATTTGGTGGCCCTTAAGGAAAGAGGCCTAGAGGAAGGACTATGGATATGGTTACCTTAAATGGTAACAAAGTAGGCAACTATCTCCTTAACTTCAGGCAGTGCTACAGCCAAAATCTTGGCTTTCTCTGCCTACTGATGCCAAATAAAAAATATGGAGACAGAGTTTGGAGGGAATAGAAAGATGGCTTTAAAAATCAGCCAGCAGAGGGGAGAACACAGTAGGCTAATGCCTCAAGAGCCATGTACCCCCACCCAGGGAACCAAGAGACTTTATATAGCCTGGTTCTGTGGTCTTAGGGTAAATGACAAAGTTCAGAGTGATGATGTTTTTGGGCTTCCAAGCTGGCGCAGTGGTAAAGACTCCACCTGCCAATGCAGGAGATGCAAGACAGGTGGGTTTGATCTCTGGGTCAGGAAGATCCCCTAGAGTAGGAAATGGAAAACCACTCCACATTCCTGCCTGGAAAACTCCATGGACAGAGGAGCCTGATGGGCCATAGTCCATGGGTTTGCAAAGAGTTGGACATGACTGAAAACACACAGCATAGTGAAGTTTTTGCATTTGTTTTCCTTCCTGCATTATTTCAAAACAGTCACAACTGGCATTAGGCAGCCTGGTAACTGGGGTCCACTTGTCTCTGGATTTTTGGCCTGCAGTCTTCTTTCTGAAATGCAAACAAGGGTAGTTTTCTGTAAGAGAGGTCAGGGAGAGCAAATACCAAGTGCAGAGTGTAATTTACCTAGTATTAGGGGGTGATAGGTTAGCTTCTGGTTACACTACAGGTTAGTAACAGTTAAAGTAAAACTAGAAGTGATTAACTCTTTCAGGCTTGTCCATGTTTCTTCCCTAGACTGTTCACTGTTCTTCTTACTTCCCTTGTTTTCAGGAGAGGAAAAACTTCATTTCTGTTTTTGCTGCAATAGCAGGGCAAGGAACTCTGCAAGCATGTTCTGTTTGTTCTGTTTGTGAGTTTCAAAATGTATGTGCTTGGAAATGGGAAGATGAAGACTTCTAATTTTGGACTAGGAAACTGTGACCTTGAGAGACCTCTTTGAATTGTTTGTTTGATATTTGATAGTAATAACAGTGCTGCCGCTGCTGCTGCTAAGTCGTTTCAGTCGTGTCTGACTCTGTGCTACCCCATCCCTGGGATTCTCCAGGCAAGAACACTGGAGTGGGTTGCCATTTCCTTCTCCAATGCATGAAAGTGAAAAGTGAAAGTGAAGTTGCCCAGTTGTGTCCGACTCTTAGTGACCCCATGGACTGCAGCCCACCAGGCTCCTCCATCCATGGGATTTCCCAGGCAAGAGTACTGGAGTGGGATGCCATTGCCTTCTCCAGTAATAACACTAACTGTGGATAATTAAGTATGGATGATCAAAGGTATACTTTGATAGTTCTATCTTATAATCTCCTTAGTGGGTATTTTTGCAAAGCTGGGAACTCTTCAGTTTCCATTAACAAAAGGAGTTTGTATTTCTCCCTGTACCTTTGAAACGGGAATCTGAGTTCTTGTTCATGGAGCCCAAGAATGAACTTCACAGACATGCAAACACTCATGGTAGCAAACAGGCAGGATTTATTTTAAGGTAAAGGAAGTGAAGAAGAACTAAAGAGCCTCTTGATGAAAGTGAAAGAGGAAAGCGAAAAAGTTGGTTTAAAGCTCAACATTCAGAAAACAAAGATCATGGCATCCAGTCCCATCACTTCATGGGAAATAGATGGAGAAACAGTGGAAACAGTGTCAGACTTTATTTTTTGGGGCTCCAAAATCACTGCAGATGGTGACTGCAGCCATGAAATTAAAAGACGCTTAGTCCTTGGAAGAAAAGTTATGACCAACCTAGATAGTATATTCAAAAGCAGAGACATTACTTTGCCGACTAAGGTCCGTCTAGTCAAGGCTATGGTTTTTCCTGTAGTCTTGTATGGATGTGAGAGCTGGACTGTGAAGAAGGCTGAGTGCTGAAGAATTGATGCTTTTGAACTGTGGTGTTGGAGAAGACTCTTGAGAGTCCCTTGGACTGCAAGGAGATCCAACCAGTCCATTCTGAAGGAGATCAGCCCTGGGATTTCTTTGGAAGGACTGATGCTAAAGCTGAAACTCCAGTACTTTGGCCACCTCATGTGAAGAGTTGACTCATTGTCAAAGACTGATGCTGGGAAGGATTGGGGGCAGGAGGAGAAGGGGACGACCGAGGATGAGATGGCTGGATGGCATCACTGACTTGATGGACATGAGTCTGAGTGAACTCCGGGAGATGGTGATGGACAGGGAGGCCTGGCATGCTGCAATTCAGGGGGTCACGAAGAGTTGGACACGACTGAGCGATTGAACTGAACTGAAAGAAAAGTACAAATTCCCAGCATAGACACTGAGAGTGTCCCAAAGGTGAGAATTATAGCAGTTCATGTCTTTATTAGTATTGATCTGTTCCTTTTTCGTTGGCTCATGTCCTTGACATATGTAATCTCTGACCAATCAATTTGAAGGCCACTATATACAGTTTGTCATCTTTATGGATTTTTTTGATCCTTAGTTTTTCAGTTTTTTTAGACATTGAGTCGCCATTCCTGTGATTCTTTCTCATGACCCCAGGCCACTGTCTAAGGACTAGATGTATGGGTTAAGAGTTAATGGTTCATCTGGTATTTTTCTTCTAGATAAATTGGATAGCAGATAATGATTGTCCTGTCTTGGGTCTGGATATTTTATGACTAGCCAGACTGAAGTGGCATTCTTTTGGATGCCTGGAAACTGGAACAACAAGTATAGCTTTAGGTAAATGGGTTGAGATGTTTATTTGAGAGGATTGCAATTAAAAAAGGAACCGAGGTCTCAGACCTACACTGACTGCCTTGCAATTTCTACCTCACCTTGAGAGGTAAATAATCTACTTGGGCTCTCAAGGGGAAAAAATAGAGAAAGGCCTTACAAAAATTTTTTTAGCAAGTTATTTATATTTGTTTATTTATTTGACTGTGCTAGGTCTTTGTTGCGGCATATGGGGTCCTTGTTGCTGCACGTGAGCTTTCTTTAACTGCAGCGGGCAGGGGCTGCTTTTGAGCTGTGGTGCATGGGCTTGTCATGGTGGTGGCTTCTCCTGTTGTGCAGCACAGGTTCTAGGGCCTGCGAGCTGTTGTAGCAGGCAGGCTCAGTAGTTGTGATGCTCAGGCTTAGTTGCCCCACAGCATGTGGGATCTTAGTTCCTGGACTAGGGATCAAACCCCTGTTTCCTGCACTGGCAGGCAGATTCTTAACACCAGGGAAGTTTTGAGAGAAAGTCCTTTTTAAACTCAAGCAGAAAAACTGAGATCTCTGGTTCCATCCTTATGTAAAAATTAATTCGTAAATGAGCTCTACTTAACTGATTTAAAAGTAAACCCTTACAAGTTAAATACTACTTGCAAATCTTTAAAACTCTGGCCAAATATATTGCAGGTTCACATGATCTGGGAAATTTTTAGTGCTGAATCATGTACTATTGAAGCTAGCTTAAGCTTGTTAATTTGATTAACATAGGCATTTGTCAACAAGGAAAATAACTTGATATGATAAAAGGTAAACTCTATAGCAATACTCATATTTTGAAAACGTCATCTCAAATCTCTCCAGATTTTGATAACCTGAAATTAAAGCTGAATGATAAGAATTCATTGACTACCTGTGTCATTTCAAATAGGATAAAATATTGGAACATCTGTTGCTGGGCAGGTCTAAGTTGACTTACCTTTGTTTGCCTTGTTAGGAAAGGAAAACTAAAGCATAAGTTTCCAATCAGGAAGTGCTGGTATGACACAGAGTTCACAATTACTTGCCACTTGGTTTTCGCTAGTAATTAATAAGATTTTTAAGAGTTGAGGATTCTATTTTAAATATGTGACTAAAGCTGGTAAAAATAAGAAACATTTCAGTATATAGTAGGAAATATGTTTTGAGTAGGAAAAGGAGTTTTGTACATGGTTGAACTGAGGTTAGGTTATACTTAATTAAGTAAATGGATTTTGTTATTAAAAGTAGGCTGGTACCAGACTAGATTTGTTTCCACTCTGCTAAGAAAATAAGTTTTACTTAGAATACTGCTTTTGATAACAGATTTTGTGAACTTCCTTGCCTTTAAGCAATCTGTATTTGTTTGTAAATATTCACAGTGATCTATGATTCTTTTTTTAAATTGTTTATTTTTGATTGGGGGATAATTGATTTATAATGTCATGTTGGTTTGTGCCGTACATTGACATGAATCAGCCATAGGTATATATATGTCCCCTTCCTCTTGAACCTCTCTCCTGCCTCCCATTGCATCCACCCCTCTAGGTTGACACAGAGCACCAGCTTGAGCTCCCTGAGTTGTCATACAGTAAATTCCCACTGGTTGTCTATTTTACATATGGTAATATATCTGTTTCCTTGTTATTCTCTCAATTAGCCCATCCTCGCCTTCCCTCACTTTGTCCACAAGTGTGTTCTCTATGTGTCTCCATTTCTGCCTTGCAAATAGATTCATCAGTACCATCTTTGTAGATTCCATATATATATATGCAATAAAATACAATATTTGTTTTCCTCTTTCTGACTTCACTCTGCGTAACAGGCTCTGGGTTCATCCACCTCATTAGAATAGCCTCAAATGTGTTCCTTTTTATGGCTGAGTAATATTCCATTGCATATATGTACCACAACTTCTTTATCCATTCATCTCTTGATGGACATTTAGGTTGCTTCCATGTCCTAACTATTGTTAATAGTGGTGCAATGAACATTGGAATACGTGTGTCTTTTTCAATTGTGGTTTTCTCAGGGTATATGTCCAGTAGTGGGATTGCTGGGCACAGTGGACTATGATTCTATCTTCCCAAATGTTTTGAAAACTCTTTGATACTTTTTACAAACTTACTACCAAATTCCAAAGTTCTTTTGACTTAGCTAACTTTTGGTTGCTTCAGAGAGCCTCTGAAACATCTCAGAGAAAAACATTTTAACTAGGATTGGTTTGTATGTTAAATTACACAGGAAGCATTGTCAAATGAGTGTTAACCCCTTCAGATTATATAGTATGGATAAATATTATTAATATAAATATCACAGAAATTATATATAGGTTCTAAAATTTGAGTATCTTCTGATAAAATGTTACTAGTCATATCTAGTTATTACATTGTAATTAGGTGTTTAACTGTGCCTTTTAACTCTATTATTTATAGATGGTTCTGATGCTTTTGCAAAAGTGCTTCATCTTCAAGAAGCTTCATAGGACTTTTGACAAGTGCAGGTCTCTGATAAATTTCAAATGATACTGCTAAACTTGTACCACATTAAAAATCCTAATGGAAAATGTGATGGCTTCTAAAGAAATTAACAAAGGTATTGATGACCAATTAAACTGGTGAATGTGGTTATAGTGTGTATGTTTGGTTTTTTTTTCTGGAATGCTATTGGTTTTGATCTTTTTTCCAGATACAGGAAGCCCTTCCCCTCAAGTTACTCATGACTTATAGCAATTTGGTAAATTATCCCTCTTTGAATAAAATGAAATAGTTTCTTTTTTTTTTGAGGTGGGGGCTGGTTCCTCCAGAAACTGGAGACTTTTGGGTTCTAAGCAGCTTTACTTTCTCTGCATATAAGTTAAATAAGCAGAGTGACGATATACAGCTTTGATGTACTCCTTTCCTGTTTGGAACCAGTCCAGTTCTAACTGTTGCTTCTTAACCTGCATACAGGTTTCTCAGGAGGCAGGTAAGGTGGTCTGGTATTCCCATCTCTTTAAGAATTTTCCTGAGTTTGTTGTGATCCACACAGTTAAAGGCTTTAGCATAGTCAGTGAAGGAGAAGTAGGTGTTTTTCCGGAATTCTCTTGCTTTTTCTATGATCACAGATATTGGCAATTTGATCTCTGGTTCCTCTGCCTTTTTAAAATACAGCTTGACCATCTGGAAGTTCTTGGTTCAGATGCTTTTGAAGCCTGACTTGGAGAACTTTGAGCATTATTTTGATTGTGTGTGAGATGGGTGCAGTTGTGTGGGTCTTTGTTTACTTGGCCAATTATCTCATTTCTTTCTTCACACCTGACTGGTCCTTGGACCCTCCCCAAGATTTTGCCAAGATGGATCCCACTGCAGAGGCCTATAGGTGCATGTCTATACTTATTATGGGGTGAAGTTCCCTCCCCTTTTGAACTCCAGGGAGCCTTCTGTGCATGTGTGGAAGGGAAAGTTTTCCTTGACCTCGGGAGTGGGCACCTTATCTCTTTGTTTTAGCAGAGCTCAGCTTTTACCACTAGCTTTGTCACTGGAGTGTTTCAGTGAGAACAAAGCTTGAATTTTACTCCTCTTGAGAAACACCAGTTGTCTAGCCTGGGGTCCATCTATCTTCTACTTCAAACTCTCCACTTACAAAGGGAGTGCAGATGTGGAAACTGCCACTGGTGTCAAGACAGACTCTCTGGAGGCTCTTGTCAGAGAAGCTGATGACACGAGGGGGCATGTGAACTGCCTGAGGGCAGAGCTGGTTTAGGCTTTCAGTAACTAGTGATCATGAATGTATAGAAATATTTAACTTCAAACTAGGATTCTTTACATTATTTTCAGAATACCATTAATCTTGTTGTTTTTCATTAACAGTCAGAAATCCACGTGTTGTAAATGGAGGCTAGGTGAGCTCTCCAGGGCTCTTTCTCTGTTTCCCTTAAGCATTTAGTTTGATGAGTTTTGGCAATTTTATACGATAACTACAGCTCCAAGCAAGATGTAGAACAGACTAAAGGTGCATTAAAATTTACAACTAATTCCTTATAGTGGAATAAATAGCATAACAAGTATAAGTTTATCTCCTGTAGGTTATTCTTGATTTTTGGGATCTTTATAGTCCTGCATCTGGTCAGCCTGAGAAGTGTCAACTAGTGTCTTTTCAGGTGTGTCAAGTGGATAATTTGTCTTTCTGAGTCTTCCAGGTGTCCCCCAGTGTGTTGACTCCCTTTCTCTGTTGACCCAAAGCACATAGACTATCAGATATTTCTCCAGCAAAAGTGGGTTTATTTGGGATCAGCAGAGAATTACAGTTCAGTGTCTGCAACCATGGTGAGTCACATGCAAGTCCCCAAAGGGCAAGGGAAGGAGAACTCTTTTATAGAGGGAAAGGAAGTTGGGAGGGTTGTTGTGGTCCATAACTTTTCATTGGCTGAATCCTTGTAAGGAAAGAAAAGTCTTTCTTCTTGCTGTTGGACTTTGCTAGTGTTGTAGGTGTGACATCCCGCTTCTGGTCTTCTGACTCTTTGAGGCATTATTTACACCTCATTGTCTGTCCCCCAGGCTTTGTCTTCTCTGTGGGGTGTGGATCACCTTTATCCTAATCTTGCCTATACTTTGTTACTGTACTCAAATTTGTGTGCTCAAAGCACAGTGAGGGTAAACGAGTTTAAATGTCAGAATTTGGAGCAGATCAATGTTTATTGCAGGGCCATGCAAGGAGATGTGTGGTTTCTGCCTTATTCAAACCCCAAAGTCCCCAAAGGGTTTCAGCAAAGTGATTTAAAAGGCAAGATGAGGGAGGGACATGGTTGGTTGGTGCAAACTTTTGGTGTCATAATCCTTTGTTCTTGCAGCTATCCATATGTCAGGCCACGAAGTTCCTGTGAACCTCCAAGACAAATATTATTCTCTGTTTTGCAATTTTTAAATCTCTGTATGACTGGAAAAGTGCTATATCCTTAAAGAACAGAGCCTTGAGAATGGGCTGTCCTTTATATTTCAGGCTATAGGCAATGTTCTTAAGTTTATGCAAAAGTACTAGAATACAAAGATTAAAGTATAGGAAACAGATCTAATATGAAGTTCTTCCCTATTACAACTTCTTGATGTGGCCAGGGAACCCTGTCTTATCATGAAGATATCTCCATGGATTTATTATTCGTGAAAGATAACCCCCTGTAGACATTTTCTCTGTTTCTGTGTCCACCATGGGTGAAGATGGATGCCTATAGTACAGTGGAAAAGTGTAGGCTACTGAATGACAGGATGGTCTTATCTTGGCCCTGAAAATTCTGTGTAGCTAAATATGAGTGAAGCTCAGCTTTAGCTGGCTTAAAATTGGAACGATGGGATGATCTTAATGTATTCACCCATTCTAGGGTTAAGGCCTCATGTTGTTGGGGCTAGGGGATACCTGAAGACAGGAAGGTAACTTTTAGATCCATATAAAGATTAATAGGGCTTCCCTGGTGGCTCAGACAGTAAAAAGTTTGCCTGCAATGCAGGAGACCCAGGTTCTATACTTGGATGAGGAAGATCCCCTGGAGTAGGAAATGACAACACCCTCCAGTATTCTTGCCTGGAGCATCCATTGGAAAGAGAAACCTGGTGGCTACAGTCCATGGGGTTCAAAGAGTTGGACATGACTGAGCGACTAACACACACACAAAGATTAATGCTTTAAAAAAATCTCTTATATTAGGTATATATCTAGAGATGACATTACTGATAATCACACCTACTGAATGCTTCATGAGGGCTCAGAATTTCTGTTATCATTTTTACATATGTCTTATTTAATCCTCAAACATTCCTATGAGGCAGGCATAATATGAATACTTACTTTACAAATAAGGAAATATACATCCAGAAAGTGTGGGCAGCTTTTTAGGAGCCTCATAGCTGGGAAGTCTCTGTGTCCTAACTGCAACTGTACTCACATCTTCAGCACACATTGAGGCTGGCAGTCCTCAGGTTTCTATCAACCTGGCTTTAACTCCCGCAGGTTGAGCGAATATTAAGTGAATATGCTAACGCAATCTAGCAGATATTTAAAAGTCATATTAGTGACTGAATATGCTTTTTATATAGGCATGCATCTGGAGTGTGTTCTCCTACTTTATTATGGTGACTCTTGATTGCTGGAGGTGTTGGAGTCCTTATCCATCCAGTCCTGAAGGCATTAAGCTATCAGTTCTCCTTGACTTCTTCACTCTCATCTGCTGACATCAAATCCTACTGGTTCAACTTTCGACAGGCCCTTGGAGTCACTCATTCTTTCAGTAACTGTTTCCTGAGTGTGGATATGTGGGGCCCACAGGGAAGGCAGCTTCTGGAGTTTGTGTTCCTCGCCCCCTCGCCCCCCCCACCGCAGTCCTCACCTAACACTTTTGGCTTCTCTTCCTCCCAACGTGCATCCCTGCTACAAGTCTTTCCCCTAAGACAAATCCATGCTGTACTCTTGCTTAAAAACCTCTCCCACCTCCTGCTCTCAAGAGTAATTCTTTAGCCCTAGCCTTCACCCTGCTCATTTAACTTATATGCAGAGTACATTATGAGAAATGCTGGGCTGGAAGAAGCACAGGCTAGAATCAAGATTGCCAGGAGAAATATCAATAACCTCAGATATGCAGATGACACCACCCTTATGGCAGAAAGTGAAGAGGAACTAAAAAGCCTCTTGATGAAAGTGAAAGAGGAGAGTGAAAAAGTTGCCTTAAAGTTCAACATTCAGAAAACTAGAGATCATGGAGGTAAGAATACTGAAGTGGCTTGCCATTCCCTTCTCCAGTGGACCAGGTTCTGTCAGCCCTCTCCACCATGACCTGCCCATCTTGGGTTGCCCTGCAGCCATGGCTTGGTTTCATTGAGTTAGACAAGGCTGTGGTCCTAGTGTGATTAGACTGACTAGTTTTCTGTGAGTATGGTTTCAGTGTGTCTGCCTTCTGATGCCCTCTTGCAACACCTACCATCTTACTTGGGTTTCTCTTACCTCAGGCATGGGCTATCTCTTCACGGCTGCTCCAGCAAAGCACAGCTGCTGCTTCTTACCTTGGATGAGGGGTATCTCCTTACTACCGGTCCTGACCTTCAACGTGGGGTAGCTCCTCTAGGCCCTCCTGCACCTGTGCAGGCACTGCTCCTCGGGTGGCTCCTCCTAGCCACGCCCCTGGCCTCAGGCTCCGGGTGGCTCCTCAGGGTCACTGCCCCTGGCCTCGGGCACCCCTGACCTTGGACGGGGGTGTCTCCTCCCAGCCGCCCCTGACCTTGAATGCAGGATAGCTCCTCCCGGCTGCCGCCCCTTATCTTGGACGCGAGGTGTCTCCTCCTGGCCACTGGCCTCAGACTCGGGTTGCTCCTCCCGGCCTCCACCCTGACCTCGGACGCAAGGTAGCTCCTCCCGGCTACCACTGACCTCAGACGCGGGGTAGCTCCTCTCGGCCGCCACCTCGGACCTCAGACGTGGGTAGCTCCTTTCGGCTGTTCCCGCGCCCTCGCAGCCTAGCACTCTAGGCCACTGCCCCTGACCTTGGACGTGGGGTAGCTCCTCTTGGCCGCACTTAGTGCGCCGGCTCACAGTCACCTGTGCTTAGTGCGCTGGCTCGCAGCAATACGTGAACCATGAACTCCCTGATGTTCAAGCTGGTTTTAGAAAAGGCAGAGGAACCAGAGCTCAAATTGCCAACATCCGCTCGATCATGGAAAAAGCAAGAGAGTTCGAGAAAAACATCTATTTCTGCTTTATTGATTATGCCAAAGCCTTTGACTGTGTGGATCACAATAAACTGTGGAAAATTCTGAAAGAGATGGGAATACCAGACCACTTAACCTGCCTCTTGAGAAACCTGTATGCAGGTCAGGAAGCAACAGTTAGAACTGGACATGGAACAACAGACTGGTTCCAAATAGGAAAAGGAGTATGTCAAGGCTGTATATTGTCACCCTGCTTATTTAACTTACATGCAGAGTACATCGTGAGAAATGCTGGACTGGAAGAAACACAAGCTGGAATCAAGATGGCTGGGAGAAATATCAGTCACCTCAGATATGCAGATGACACCACCCTTATGGCACAAAGTGAAGAGGAACTAAAAAGCCTCTTGATGAAAGTGAGAGGAGAGCAAAAAAGTTGGCTTAAAGCTCAACATTCAGAAAATGAAGATCATGGCATCTGGTCCCATCACTTCCTGGGAAATAGATGGGGAAACAGTGGAAATAGTGTCAGACTTTACTTTTTTGGGTTCCAAAATCACTGCAGATGGTGATGGCAGCCATTAAACTAAAAGATGCTTACTCCTTGAAAGGAAAGTTATGACCAACCTAGATAACATATTGAAAAGCAGAGACATTACTTTGCCAGAAAAGGTCCATCTAGTCAAGGCTATTTTTTTCCAGTGATCATGTATGGACTGTGAAGAAAGATGAGCACCGAAGAATTGATGCTTTTGAACTGTGGTGTTGGAGAAGACTCTTGAGAGTCCCTTGGATTGCAAGGAGATCCAACCAGTCCATCCTAAAGTAGATCAGTCCTGGCTGTTCATTGGAAGGAATGATGCTAAAGCTGAAACTCCAGTACTTTGGCCACCCCATGCGAAGACTTGACTCACTGGAAAAGACCCTGATGCCTGGAAGGATTAGAGGCAGGAGGAGAAGGAGACAACAGAGGATGAGATGGCTGGATGGCATCACTGACTCGATGGACGTGAGTCTGAGTGAACTCCGGGAGTTGGTGATGGACAGGGAGGCCTGGTGTGCTGCGATTCATGAGTGACTGAACTGAACTGAGCCTTCAAGGATTCTTCTGAGTCTGCTTTCTGATCCTTGTCTTCCATCATTTCTTACACAGTTGCGCTTATGATGAGTTGAGGCAGATCTTATAACTATACTGTCTTTGGAGGGCTATCAGAGCTAGGATCGGGGTCCTGTCTGCTGAAAGGCATGTCCCTCTGAGTGAGCTGTTGGATTACTAGGGCCATGGAAGTGAATGCAAGATAGCAGCCAATGCCCACGTTGTTTTCCCAGCACCATGGCCAGAGGCTCATTTACACAACACTGCACTCTCATCCTGGTTGGGTAGTATGGTGGAGTGGCACCCCATCTGAAGCCAGATTGTCTGAATACAGATCTGACCTCTACTGCTTATCTGATCATCATACCTACCTCATCAGATGGTGAAAAACATTAAGCGGACCAGACACACTGGTGAAACATTTAAAATAGAGTCTGGCAAGTAAATAAGTAAGTAAGTGTTAGTCACTAAGTCATGTCTGACTCTTTGTGACCCTATGGACTGTAGCCCACCAGGCTTCTCTGTCCATGGGATTCTTTAGGCAAGAATAGTTGAGCGGGTTGCCATTTATAAATGGTAAATAAATACTAAAAGATAGTCATGCCACCTTCCTTTTATTTCTTAACAATTGTAAGATCACATTTTCTTCTGTAAATTGCCATGGTTTATTTCCAAAATGGATTAAAAACGTAAAACTATGAATCCTATTTCTTACTCATAGGATCATAATCTCTTGTGATTATGTTGAGGTTGGAGTGAAGAAAGAAGTATCATCCTGAAATTTGAATTTTTAAACTTGTTTTCTGAGTGATTCAGATGCTAAAATTTTGGAACCACTTCTCAGGTCTTTCTTAGCCCTCAATGTCCATATCTCTTTTAGAGCAAGGTAAGAGACCAAGGGTACTGATATAGTTCTGATTATCTGTGGCAGTGAAACTACTTTGTATTATACAATAATTATGGATAAAAGTCCTTATATTCTTGTCCAAACCTATAGAATGTACAACACCAAGAGTGAACTTTAATGTATGTGAACTTTAATATATATGAACTTTGGTGATAATGACAGATCTGTGTAGGTTCATTGTTTTTAATAAGTATACCTATCTGATGGGTGTTGTTGATAATGGGGGAGGTTGTACATATTTGTGGGGAAAGAGTATGTCATCTGAATGTAAAAACACACAATCTAAAAGCTGAGGATTATGTTTTAGTTAGGCAGATAAATCTGAGGACTTCAAGTCCATGTGGCCTCTCAAGTAGCTCTGAGAGACATCTTTGAAGAGGTAAGGGAGGCACCAAGTTATATAGGAGTGTCTGCAAAAGAAAACTCCAGGTTGTTGGAACACCAAACAATTACAGTGAATTAAAGAAAATCAGATAACCAAAGTTAAGGAACTTAGCACTTTTCTATGTCTGGGAAGATATAAGATGCAAGTGTGAGCCCATTGAAATCTTTCCTGTGATATGCACCTCAACAATCTGGGGCTTATATCCTATACTTTCTCTTCTTAAGTCTTCTCAGGGTGTGCCATCAGGGGTGGTTGTGGCAGCTGACTGCTAGATGGGGGTGTTTTGTTCCTATCCTGAGTTCCCTCAGGGCACACTGTTGGGACAACTATAATGTAGTGACTCGAGGACTGCAATATCCTTTGTTTACTGATATGGCATGCAACTTTTTTGTATAGGTATATGGGAACTCTGTACTGCTCAGTGTTGCTGTGACTGTATAACTGTGCTGAAAAAAAATTAAGTCTATTGAAACAAAAAGGTGTATTACTGAAAGCAAGTTTATGTACATGACACACAGTGAAACAGTACTGAAATACTGAGGTTTGAAGCAGAGAAAGGTTTATTGCAGGACCATGCAAAGAGACAGGTGACTTATGCCCCCAAACCCTAAATTTCCCAGAGTTTCAGCAAAGCAATTTTAAAGGCCAGGTAAGGGAAGGGGCATTGTAGGGTATATAATTAGCTCATGCACAGTTCTCTGGTTGGTTGATGGTGTCACGGATTAACATTATCAATCTTTAAGCTTCAGGAGGCCTGGAGGCTATATGCTCATAGTATCAAGTAGTTAACATCTTCCTTTGATTGGGGGGCGGGTTTAAAATTTGTAAAACAACTCAGGAGTGTACATCAGATACTGTTATCTAGGAACTTTCAGTTCAGTTCAGTGGCTCAGTCGTTTCTGACTCTTTCCGACCCCATGAATTGCAGCATGCCAGGCCTCCCTGTCCATCACCAACTCCCGGAGTTCACTCAGACTCACGTCCATCGAGTCAGTGATGCCATCCAGCCACCTCATCCTCTGTCGTCCCCTTCTCCTCCTGCCCCCAACCCCTCCCAGCATCAGAGTCTTTTCCAATGAGTCAAGTCTTCGCATGGGGTGGCCAAATTACTGGAGTTTCAGCTTTAGCATCATTCCTTCCAATGAACACCCAGGACTGATCTCCCTTAGGAGGGACTGGTTGGATCTCCTTGCAGTCCAAGGGACTCTCAAGAGTCTTCTCCAACACCACAGTTCAAAAGCATCAATTCTTCGGCGCTCAGCCTTCTTCACAGTCCAACTCTCACATCCAAACATGACCACTGGAAAAACCATAGCCTTGACGAGAGGAACCTTTGTTGGCAAAGTAATGTCTCTGCTTTTCAATATGCTATCTAGGATGGTTATAACTTTCCTTCCAAGGACTAAGCGTCTTTTAATTTCATGGCTGCCATCACCATCTGCAGTGATTTTGGAGCCCCCAAAATAAAGCCTGACACTGTTTCCACTGTTTCCCTATCTATTTCCCAGGAAGTGATGGGACCGGATGCCGTGATCATTTTCTGAATGTTGAGCTTTAAGGCAACTTTTTCACTCTCCTCTTTCACTTTCATCAAGAGGCTTTTTAATTCCTTTTCACTTTCTGCCATAAGGGTGGTGTCATCTGCATATCTGAGGTGATTGATATTTCTCTTGGCAATCTTGATTCCAGCTTGTGCTTCTTCCAGTCCAGTGATTCTCATGATGTACTCTGCATATAAGGTAAATAAGCAGGGTGACAGTATACAGCCTTGATGAACTCCTTTTCCTAGGTACATTAGAGAGGAGCTGAAACAGAGGATGGGCTTCTCTTGTAGCTCAGCTGGTAAAGAATCTGCCTGCAATGTCAGAGACTTGGGTTCAATCTCTGGGTTGGGAAGATCCCCTGGAGAAGGGAAAGGCTACCCACTCCAGTATTCTGGCCTGGAGAATTCCATGGACTGTATAGTCCATGGGGTCACAGGGAAAGGCAACCTACTCCAGTATTCTTGCCTGGAGAATCCCAGGGACAGAGGAGCCTGGTGGGCTGCCATCTGTGGAGTCTCACAGAGTCGGACACGACTGATGTGACTTAGCAGCAAAGCAGAGGATATGGGGGAAGAGCTTGCCCCAGGAAGGCCCCATGGATCCTGCTTGATTATAATACTCCTTTTCTCTTCAATACTTCTCAATCTTGAGGAAAATAAGGTGTTGGGCAAGAAAAAGGAATTATTTTTGGATAAAGAGTTTAATCATAAACTCAACAGAAGAACTAGATTTTAGGGAAACTTGGTTTCACTCTCCAACCCTATTTCATCCTTCCCCAAATCTTTCAGGGAATGAGGCAATAACGAGTCTGGCTACTTGCTGCTGAAATGGGATGTAGTCCTGCCTCAGTCTGGGGACTGGACAGAAAATTGGAAATATTCCCGAGTTACAAGTTTCTGAGTCTTGTGTGATTAAGATCTCCGTCACTTAGTCTGCCCTATTGGTGCCAACAGACTCAATTAGAAATAGATGGCTGAGTGACAGCCAGAACAAAATAGATCTCATTCGTTGAGGAATTCAGGGGAAAAAGTCTAAAGACCAGTCTGGACCTGTCTCTGTTGGGGAGACTTGTAGCCAGGTAGCTGGTTGTCCGTTTTTATCTTCTATAGGTTTTGACTTCTGATGTGGTATTAACATATACATAACAGGAGATACTGGCTAGTACATATGTATCCTTTTTCTGTTAATATCTGACTTAAGACAACTGCAGCCATGAAATTAAAAGATGCTTGCTCCTTGGAAGAAAAAGTATGACCAACCTAGGCAGCATATTAAAAAGCAGAGACATTACTTTGCTGACAAAGGTCTGTCTAGTCAAAGCTATGGTTTTTCCAGTAGTCGTGTATAGATGTGAGAGTTGGACCATAAAGAAAGCTGAGCACTGAAGAATTGATGCTTTTTAACTGTGGTGTTAGAGAAGACTCCTGAGGGTCCTTTGGACTTCAAGGTCATCAAACCAGTCTATCCTCAAGGAAATCAGTCCTGAATATTCATTGGAAGGACTCATGCTGAAGCTGAAACTCCAATATTTTGGCCACCTGATATGAATGAAGAACTGACTCTTTGGAAAAGATGCTGATGCTGGGAAAGATTAAGGACAGGAGGAGAAGGAGAAGACAGCGGATGAGATGGTCAGATGGCATCATCGACTCGATGGACATGAGTCTGAGTAAGCTCTGGGAGTTGGTGATGGACGTGGAAGCCTGATGTGCTGCAGTGCATGGGGTAGCAAAGAGTGGGACATGACTGAGCGACTGAAATGAACTGAACTGATAAGAATACAGTATTGTAAAGAAAAAAAAAAAAACTTCCATTAGGTGCAGCCGGGTATATCCACAGGTTATCTGAGTTTGTTTCATACTTGTCCTTTTCTTTAAGGGAAATTGTATATTGGCATTGTCCATAATATACCCAGCCCAATTTCTTACTATACCTAGGCTGGTTATTCTAGCATGGTTTAAAGGGATCCTTTAAATTTAAAAGACCACAGCCATGTGTTAACTACATAAACCCATCCCATAGTTGTGGGAGGTTATTTTCTGTGGCTGAACTATTGCTTGTTGCTCTGATAAAGTGTGAGTAACTTTAGAAGAAAACTCATATTTATGGCTGGGTTCAGAGAATTATTATTTTTATTTTTAGTTATTATAAAATTGCTTTAGTTCAGTTCTTGCCACATTACAAGCTGGAGGTGGGCAATGGCCTGCTGTGCTCCTAACAATACTGATTGGAGCAGGTATTAGTAATTGACCAGGTGAGGGAATCCCACCTGGTAATATCAATAGTGGCCTGAATAGAATTATAATTTCTTCCTTCTAGAATAAATTTCCTAAGGGCCAACCAATAAGAGATTTGGAGTGAAGAAATCCACCAGGGTAGCCCAGAAGTACTGCATACAGGTCGTGACCATAAATCTAAAGTAATTGGATTACTTCAACTCTGCATAAGATTGTGAAATACAGTTGGTTCATAAGAAAGGTGCAAGCAATTATCAAAGTAATTGGTACACATACCTGTTCCAGCATCTTACATCTGTGGTCCACTTAAGATGTCTTCTTCTTATCCTGGTATGGTAGTTTCCCCTTTGAAAAAGAAAGAAAAGGAAGTTAGTCATTCAGTAGTGTCCAACTCTTTGTGACCCCTGGTGGACTGTAGCCTCCCAGGCTCCTCTGTCTATGGAATTCTCCAGGCAAGAATACTGGGGTGGGTTGCCATTTCCTTCTCCAGGGGGTCTTTCCAACCTAGGGATCAAACCCGGGTCTCCTGCACTGCAGGCAGACTCTTTACCATCTGAGCCATCAGGGAAGCCCGTTTTCCCTCTGAGTGTTATTTAAAGGTAATTTTGAGATCAGCAGTCCTCTCTACAGGCAAGTCCAGTATAGAGCCCCTGTATAAGTGGAAATGTTATTCCAAGAGTCAGTTCTCTTCAGTTCTGCTGTGTATGAGTTAGTTAAGAGTGCCTGATAAGGGTCTTTTAAAATCTGGGTTGGAACTAGCCCCTTAAATGATGCTCCTTCCAGTATGTATAATTCCTGGATGCAGGTCATAAGGCATCTGATACTCATCCAAAGGTAGATTAAGCCTCAGAAATATAGACTTAGAATGTCCTTAATAATTCAATTAAATTTTACAATTATGTAGGATGACAGCAAGGAATTATCTGGGAAGTATGTCTTAGACAGTACATGCAGACCTCAGTTAATGGAATCAGAATTTGACATACACTGAAACATAATCTTACTCCTTGGAAGAAAAGTTATGACCAACTGCGGGGGCGCTCCGCAGAAAGAGCGGAGGCAGTGGAACTTCCCTCAGCAAAGCCAAGGGGTTCCCGAGGAGAGGTGAGCCTGCTGTCCGCCAACCCAGCCCCCTTGGCGAGCGAGAGACAATCAGACGCGACAGGGGTTCCGTCGAAGCAGTTCCGGTTTATTGTTGCAAACTCCCAACTTATATAGACAAACAGGAAGGTTTTAGGAGGGACTTTCCATAGTTGCACCAATCACATTAAAGGTCAAATTGTCACCTTCATTATAACAGGAGTCTATAGAGATCACACACTGTCTATGTGCACAGAAATCAAGAGAGCCAATCAAAAACTTTGACAGACAACATAGACCCTGCCCCCATCTCTTCCGCCTGGCGCCATCTTAGGTTTTCCACCACAAAGCTAGTCCCTTTGTTTTTAAGGTTTCCCATTTAGGGCCCCACATATCCCTCCCCCCTTTTTTAAATTTTATTTAAGTCCTCGAGACATTTGTATTGCTGTTTTGTAGAGCAAGGCATAAAGCTGTAGGCGGCCAACCTCCAGCCTCGCCAGCCCCTCTCGCGGCTGTGCCTGTCTTAGGTTGCCCTCCTCTGAGGGTCTTACCCGTCATTGGCTATCCAGCCACCTCTTGGGGGCTAGGCGGAATCTCTCTAGATGATGGGCATCTAGAACTCTTATTTTTATTTATCTGTCTCGGTTAATCTCTTGAAGGGCTAAATTAATCCAGGGGTTTTGTGGGTCCCCAACGTGGGGCTCCTCTTTCATGACCTGGGCAGGCATAACCTTTCTTAGCACTACAACAAGCAGAATAACAAAAACAAGCAAATAGAAGGCATTTTTAAACCAGGTGAATGGAGTTTGTATCCAGTCCCATAGATCCATTGCTCCCTTTTTTACCTGTTAAGAGTCTCATTTAACATTGGAAAAGCTGTCAGACAAAAGCTGGGTTATCTCACGTCGCAGTCTATGAGCACCAGAACACTCAACGTCTCAATCGCTCTGGCGTGGAGATCAAGCTGTTGTTGGAGTCCCATCATAGCAGATCTCAGGTGTTCAAGCTGGTTTGAAATCTTTGAGCAGAGGCAGTGGATGTGTTGTTTATAACCTCGATGGTCTGAGCTTGTTGAACTCCCAGCACGGATGCTGACATTGTTGTACTCTCATGGTTGATGGCCTTGTGTCGTTAAACCCAGGCTTCAAAGATTTTAAAAACTGTTGTACAGCCATGGCAATGAGGAAGGTCAGCACGGAGAGGCTAGGTAATCTGACGATCAACAGGAGAGGTGTCCAGCAGGATCTGAAAGGGAAGAAAAGATCGCCTCAAGAACTTTTTGTTCTTGGGCTCAATATGTGAATGTCTCTTTAATCTGTGTCAGGTTTTGAGATTTGACCTCTCTCTTGTGGTGTAAATTTAAGATTCCTTCCTGGCACCCGTATAGCGCTGGGGTCCCCAATGGGGAATATGCATCCGAATCCTCTCCCCATTGTAAGGAGTGGATCAGGCCCCTTCCACTGACCAGTGATGGGATCTTTCCATCTCACTTGTATTTCAGGTTTTATTTCTTGGTTGGACCAATGTTTTTGAAAACATGGTATCGGTTCATTTTTTGAAAAATTTAAAATGTTTAGAGTAAAGAATGCCATTCCAAGTTGCTGGTGAGGGCTTATTCCCCCTTTTCATTTTTGTAATTGAGCCTTTAAATTTTGATGGTGGCACTTAAGTTTTCCAAAAGGGGAATAATGGGTTACATCAGTTTGCCACAGCACATTGGGTTTTAGCCCTCGAGGGTTTACTCCTGGGGGCTGTAAAGGCAGTACTTGTAAATAAGGAAGACAGGATTTACAAGTATGTATACTTTTCTTTAATTCTCTAATAGGGATCTGTGGGAACCTTTTATGTAGCCCTCTCCAATTTATATGAGTAAGATCATGAAGATCATAGGCATCTTGTAAGTTACAAGCTTGGATTGTAAGGGAGGCTGCTGTATCGGCCAGGGAATTTCCCATTGAAAGCAATCCAGGTAAATCTTGATGACCCTTAAGATTTTGTACATAAATGGGATAGTGGGAGGTCTCTGACCTGTAGGTCTTTCCCCACCTTGCGGGCACTTTTTCTTAAAGTGTCCCTCTTGTGGTTGATAAGCCAGGCCCTGGAGAATAGTTTCTGCCCACAGGGAGTTTGGGCCATTTTCTGCCACTGCCTTTTTGAGCTCTTTTAAATCATTGGCCTCCCAGGGGTACCAGGCTGCCGGCCTATTCCCCCTGGGTTAACATTCACAGGAAAGGCTTGAGTAGGGCCAGTAAAGGGCAGTGGGGATCCACAAGGGTCCCTGGGGTAGGTTCTCTCTTTCCAAGGTGACCTCATTGTCTCTCCCACCCAAGGTGCTCCTGAAACTTCCTCAAATGGAGGAGGCTGGGAGGGGCACAGATCTCTCCCCTGGGCTCCCAGTCCTGAGGCATCAGAAGAGTCTCTACTCTCTTCCGCCCTTTATCATCCCCGAAAGGCTCCCATGGCCCACTATTTGCTCTAGAGTCTTTATTCCCTGCGGTGTCTTTTGCTATATCTTGGTCCGACATGACTCGTTCCTCATCAAATTTTTCCCGTTGTTTTTCTGATTTTGATTTGGGGGCACTTGTATCAGTGACATGCTCCTCGCTCCATGAAAAGCAGAGCTTGAGGGCCAAAATGATCAGACAGAGCCCTAAGGGGGATCCTCACCGTATCGAGCCTCTCGCTGCCTAGCAAGGGTTTGTACTCAATCCCAAGTGTCCCAAGAGAACAGATTAGCTGAAGCAACCCAGGGGGCCAACCGTACAATGGTCCCCCAGACCTTAATAGCCTGAGCATCAGAAATCTCAAGTCCCCTGCTTATGAGCATATATCTCAGCGCCTTGAGGGCAGGCTCATCAGACATGCTAATGTTACTTCCCATGTTGCTGTGTAAGACCTCGCGGCCTTTTCTCGGGAACCGTCGCCCCAAAGACCACAGTGACTCGAATTCGATGCAATCAGCAAGAGGATTTATTAGGCCGGCGCGCCGGGGTTCGATCTCCTTGGAAGGAGTGAACCTCGAACACTCACCGAGAGGGATTTTTATGTAGAAAGATCAAAGACAACTGGGAATGAGATCGGAATGTAGGGAACAATGCGATAAGGGGGTCTAGGGATGAAGTGGAGACATTTGATTGGTGGGGACGGTTTACAGGTGATTTAGTAAAGACAGTTGACTGACCACCCGGCGGTGCCTGGTACAGGGAAATGCATCCTTGAGGAAAGGTCTGTTATAAGTCATCAGTTAAGAATAGGGAGCAGTCAGGAGGCTCTGAGTCATCAAGATAAGGGGGAAAGCTATGCGGCACATTCTGCCTTCCAGGTTTAACTTTTAACCTAGAAGTTTTCCGGTGCCCTTCTCAGAAAGCACTAAATGAAGTTACATTCTTACAGAAAGACGAATACAATGATTTATAACAAAGAGAAATTCATTATCCCAAAAAGCCTTGTTTTGCTAACATCAAAACTACTATAATTCCTTAACCTAAAAGTTCTTCAGCTGAAAGAGAATAGAAAGAAAAGTCACTGAGGACAGTCACCAAAAATCCTACCGGGAGTGGTGGCGGCCAGAAAGTTGGGCTTATGGTATGCTTTTGGAACTGTTTATGTGCCTGCGTCGTTGCACGGAAATTTTCTTGCTGGGGGCGGGCACCCTAGAGGTTTCTAGCCCGTTCCGTGACTCCTTTATCCTGTCACGGGAGTCTTCAAGTGGCAGGCACCCTAATGGCCTTTAAGTGCCTGACCCGTGCCCACAGGGAAGATTCTAGGCCACGTCCTCAGTTAAGACAGATTAAAGGGGAGTTTCACCCGGTCGGGCTCTAGTTACTGAGGCTTACCTGTTGCGGGGCCTTCAAAGTCCACCAGAGAGTGGCCCTAGCCAGGACTCATCAGTTGCCTCCACAACCGCTCTCCTGTTCACTGAAACTCCAGAAAAAAAGGAATTAAGGCCAGATCAGGAAAGAAGAGAAGAAGGAAAATAAGAGAGTTTTTGGCACTTCCCTCATAAAGGAGGGGGGCCCACCTTGAAGTCCGGATTACCTCGGGCGATACTCCTCTAAAGGGAGCTCCGTGCTGTGACCAGCCTAGGGTCCCTCGTCGCTCCTCTTTCAGAGCCGCACGGTGACACCACCTCCGTCCATCCGCTTCACGCCCCACGTTGGGCGCCAGTTTCTGCAGGGGGCGCTCCGCAGAAAGAGCAGAGGCAGTGGAACTTCCCCTCAGCAAAGCCGAGGGGTTCCCGAGGAGAGGTGAGCCTGCTGTCCGCCAACCCAGCCCCTCGGCGAGCGAGAGACAATCAGACGTGACAGGGGTTCCGTCGAAGCAGTTCTGGTTTATTGTTGCAAACTCCCAACTTATATAGACAAACAGGACGGTTTTAGGAGGGACTTTCCATAGTTGCACCAATCACATTAAAGGTCAAATTGTCACCTTCATTATAAAAGGAGTCTATAGAGATCACACACTGTCTATGTGCACAGAAATCAAGAGAGCCAATCAAAAACTTTGACAGACAACATAGACCCTGCCCCCATCTCTTCCACCAGGCGCCATCTTAGGTTTTCGACCACAAAGCTAGCCCCTTTGTTTTTAAGGTTTCCCATTTAGGGCCCTACAACCAACCTAGATAGTATATTCCAAAGCAGGGACATTACTTTGCTGACTAAGGTCCATCTAGTCAAGGCTATGGTTTTTCCTGTGGTCATGTATGGATGTAAGAGTTAGACTGTGAAGAAGGCTGAGTGCTGAAGAATTGATGCTTTTGAACTGTGGTGTTGGAGAAGACTCTTGAGAGTCCCTTGGACTGGAAGGAGATCCAACCAGTCCATCCTAAAGGAGATCAGCCCTGGGATTTCTTTGGAAGGAATGATGCTGAAGCTGAAACTCCAGTACTTTGGCCACCTCATGAGAAGTGTTGACTCATTGGAAAAGACTCTGATGCTGGGAGGGATTGGGGGCAGGAGGAGAAGGGGACGACCGAGGATGAGATGGCTGGATGGCATCACTGACTCGATGGACGTGAGTCTGAGTGAACTCTGGGAGTTGGTGATGGATAGGGAGGCCTGGCGTGCTGTGATTCATGGGGTCACAAAGAGTCGGACACGACTGAGTGACTGAACTGAAACATAATCTTTCTCTAAAACCCTAATTTTTATCAAAAACAGATAAATTAAGACTAGCTTGTTTGCAAAATGAGTCTGGTTAATTGAGCATGTTGGTTCCTTTAAACTGGCTGTGCTGCAACTTTTCATAAGGAATCTCAGACTGAAATTTAAAGGGCCTTTCAGGGTTAGGAAAGCCATACCAAGGACTTGTCATAGATACATACAAATTTAGGTGAATTTCTCCCTTTTGAGGTCCCCAAAATACTTTGAGATTTTTTTCACCTGTTAGGAAGTTGCCTTCCTAATTTACCTGATAAAGCTGTTGGGAACCTGAGAGTTTCCAGTCTCTGGAGAGATCAAGTAAAGGGAAAAGGTAAATGTTTCAACTGTGCTTACAAAGGTATACTTTACCAAATTGATAGAAGTCATAATTGGCTTAAGAGGAAAGTTTCCTTTTGGGTGTGGTTCTTTTTCCTTGGTCTTTGTCTTGTCATAGTGAAAAATTAAAATGACAAACCAGGAAAGCTCACACAGGCAGGCTTTATTAAACAAGTGACATGAAATATACTCCTGAGATGTGAGGGTGGACTGACCCTCGTAGAAGTGGTCCCACCCTGTTTCAGGCTTTCCTTTCTATGTCCTTTGTCCCTCAAACAGATCCCAGAACCTGATTTTTCCTGCCCCATGTCAAATAGGGAGCTTCCCAGGTGGCACTAGTGGTAAAGAACCTGCCGGCAATGCAGGAGACGTAAGAGATGTGGATTCAATCCCTGAGTCGGGAACATCCCCTGGAGGAGGGCACAGCAACCCACTCCAGTATTCTTGCCTGGAGAATTCCATGGACAGAGGAGCCTGGTGGGCTACAGTGCATAGGGTCGAAAGAGTCGGGCACCACTGAAGTGACTTAGCACGCACACATGCTTGTCGAACAGGCCTTGTAACTTAGGCCAACCAGGGAAGGAGGAGTGTTAAGTGTGTTTTTCCTGCCAAAGGTTTTTACTCCATGATGCAGATTTTCCCTTTGTTCTGTTTTTGAGGATATTTCATATCTTTGTTTGCCTTTTAGCTGCCACTGTTTAACTGCCATTCTGGACTGTTTATTCTAATTACCTAACATTTCTCCCTCAAGAGATGGGAGGCCCAGTTCTTTGGGAATAGGGGCACTGATGTCTCTCTGGCTACTTCTTCCTGAGTTGGAATGGCAAGGGGTATTGGGCCTTTCCCTCTTGTTAGCTTCAAGCTTCAGGGACCTTATGGTGGCATCTGGTTTAGGGCGAGTGGTAGATATTTTCTGTGGTCAGGTGTAGTTCTACATATCCTTGTTGAATTAACTCTGCATTTTGTAGCTTGCTGACCTGGGTAGAGACAAAACAGGTTAAACAATTTATAACACATGAAGCAATCATAAGTAGTGTTAATATGGTGATAACGGGTTTTAATAGAGGCATCAGACAGTTCAAAATCCTTCTTTACCAGGAGAGGAATTCCCCAAAGAGAGATTGTAGTCATCCTGAGGACTTTCTAGCTCATTCTTAAGATCCTGTAGGATCTAAATGGTTTCCTTGAGGACTGTGAGACTTTTTTCATCTTGGCTGGAGATGTTTATCCAAAAGCAACATGTCTCATTTAAGATGGCACAAGCCCCTCCTTGTTCAGCCTTCAGGAGATATACAGCCCTCCTGTTTTGGAGTACAACCCCTGTCAAGCTGTTGATGGATTTTGTTGGGCCTCTAAAGCCAATACTGTGGCTTTTTATTCCTGCTGCATCATTACTGAAAAATTTATGATTTCTCTTTCCAAGTGAGGTATTTCCCTAGACCAGAGAAAGCCTTGAATAATATTGTGTCCAATTCTGGGTCCTTCAAGATAGGGCTATATTGGTAACTGAGGTGTCCAAATCTCTCAGGAGAGAGGTTATATGAAGGGAAATTCTGCCTTGCTGTTCAGTCACTCAGTTGTGTCTGACTCTTTGCAACCCCATGGACTGTAGCAAACCAGGCTTCCCTGTCCTTCACCATCTCCCGAAGCTTGCTCAAACTCATGTCCATTGAGTCAGTTATGCCATCCAACAATATTGTCCTCTGTCATCCCCTTCTCCTGCCTTCAGTCTTTCCCAGCTTCAGGGTCTTTTGCAATGAGTTGACTCTTCCCATCAGGTGACCAAAGCACTGGAGCTTCAGCTTCAACATCAGTCTTTCTGATGAATATTCAGGATTGATCTACTTTTGGATGGGCTGATTGGATCTCCTTGCAGTCCAAGGGACTCTCAAGAGTTTTCTCCAACACCACAGTTCAAAAGCATCAATTCTTCAGCGTTCAACCTTCTTTATGGTCCAACTCTCATATCAATACACAACTACTGGAAAAACCGTAGCTTTGACTAGACGGACCTTTTGTAGGTAAAGTACTGTCTCTGCTTTTTAATATGCTGTCTAGGTTTGTCATAGCTTTTCTTCCAAGGAGCAAGTGTCTTTCAATTTCATGGCTGCAGTCACCATCTGCAGTGATTTTGGAGCCTAAGAAAATAAATTCTGTCACAGTTTCCTTTGTTTCCCCATCTGTTTGCCATGAAGTGATGGGACCAGATGTCATGATCTTGGTTTTTGCATGTTGAGTTTTAAGCCAGCTTTTTCACTCTCCTCTTTCACTTTTGTCAAGAGGCTCTTTCGTTCGTCTTGGCTTTCTGCCATAAATGTGGTGTCATCTGCATATCTGAGGTTATTGATATTTCTCCTTGCAATCTTGATTCCAGCTTGTGCTTCATCCAGCCCGGCATTTCACATGATGTACTCTGCATATAATATAAATAAGCAAGGTGACAATATACAGCTTTGATGTACTCCTTTCCTAATTTGGAACCAGTCTGTTGTTGCATGTCCAGTTGTAACTGTTGCTTCTTGACCTGCATACAGGTTTCTCAGGAGGCAGGTAAGGTGGTCCAGTATTCCCATCTCTTGAAGAATTTTCCAGAGTTTGTTGTGATCCACACAGTCAAAGGCTTTAGCATATTCAAGGAAGCAGAGATAGATGTTTTTCTGGAAATTTCTTGCTTTTTCTGTGATCCAACGGATGTTGATAATTTGATCTCTGGTTCCTCTGCCTTTTCTAAATCCAGCTTGAACATCTGAAAATTCATGATTCGTGTACTGTTGAAGCCTGGTTTGGAAAATTTTTAGCATTACTTTGCTAGCATGTGAAATAAGTGTAATTGTGTGGTAGTTTGAACATTCGATGGCATTGTCTTTCTTTGTGATTGGAATGAAAACTGATCTTTTCCGGTCTTGTGGCCACTCCTGAATTTTCCATGTTTGCTAGAATATAGAGTGCAGCAGTTTAACAGCATCATCTTTTAGGATTTGAAATAGCTCAGCTAGAATTCCATCACTTCCACTAGCTTTGTTCGTAGTGATACTTTGTAAGCTCCATGTAACTTCACACTCTAGGACTTTGCATTCTTCTTCAGTTCAGTTCAGTGGCTCAGTCGTGTCCGACTCTTTGTAGAGCAGCTCAAAGCACCATCTCATAAGGCCTGCTCTAAGAAGGAGCCTAAAATTTCTCCCAAGGTGGCCTTAACTTCTTTGGTTGTGGAATCTTACTCATGGAGCAACTTTAACAATTGAACAGTCTTTGCCATTTAGTTAGAAGTGTGATATACAAGTTTTTTTTTCCACATAGGAAATAATATCCAATCCCTATTAAGGATACTGTGGTAGGAGTCTGGCAGGCAGGATGAGTAATGACCACCAACAGAGGATGTTTCAAAGGCCAGAGATAAACTGTTGTCTTTTATAAGCGTATAATTGACTAAGTAAGTTGTCCAGGTGGTCTCAGTTGAGGAGGCTGGGGACTTGTAGGTAATAATGACTCCTGGGATTATAATCTTAAATTCCATCGGATCTTCCTCCCAAGGTCAGGTTACTTGTGTGAGAGAGGTTTATATATCTAGCTGTAAACCAGATTAGGTTGTTATTATTTGGGAAGCTGTATTATTGACAATATGCTCTAAGCTATAGAGTGTATTTATTTTATTTCTATTTAGTCCCAGGTTCAGATCTAGAAGATCTCAGCTAAGAACTTGTCCAATCAGATGGGGACTATCAATTGAATCCTTGAGGTAATACTGTCCAGGTCATTTGTTGGTGTTTTTTTCCCTGGAGCCTGCCACTAGAAGGCAAAAGTATTTCTCAGCCAGTGGTGTACAAAAGAATGTGTCCTTCAGATCCAGGAGAGTAAACCACTTGCAACTGGGTGAGATTTCTCCCAGGATTACATAGGAATCGGGCACTGAGGGGTGGAGGGGGACTACAGTCTCATTTATGATCTGGAGATCTTGAACCACACACCAGATTCCCTCCTTTTTCTTTACAGGGAGGATCGAGGTGTTACATGGTGGATTTTGGGGACCAATAGCCTATAGGCAAGGAATTTATTTATTAGAGGCTGTAGTCCTTCCTGAGCTTCTCTTCTGAAGGAGTGTTGTTTCTGATTTGGAAACTGAGTGGGATCTCAGGATAATGACAACCAGTCCAGCTCAGTGAGCTCATCCAGGAGTCCCCTGGTCCCACACCTAGGGGTTAATTTTGTCCTCTCAATGCCTTTCTTTCACATCATCCCACCCTCTCCATCTCCCTCAGAGTCCAAAAGTCCTTTCTATACATCTGTGTCTCTTTTGCTGTCTCGCATACAGGGGTATCATTACTATCTTTCTAAATTCCATATATATGCGTTAATATACTGTATTGGTGTTTTTGTTTCTGGCTTACTTCACTCTGTATAATCGGCTCCAGTTTCATCCACCTCATTAGAACTGATTCAAATGTATTCTTTTTAATGGCTGAGTAATACTCCATTGTGTATATGTACCCCAGCTTTCTTATCCATTCATCTGCTGATGGACATCTAGTTTGTTTCCAATTCCTGGCTATTATAAACAGTGCTGCAAAGAACATTAGGCTCCATGTGTCTCTTTCAATTCTGGTTTCCTTGTTGTGTATGCCCAGCAGTGGAATTGCTGGGTCATATGGCAGTTCTATTTGCAAATTTTTAAGGAATCTCCACACTGTTCTCCATAGTGGCTGCACTAGTTTGCATTCCCACCAACTGTGTAAGAGGGTTCCCTTTTCTCCACACCCTCTCCAGCATTTATTGCTTGTAGACTTTTGGATCACAGCCATTCTGACTAGTGTGAAATGGTACCTCATTGTGGTCTTGATTTGCATTTCTCTGATAATGAGTGATGTTGAGCATCTTTTCATGTGTTTGTTAGCCATCCGTATGTCTTCTTTGGAGAAATGTCTATTTAGTTCCTTGGCCCATTTTTTGATTGGGTTGTTTATTTCTTTGGAATTGAGCTATATAAGTTGCTTGTATATTTTTGAGATTAGTTGTTTGTCAGTTGTTCTGTTTGCTATTATTTTATCCCATTCAGAAGTCTGTCTTTTCACCTTGCTTATAGTTTCCTTTGTTGTGCAGAAGCTTTTAATTTTAATTAGATCCCATTTGTTTATTTTTGCTTTTATTTCCAGTATTCTGGGAGGTGGGCCATAGAGGATCCTGCTGTGATTTATGTCAGAGAGTGTTTTGCCTATGTTATCCTCTAGGAGTTTTATAGTTTCTGGTCTTACGTTTAGATCTTTAATCCATTTTGAGTTTATTTTTGTGCATGGTGTTAGAGAGTGATCTAGTTTTATTCTTTTACAAGTGGTTGACCAGTTTTCCTAGTACCACTTGTTAAAGAGATTGTCTTTACTCCATTGTATATTCTTGCCTCCTTTGTCGAAGATAAGGTGTTCATAGGTGTGCGGATTTATCTCTGGGCTTTCTATTTTGTTCCATTGATCTATATTTCTGTCTTTGTGCTAGTACCATACTGTCTTGATGACAGTGGCTTTGTAGTAGAGCCTGAAGTCAGGCAGGTTGATTCCTCCAGTTCCATTCTTCTTTCTCAAGATTGCTTTGGCTAACACATATATATGGAATTTAGAAAGTTGGTAATGATAACACTGTATGCGAGACAGCAAAAGAGACACAGATGTATAGAACGGACTTTTGGACTCTGTGGGAGAGGAAGAGGGTGGGATGATTTGGGAGAATGGCATTGAAACATGTATGCTATCATGTAAGAAACGAATCGCCAGTCTATGTTCGATACAAGATACAGGATGCTTGGGGCTGGTGCACGAGGATGATCCAGAGAGATGATATGGGGTGGGAGGTGGGAGAGGGGTTAGGATTGGGAACTCATGTACACTCGTGGCTGATTCATGTCATTGTATGGCAAAACCAATACAGTATTGTAAAGCAAAATAAAGTAAAAATAAAAATTAAAAAGTAATTAATTTATTTTAATTGGAGGCTAATTACTTTATAATATTTGGTGCTTTTTGCCATACATTGACATCAATCAGCTATGGGTATACATCCTGAACCCCCTTCCCACCTCTCTCCTCATCCCATCCCTTAGGATCATTCTATTGCACCAGCTTTCAGTGCCCTGTTTCATGCATCGAACTTGGACTGGTGATCTATTTCACATATGGTAATATATATGTTTTAGTGCTATTCTCTCAAATCATCCCACCCTTGCGGTCTCCCACAGAGTTCAAAAGTCTGTTTTTAGTATCTGTGTCTCTTTGCTCTCTCGCATATAGGGTCATCATTACCATTTTTCTAAATTCCATGTATATATGTTAATATACTGTATTGGTGTTTTTCATTCTGACTTACTTTACTCTGTTTCATCTACCTCATTACAACTGATTCAAATGCGCTTTTTAATAGCTGAGTAATATTCCATTATGTATATATACCACAACTTCCTTATCCATTTGTCTGCTGATGGACATCTAGGTTGCTTCCATGTCCTAGCTATTGTAAAAGTGCTGCGATGAACATTGGAATATACTTGTCTCTTTCAATTCTGGTTTCCTTGGTGTGTATGCCCAGCAGTGGGATCGCTGGGTCGAATGGCAGTTCTATTTCCAGTTTTTTAAGGAATCTCCACACTGTTCTTCATGGTGGCTGTGCTAGTTTGCATTCCTACCAACAGTGTAAGAGAGTTCCCATTTTTCCACATCCTCTCCAGCATTTATTGTTTGTAGACTTTTTGATAGCAGCCATTCTGACTGGCGTGAGATGATACCTCATTGTGGTTTTGAATTGCATTTCTCTGATAATGAGTGATGTTGAGCATCTTTTCATGTGTTTGTTAGCTATTTTTATATCTTCTATGGAGAAATGTCTGTTTAGTTCTTTGGCCTATTTTTTGATTGAGTCGTTTATTTTTCTGGTATTGAGCTGCATTAGCTGCTTGTATATTTTGAGATTAATTCTTTGTCAGTTGCTTCATTTGCTATTATTTTCTCCCATTCTGAAGGCTGTCTTTTCTCCTTGCTTATAGTTTCCTTCATTGTGCAAAAGCTTTTAAGTTTAATTAGGTTTCATTTGTTTATTTTTGCTTTTATTTCCATTACTCTGGAAGGTGGATCATAGAGGATCTTGCTGTGATTTATGTCAGAGAGTGTTTTGCCTATGTTTTACTTTAGGAGTTTTATAGTTTCTGTTCGTACATTTAGATCTTTAATCCATTTTGAGTTTATTTTTTTGCGTATAGTGTTAGAAAGTGTTCTAGATTCATTCTTTTACAAGTGGTTGACCAGTTTTCCCAGCACCACTTATTGAAGAAATTGTTTTTTCTCCATTGTATATTTTTGCCTCCCTTGTCAAAGATAAGATGTCCATAGGTGTGTGGATTTATCTCTGAGCTTTCTATTTTGTTCCATTGATCTGTATTTCTGTCTTTGTGCCAGTACTATACTATCTTGATGACTAGCTTTGTAGTATAGTTTGAAGTCAGGCAGGTTGATTCCTCCAGTTCCAGTCTTCTTTCTCAAGATTGCTTTGGCTATTTAAGGTTTTTTGTATTTCCATACAAATTGTGAAATTATTTGTTCTAATTCTGTGAAAAATACTGTTAGTAGCTGGATATAGATTGCATTGAATCTATAGATTGCTTTGTGTAGTATACTCATTTTCACTATATTGATTCTTCTGATCCATGAACATGGTATATTTCTTAATCTATTTGTGTCATCTTTGATTTCTTTCATCAGTGTTTTACAGTTTTCTATATATAGGTCTTTGGTTTCTTTAGGTAGATTTATTCCTAAGTATTTTATTCTTTTTATTGCAATGGTGAATGGAATTGTTTCCTTAATTTCTCTTTCTGTTTTCTCATTGTTAGTGTATGGGAATGCAAGGGATTTCTCTGTGTCAGTTTTATATCCTGCAACTTTACTATATTCATTGATTAGCTCTAGTAATTTTCTGGTGGAGTTTTTAGGGTTTTCTATGTAGAGGATCATGTCATCTTCAAACAGTGAGAGTTTTACTTCTTTTCCAATCTGGATTCCTTTTATTTCTTTTTCTTCTTTGATTGCTGGTGGCTAAAACTTCCAAAACAATGTTGAATAGTAGTAGTGAGAGTGGGCAACTTTGTCTTGTTCCTGACTTTAGGGGAAATGTTTTCAACTTTTCTCCATTGAGGATAATGTTTGCCGTGGGTTTATCAGGTATGGCTTTTATTATGTTGAGGTATGTTCCTTCTATGCCCGCTTTCTAGAGCATTTTTTTTAAATCATAAATGGTTGTTGAATTTTGTCCAAGGATTTCTCTGCATCTATTGAGATAATCATATGATTTTTGTCTTTCAACTTGTTAATGTGGTGTATCACATTGATTGATTTGTGAATACTGAAGAATCCTTGCATCCCTGGCATCAAGCCCACTTGGTCATGATGTATGGTCTTTTAAATATGTTGTTGGATTCTGTTTGCTAGAATTTTGTTGAGGATTTTTGCATCTATGTTCATCAGTGATATTGGCCTGTAGTTTTCTTTTTTTGTGGCATCTTTGTCTGGTTTTGCTATTAGGGTATGGTGGCCTCATAGAATGAGTTTGGGGAGCTTACCTTCCTCTGCAATTTTCTGGAAGTTTAAATAGGATAGGTGATAGCTCTTCTCTAAATTTTTGGTAGAATCCACCTGTGAAGCCATCTGGTCCTGGGCTTTTTCTTTTGATAGATTTTTGATTACAGTTTTGATTTCAATGCTTGTGATGGGTCTGTTAAGATTTTCTATTTCTTCCTGGCTCAGTTTTGGGAGGTTATACTTTTCTAAAAATTCGTCCATTTCTTCCAAGTTGCCCATTTTATTGGCATATAGTTGTTGATAATAGTCTCTTATTATCCTTTGTATTTCTGTGTTGACTGTTGTGATTTCTCCATTTTCATGTCTAATTTTGTTGATTTGATTCTTCTTCTTTTTTTTTTCTTGATGAGTCTGGCTAATGGTTTATCTATTTTAGTTATCTTCTCAAAGAATCAGCTTTTAGTTTTGTTGATTTTTGCTATAGTCTCCTTTGTTTCATTTTCATTTACTTCTGCCCTAAGTTTTATGATTTCTTTCCTTCTACTAACCCTGGGGTTCATCATTTCTTCTTTTTCTAGTTGCTTTAGATGTAAAGTTAGGTTATCTATTTGATTTTTCTCTTGTTTCTTGTGTTCTAATGAACCTTCACCTTAGCACAGCTTTTACTGAACCCCCTAGGGTTTGGGTTGTGGTGTTTTCACTTTCATTTGTTTCTATGTATATTTTGATTTCTTTCATGATATGTTGGTTACTCAGAAGCATGATGTTTAGCCTCCATATGTTTGTATTTTTAATAGTTTTTTTCCCCCTGTAGTTGACATCTAATCTTATGTCATTGTGATCAGAAAAGATGCTTGAAATGATTTCAACTTTTTGAATTTACCAAGGCTAGATTTATGGCCCAGGATGTTGTCTATCCTGCAGAATGTTCCGTGTGCACTTGAGAAAAAGGTGAAATTCATTGTTTTGGAGTGAAATGTCCTGTAGATATCAATTAAGTCTAACTGGTCCACCGTATAATTTAAAGTTTGTGTTTCCTTGCTAATTTTCTGTTTGGTTGATTTATCCATAGATGTGAGTGGGGTATTAAATCTCCCACTATTATTGTGTTACTGTTAATTTCCCCTTTCATCTTTGTTAACATTTGCCTTATGTATTGAGGTGCTCCTATGTTGGGTGCATATATATTTACAATTGTTATATCTTCTTGGATTAATCCTTTGATCATTATGTTGTATCCTTCTTTGTCTCTTTTCATGGCTTTTATTTCAAAGTCTATTTTATCTGATTTGAGTATTGCTACTCCTGCTTTCTTTTGGTCTCAATTGCATGAAATATCTTTTTCCAGTCCTTCACTTTCAGTCTGTATGTGTCCCTTGGCTTGAGGTGGGTCTCTTGTAGACAGCACATATAGGTGTCTTTCTTTGTATCCATTTAGCCTGTCTTCGTCTTTTGGTTGGGACATTCAACCTATTTACATTAAGGTAATTATTGGTGAGTATGATTCCATTGCCATTTACTTTGTTGTTTTGGGTTTCAGTTTACAAACCTTTTCTGTGTTTCCTGTCTAGAGAAGCTCCTTTAGCATTTGTTGAAGAGCTGGTTTGGTGGTGCTGAATTCTCAGCTTTTGCTTGTCTGTAAAGCTTTTGATTTCTCCTTCATATTTGAATGAGATCCTTGCTGGGTACAGTAATCTGGGTTGTAGATTTTTCTCTTTCATCACTTTAAGTATGTCCTGCTATTCCCTTCTGGCCTGAAGAGTTTCTGTTGAAAGATCAGCTGTTATCCTAATGGGGATATTATTTCTTGCTTTTCCCTTGCTGCTTTTAATATTTGCTCTTTGTGTTTGATCTTCATTAGTTTGATTAATATGTGTCTTGGTGTCTTTATCCTTGGATTTATCCTTTTTGGAACTCTCTGGTTTTCTTGGATTTGGGTGGCTATTTCCTTCCCCATTTTAGGGAAATTTTCAACTATTATCTCCTCAAGTATTTTCTCACAGCCTTTTCTTTTGTTTTCTTCTTCTGGGACTCCTATGATTTGAATGTTGGGGTGTTTAACATTGTCCCAGATGACTCTGAGGTTGTCCTCATTTCTTGTAATTCTTTTTTTTCTTTTTTCCTCTCTGCTTCATTGATTTCCACCATTCTATCTTCTACTGCACCTATCCTATCTTCTGCCTCAGTTATTCTACTGTTGGTTTCCTCCAGAATGCTTTTGATCTCAGTGATTGCATTATTCATTATTCAATGTCTTTGCTAAACATTTCTTGCATCTTCTCAATCCTTGTCTCTAGTCTATTTATCTGTAACTACATTTTGTTTTCAAGATTTTGGATCATCTTTACTATCATTATTCTGAATTCTTTTTCAGATAGACTCCCTGTCTCCTCTTCTTTTGTTTGGCTTGGTGGGCATTTATCATGTTCCTTTACGTGCTGTATATTTCTCTGATTTTTCATTTTGTTTAGATTGCTGTGTTTGGAGTGGACTTTCTGTAGGCTGGAAGTTTATGGTTCCTCTCTATTGTAGAGCTTGCCCTCTGTGGGTGGGAAGGTCTAGTGGCTTGTCAAGGTTTCCTAGTTAGGGAGCTTGCTTCTGTGTTCTGGTGGGTGTAGCTCTGTCTCTTCTCTCTGAAGTGCAATGAAATGTCCAGTATTGAGTTTTGGGGTGTCTATGGGTTTGGTATGGCTTTGGGCATCCTGTCTTTTAATGCTTAGTGCTATGTTCTTGCTTTGCTGGATAATTAGCATGGTATACCTTGCTCTGGAACTTGTTGACTCTTTGTGGGAGCTTGGTTTCAGTGTAGGTATGGAGGCTTTTGGATGAGCTCTTGTCTATTAATGTTTCCTTTAATCAGGAGTTCTCTGATGTTCTCAAGTTTTGGAGTTAAGCTTCTTGCCTCTGGCTTTCAGTCTTATTCTTACAGTAGCCTCAAGACTCATTTTGAAGAGAATGGGCAGCCTTTCTGGGTGCCTGGTGTCCTCCACCAGTGTTCAAAAGTTGTTTTGTGGAAGTTGTTCAGCATTCAAATGATCTTTTGATGAATTTGTGGGGGAGAAGGTGGTCTCTTGGTCCTATTCCTCTGCCATCTTGGGACCACCCTCTGCAGCTATGCAGTTTTACCAAAGAATCTCAAGCGTCTTAGCCTTAGAGTCTGAGAGTTGAACAGTTTCTTGTTATCAAGGATGTATCTCAAGGGCATCTGTGGGGAAATGGATTTTTTTTTCCCATCTGAAAGTAATGACAGGAAAAGCTAATAGGATCCCATGGGTGGACTTCCCTGGGCTGATGCTTATCCTTCCCAGAATTGGGGCAACCTGAGAACTGAGCATCCTTGTGTCAAGATGCAGATCCCTGGGCAGGTGAAGGCAAGCCAACCTCCTAAGATCCCAGAGGTGGAGTCAGGCATTCCCAAGATCTCCAGCATGACTAGTGCTGAGTAGGATTAAAAGATTTTGTTCTGAGAGCCAAGCATCCCTCGGTCAGGACATAGATGCCAAGGGAGCTCGAGAGACTTCTTGGGATCCCTTTTACTGGAATTGGGTGTCCCCAGGTTTTCCAGTAGAGGAGTGTCACATGGACCTGAATGGAAGAAGTGGTCAGACTTGTTGCTAGTTTGTTCACCTCAGCTGGAAATAAATAGCATGATGTAGAGCAGTCAAGCCTATGCCCTGAAACTGGGAACCTGGTGGAATAGCTGCAAATCTAATTTTGTATTGTCCTGAGGGGTGTAAGTCATTGATTTTTAATAATTTTGGAAAAATTTTCTGAGTCAACCAATTAGAGCCTTGGAATGAAGAAGTGCTAGACATAGATAACTGGCCACAAAGCAATAATTTGGTTGATTTTTAAAATTAGCATATTATCATGTCTATGATAGAAAAATATTTGATTTAAATGCAAAGATCAAAGAAATCAAAAAATCATTATAAAGAAAACATAGTGAATCATACAAATCAGGTTAAGGCTCTGGGGTGAGTTGTCCTACTTCTGATGTCATCTTTTTATTCTTGTGTGAGTGTAGTTTTTCCCTCTGAGCATTGTTTTAAGGTGATTTTGAGGTCAGCAGTTCTTTCTATAGGCCACTCCAGTGCAGGGACCCTTTGTCAGTGGAAGTTAATCTTAGAGTTAATTTTCTTTTAGTTTCACTGTACCTGAGCTAGTTAATACCTGATAAGGTTCTTTCTGTCCAGGTTGGTGATAGTCCTTTGCATTGTGTCTTTTCTAGAACCTATAAACCTATATTATAAATCTATAATCCTGTGGTTGTAGGCCACAGGGCACCTGATCACCCTCCAATGACAGATTACTGAGATAAGCTTTAGAAACAAACTTAGACTATCTCTTAATAACTCCATTAAAGTTTTTAGTAATATAACAAAACAGCAAAGGAAGACCTGGGAAGTGAGCCTTGGCAAACATAGACCTTAATTAACAAAACTAGAATTTAATATTTAGTGAACAAAGAAATCTTTCCTTCATGAGGACATATTAACTCTACAGCCAGGGAAGGCTTTATCCCATCAAATAAAAATGAGGTTTGTCACGGGGCTGGGGAAAGCCAAGTGACCATTTTGTGTTTTCCACAACCCTATTTGATTTATAGTTAGTTTACCCATTTTAATTTCCCCAATTTAGGAGTAGACTGTTGCCATGTTTTAAGGACATCAGGATAGCAAGCATCTGACAATGAGGGGTTAATTTTTGTAAAAACAAAATAAAGATTATGGTACATGTATATAAAGCTCAGCCTTATTTACTTTATCAGAGTAAGAAAACCTTTTAAAAACAAATACAAATCAGTTAAAAGCAAAGAGATTCACATCATCTGTTATTAAATACTGCATTTCTAGATAACTTTATTTTCTTAACAGAGAGAAGAAAAAATTAAGTCTGGCACCAGGTTACTATTAATTATAAAGTTTGTTTATCTGGTTAATCTTAGAAAATGTTTGCCATAAACCTTAAAGAAGCAGCAGTATTTTTGCAAAGGCATCAGAGTGAAACCATAGAAGACACATTTAGAATCTGGTTACATTGCAGTTGAAAAGCAACCTGTTTATTGATGTGTCATGTAACACTTTAATATGATAATTAGAATTATAAATGACAATATTTTTTCAGGACATATCAGATCTTTATGAATTTCACATAATTTTTAAACTATCTGTATTAGTATCATTTACCATATAATATAGCCTAAAAAGATTTGTTACTTATTGACAGTACATCCCATGTACTTTTAACATAGTAAATGAACCTAATTAGTTTAATATCCTTCTTTGGGATGTCTCAGGAGCCCTCAGAAACACCTCAAAGTTAACTAGAAGTCAAAACAACTTCATTCGACTTTAAGGAAGTTTTTCCAAAAATATCTAAAGAGTTTATAACATTCAGTGAGATAAGATCATGCAGTTCACTGTGAAGCAACAGTTATTCACTTAGCAATAGTAACAAGAGACTTAAAAGGTAAACATAAAACTGATCATTTAGAAGAAAAACAAACTTAATATCCATTATCAAAGGCAATTTAACATTTTAAGAAAACTTGTACCATGCACCCTACATTTCTTAAGCAACCATGAAGCATCCTTTATATCAGTACAGTACTCTGTAGACTGGTAAATATAAATCACTTAAAGCTCTTACCTCATTTGCATTTTCTTTCCTTTAAAGTTTCTTTACATTGTCACTTTCCTTGCTGACAGTTTGCAACAGATATAAACCTATGCACAATAAAAGTATTACACAATGTCGATGACTCAAGACATGTCTCTGTTAATTAGATCAGCAAACAAACACAAACAGTTCACATGAACCTGAAATTCATTTAGTTTAATTTTTTTGAATTTAGAATTATTTGGTTTGTAAGCACTTACTTTTCTTTAGGCCAACTAAATTAGAGCTCATTTATAAATTAGCCTCAGTAATATTATCCAAAGACAAGGATACACACTGAGACATACAGGTATATCCAGACAGAGACTTTATAATTTTTTAAAATTATTTTTTAAAATTTTAATTTATTTATTTTAATTGGAGGCTAATTACTTTACAATATTGTATTGGTTTTGCCATACATCAACATGAATCTGCCATGGGTGTACACATGTTCCCAATCCTGAACCCCCCTCCCACCTCCCTCCCCATATTACTCAGCCATTAAAAAGAATACATTTGAATCAATTCTAATGAGGTGGATGAAACTGGAGACTTTATAATTTTTTTGTTTGATCAGAAGAGCCTGATGCGGTAAAGAAACTGGGTAGGGGAAGGAATGAGGGAATCTGGGCTCTCCCCTCTGAGAGACAGGAGAAGTTAGATGGGAATTCTTTATGATGTTAGGAGAGTTTTCTTATTTTTCAGGCTATGTATTATAGGAGAAAGTCCTGGTATTTTAACAGAGGATTTTTGAACACAGAGTAAGATGGGAGATTATTCTTCCCAAGTAGAGTGGGTAAGAAAATCCCAGGAAAAACTAAAGGGCAGAGCATGGTGGCTGGTGAGATGGTATGAGCACTAGCAAGCTGCCCAGGAAGAAAGATTCTGGGAGGCAGCAGGACCTGGGGGAGGTAAATTTTTTTAATCCCAGGAAAACAAGTTTGTGATTCAGTGGTGCAAATTTGTTGCAGGTAGTAGCAGGCGCCAAACTCTAACTCCCAGCGCATTGTTTGCCCTGTTGGGAAAAACACAATCCTAGTGCACAAGGCATAGTGGGGGTTGCAGTTTAGGCAGAGTGAGAGAAAGAGGGAGAAAAGTCAGAAGTCTCCAGCCAGAGGTTTGGGCAAGACCTGCAGTTTACCTTGCAACTGAGGCATGGCACCAAATTGTCAGGTGTGGTTCTTTTTCCTCCATCCTTGTCTTGTTGTAGTAAAAAATTAAAATTACAGATCAAGAAAGCTCATGCAGGCAGGATTTATTAAACATGTGACATGAAACACACTCTTGAGGTGTGAGAGCAGACCGACCTCGAGTGGTCCCACTCCGTCTTAGGCTTTCTTTTAATGTCGTTTGTTCTATCTCCTAAGCAGTCCCTGGAGCCTAATTTGTTCTGCCCCATGTCAAATAGCTACTTGTGGTTTTGGTGTTCTCGTAGAAAATAAGCGCATGTCTTTCTATTCTGCCATCTTAAAGATATTACTAGCAACATCACAACGTTGTCAGGAGAAGTGTAAATAGCCTCAGATATACAGATGTCACTACTCTAATGGCAGAAAGCAAAGAAGAACTAAAGAGCCTCTTGATGAAGGTGAAAGAGGAGAGTGAAAAAGCTGGCTTAAAACTCAACATTTAAAACACGAAAATCATGGCATCTGGTCCCATCACTTCATGGCAGATAGATGGGGAAACAATGGAAACAGTGACAGACTTTATTTTCTTGGGCTCCAAAATCACTGTAGGTGGTGACTGCAGCCATTAAATGAAAAGATGCTTGTTCCTTGGAAGAAAAGCTATGACAAACCTAGACAGCATATGGAAAAGCAGAGACATCACTTTGCCAACAAAGGTCCATATAGTCAAAGCTATGGTTTTTCCAGTAATCATGTATGGATGTGAGATTTGGACTATAAAGGCTGAGCATCAAAGAATTGATGCTTTTGAACTGTGGTGCTGGATAAGACTCTTGGGAGTCCCTTGGACTGCCAGGATATCAAATCCTAAAGGAAATCAATCCTGAATATTCATTGGAAGGACGGATGTTGAAGCTGAAGCTCCAATACTTTGGTCACCTGATGTGAAGAAGCTGACTCATTGGAAAAGATCCTGATGTTGGGAAAGATAGAGGGCAGGAGGAGAAGAGGATGACAGAAAATGAGATGGTTGGATGGCATCATCCATTAAATGGACATGAGTTTGAGCAAGCTCTGAGAGATGATGAAGGACTGATCATGAAGGAAGCCTGGTGTGCTGCAGTCCATGCAGTTGCAATGAGTTGGAAAGGACTGAGCGACTGAAGAACAACAGCAGCGTCAATCAGGGCATGTACCTGAGACCAACCAGGGAAGGGGTCCTCTTGGATGTGTTTTTCCCACCAAAGGTTTTTACTCCAGGGTGCAGATTTTTCCTTTGTTTAATTTTACTCTGGCTTTTTAAATTTCTTTGTTTGCCTTTTAGTTGCCGCTTTTTAACTGCCATTTTGGACTCCTTTCTCAAGCTACCTAACATTTCCTTATATCTGTAGAAACACAGATTAAGGACTGGTAATATTTCAGACAAAACCTCAAAATTATAACCCATATGTATCAGTTTGTGTGAATGTGTGTGTTCAGTGAAGTCCGACACTTTTGCAACCCCATGGACTGTAGCTTGCCAGATTCCTCTGTCCATCAAAATTTCCAGGGAAGAATACTGGAGTGGGTTCCCATTTTCTACTCAGGGGATCTTCCCAATCCAGGGATTGAACCCACATCTCCAGTGAGTTCTTTACCATGGTACCACTTGGGAAGCCCATTCATTAGTTTACTCAATCTTATAGAATTAATCATTTTCTACTAGCATTTTCATGAAATGAGAAATTCCATTAAATTTAAAATATCTTACTTGGTTCAGCAGCATGATATAAAAGTTATCAGAAACCTGTTCTTGTCAGAAGTCCTTCCTGTGACTCTTCTTAAAGATGGAGCAATTTGGAAAGCCTCAGCTTAAACTGTCTGCATATGATTAAGGACTTAAAAAGCAAAGTTAGAGATCTGATTACAGTGTTTTTGACAAGGAAGTTTAACCAAGTTGTTGGGACATACAGTATTTTAAGATAACAACTAGAATTATGACTGATAAATTATACCAGTACATATCCAAATTTCAGAAACTTTATCTTTCTTTTATCATGACTATGTTAATAACATTCATTCATAAAGCATACTCTAAGTAGCTTTATCACTCATGTGATAATACTAGTTAAGTATTTCTCTTAGATGCATTGGGGTTCTCTAAAGCATTTTGAAGCTGTCTGGAAGTCAAAAGAACTTTAATGAAAATTGTATATTTGGAAAGTTTGTGAAAAATTTTCAAAACACTTCATCAAAATAAGGTCGTAGATCACTGTGAGATATTACTTATTCCTTAACCAAAGTGAGAAGACATCTCAAATGCAAACACAGATCATGAGAAGGCAATGGCACCCCACTCCAGTACTCCTGCCTGGAAAATCCCATGGATGGAGGAGCCTGGTAGGCTGCAGTCTGTGGGGTTGCTAAGAGTCGGGCATGACTGAGCGACTTCACTTACGCTTTTCACTTTCATGCACTGGAGAAGAAAATGGCAACCCACTCCAGTGTTCTTCCCTGGAGAATCCCAGAGACGGGGGAGCCTGGTGGGCTGCCGTCTATGGGATCGCACAGAGTCGGACACGACTGAAGCGACTTAGCAGCAGCAGCAAAGGCACAGAAGCTCACACAATCTGTCATCAGAGTCAGCATTCCAGGAGAACTTTGTCCTTTAACAGAAAGAGAAAACCAAATCTAGTCGTCTACCAGTTTGCTTTTAATAAAAAAGATCATTTACTTAATTAAATTCAGTATAAACTTAACCCATCTGTACCATGCACAGAGGTCTTTTTCAGTGTTGCCTTTCTACAAACCTTTCATCATTTTCTGTATCTATGTTATTTTGCTTTTAAATTATCACATGTTGAAACAACTGCATAAACTTCCATCATTTAACTTGATTTAGCACAACTCTAAAATTTTACATTACCAAATATCTGTAGAGATCATTTATATCTAAAAGGCATAAAAAGAGCAATGCAAGTTTCTCTAACTCATTATATAAAACTCAATCATCTTGGCTATTTTCAGGAAAGTTTTTTTCTCCAGTTCTCAAGTATCCACTTAAGTTTTAAAAAACAGATAATAGTAATAGACAGTAATGTATATCATTTGCTCACACATTCACTTTAAGCAAAACCACAAAGAGGGAACAGGATTTGGACTCAGGCAGGAAGACAACACAGACACCCACACACATATCCTCCAGTATAAGCCAAATGGCAAAAGGCCCATTTTGATATAATAGCAGAGCCATTAGGGGTCATTGTTCTCCAGATCTTAGAGAGTATTGAGCATACACAGTGTTACAATAGAAGTACAGTTTTCTTTCATTTACATGAACATAGCTGAAGATCTCCCAGTTTTGCAACATATACCCTAGTGGGACTATAAGATGGAACAGAGCTCTGATCATCCATATTTAATTATTCATGGCTGGTGTCATCAAATATCAAGCAAACAACAATTCAAAATGTTCTCTCAGGATCACAGTTCCCTAGCCTGAAAAACGGAGATTCCGAAACCATGTCCCTTTAGTCAATAAATGGGGAGAACCTCAACCAACATCCCATCAGAAATAAAGCTGAATGAATGACCAAGGCTAGTCCAAAAGGGAAAATGCTAACCATTGCTGCACCACAGGCAAAGCCCAACTCGAGCATCATCACACATGAGCTGCATTTTTCACCAAAGACATCTCAGTTGGCCAGAGCAATACTGACGCACATACAAACAACAAACATATGGTCCCACATACAAAGAATCAGCCCAGGTATAGCCCCCAGATTCCACCTCCATTTCCAGATGGAGGCCACAGAGTGACCTGGCTGCCAAAAGAGAACGGACACAGAGTGACTCACCCCAAAATGATACGAAAGCATATAAAATATGGTTGCACAGACAGAAATTCAGAGGAGGTGTAAAAATTTTACATCCACTCCCAGATAGAGTCCTCTAAACAGATTGGCCCAGCTCTCTGAAGAGAACAGGCCCAGAGGGGCTCACTTCCTGTACGGGAAGCAGCCCAAATGAAATAGAGAGAGTTCCCAGCCTGCACAAGCTGGAATGACTTACCTTCCAAGCAACACTGAATGTGGACTGCAGCTCTGGACATTTCTTTGCTCCAAACAGTCTTGTGCCATGAGGCAGCTGGTACCTCTCAAGGACAGTGCCTCCCAGTTCCCGGGAGCAAATGAGCTCCAGCAGCCTCTGGGGACTTAGAGAAGGGGCTTTCTGTGTCTGGAGTTGACCTACCATGGGCACAGACTCTTGGCTGCCTTGACAAAACTGTAACTGAAAGCAAGTTCATGTGCCTGATGTACAGTGAGGCCAAACAATAAGGAAATGTCAGAGTTTGGAGCAGAGCAAGGTTTATTGTAGGGCCATGCAAGGAGATGGGTGGCCCATGCCTCCGAAACTCCAAAATCCCCAAAGGATTTCAAGGAAGTATTTTTAAAGGCTAGGTAAGGGAGAGGGGTCACAGGGTATGTGATCAGCTCATGTACAGGGTATGTGATCAGCTCTTGATTGGTTAATGGTGAGGTAAAAGGACAGTGTCACAGAGGTTAACATTATCAATCCTTAGTCTTCAGGGGACCTGGGAGCTATATACTCATGGTCATCAACTAGTTAACATCTTCCTTTAGGTGGGGGTTTTCACATATGTAAAACAACTCAGGAAATATGATTCAAATACTGTCATCTAGGTGCTTCAGAGAGGAGTTAAAGCAGAGGACATGGGGAAGGGATCTGTCTTGGAAAGACCCCATAGCATCCTGCTCAGTTACAGATAAAGGCCTATAAAAGACTGGGGTGGTTGCAGAGTGGGAGGATAAAGGTAGGTGTGTCAGTGAGTGTTCAGGAACAAGATGGAAACCAACCTGGCTGTGAGAAAAGTTTCCTGTTGGGACAGAGGGATATGTGATGGGAAAATCAGGTTGGGGCTACTGCAAATATGCAGGCACTCACATTGGTCCTGATTGTACTGAGGCAGGAGGCTTGGCTTTGCAAGCTGCATAAGATGACATGTCTCCTAAATTCACCTAAATGCATCGATGTTTATTTCTCAGGGACTGATATAAACTTTGAGCAGTCTGTTAAAGCACCAAGATAACTCACAAGATTCTATCAGTTCTTTGGTCTTGAGTTGTGTCCTTTAATTATGAAAATATGAATTACATGTTCATGTGCATTTAATTCAGGTTCTGGAATGATTATTTGATCCAAGTAAAGTAGTTTCTTTCCTATGCTTTGGTTTCTCAAATCCCAGTTAGTGGCATCAAAGGCTTGCTTGGGTAAGTAGATATACTCCCTACTTTCAGGAAGGATAAGTGGAACTTGGAAGCAAGAGCTCTGTCATTCCTCATGGGGAAGAAGTTTAATAGTTTAGAAGAAAGTGGTTGATTGGAACAGATACTAAAGACCAGATATTCTGAGGTGAATCAGTACTAGGCACTCAGAGGGGCTTTGGTGATGATTGAGTCCTGTACCTAGTGGTGGCCACTCACCTGTACATGCAGATAGGGCTTCACCTGCTTGTTGCTTACTGGTTCCAGTCAGCAGTACTTTAATCCCATCACAACATTGGGAGTTGGTCAGCAAGAACAGTATTTTACTTGTGACTCCTCAGTTTTTACTCTCACTGTTACTGAATATTTGCAAATGTATCAAATGTGTGTGTCTTTTTTCTCTTAAAGAAGAGGATTTAAAACAGTTATCTCTGTGTAATAGTGAATTCTTGGTGTTAGCTGTAGTGTGGGAAAAAGTGTTGGGAATATGTGTGTTTATAAGACAAGGGATGATGTGAAGAAGTGAAAGTCTTTGATTAGCTGATAGGAGAGAAGGGAGACTAAAGGCCTGGCATGAAGCAGAAAAGGCCTAGAAGTTCTGAGGCCTGAAGGCTCTGCAGTGCCCTCAGCCTGGTGGACCCCAGGGCAGAGGGTTGGAGAAAACTGGAGAGCCTTGGGGAGGGTGGGGCATGCAGCCTGCACTGCTGCTTCAATTATTTTGAAGTGGAAAGAACAGAGAGCGGATAAAAGGGGAAGGGATGAGAAAATGGATTTTGAGCAAGTTTTAGGAACCAAGGAAAGTCTCAGAGGAAAGGAGAGAGAAGATTCTAGCTTGAGCATTGACACTCATGACTAATTGGATTTGGCTTGGGCCACTCTGAGAAAGCCAAGGTGGTGACCCATAGCTCACTAGCAATGTGGGTGTTCTGATATCACCCTGATTGGGTTCCAGTGACATCTGTGGCAGGCACTGTGCTTGGTCATGGAGATTCCATGTAGTATGTAGTAGTCATTGCCCTTAAGGAGTGTGGTCTCTGGTGGGACAGCTAGCAGGAAATACTGCTGCTGGATGAAGAGTTGTAGGAGGAGAGGGAAGGAGAAAGGATCATGGTGGAGAGGACAGTTCTTGGGGTGGAACTGGGTTGAGGGATAGCTCATGGCAGTGGTTGAATTGTTGTGTATATGCCCTCAGGGATAAATTGGAATTAAGGAGTCAATTGATCCAGGTCTCCAGGTCCAAATCCTTATTTAGGTGGTGACATGTGATTTAGGTTCCTGTCAGTCATCTAAGGGAGGTGAAAATCTTCATCTCTTGATGGATGTATCCAGAGGGCTCTGTCTGGCATTTTGAGATTTGGCAGCAAAGGAATTTGTGAAAGTCCTTAAATCAAGAGCCATGGGGAAAGAAATTTGACTAATTGAGCAAATTCATCTCTTTTTTGCATCTCTTTTCTACTCAAGAGTGGTCTCGTGGTGACAGCTGCTCTTTGTCTGACTTTGTCCTATTCAGAGTAACATTGATCCTTTCAGTTAATAACTCAGCAGTCCAGGCAGGGGTTATTATCTCCAGGTGTTCTCCTCACTTTCCAGAGGCTGATACTGAGAGGTTATGTGACTAATTCAAGGTCATACAACCAGAGAGTGGTAAAACCTAGACTCTTTAACACAGGAAGATTTCTGCCTGAGGTACACCAGTTCAGTTCAGTCGCTCAGTCATGTCTGACTCTTTGCGACCCCATGAGTCACAGCACGCCAGGCTCCCTGTCCATCACAAACTCCCAGAGTTCACTCAGACTCACGTCCATCGAGTCAGTGATGCCATCCAGACATCTCATCCTCTGTCGTCCCCTTCTCCTCTTGCCCCCAATCCCTCCCAGCATCAGTCTTTGATAATGAGTCAACTCTTCTCATGAGGTGGCCAGAGTACTGGAGTTTCAGCTTTAGCATCATTCCTTCCAAGGAAATCCCAGGTTTGATCTCCTTCAGAATGGCTGGTTGGATCATCTTGCAGTCCAAAGGACTCTCAAGAGTCTTCTCCAATATCACAGTTCAAAAGCATCAATTCTTTGGCACTCAGTATTCTTCACAGTCCAACTCATATCCATACATGACTACTGGAAAAACCATAGCCTTGACTAGACGGACCTTAATCGGCAAAGTAATGTTTCTGCTTTTGAATATGCTATCTAGGTTGATCATAACTTTTATTCCAAGGACTAAGTGTCTTTTAATTTCATGGCTGCAGTCACCATCTGCAGTGATTTTGGAGCCCCCAAAATAAAGTCTGACACTGTTTCCATTGTTTCCCCATCTATTTCCCATGACGTGATGGGACCGGATGCCATGATATTCATTTTCTGAATGTTGAGCTTTAAGCCAACTTTTTCACTCTCCTCTTTCATTTTCATCAAGAGGCTTTTTAGTTCCTCTTCACTTTCTGCCATAAGGGTGGTGTCATCTGCATATCTGAAGTTATTGATATTTCTCCCCGCAATCTTGATTCCAGCTTGTGTTTCTTCCAGTCCAATGTTTCTCATGATGTACTCTGCATAGAAGTTAAATAAGCAGGGTGACAATATACAGCCTTGACGTACTCTTTTCCTATTTGGAACTAGTCTGTTGTTCCATGTCCCATTCTAACTGTTGCTTCTTGGCCTGCATACAGGTTTCTCAAGAGGCAGGTCAGGTGGTCTGGTATTCCCATCTTTCTCAGAATTTTCCACAGTTTATTGTGATCCACACAGTCAAAGGCTTTGGCATAGTCAATAAAGCAGACATAGATGTTTTTCTGGAACTCTCTTGCTTTTTCCATGATCCAGCGGATGTTGGCAATTGGATCTCTGGTTCCTCTCCCTTTTCTAAAACCAGCTTGAACATCTGGAAGTTCATCGTTCATATTGCTGAAGCCTGAATTGGAGAATTTTGAGCATTACTTTACTAGCATGTGAGATGAGTGCAATTGTGTGGTAGTTTGAGCATTCTTTGGCATTGCCTTTCTTTGGGTGGAATGAAAATGGACTTTTTCCAGTCCTGTGGCCACTGCTGAGTTTTCCAAATTTGCTGGCATATTGAGTGCAGCACTTTCACAGCATCATCTTTCAGGATTTGAAATAGCTCCACTGGAATTCCATCACCTCCACTAGCTTTGTTCGTAGTGATGCTTTCTAAGGCCCACTTGACTTCACATTCCAGGATGTCTGGCTTTAGATGAGTGATCACACCATCGTGGTTATCCAGGTCGTGAAGATCTTTTTGTATAGTTCTTCTGTGTATTCTTGCCACCTCTTCTTAATATCTTCTGCTTCTGTTAGGTCCATACCATTTCTGTCCTTTATTGAACCCATCTTTGCATGAAATATTCCCTTGGTATCTCTGCCAGAGGTACATCAAGTACAAGTTTTTTCTCTTTAAATTTTTAAAAATAGTGGTAAAATGCACAAACCATAAATTTACCATGTTAACCACTTTTAAGCATTTGATTCAGGGTTGTTATGTACATTCACATTATTATACAACCAATTTTCAGAACCCTTTTCATCCTGCATTAGTGTGTCATTAAACACTAACTCCCCAGTCCCTTTCCAGCCCCTGGGAATCACAGGGCCACTTTGTTTCTCTCTAAATTTGACTGCTCTGAGTACCTTCATGTAAGTAGAATCATACAGTATTCGTCCTGTGTCCATTTTACACCCCCTCCCTCACCATCAGTGTGTAAGGGCCCAGTTTCTTCACATCCTTGCCAAACCTTCTCTTTCCTTCTTTGTTCCCCCCATATTAGTTCCTCTAAAATGTGTGAGGTGGTGTCTCATTTCCCTAATGGTTAATGATGTTGAGCATCTTTCCTGCTCAAGCAGAATTTTCAGAGGACCTCTCAGGCAGGATATCATTATCTGAGTAAGTCCCATTGCTAATTTCCTGAGTGATTTCTGTAGGGAATATCTGTAGGACAAATGACCCAACATCTTTTAAGCCAGTTTGGTAATAAAACTCATAGATTTATACTTTTGTTTTGGAAGGAAATTGAGACCTAGAAATATTAAGGGTGATGAACGTACTGAACTGGAATGGAGTAGGGGAGCAGTGGGGAGGTGGACCTTCAAGGCCCTGGGTCCTCATTACCACTGCTGGAAGTAGAATCCAGTCTTCTGACTCCTGGACCAGGGTCCTTTAGGCATGCAGGCAGGGTTTGCACAATCTGAAGTTCAGTCTCTTATTGCTTATTTAATAATTCATAGACATTCATTTATTTAACATATAATTATTGAGTATCTTCTCTGCACTGTAACTATATTGTGCTAGAAATAAAGCAATAGGTATAAGAAATCTGATCTCCACTTTTACAGGTTATTATTGTTTTACCTTGAAAATTTCCTAACCCTGGCAAAATCAATAAATTGATCTTAGTCTTTGGGCTGTCTCTGCATATTAATTATTATCACTTACACAGTGCATACTGGATTTGAATGGGGTTTTGTGGGGTGATCTTCTATATAGTTACTGTTTTTCTCCTGTTAAAATTAATAAATAATTTGCAGAGAGATAATTTGAGATTATTTAAATATCATACTCCACATCAAACTTTTACCCATTAGTTTTAAGTTCTATAGATAATTTTCTAACTCCATTGTTCCTTCTATCTATGTTTGTTTGCATTCTAGAATGGAAAAGATTTCCCTTCTCTCTTGTTTATGTGGCAGTAAGGATTTGTGGATTCATTCATTATTTAATGGGTTATGATTCATTACCATATATTTTAATTTTTTTTTCTAAAGGCAAGGTTGTTTCTTTATTATTTCTGGCTGTGCTGGGTCTTTATTGCTGTGCATGGGCTTTCCTTGTGAAGAACAGGGGCTACTCTCTAGTTGTGGTTGTGAGCGGTGGTCTCTCTTGTTTCCGAGCATGGGCCCTAGAGTGAGTGGGCTCAGCAGCTGCAGCTTAGGGGCTCTAGAGTGCTGGCTCAGTGGTTATCCTGTGACATGTGGGATCCTCCTGGACCAGGGATCAAAGCTGTCTTGCCTGCATTGGCAGGTGGATTCTTTACCACTGAGCCACCCAAGAAGCCCCATTTACTTATTTCTGTGCTTGAAGTATCCCAGGTTTGTCTAGTGAGAGCCCTTCAAGCTGACTTCTCTGACCTTTCTACACATCCTCATGATTCTGTTGAAAAAAATTTGCACAACATGAAAGTTGGGAATTACAATTTATTTGCCAGCAAATTTGGAAAATTCAGCATGGCCACAGGACTGGAAAAGGTCAGTTTTCATTCCACCCAAAGAAAGGCAATGCCAAAGAATGCTCAAACTACTCACAATTGCACCCATCTTACACGCTAGTAAAGTAATGCTCAAAATTCTCCAAGCCAGGCTTCAGCAATACGTGAACCGTGAACTTCCAGATGTTCAAGAGGTTTTAGAAAATGCAGAGGACCAGAGATCAAATTGCCAACATCTGCTGGATTATGGAAAAAGCAAGAGAGTTCCAGGAAAACATCTATTTCTGCTTTATTGACTGTGCCAAAGCCTTTGACTGTGTGGATCACAATAAACTGTGGAAAATTCTGAAAGAGATGGGAATACCAGACCACGTGACCTGCCTCTTGAGAAACTTGTATGCAGGTCAGGAAGCAACAGTTAGAACTAGACACGGAACAACAGACTGGTTCCAAATAGGAAAAGGAGTACGTCAAGGCTGTATATTGTCACCCTGCTTATTTAACTTCTATGCAGAGTACATCATGAGAAACGCTGGACTGGAAGAAACACAAGCTGGAATCAAGATTGCTGGGAGAAATATCAATAACCTCAGATATGCAGATGACACCACCTTTATGGCAGAAAGTGAAGAGGAACTAAAAAGCCTCTTGATGAAAGCATATTAAAAAGCAGAGAGATTACTTTGCCAATAAAAGTCCGTCCAGTGAAGGCTATAGTTTTTCCAGTGGTCATGTGTGGATGTGAGAGTTGGACTGTGAAGAAAGCTGAGCACTGAAGAATTGATGCTTTTAAACTGTCGTGTTGGAGAAGACTCTTGAGAGTCCCTTGGACTGCAAGGAGGTCCAACCAGTCCATTCTAAAGGAGATCAATCCTGGGTGTTCTTTGGAAGGAATGATATTAAAGCTGAAACTCCAATATTTTGGTTACCTCAAGTGAAGAGTTGACTCATTGGAAAAGACTCTGATGCTGGGAGGGATTGGGGGCAGGAGGAAAAGGGGATGACAGAGGATGAGATGGCTGGATGGCATCACCGACTCAGTGGACATGAGTTTGAATGAACTCTGGGAGTTGGTGATGAACAGGGAGGCCTGGCATGCTGCAGTTCATGTGGTCGCAAAGAGTTGGACACGACCTAGTGACTGAACTGAACTGAGGCAAAATGAGGACTGCAACCCGGGAGACAGCCTTAGAGAAATGGCTCCAGGGAGGCAAGAGGAGGAGATAGGATATATAGGAGTTTTGAAACAAAGGGCAAGTAGTCAGGAAAATCAAAAGATTATTGTAAATTAAAGTAAATCTAATATCCCAAGTTAAGGAATTTAGCGCTTTTATATGTACGGGAAGACAAGAGTCTGGGCTCACTGAAGGTATTCCTTTGATATTTATCTCTGTTATCTGGAGCCAGTATCCTGTGTTTCCATGTGCTGAGTTTCCTTAGGTCTCATCACAGGGAATGTCTGCAGAGTGGCTGAGGTCTGATGGCTACTAGATGGCAGGTATTCTTTTCCTTCCTGAATTTCCTCAGGGCTCACCAGTTCCTGCTGATGTTTGTGACATCCTTGTTTACTGATATTGCAGGAAATACTTAATTTCTTAAAATAATTTCATCTCTCAGTTCCTTGCACACTTTCTTATTTTATGGTGCAAGGTGTTCCAGACCCGGCTTGTACTTTCTCTGGCTGTTGTTTTTCACCTACTGATGGTGGTTCTGTTGCAGGAAATGCCTGGGGCTTTGCTCACTTGGGTTCATACTAGTTATAGCAGCATCCACAGATGTTCCTTTTTGGAACCAGTGTTGTGACCTGACCTGTACTTGTAGTTCTTAGGATTGTGAGATGAGTCTCAGCAACAACCATTAGGAAACTTTTTGAAAAGGCAAGGTTTATCACTCACATGTCCTGGAGGGCACAAGGCACACACTGGGTGACACAGTGATGTCCTGGATGAAAGAGAGAGCTCTGGTTCAGTTCAGTTCACTCAGTCGTGTCCGAGTCTTTCGACTCCATGGACTGCAGCATGCCAAGCTTCCCTGTCCATCACCAACTCCCAGAGCTCACTAAAACTCATGTCCATAGAGTTGGTGATGCCATCCAACCATTTCATCCTTTGTCGTCCCTTTCTCCTACCACCTTCAGTTGTTCCTAGCATCATAGTCTTTTCCAGTGAGTCACTTCTTTGTGTCAGGTGGCCAAAGTATTGGAGTTTTAGCTTCAGCGTCAGTCCTTCCAATGAATATTTAGGAGTGACTTCCTTTAGGATGGATTGTTGGATTTCCTTGCAGTCCAAGGGACTCTCAAGAGTTTTCTCCAACACCACAGTTCAAAAGCATCAATTCTTTGGCACTCAGCTTTCTTTATAGTCCAACTCTCACATCCATACATGACTAATGGAAAAATCATAGCTTTGACAAGATGTACCTTTGTCAGCAAAGTAATGTCTCTGCTTTTTAATATGCTATCTAGGTTTGTCATAGCTTTTCTTCCAAGGAGCAAGCATCTTTTATTTTCATGGCTGTAGTCACCATCTGTAGTAATTTTGGAACCCAAGAAAATAAATTTTGTCACTGTTTTCATTGTTTCCCCAACTATTTGCTATGAAGTGATGGGACCGGATGCCATAATCATTGTTTTCTGAATGTTAAGTTTTAAGCCCGCTTTTTCACTCTCCTCTTTCACATTCATCAAGAGGCTCTTTAGTTCCTCTTGACTTTCTGCCATAAGAATGGTGTCATCTGCATATCTGAGGTTATTGATATTTCTCCCAGTAATCTTGATTTCAGCTTGTGCTTCATCCAGCCCAGCATTTCTCATGATGTACTCTGCATATAAGTTTAATAAGCAGGGTGACAGTATATAGCCTTGACGTACTCTTTTCCCAATTTGGAACCAGTTATTTGTTCCATGTCTGGTTCTAACTGTTGTTTCTTGACCTGCATACAGATTGCTAAGGAGGCAGGTAAGTTGGTCTGGTATTCCCATCTCTTGAATAATTTTCCACAGTTTGTTGTGATCCACACAGTTAAAGGCTTTAGTGTAGTCCAGGGAGAGAGTATTTGGACCGGGGTTTTTGCTTCTTTGCAGTTGAGAGTGTGGTGTCTAGTATTCAGCAGGTTCACTCTTTATTGGTTAATTAAAACATGAGAGTGGAAATTAAAAAAAAAAACAGGAAGGGAGAAGCAAGCAGGCAGTGAGTCTGTTATCATGTCAACCTGAGCTTTCTACAAAAGGGAACTTCATGGGTGAGCTGGCCTGGCTCTTTATCTAGTCATGTAGCTGGCATGTGTTCATTGGAGGTGAATGTTTGTGAAATGGATGTCTCGATAGCTTGATGTTAGGAAATTATATTACAATCAAAACAGCTAATTGTCAGGTGCTTGCACACAGTCTCCCAACCTTGGAGTTAGCCATTGCTTCAAGGATTCTGTTTCCTTTAATGAAAAAAATATCTTAAAAACCAGGATCTAGATGAAGGGGAACAAAAGGCACAAAATTCTAGTTACAAATAAATCATGAAGACTTAATATCCAGGTTAGTAACTATGGTTAATAATACTGTATTGCAGACTTTCCTGGTGGTTCAGTCATAAAGAATCCACCTGCCAATACAGGGAACAGAGTTTCAGTGCCTGGTCTGGGAATATCTCACGTGCTGCGGGGCAACTAAGCCCATGCAGCATGGAGCCCATGTGCCCCAATAAGGGAAGCCATCACAACAAGAAGCCTGAGCATCACAACTAGAGAGTAGCACCTACTAGACACAACTCAAGAAAGCCCATTCATAGCAATGAAGACCCAGTGCAAACAAAAATAAATAAAGTTAAAATTACCCCCCATACTACTAATACATTGAAAAATTACTATATTGCATATTTGAAAGCACCTAAAGTGCCTAAGGGAGAAGTCAATGGCAACCCACTCCAGTACTCTTGCCTGTAAAATCCCATAGGTGGAGGGAGCCTGGTAGGCTATGGTCCATGGGGTTGCTAAGAGTTGGACACGACTGAGCGACTTCACTTGCACATGCTTTGGAGAAGGAAATGGCAACCCATTCCAATGTTCTTGCCTGGAGAATCCCAGGGATGAGGGATCCTGGTGGGCTGCCGTCTATGGGGTCACACAGAGTTGGACACGACTAAAGCTACTTAGCAGCAGCAGCAGCAGCAGCAGCAGCAGCAGCAGCAGCAAAGTACCTAAGAGAGTCAATTGAAAAAAAAATTGCAGAGCCTAAATATTGACACTTATGTTTTATTCAGTAGATATTCTTAAGACTTCAAGTCTAGGAAGAAGCATCTCAAGTAACCCTGAGAAAAGTGCTCTGAGGAGGTGAGGGTATAGAGCCCAGTTGTATAGGAGTTTTTCCCTAAAGGCCAGGTAGTCTGAAAGTCAAAATATTCTTAATGAAAAAACCCAGATATCTCAAATTAAAGAATTTAGTGCTTTTCTTTGAATGGGAAGATACAGGAATCTGCACTCATGGAAATTATTCCTTTGATATGCACCTCAGTTATCTGGGGCCAATATCCTGTGTTTTGTCATCCTGAGCTCCCTCTGGGGTCACTATTAGGGGTTGCTGCAGCTTGACCCTGTTGCTGGAAAGGACTGAGGGCATGAGGAGGAGAGGCAACAGAAGATGAAATGGTTGGATGGCATCATCAGCTCAATGGGTATGAGTTTGAGCAAACTCTGAGAGATCGTGAAGGGCAGGAAACCCTGGGGTGCTGCAGTCCATGGGGTCGCAATGAGTCAGACATGACTGAGCGACTGAACAGCAACAACATATAGCAGGGTTTTTTTTTGTTGTTGTTGTTGTTTGTTTGTTTTGTTTCCTTCCTGTATTCCCAAAGGACTCATCAGTTCACTCACTCAGACGGAGGTGGCTGTCATTGATGACTCTGATATCCTTTGTTTACTGATATGGGAAGCAGTATTTTATTTTATTTCTCAATTGTGAAAGTTCTCATCACGAGAAAAATATTTTGTAATTGTGTAGATTAAAGAAACAAAACTTCTAACATTTGGGTGCTGGAATGTTCTTTGCAGCTGGTGTGTCTTTGCTTTTAGGACCCCTTCAATGTGGAGAAGGCAATGGCAACCCACTCCAGTGTTCTTGCCAGGGGAATTCTAGGGACTGGGAGCCTGGTGGGCTGCAGTCTATGGGGTCGCACAGAGTCGGACACGACTGAAACGACTTAGCAGCAGCAGCAGTAGCAGTGTGTGTAGAGCTAGGACATATATATGAATGTATTGATGTTTAGTCATTAAGTTGTGTCTGACTCTTTTGTGATCCCATGCACGATAGCCTGCCAGGCTCCTGTATGCCTGGGATTTCTGAGGCAAGATGCTGGAGGGGGTTACCATTTACTTCTCAGGGGATTTTTCTGACCCAGGGATCGAATCCTGTCTTCTGCATTAGCAGGTGGATTCTTTACCACTGAGCCACCAGGGATGCTCATATATTCCCCCAGTTATATCTCAATATATTTAAAATGTAGACTTTTCTTTTTAATAAAGCCCATTAATATAGGGTTCTAATTAGAGATTGTTACCAAATCCAAGCTCAATATGCTCCCCTCACAGTAGGCTGATGAATTTGACAGACGAGCTGCTGAGGCAAGGTAGAGACTTTAATTGGGGAACTGACAGACAGAGTAGATGGCAGGCTCAGTTCAGTTCAGTCACTCAGTTATGTCTGACTCTTTGTGACCCCATGAACCACAGAATGCCAGGCCTCCCTGTCTATCACCAACACCTGAAATTTACCCAAACTCATGTCCATTGAGTCAGTGATATCATCCAACCATTTCATCCTCTGTGGTCCCCTTCTCCTCCTGCCCTCAATCTTTCCCAGCATCGAGTCTTTTCAAATGAGTCAGCTCTTCACATCAGGTGGCCAAAGTATTGGAGTTTCAGCTTCAACATCAGTCCTTCCAATGAACACCCAGGACTAATCTCCTTTAGGAGGGACTGGTTGGATTTCCTTGCAGTCCAAGGGACTCTCAAGAGTCTTCTCCAACACCACAGTTCAAAAGCATCAATTCTCTGGTGCTCAGTCTTTATAGTCCAACTCTCACATCCATACACAACTACTGGAAAAACCATAGCCTTGACTAGACAGACCTTTGTTGACAAAGTAATGTCTCTGCTTTTCAACATGCTGTCTAGGTTGGTCATAACTTGCCTTCTAAGGATTAAGCGTCTTTTAATTTCATGGCTGCAATCACCATCTACAGTAATTTTGGAGTCCCCAAAAATAAAGTCAGCCACTGTTTCCACTTTTGCCCCATCTATTTCCCATGAAGTGATGGCATGATCTTAGTTACTATGATCTTAGTTTTCTGCATGTTGAGCTTTAAGCCAACTTTTCTTTCACTTTCATCAAGAGACACTTTAGTTCTTTGTCACTTTCTGCCATAAGGGTGGTGTCATCTGCATATCTGAAGTTATTGATATTTCTCCCGGCAATCTTGATTCCAGCTTGTGTGCCTTCCAGTCCAGCGTTTCTCCTGATGTACTCTGCATATAAGTTAAATAAGCAGGGTAACAATATACAGCCTTGACATTCTCCTTTTCCTATTTGGAACCAGTTTGTTGTTCCATGCCCAGTTCTAACTGTTGCTTCCTGACCTGCATATAGGTTTCTCAAGAGGCAGATCAGGTGGTTTGGTATTCCCATCTCTTTCAGAATCTTCCACAGTTTATTGTGATCCACACAGTCAAAGGCTTTGGCATAGTGAATAAAGCAGAAATAAATGTTTCTGGAACTCTCTTGCTTTTTTGATGATCCAGCAGATGTTGGCAATTTGATCTCTGCTTCCTCTGCCTTTTCTAAAACCAGCTTGAACATCTGGAAAATCACAGTTCATGTATTTCTGAAACCTGGCTTGGTGAATTTTGAGCATTACTTTAATAGTGTGTGAGATGAGTGCAATTGTGTGGTAGTTTGAGCATTCTTTGGCATTGCCTTTCTTTGGGATTGGAATGAAAACTAATCTTTTCCAGTTCTGTGGCCACTGCTGAGGTTTCCAAATTTGCTAGCATATTGAATGCAGCATTTTCACAGCATCATCTTTCAGGATTTGAAATAGCTCAACTGGAATTCCACTACCTCCACTAGCTTTGTTCATAGTGATACTTTCTAAGGCCCACTTGACTTCACATTCCAGGATGTCTGGCTCTAGGTGAGTGATCACACCATCATGATTATCTAGGTCATGAAGATCTTTTTGAATAGTTCTTCTGTGTATTCTTGCCACCTCTTCTTAATATCTTCTGATTCTGTTAGATCCATACCATTTCTGTCCTTTATCGAGCCCATCTTTGCATGAAATGTTCCCTTGGTATCTATAATTTTCTTGAAGAGTTCTTAGTCTTTCCCATTTTATTGTTTCCCTCTATTTCTTTGCATTGATCCCTGAGAAAGGTTTTCTTGTCTCTCCTTACAATTTTTTTGGAACTCTGCATTCAAATGGGTATGTATTTCCTTTCTTCCTTTGCTTTTCGCTTCTCTTCTTTTCACAGCTATTTGTAAGCCTTCTCAGACAGCCATTTTGCTTTTTTGCAGTTTTTTCTTGGGGATGGTCTTGATCCCTGTCTCCTATACAATGTCAGGCTAATGCTTCAAAATAACCATCTTATTGGAGTCTGGATACCAGATTCTTTTATAGATCACAGAGAAAAACATTAAGGAGCTAAAGTCAAAAGGCAAAATAGAGAGTGAGAGGCAGTAAAGTAAAAGGGTCTTCAGTCTTGCAAAACATCTCCAAGGGAATGGCCAGCCTTTGGAAGGGGTGTGTTAAGCTCTTCTACTCACAGGTAGGCAGGGACAAACTATCTCTCCATGATCTGAACAAAGGTACTGTAGTTTACTGTCAAACAGAAGGGCAAGGGTTCTTTTAGGAGGCCATTGTGTATGATTTTACTAATAAAAGCAAGTCAAAGAAACAGTTTTCAACATGGAGTCAGAATTGACTTCTTCTCTGCAACAAGATGTGTAGTTCGAATTTATATCTCTCTTTTCTCTTAATTTTTAACAGGTGGATAAATCCCTTGTTTAAAATTGGTCACAAACGGAGATTAGAAGAAGATGACATGTACTCGGTGCTTCCAGAAGATCGCTCCCAGCACCTTGGAGAAGAGCTGCAAGGGTGAGCACAGGCAGCAGGAAGGGGAGGGAGAGTGAGAATTTCCACGTGGGGCTAAAAGGTGTGTATGTGTTGGGGGCTTTGCTTTCTGCTGGGTTCTTCTGAGCCTCCTCCCCTGACATGGCATACTCACCCGTCTCAGGCTAACCCTGGTCTTAGCCCACTTTGGAGGTTTTGGGGAGTCTATGTTCCCTGTGCATCTGTGCAAGTGGAGGGAGCCCACAGTTGAGGCCTTGGAGGCTGAGCTCTGTCCAGGGAGGTGGAGTCCCTGGAGTGTTACCGAGTCCAAGCTCACTCTGCTCACCGCATGACAGACCAATGAATCTGAGAGACAAGGTATTGAGGCAAGGACTATGACTTTATTCAGAAAGCTGGCTGACCCAGAAGATGGCAGACTGGTGACTCAGACGAACCATCTTGTCAAGGTCTCGATGCCAGGTTCTTTTGTAGAGTCAGAGACAAGGAAGCAATGAGGAACTAAAGTCAAAATGCAGAATAGAGAGGGAGAGGCAGTGGGGAAGTAAAGTGAAAGGATTTTCAGTCCTATAACACATTTCAAGGGAATGGCCAGCCTTTGGAAGGGGAGTGTTAATCTCTTCTATTCACAGGTGGGGAGGTCAGATTATCTAAGAGCTGAACAAAGGCACTTTAGTTTACAGTCAGGCAGAGTGGCAGGATCCTCTGAGGCAGGCCATTATGTATGCCTATAATAACAAAAGCAACAAAAAGCAAGTCAGAGAAACAGTTTCCAGCATGTAGTCAGAATTAGCTTCTTCTCTGCAACAGGAAGAAGGTGTCTGCCCTCTTAAGCTGTTCATGGTGCTGTGAATCCAGCAAAGTTTGGTAGGAACTCATTTCCCAAGACTAGGACTTTTCCCTTCAAGGCTTGTTGAAGGGAAACAGGCCTGGTACTTCAGGGTCTACACTGTTCATCTTTGCTCACAGAAGGCCTGTGGGCAGTTAGCCAGCATCTATGGATCAGCCTCAGAGCGCCCTGTAGTGAAGGCTCATCTCCCACTCCTGCCCTCCCCTGTTTTCCCTTTGGTGGACACGCTGTTCTTTATGTGCTTTGTTTCTCATCATAGGTACTGGGATCAAGAAGTGAAGAGAGCTGAGGAAGATGCACGGGAGCCTTCTTTAATGAAAGCAATCATAAACTGTTACTGGAAATCCTATTTGCCTTTTGCAATTTTTAAGCTTTTTGAGGTAAAAGCTTTTATATGCAGTGCATTGCTGTATACAGGCAGATCAGTACTGCTACTGCTGCTGCTGCTAAGTCACTTCAGTCGTGTCTGACTCTGTGCGACCCCATAGACAGCAGCCCACCAGCTCCCCCATCTCTGGGATTCTCCAGGCAAGAACACTGGAGTGGGTTGCCATTGCCTTCTCCGGGATCAGTACTGAGATGGATGCAACTGGTAGGGAAAGAGGCCAGTGGTTTAAGATCAGAGGATAAAATGTCTAGGAAACATGATGTGGTTCAATGGTTGTATTTATCTTTAGAATACAAAGATACTTAAAAGACTGGACCTCTGGGGGATTACTCTATTCCTTTAAACTAATTAAAATGTAGTATCCTGGAAAGAAGGGCTGAAAAGAAAAGATGTTTTATTCCAAGTTACGATATTGTTCAGTTCAGTTCAGTCCCTCAGTTGTGTCCAACTCTTTGCGATCCCATGAATCGCAGCATGCCAGGCCTCCCTGTCCATCACCAACTCCTAGAGTTTACCCAAACTCATGTCCATTGAGTCAGTGATGCCACCCAACCATCTCATCCTCTGTCGTCCCCTTCTCTTCCTGCCTTCAATCTTTCCCAGCATCAGGGTCTTTTCAAATGAGTCTGCTCTTTGCATCAGGTGGCCAAAGTATTGGAGTTTCAGCTTCAACATTAGTCCTTCCAGTGAGCACCAGGACTGATCTCCTTTAGGAGGGACTGGTTGGATCTCCTTGCAGTCCAAGGGACTCTCAAGAGTCTTCTCCAACACCTCAGTTCAAAAGCATCAATTCTTCAGTGCTCAGCTTTCTTTATAGTCCACCCCTCATATCCATACACCACCACTGGAAAAACCATAGCCTTGACTAGATGGACCTTTGTTGGCAAAGTAATGTCTCTGCTTTTGAATGTGCTGTCTAGGGTTTGGTCATAACTTTCCTTTCAAGGAGTAAGCTTTCTTTTAATTTCATGGCTGCAGTCACCATCTGCAGTGATCTTGGAGCCCCCAAAATAAAGTCTGGCACTGTTTCCACTGTTTCCCCATCTATTTGCCATGAAGTGATGGGACCAGATGCCATGATCTTAGTTTTCCGAATGTTAAGCTTTAAGCCAAATTTTTTACTCTCCTCTTTCACTTTCATCAAGAATAGTTCTTTGTAATATGGCTCTGCCAACCAATTGGATGAGCATATAGTTAGAAACTTTTGTTTCATTTTACTCTGAGATTTTAGGAATTCCTTTTAAAAAATTAGTTGTTTTATAATTATAATTCTATATAATGTTTTCATGCTTCCAAAAATGACAGAATGATCTCTGTTCATTTCCAAGGCAAACTATTCAATATCACAGTTATCCAAGTCTATGCCCCAACCAGTAACGCTGAAGAAGCCGAAGTTGAACGGTTTTATGAAGACCTACAAGACCTTTTAGAATTAACACCTCCAAAAGATGTCCTTTTCATTATAGGGAACTGGAATGCAAAAGTAGGAAGTCAAGAAACACCTGGAGTAACAGGCAAATTTGGCCTTGGAATGCGGAATGAAGCAGGGCAAAGACTAATAGAGTTTTGCCAAGAAAATGCACTGGTCATAGCAAACACCCTCTTCCAACAACACAAGAGAAGACTCTACACATAGAAATCACCAGATGGTCAACACCGAAATCAGACTGATTATATTCTTTGCAGCCAAAGATGGAGAAGCTCTATACAATCAACAAAAACAAGACCAGGAGCTGACTGTGGTTCAGATCATGAACTCCTTATTGCCAAATTCAGACTGAAATTGAAGAAAGTAGGGGAAACCGCTAGACCATTCAGGTATGACCTAAATCAAATTCCTTATGATTATACAGTGGAAGTGAGAAATAGATTTAAGGGCCTGGATCTGATAGACAGAGTGCCTGATGAACTATGGAATGAGGTTTGTGACATTGTATGGGAGACAGGGATCAAGACCATCCTCATGGAAAAGAAATGCAAAAAAGCAAAATGGCTGTCTGGGGAGGCCTTACAAATAGCTGTGAAAAGAAGAGAAGCAAAAAGCAAAGGAGAAAAGGAAAGATATAAGCATCAGGATGCAGAGTTCCAGAGAAGAGCAAAAAGAGATAAGAAAGCCTTCTTCAGTGATCAATGCAAAGAAATAGAATGGGAAAGACTAGAGATCTCTTCAAGAAAATTAGAGATATCAAGGGAACATTTCATGCAAATATGGGCTCGATAAAGGACAGAAATGGTCTGGACCTAACAGAAGCAGAACATATTAAGAAGAGGTGGCAAGAATACATGGAAGAACTGTACAAAAAAGATCTTCAAATCCAGATAATGATGATGATGTGATCACTCATCTAGAGCCAGACATTTGAAATGTGAAGTCAAGTGGGCCTTAGAAAGCATCACTACGAACAAAGCTAGTGGAGGTGATGGAATTCCAGTGGAGCTATTTCAAATCCTGAAAGATGATGCAGTGAAAGTGCTGCACTCAATATGCCAGCAAATTTGGAAAACTCAGCAGTGGCCACAGGACTGGAAAAGATCAGTTTTCATTCCAATTCCAAAGAAAGGCAATGCCAAAGAATGCTCAAACTACCACACAATTGCACTCATCTCACATGCTAGTAAAGTAATGCTCAAAATTCACCAAGCCAGGCTTCAGCAATATGTGAACTGTGAAGTTCCAGATGTTCAAGCTGGTTTTAGTAAAGGCAGAGGAACCAGAGATCAAATTGCCAACATCCAATGGATCATGGAAAAAGCAAGAGAGTTCCAGAAAAACATCTATTTCTGCTTCATTGACTATGCCAAAGCCTTTGACTGTGTGGATCACAATAAACTGTGGAGAGTTCTGAGAGAGATGGGAATACCAGACCACCTGACCTGCCTCTTGAGAAATCTGTATGCAGATCAGGAAGCAACAGTTAGAACTGGACATGGAACAACAGACTGGTTCCTAATAGGAAAAGGAGTACATCAAGGCTGTATATTGTCACCCTGCTTATTTAACTTCTATGCAGAGTACATCATGAGAAACCCTGGGCTGGAAGAAACACAAGCTGGAATCAAGATTTCCGGGAGAAATATCAATAATCTCAGATATGCGGATGACACCACCCTTATGGCAGAAAGTGAAGAAGAGCTAAAGGCCCTTGATGAAGGTGAAAGAGGAGAGTGAAAAAGTTGGCTTAAAGCTCAACATTCAGAAAATGAATATCATGGCATCTGGTCCCATCACTTCATGGGAAATAGATGGGGAAACAATGGAAACTGTGACAGACTTTATTTTTTTGGGCTCCAAAATCACTGCAGATGGTGACTGCAGCCATGAAATTAAAAGACGCTTGCTCCTTGGAAGAAAAGTTATGACCAACCTAGATAGTGTATTCAAATCAGAGACATTACTTTGCCAACAAAGGTCCGTCTAGTCAAGGCTATGGTTTTTCCTGTGGTCATGTATGGATGTGAGAGTTGGACTGTGAAGAAGGCTGAGCACTGAAGAATTGATGCTTTTGAGCTGTGGTGTTGGAGACGATTCTTGAGAGTGCCTGGGACTGCAAGGAGATCCAACCAGTCCATTCTGGAAGGAGATCAGCCCTGGGATTTCTTTGGAAGGAATGATGCTAAAGCTGAAACTTCAGTACTTTGGCCACCTCATGCGAAGAGTGACTCATTGGAAAAGACTGTGATGCTGGGGGAGGGATTGGGGGCAGGAGGAGAAGAAGACGACCAAAGATGAGATGGCTGGCTGGCATCACTGACTCGATGGACGTGAGTCTGAGTGAACTCTGAGAGATGGTGATGAACAGGGAGGCCTGGCTTGCTGCGATTCATGGGTTCGCAAAGAGTCGGACACGACTGAGCGAGTGAACTGAACTGAACTGAAAGTTAAAGCAATAGAAGAAGCTACTTAAAAAAAAAATATTTGATATCCTTGTTCCATTCTAATTCCTTCTCTTTTTAGAGGCAACTTAACAAACCCATTTGGATTTATCTTTTTCATTTTGTGAATGTAGTGTTTTCTGAACACTTAATTTTTCCTAATGTGCATAAAGGTTGTAAGTTCCTTATTGGAACCTCAGGACTTGGGATCATAAGGATTTTTTCTTGGAAGTATGATATGTCACATTGACTTCTGATTAAAACCCTTTGTGGTAGACATCCCTCGTGCTCCAGTGGTTAGGAATCTGCCTGCCAATGCAGGGGACACTGGTTCTATCCCTGGTCTAGAAAGATTCCACATGCTACAAGATAACTAAGCCCCACTGCATCACAGCTACTGAGCCTGTGCTCTAGAGCTTGGGAGCCACAACTAAGGAAACAGGTGCATAGAGCCCATGCTAGGCAACAAGAGAAGCCACCACAACAGAAGCCTGGGCACTGTAACTGCAGAGTAGCCTCTGCTTGCTGCAACTAGAGAAAGCTTATTTGCAGTAATGAAGACCAAGCACAGCCAATCAATTAACCAACCTATCAACCCACCTACCAATCCAGTCAGCCTTTGTGGTACTTATAAGTAGGTCTGTAGCTTTTCCAGGCTCAAATGCCATGACACTGTGGGAGAGGAGGATAGCAGATACTTACATGGGATTAGTTCCTGTACCCAGAATTGTCCATGGAGAGGGAACTTCAGGATACATCCCTAACTAGTTGAATTTAAACCAGATTCTGGAGGCAGGCCTCAGTCCTTTGAGTGCTCTTAACTGCATTGCCCCCTCCAGGTGATACTAAGGTGTAGTCAGGATGAAGACCACTGTGTAAAAGAGGAGTGAAGGTATAGCTAGGATCCTGATGGTTATGATTTCCCCAGATTCACTGCTTTTCCTCCTTAGTTCTCTTGTCACCTGTTCCCCATTTCTAAGGATTAACTGCCTTCATTTACCCACAAACTCACTCTTTTCTGCCTAGGTTTGACTCAACAGTCTTTCTTTGCCTGATTGTTTATTTCTATATCCTGTATTTTCTTTTCTTTCTTTCTTTTTTTTTTTTTTTGATCATGGAATTGGGCAAGAAATGTTTCGTGGGGAAACATGGAGGAGGCGTTGTACCCACTGAGGAAGTTCTAGCATCAAACATATAAGAAGTGCCCCTGAACCAGACATGGGGTCAAACAGACGATGCTTTTAAGAGGCTGAATACGAAGCACTCCATCAAGAAATGTCTGCCTCAGAGATTCTGAGACTCTCAGAGAACTTTGAATGATGAGCATTGTGGAATTAAGTTGGGCTCTTAAAAAAATCTTGTATGGTCTTATAGTTGTGAAGAATACTTGTGAAGGAATAAAACTCTTTTCAGTTGGTTTGTGGAAAAAATTGTCATTGAGTCATAGATTGGTGTCAAAAGTGAAGGGTTTATGGGGGTAATTTTTGTCCTTGTTCCTACTTATCCAGAAAATTTTAATTTGGTTAGTTTCAGGTTTGATAGTGAATGTTTTCTTAGCTATCAATAACCTCAGATATGCAGATGACACCACCCTTATGGCAGAAAGTGAAGAGGAACTAAAAGCCTCTTGATGAAAGTGAAAGTGGATAGTGAAAAAGTTGGCTTAAAGCTCAACATTCAGAAAATGAAGATCATGGCATCCAGTCCCATCACTTCATGGGAAATAGATGGTGAAACAGTGGACACAGTGTCAGACTTTATTTTTTTGGGCTCCAAAATCACTGCAGATGGTGACTGCAGCCATGAAATTAAAAGACGCTTACTCCTTGGAAGAAAAGTTATGACCAACCTAGATAGCATATTCAATGGCAGAGACATTACTTTGCCAACTAAGGTTCATCTATTCAAGGCTGTGGTCATGTGGTCATGTATGGATGTGAGAATTGGACTGTGAAGAAGGCTGAGCGCCGAAGAATTGATGCTTTTGAACTGTGGTGTTGGAGAAGACTCTTGAGAGTCCCTTGGACTGCAAGGAGATCCAACCAGTCCATTCTGAAGGAGATCAGCCCTGGGATTTCTTTGGAAGGAATGATGCTAAAGGTGAAACTCCAGTACTTTGGCCACCTCATGTGAAGAGTTGACTCATTGGAAAAGACTCTGATGCTGGGAGGGATTGAGGGCAGGAGGAGAAGGGGGACGACTGAGGATGAGATGGCTGGATGGCATCACTGACTCGATGGATGTGAGTCTGAGTGAACTCCGGGGAGTTTGTGATGAACAGGGAGGCCTGGCGTTCTATGGTTCACGGGGTTGCAAAGAGTCGGACACAACTCAGCGACTTAACTGAACTGATTTTCTTAGCTGTTGTATTTCTTACTAGTTGAGGTTCAGGATTAAGAATAGACAGAGGAGCTGAAGCTATGGGCCATGAACTAGCATTACTCCTTAATGAGACTTTTTTCAACTAGGTTATTAAATGATATCTTTTAGTATAAAAATCCTGACACTTATGCAGTAATGACGTACCTTTATTTGCACTTTTTTTTTTTTTTGCTGAATTTGTTGCATCTGTTGGTATGTTCTTTGGTGGGTGATATTGCTCTTACTTTCTTTTGTAATTACACCAATGTTCGGTTCAGTTCAGTTCAGTCGCTCAGTCGTGTCCGACTCTTTGCGACCCTATGAATCACAGCACGCCAGGCCTCCTTGTCCATCACCAACTCCTGGAGTTCATTCAGACTCACGTTCATCGAGTCCGTGATGCCATCCAGCCATCTCATCTTCTGTCATCCCCTTTTCCTCCTGCCCCCAATCCTTCCCAGCATCAGAGTCTTTTCCAATGTGTCAACTCTTCTCATGAGGTATCCAAAGTACTGGAGTTTCAGCTTTAGCATCATTCCTTCCAAAGAAATCCCAGGGGCTGATCTCCTTCAGAATGGACTGGTTGGATCTCCTTGCAGTCCAAGGGATTCTCAAGAGTCTTCTCCAACACCACAGTTCCAAAGCATCAGTTCTTTGGTGCTCAGCCTTCTTCACAGTCCAACTCTCACATCCATACATGACCAGAAGAAAAACCATAGCCTTGACTAGACGGACCTTATTTGGCAAAGTAATGTCTCTGCTTTTAAATATGTTAGGCTCAATCAAAGCACTGAAAACAGGCAACACTGATTCCCAGAGACAATGATAATTTTCAGGACAGTTTGGGAAGGCAGGTGTTGGTGCTGGGCTTCTGGTGGAGAGCCCCAGGTTTGTAGGCGCAGCACTGGGCTGTCCTTGGCCATACTTGGGCTGGAACTGTGCATGTGTCCAGTTTGACATTATTGCTTCTCTGTGCAATCCTCCCGTTCCACTTCAGTAAACTCTATAAAAAGTCTGTTTTACCATCCATTGAACGAGTGGCTCTTTTAAGCTCTTCATTCCCCTTGGAATGAATGATGAAGCATACTGGAAAAGTAATAGTGAGCCTTTGTGCTTTTGAGAACTGAACATCTTGCTCTGATTTGATCATCTTACTCATATTTAACAGCATTATTTGCTTACTTCTCTATTGTTGCTGTTTAGTTGCTAAGTCATGTCTGACTCTTGCAACCCCATGGATTATAGCCTGCCAGGCTCCACTGCCCATGGGATTCTCTAGGCAGGAATACTGGAGTGGGTTGCCATTTCCTTCTCTGGGGAATCTTCCAGACCCAGGGATCGCACCTGCAGCTCCTGCTGCATCTCATGCATTGCAGGCAAATTCTTTAATGCTGAGCCTTTGGGGAAGCCCTACTTCTCTATAGTAGAAGAAAACTTCTGTGACCTCTTAGCAAACAAATCAGTTGATGCAGGGTGTGAACATGTGTGTGCAACAAAACAGGAGTGTTGGGGTTCAGTGTCACACCCATCTGAGGGATGAAGATAGCTTTCTGTAAATATCCTGATTGGGTACTAGTTGGCTGAGCAGAAAATGCTTGTTAGTTTTGTCTTATGTTTGGTGTTTTGGATTCTACTTTCCCTTCCTCTTGTACACGGGTTCCTCAACTTCAGATAGATGGAAGAGACTATCAGAGCAGGCCTGTCAGTTGTTTACCTTGTCTGTGTTAGTAAGGAGATTGCTTAAAAGGAAAAATTTATCTCAAAATGGAATTCCAGAAAGATTTCCAACTTTTGGCATTTTGTCTTTTGACAAGTCTGTGGAGGAAATGATGTTGAGGGCCTAAGTGTTTACTTTTTGTGACTTGAATTTGTGTTGAGAGTTTGGTTTTCCTTGCTTGGGAAAAAAGGTACTTTCTTAGGGGTGACTACAGGGAGGAAGTAGTAGGATGTTTGGTGGACTGGCTATTTGGCAGGGCGGGCAAGTGTTGCTATTTCTTTTTTATTTTTATTTTTATTTTTACTTTATTTTGCTTTACAATACTGTATTGGTTTTGCCATACATTGACATGAATCAGCCATGGGTGTACATGAGTTCCCAATCCTGAACCCCCCCTCCCACCCTCCCACCCCATATCATCTCTCTGGATCATCCCCGTGCACCAGCCCCAAGCATCCTGTATCCTGTATTGAACATAGACTGGCGATTCGTATCTTACCTGATATGATACATGTTTCAATGCCATTCTCCCAAATCATCTCAGCCTCTCCCTCTCCCACAGAGTCTAAAAGTCCGTTCTATACATCTGTGTCTCTTTTGCTGTCTTGCATACAGGGTTATCATTACCATCTTTCTAAATTCCATATATATGTGTTAGTATACTGTATTGGTGTTTTTCTTTGTGGCTTACTTCACTCTGTATAATAGGCTCCAGTTTCATCCACCTCATTAGAACTGATTCAAATGTATTCTTTTAATGGCTGAGTAATACTCCATTGTGTATATGTACCACAGCTTTCTTATCCATTCATCTGCTGATGGACATCTAGGTTGCTTCCATGTCCTGGCTATTATAAACAGTGCTGCGATGAACACTGGGGTACACGTGTCTCTTTCAATTCTGGTTTCCTCGGTGTGTATGCCCAGCAGTGTGATTGCTGGGTCATAAGGCAAATAAGTGTTGCTATTTTGCTATTTCTTTGGGGAAAGACAATTGCTTTCTGTAAAGTCTTACTCAGGAATTAAGCCCTAATGCCTCCCAATTGATTGGTTTAGTATTTTAAATTTTTGCTCTGGGGAAGAAATCATTTCTTCCAAACCAACACCTGCAGTGTGTGGCTGATGGGGAACCATGGATGTTGTATTTTTAGCTTGTCTTCTGCTGTGTTTAATTTTTAACTCCAAGGAACATCCCAGATTCTAAGGTCTAGAGATACATTGATGCAGTGCCACCTGGAGCTGAGAGTCTGGGAACCTCCCAAGCCTGGTTTATTTGTGATACTCCAACAAAAGCTAGTCTGATATCTTGATCTGCTGACATGTAGAATTCTGGCTGGGAAAGATTGGATCTGTGTTTGTGCCAGTGTGTCAGTTAATAAAAGCTCTTAAAGCAGAAGATGGTAGCAGGAGTGTGTCTTGCCTACATGAGCCATCTTGACTTTCTGTCGGGCTGGGATGTTGAGACTACAGGGGACAGGGGCAGGCTACCAGCAGGGCTTGTTCATATTGAAGCAAATCTCTTATCCTTCTTCTGACACCTTTTCCTCATTCATCTTAGGCAAAGACTCACTTGGTGTTTTACTAAATGTGTTCTAAAACACTGGATGTAATATTTATTGAGCATATACAGTGTACTGAACACAATGTACCAAGGATTTATTACCTTGAAAAATTTTGGCTTAAGTTTGAAGCTATTGTCTGCTTGTCTTATAGAAGAGAGTGGATCTGTATATTTTTCTTTTAAATTAGCCATGAGTGTAGCATTTTGTGAAAATGCCATTTTAATATGTTAATAATATAGGTGAAGCTGGTTTGTGTGTAGAAATGCAAGAGATTTATGGGTATTGATTTTGTTTCTTGAAAGCTTACTGAATTCATTGATGAACTTTAGTAGTTTTCTGGTAGTAGCTTTAGTAATTTCTATGTATAGTATTATGTCATTTGCAAACAGTGAACATTTTACTTATTTTCCAATTTGGATTCCTTTATTTCTTTTTCTTCTCTGATTGCTGTGGCTAGGACTTTAAAAACTATGTTAAAAAAAAAAACTATGTTGAATAAGAGTGGCAAGAATGGACATCCTTTTTTGTTCCTGATCTTAGAGAAAATGCTTTCAACTTTTCACCATTGAGTATGTTAGCTGTGGGTTTGTGGCATATGGCCTTTATTTTGTTTAGGTAAGTTCCCTCTATGCCCACTTTCTGCAGAGTTTTTATCATAAATGGGTGTTGAATTTTGTTGAAAGCTTTTTCTGCATCTATTAAGATGATCATATGGCTTTTATTTTTCAATTTGTTAGTGTATCACATTGATTGATTTCATATACTGAAGAGTCCTTGCCTTCCTGAGATAAATCCCACTTGATCATGGTGTGTAATCTTTTTAATGTGTTGTTGGATTTATTTTGCTAGTATTTTGTTGAGGATTTTTGTTTCTAAGTTAATCAGTGAGATTGGCTTGTAATTTTCATTTTTTGTGTGGTATCTTTGTGAAGATCAGGTCCTGGACTTTTGTTTTTTGGGAGGTTGTTACTCACAGTTTCAATTTCAGTTCTTATGATTAGTCTGTTCATGCTTTCTATTTCTTCCTGGTTCAAACTTCAATCTTGGAAGGTTTCACTTTTCTAAACACTTGTCCATTTCTTCCAGGTTGTCCACTTTATTGGCATATAATTGCTTGTAATAGTCTCTCATATTTCTTTGTATTTCTTTAGTGTCCATTGTAACTTCTCCCTTTTCATTTCTAACTTTGTTGATTTGAGCCCTCTTCCTTTTTTTGTTGATAAGTCTGGTTAAAGGCCTATCAATTTTGCTTATATTTTTGATGAACCAGCTTCTAGTTTCATTGATCTTTTCTATTGTTTTCTTTATCTCTATTTAATTCATTTCTGCTCTGATAGTTATCATTTTTTCCCTTCTCCTATCTTTGAGTTTTGTTTGTACTTCTTTCTCTTGTTGCTTGAAGTGTAAGGTTAGGTTGTTTATTTGAGATTTTTCTTATTTCCTGAGATAAGATTGTATTAGTATAAACTTCCCTCTTAGAACTGCTTTTGTTGCATCCCATAGGTTTAGGATCATTGTGTTTTCATTTGTCTCTAGGTATTTTTGGTTTCCTCTTTGATTTCTTCAGTGATGCACTGGTTGCTTAGTAAGATATTATTTAGCTTTCATATCTGTTTTTTTTTCTTTTTACAGTTTTTCCCTTGTAGTTTATTTGTAATCCACAATGCTGTGGTTGGATAAGTTGTTTGATATGATTTCAGTGTTCTTAAATTTACTGAGGGTTGCTTTGTGGCCCAGCATGTTAGCTATCTTGGAGAACGTTCCATGTGCACTTAAAGAGAATGTCAATCCTGCTACATTCATATAGAATGTCATATAAATATCAATTATGTCCATATGGTCTAATATGTCATTTAAGGCCTCTGTTTCCTTGTTGATTATTCTGTCTATATGATCTGTCCATTGATGTAAATGAAGTGCTAAAGTCCCCCACTATTCTTGTGCCAATGTTGATTTCTCCTTTTATAAAAAGACAACCCACAGAATAGAGGAAAATATTTGCAAATGAAGTGATTGACAAAGGATTAATCTCCAAAATATATAACAGCTCATGCAGCTTATATATATAACCAATCAAAAAAATTGGCAGAAGTTCTAAATAGACATTTCTCAAAAGAAAACATACAGATGGCCAAAAAGCACATGAAAAGATGCTTAACATTGTTAATTATTGGAGAAATGCAAATCAAACTACTATGAGTTGTCACCTGACACCAGTCAGAATAACCATCATCAGAAAGTCTGCAGATAATAAATGCTGGAGAAGATGTGGAGAGAAAGGAAACCTCCAATACTGTTGGTGAGAATGGAGGTTCCTCAAAAAAACTAAAAATAGAACTATCACGTGATCCAGCAATCCCTCTATGAGCATGTATCTGGAGGAAACCATAATTTGAAAAGACACATGCACCTCAGTGTTCATTGCATCATTATTTACAATAGTCTAGAAGCAATATAAAAGTCTATTGACAGAGAAATGGATAAAGAAGATGTGGTACATATATACAATGAAATATTACTCATTTATAAAAAAGAATGAAATAATACCATTTCCAACCACACGGATGAGCTTCAGTACAGTTCAGTTCAGTCACTCAGTCATGTCCGACTCTTTGCGACCCCATGAATTGCAGCACGCCAGGCCTCCCTGTCTATCATCAACTCCCGGAGTTTACTCAAACTCATGTCCATTGAATCGGTGATGTCATCCAGCCATCTCATCCTCTGTCATTCCCTTCTCCTCCTGCCTCCAATACTTCCCAGCATCAGGGTCTTTTCCAATGAGTCAACTCTTTGCATGAGGTGGCCAAAGTATTGGAGTTTCAGCTTCAGCATCAGTCCTTCCAATGAACACCCAGGACTGATCTCCTTTAGGATGAACTGGTTGGATCTCCTTGCAGTCCAAGGGACTCTCAAGAGTCTTCTCCAACACCACAGTTCAAAAGCATCAATTCTTTGGCCTTCAGCTTTCCTCACAGTCCAACTCTCACATCCATGCATGACCACTGGAACGTATATACAATGAAACATTACTCAGTCACAAAAAAGAATGAAATAATACAATTTGCAACCACACGAATGGGCTTAGAGATTATAATACTGAATGAAGTAAGTCAGATAGAGAAGGACAAATATCATATGGTATCAGTTATATGTGGAATCTAAAAAAATGATACAAATGAATGTTGTTCCAAATAGACTTCAAAAACAAACTTATGGTTTTCAAGGGGGAAAGGCAAAGGGAGGAATAAATTAGGACTTTGAGGTGAACATATACACACTACTGTATATGAAATTGATATTAATTAACAAGGACCTACTGTATAGCGTGGGGCTTCCCATGTGGTTTAGTGAAGTATCCACCTGCTAATGCAGGAGATGTGGTTTTGATCCCTGGGTCAGGAAGATCCCCTAGAGGAGGAAATGTCAATCCATTCTAGTATTCTTGCCTGGAGAATCCCATGGACAGAGGAGTCTGGCAGGCTACAGGCCATAAGGTTGCAAAACATCCGACAGTTAGCACTGTGTAGCACAGGGAACTCTACTCAATAATCTGTGATAACCTATATGGGAAAAGAATCTGAAAAAGAATAGATATATGTATATGTATAACTGAATCACTTTGCTGTACACTTGAAACTAACATAGCATTGGAAATCAACTATACTTTACTGTGCCAGTAAAGGTCCACATAGTCAAAGCTTTGGTTTTTCCAGTAGTCAGGGTTAGACTGTAAAGAAGGTTGAGCACTGAAGAATTAATGCTGTTGAACTGTGGTGCTGGAGAAGACTCTAAAGAGTCCCTTTGACTTCAAAGAGATCAAAGCAGTCAGTCCTAAAGGAAATCAATCCTGAATGTTTATTGGAAGGACTGATGCTGAAGATGAAGCTCTAGTCCTTTGGCCACCTGATGCAGAGAGTCAACTCACTGGAAGAGACCTTGATGCTAGGAAAAATTGAGGGCACAAGAAGGGGGGTAACAGAGGATGAGATAGTTAAATGGCATCACTGACTCAATGGACATGAGTTTCAGCAAACTCCAAGAGATGGGAAGCCTGGCATGCTGCAGTCCATAGGGTCACAAAGAAATGGACATGACTTAGCTACTGAACCACAACAAAAATTAAATTAAAAAAAAGTGAAGCTTGTGATAAGAAAAACTGGTATGGCTTGTATTTCTAATTAAGGTTTCTCTTCCTTTCATTTTAGGAAACCTTCAGAGTACTATTACCAACATATTTTGAAGGTCTAATTACTTACTTTCAAAACTATGATCCCTCTGATTCTGAGGCTTTGTTCAAAGCCTATGGCCTCACTGCTTTGCTGAATGTCTGCCTTGTCATTTGGGCAATTCTGGTGCACTTTTTCTTCTATTACGCTCAACGTATAGGAATGAGATTAAGAGTAGCCATGTGCCATATGATTTACTGCAAGGTAAGTGTCATTTGGTACAAAAGTTTGTACCTCCTCTAAAGAATCAGAAGCATGTTGGGGAAGTTCTCTGTAGATTAAAAATTTTGTAACTGGTGTCATTTACTCCTTACCAGAGATACTCAATATTTGTTTCAAGCCAATTTGTTGTTGTTTGAGCAGACTTTACCAATATATAATGAAAAGTTTTGTTTGGAGATCAGACCAGGGATGCCTTTGATAACTTTATGCATAGGCTGGTGCATAATACCCACTAAACTTTTATTGAAATCTAATTAAAAAATAGGTATCAAAATTATCAAACTGATTCTCAATGTTTTCTTGCCTAAATCTTATTGTGATATTCATGGAAATTTTGTTGTTTTTCATTTAAACCTTCATTTACATCAAAGTTATCTTTAAAAGTGACTTCAGTGATTGAATCTATAACATTAAATTTAGGAGAAAAATATGTATTTAATAAAATAAATGATTATATTTTAAATGGTGTATCTAGTCATGTTTAATATAATTGTGCTTACTAAATAAAAATAGTGAAATCTGTGCCAAATTAGACTCACTCAAGATATTCTGTAGCTATGATTATTTTTGATAATATTAAAGAAAATGGTTGAGTGCTTGGGAGAAAACTTGAAATTTTAATTTGTTTTTAGCAATTTTAGAGGGTATTTATGTTGCTATTCATTGAAGTTATTTTCTTAATACAATATATATATATTAGTATGCATTATAGCAGCTTTAATAAAATCTGGTTTGATGTTTCTAGTTTTTTGTATTGAGAAACACTATAAAATTATTCTATATTTTATTCCAGTCTTATCTAGTATAAAAGGAGTTAAGTATTTCAGATGTTTTTACAAATGAACTGCCACAGATACACCAGTGTCATATGCTGGAGAGCTCTTGATAAACAGTATCTTAGATATCTCTTTTTCCTGGGTTGTTTCATTTTTAAAAATCCTTATTTAACCAATATATATACTTGAAAGTTTCTGAGAGAGTAGATTATAAGTGTTTTCACTGTACACACAAAAGATAACTACACACTACACGAAGCAATGGATATGTTAACTGTTTTAACTACACTAATAATTTCCAACTGTACATTTATGTCAAACATCTTGTTGTGCATATATATATATAATTAAAAATAAACAAAATCCTCATTGAAAGATAAAACCAAGCAATTTAAATGAAAACAAGCACTTCTTTGACTTGGCTGCTACTTATCTAGAGCTTCTATTTTTAGGAATACTTTTCTCATCAAATTAAAGATATCTTTTCTCATCCTTTTTGAGCAGAGTCTTGTTAATCTTTGTGCTATGTGAATCTGATTCATGGACCTAGCATTCCAAGTTCCTATGCAATATCGCTTTTCATTGGACTTTTCTTTCACCACCAGACATACTCACAATGGGGCGTTGTTTTCGCTTTGGCTCAGCCTCTTCATTCCTTCTGGAGCTATTTCTTCACTCTTCTCTAGTAGCATGTTGGGCATCTACTGACTTGGGGGTTCTTTTTTGTTTTTTGTTTTTTGCTATGTGGGTACATCCCATGCTCTTTATTTTAAAGAAAATCTCCAGTGTACATGATTTCTTAGTATCAAATCTTTTTGCCTTTTCATACTGTTCATGGGATTCTCAAGGCAAGAATGCTGAAGTGGTTTGCGTTCCCTTCTCCAGTAGACCACTTTTTTAAATCAGCTGAGCTGTTTCAAATCCTAAAAGATGATGCTGTTAAAATGCTGCACTCTGTATGCAAGCAAATTTGGAAAACTCAGCAGTGGCCACAGCACTGGAAAAGGTCAGTTTTCATACCAACCCCAAAGAAAGGCAATGCCAAATAATGTTCAAACTACTGCACAATTGCTCTCATACATGCTAGCAAAGTAATGCTCAAAACTCTCCAACGTAGGCTTCAACAGTCCATGGACCAAAAGCTTTCAGATTTTCAAGCTAGATTTAGAAAAGGCAGGGGAACCAGAGATCAAATTGCCAACATCCGTTGAATCATAGAAAATGCAAGAGAATTCCAGAAAACATCTACTTCTGCTTCATTGACTACACTAAAGCCATTTACTTTGTGGATCACAACAAACTCTGGAAAATTCTAAAAGTGATGGGAATACCAGAACACCATACCTGCCTCCTGAGAAACCTGTATGCAGGCCAAGAAGCAACAGTTAGAACCAGACATGGAACAACAGACTGGTTCCAAATAGGAAAAGGAGTACGTGAAGGCTGTATATTGTCACCCTGCTAATTTAACTCATATGCAGAGTACTTAATGCAAAATGTTGGGCTAAATGAAGCACGAGCTGTAACAAGATTGTAGGAAGAAGTATCAATAACCTCAGATATACAGATGACACCACCCTTATGACATAAAGCTAAGAGAAACGAAAGAGCCTCTTGATGAAAGTGAAAGAAGAGAGTGTAAAAGCTGGCATAAAACTTAAAAAAAAAAATGAATATCATGGCATTTGGTCCCATCATTTCATGGCAAATAGATGGGAAAACAATGGAAACAATGACAGACTTCATTTTCTTGGGCTC